>CM029274.1:5718565-6451147 GCA_016920895.1 Vaccinium myrtillus
TAAAGTAGAAAAAAAAAATTATATTTGGCATTTACCTTTTCAAGTCTAGATAACATTTAAGTCTTGAAATGGCCAACTCTACTCCCGCTTGATGTTGGATCCATCTGATGAGCTTTTTCAAATGCATAGAAACGGCCTAATCCAAGAAATAAATAATTTAGATGGTAAGAAAGAAGAAGCGAATGGTCACTGGTATCGACAAGACACTTAGCTTTGTTCATTTCTCATGCTTAATCTACGTATGTTGTGAAAAAAAAAAATGTCCCTTAACATTCTTGGAAACAAAACCAACTACAAAAAGAATTCATCAACATCTTTTGGCTCTTGCTCTGCACAAAGTAACCATTCATAGAGCTACTAGTTAGCCAAGACGTGGTCATACAAGCCATCAAATCTATTGTACATGGAAAGTAGAGTCCCCTAACCCCACTACTTACCATTTGTAACTTCCTCATGATCGTGTAGTGTGTATATAATATGTACGAAAACGATCCATTGAGGGATTCCTCATGAAAATTCCGCGCGGACCTCGTGGCCTATTTAATTTCGTGCCATCCGTGTCGTGTCGTGCCATTTCTTAATCATGCCGTGCAGACCCCTTTACCTAATCGTACGTGCCGCGTCGTGCCATGCCATTTTGTAACCGTGCCGGCACAACAATGATTGAATCCAGTTTCGGACTTCGTGGGCCTCTCCTTGGTCCTTAACAATGATTGAAATCGTTCATTTTTGTAAAACTCTTCAAGTAGAATGCATGTACTCGCAAAACATTAACTTGGTAGAACATTGATAATTATAATAAACATATTCATGCAATGAATAATGGGAAACAAAAGTTCGAAATTATATTTTGTTTGTCTATTTTTCATTGCAGAAGTCTGTTTTGTTCATATAGACATGGTTATTGATGTTCAGTCAATTTAGGTTTTGCGTATACATTTTACAAAATAAATGGTTCCAATTATTGTCATGAGTTAATGCGAGGCCCACAAAGTCTAAAACGAGATTGAACTGAATAACAAAAGAACTAGATGTGAACCGAGTCCACGGTTATAGATGTAAATCACGTACTTTCCATGTTATCTATTCAAATGATTTGGTAACTACATTTAAAGTAGGAGCTAGGACCATCAAAGTGCCGGGTTAGAGTCGGCTATTTCTGATATGAAATACGAATATGACACAACATGATAACACAGAAAGTTAAACATGTGAGGTTACAGTTGATAGAATCATGAGATGACGTGACACGACGCGGGGCGGGAATTTATGGGAGAATGCGATAACACGATACAAACCCGGCACGAAGTTAGTGGGTTAAAGTCGGTTATTTCTGACACGGAAATACGACATTACATGACCCGACCCGACACGAAACTCACCCGAGGAAAGATGGGGTGCGAATATATGAATTTACCTTTTTTGCCAACCATTTTTCAGTTTCACGGTTTTGACCCGCGATTTCACCCAACTAGCGATTTCTTGATTGCTCAAAGTCAAACGCCGACTCCCAAAATTTCTACTACTAAAATCTCAATCGAGCGAAAACAAGATCGATCTCTCTCTCTCTCTCTCTCTCTCTCTCTCTCTCCTCAGCAATGGTGTCTATGACTATGCCAGTCCCTGAAAACCTAACCCGAGAACAGTATGTCTACATGGCCAAGCTCGCCGAGCAAGCCGAGCGCTACGAAGAGATGGTCAAATTCATGGAAACCCTCGTCGTCTCCTGCACCCCTTCCACCGAGCTCACAGTCGAGGAGCGGAACCTCCTCTCCGTCGCCTACAAGAACGTGATCGGCTCCCTCCGCGCCGCATGGCGGATCGTGTCCTCGATCGAGCAGAAGGAGGAGTCGCGGAAGAACGAGGAGCACGTTGTGCTGGTCAAGGATTACAGATCGAAGGTGGAGTCGGAGTTGACCGCGATTTGTGCTGGGATACTGAAGTTGTTGGATGAGAATTTGGTGCCGAGCGCGACCACGGGGGAGGGGAAGGTGTTTTATTTGAAGATGAAAGGGGATTACCATAGGTATTTGGCGGAGTTCAAGGTTGGGGACGAGAGGAAGGAGGCTGCTGAGGATACTATGAATGCTTACAAGGCTGCTCAGGTAGTTAAACCTTTTCCAAGTTTTTAGAAATGGTGAAATTAGGACTGTACTTCCAATTACTCAGTGTTTGTAGTTTATAGGATGGTTATTAGTTAGAAATTGTGAAATGATTGGGGTACTTACAGTTATTGTGTGTATTTAGGGTATTTGATGTTTATTACTTGGAATTTGGAAATCGTGAAATTAGAGCGTTATTTACGGTAACTTCCTTGTTTTTCCATTTCGAGTTTTTAGAAATCGAGAAATTAGGGCTGCAGAGTGTGTTGGTAGGGTATTGGATGTTTTACTTATAAATCGTGAAATTAGCGGGGTTTTACACTTACTGTGTGTAATTTATGGTACTGGATGCGTATTTCTGAGAAATCAAAGGCAGTATTTATGGTTATTATTCTGTTTTTTTAGGGTTTTGGATCTATAGTGTTAGTGGATCTATGTTTCTGAGAAATCGTGGTAGAGAAGGTAGAGCTGTATTTGTACTTCTGTGTTTTACAGTTTTGGATCTGTATTTATTAACTGGAAAGAAGAAGAAGAAGGACGTATTTCTTAGAAATCGTCAGATTAGGAGGTATTTACATGTATTTCTAGGGTATTGGATGTCTATTACATTTCTGAATTGGGAAGCTGCATAAGTTATTTTTCTTTCTATTACTCCGTGTGAGACTTTTGGTGATTCAACTTGTTAGGATACTACTACGAGGTTAATTTGGCCCAATGACCACCTCTATTTACACTTTATAGTGCTAGTATCTTTTTGGGGATTTGGGTTTGCATATACATATATTTCTTAGACACCATGAAGTTAGGGCAGTTGTTACAGTTAATTTGTGTTTTGGGGTATTGGATAATGTCTTAGATATTGGTATGTTAGGGCAGTATTTCAGTGTTAATATTCCTACATCTCTGTTCTGTCATTTTAGGAACATTATATATTGCTCAATTACTTGTCGGCTGTTCCACGTTTGAGGCAGCTGATCTTTGGACAATTTGAATTTTGGCATGATTTTACTTTTATGCAGTTTGGTTGTCATGAGTTGACTCCTTAGGGTTTCAAGTTAGCATTAGTTGTACGTTGGGATTTAAAGCAATTACGGTGACGATGCATAAACATCTTAGTTTGTTGTAGAAAGGTTGACATGTTATTAATGTTAGAAGGTTTGACAGATTTGTAAATTATCTTCAACGTATAGCTGGAAGCCTGGGAGTATAGATTTGGAGTTCTGATTGTTCTATTGCTATTTTTATTGAAGGATATTGCACTGGCTGATCTTGCTCCGACACATCCCATAAGACTTGGGCTAGCTCTCAATTACTCGGTCTTCTATTATGAGATTCTCAACTCATCGGATAAAGCTTGTAGTATGGCAAAACAGGTATACTTTATTCCAGTATTAAAATACTGAAAGTTGTTTGGTCAATTTGTTATGTCATATCTATTATTGTAATTGGTCTTATTGTCTTGCTACTCTTACCTTATCTGATTAAGTATTTACTTGTAAGATAATCCTAGAAACGTGAGCTGTCTTCTAGTCAACTACCAAGTCTTTGACTTGGTTAGGAGTGGGATTAGTTAAGAATTTGGATGAAGCTAACTTTTGGTAAGAGTAAAAGCATTTCGTATATCATAGTGGATGTCCTTGCGGATCATGTGGAAGCTGTCCATTGTCTTCTTTATACCTGTAATTGGGATTTAGCAGATGAATATATAAACTGGCCCAGAAGGGCCTGTGTATCTGAGTTCTTGAGAAATGAGAAATAGTTTCTTAATTGTTTTATATCTTCCTTTGTAAACATAATAAAACCACCAGAATCGCTTCTTACCCTCATGGATGAGCGTAACTTTTAACTATCCTAATATTGTGGTATCTGGTCTGAATGTTCTGGATCACTTTTATCAATGATGATGGTTTCTCGTCTTAATGGTTGGATGGAAATTTGATATATGCAGGCCGTGAATCACCGTTCTGTTCACGAATTTGTCAACCATTTGCTTCTTTCATTTCAAGTTGGTCGTTTGCTGATGGGAACTTGTAAAACTTGAACTCTCTCGAACTTTCTTTGACTTACTTCGCCAGAAATAAGGATTAGAAGTAACAAGAAGGCTTGTAAACAAGGGTTCCATTTGCAATATAAAAATCATTAAACTTTTCCTTGGCTAATTGATTAACCTTTGAAATCGTTCATAATCTATTTGTCGTTTCCATTTGTGCAGAGTGGTGGGCATATTCACTCATTTTCTATAGTTATTTGTTAATGGGTCATGGTTGTTGTGTGGGCATATTCAATCATTTTCTATGGTTATTTGTTAATGGGTCATGGTGGTTGTATTTCTCTTGTTTATTAGATCAAACTCATCAAAGATAGAAGTGCTTACTATGGTATCCTTATGGTGATGGGTTTTTTTTTTTGCTCAGCATTATGGTGATTGTTTGTGCTCCTCCATATTTACCATTTATAGTTGTGATATGCTGTGGTGACCGACAATTGAATCTGCTTCATGTGATACTCTGCTGCTACAATGTAGCTTTAACACATTTCTCGATAGTGTTTTTTAGTAATATAACTTTGGTCTGATTTCCGCTGTATTATTACCTATGGGGTTAAGGTTTGCTCAGTTGAGCTGACTTGTTATCTAATCTTGTTTGCATGCATCGGTGTTTTGTCCCCTGCCAGGAGTACCTGGTTATTCCCAAATAATGAATTGGAGTCAAGTGACCATTTTGAGTGTTGGGCTTGTGAGGCGTGATTGTCATGGCCGATGACTTCATTAATGCAACCAGTATCATCCGATGACTTCATTAATGCAACTACCCACCCACCCACCCCCAGGAACAAACATTCTCTTTCAAGCCTTTCAACCAATTAATAGAGTATTTTGGTAATTATGGTGTAGAATCTAGCAGTATATAAAGTTGGTAGCACAAGCCAACTCTTTTGTAGCTTTTATTCTCATTTCTCACTAACAATATAGTGGAAACTGGCGTGAGCTGTAGACTTGGCATTCTTGCTTAATCCCGTAATCTTTATGTCATGTGTTCTTTGTTATCTCGATTATTCTTCGTGATATTGTGCTTGTGTTAGGTTTGTTTCATGGCATTGAGCTACCCATGAATGATACTAATGGCTGCCATTATGCAGAAGTTCCATTTTCCGGGCTGCATATTAAAGTTCCAATGAATTTACCGTTATTATCATCTTGTACAGGCATTTGAGGAAGCAATAGCTGAACTTGACACGTTAGGTGAAGAATCATACAAGGACAGTACGCTCATCATGCAACTGCTCAGGGACAATCTGACTCTTTGGACTTCAGACATGCAGGTTAGTCAAATTCCTCTCCCCTCAAATTTTTTGCTTCCTAATTCCTATTAATATGGAAGTTGAGTGGTGATCTGACTTATATTTGCATTTGGCTTGATGCAGGACCAGATTGATGAGTCCTAACTCCTAAAGATGATCGGTTGTAATCTTCTCCTGTCGGAGGTGGGCTTTGAATGTCATTTGTTTCTGGTGCCTAATTGTGTTGATTGAGATTGGGGTCAACCCATGAACTGAATTGTCATACTCGAGACTTAAATCGACTCCGAATTTCTGAAGTGATTTGAACACTTTTTTTTATATGAAAGTGTAGTTTCTAAATCTGCTGTATTATTGCACTTGCTTACACCTTGTGATTACTAATCTCTCTCTAGCCCTTCAAGAAATCAAGGGTGATA
The DNA here is from genome assembly GCA_016920895.1 of Vaccinium myrtillus. NCBI lineage: Eukaryota > Viridiplantae > Streptophyta > Magnoliopsida > Ericales > Ericaceae > Vaccinium > Vaccinium myrtillus. The sequence continues at coordinate 5,724,384 of CM029274.1, forward strand.
CAATGTTTTACAGTGTTCACGTATGTTATGCTAGAGACGCCTTTTGGGCCTTGGCTGTTACATGCCCCACAAACATTGTTGTGATTTCATCAATTAGTCTGCTAGATTTCTGTTTTGCCCTGGGAATAATGCTTGTACGTGCAATTGGCTCCCAAGTAGGCTAAAGGTTCAAAATGGCAGACTGGTCATCCTGCATGATGAATTGAGGGGTTTTTTTGTTTTTCTGGCGTGTTCTGTCAGTGTACAAAGGCTAAATGAGCTTTCCCATTTGTTGCTGGGTTATGTTGTATTCGTCATAGGTCTTTAGCTAACTTATATTTATTTTGAGAGGTTCTGGGGTATTGCTAGTTGCTACATGCAACCACACGTGTGGGTTTCATGCACTTGGTGTAGGCCCCACTAAATGGTTTGCCGCGGAGGCCGATTCATGGGGAGTCTTTGGAGAATATGTGCACAAAACAATGCACCCTGTTGAGAGCCGATTCATGATCCATTAATGGCCACTTGATCATTACTCTGTAAGTGGTTTTGGTGTCTTCACGTGATTTAGACCGGATTTACACCATCGTCGAATCACCGGATTTGCACCATCGTCTAATATCAGCTCAGCCCTGGGCAGTGATCCAGAACTGGAAGTCCTATGTTTTTCATATCACAAGGTACCTACTACTGCCTAGAGAGCTTCTCTCTCTAAAAGTTAGAAAACCTTAGGGTTTTATCCCTCTTTTCCTGCTGGCAACCCTCCACCCTATTTGGCCTTCTTCCACCTTTTCCTCCCTTGTCCTTCTCCCCTTGTCCACCTCCAGATCTCTCACTCCTCCAGTTTCTTCTCCGTTTTTTGTGTTTTTGAGGGGTGGGGCTGCTGCCTTTTCGCCCTACCCCTCCTCCCCACCCTTTGCCGGACACCCACCATCTACCCATGGCTGGATTCGTCGCCTTTTCATCTCCCTCCCACCGCCACAACCCTCACCCATAACCTCCCTCCTTTGTTATCTCCACCTCTTCTACGTTCCTTACCTCTCGGGTGTTTTCGGTCCCGACAATGGGTAGATCTTGGGTGTTTCTGCCCCCTCCAGTAAATGAAGCTCCCTGATGCCATGGACGGCAACTATGGAAGCTTGTTTTGTCCAGGGAAGTGATTAATCATTGAACTCGGTGTGACGTGTTGGAACTCGGTGGGGCGACTCAGTGAGTCTCGGCTGTACCAATTTTCTGGGTTTTTGAATTCGGTGGATCTTGGTGGGCGGCTCAGCGGGTCTCGGCTGCACCAGTTCTTTTGGGTTTTGATTAGTCAGTTTTTTTGAGTTTGTTTTTCCTGTTTTTGTTTCCGATTACTTTGTGCTGGATTGTGTTTTGGATTGAGCTGGGAATCGTTTGTGATTCTCTACCGCTACCATTTGAATTGGATTCATCATTCTGTCCCCTAGGTGTTGGGTCTTCGGCAGGTGTGTTTACGAGTTGGTGGCGTAGTCAGCCTAATGCCGCTTTCTTTTCACTTGTTAGTGGTTTGGGTTTTAGTCCTATCTTTCATTGTAATCGGTGCCGGATGGCAGTTTTGATATAATATCTTGACTTCTTTAAAAAAAAAAAAGGTACTTGATTATTGCCTTCAGAAAACTGTTCAACATCACAATATTCATAGGAGAGAGAAACAGAAGCTCACAAAGATCCTTCAACCATGAAATATCGGTTTAGTCAAATCATTGAGTAAATACTTGAAACCAAGATGTCCAAATAGATTTGGAGACAAACGTGTCTTGAGTCGTCTGAATCACAATGCATGTGTTCCCATGCGTATTGGGTAGCTCGACGTATGTGCGCCAAATTCTGTCCCTTGCACAGCTCAAGCCATCACATTAAATGGAAAAAACGAGTTTATTTAGCCAACCCCAATTGATTGGGATTCAAGGCTTTGTTTGTTTTGTAGGTGAGCTTAAGTTTTACGTTATAAATAAAGCCGCTTGAGCCTTAATCCACTTTCCAAGGATGGAACAACTCAAGCCAAAATAGAGAGAAGGAATGGCTCCCATCTGCTGGGCATATTATACTCTGTCACAAGAAGGGAAGGATGATTTGTTCACAACTGGTATATCTCTTTCCTGGTGCTCTGGGTAAAGCACACAAGAATCAGTCCCACATAAAGTCCCCTAGGTTCATGTGCAACTAAAACAAACACTTCATAGAGATTCATGTAACTCGACTCCATTGCTGAGATAAAGGAGTTCACTCGCTTCAATCCCTTGTACTGTTCTTGAGCCATTCAAGGTATGGAATGCTCCCACCAATTATCGGCATGGCAATTACTTCAGGTACACTGGGAAAAAGAGCAGTAGAGCAGCGTAAGAAGGCTATTTTATTTTGCAGGAAACACTTTTCACCTCAACTACAACGAATAGTCAACTAGGTGGTACTGCTACTACACTCTTGTGGCTATAGGAAAATTTAGAGCCAAATGACAGTTCAAGAATTGGGTTTGTTAAATATCGGGGACGAACAACGAAATGGAAAAGTACTGCAGGTGTTTTGGCTTACTCGTATTCATGATTTTGCTTGACGTGTTCTTTCACTGCTTCCAGTAGGGACTCCCTAGTCTTGATAATAAGCAGTTCCTCAGAATCTGTCTGAATCTGCAACCAACACCACATGATTTTGTCATCATTCTTGGCATTTCCAAATTGGTTTTATTTTCTTACTCGACATTACTCAAATCGTACCTCTCCTTGCCATTCGTAGACTGATTCAATGCCTACAGAAAATAAATTGTTCATCAGGATTCAGAGGCTAACGCACTAGACACAAGTTACTCATTAGAATATGAATTAGTAAGAACCCCTCGGGATGGTGAAAAATGGCCAAGAAAGACCAAAACTCACCATTAAGGTGGACCAATAAAATTCGCCGTTTCACACCTCTTTAATTCATCTAAACAAGTGACAGAACCCCTAATTCTTTTCTTTTCTAATCAACTCACCATCCAAAGGGTCTGTAAACGTGGATCATGCAAAATATGATTCTCCCAAATGAATATAGACGGCTCCTTTCTTTTTCTAGTTATTTAGTACGTGTAAAACCGGGAGAGAATACGTAAGGGGAATGAGGAGTGAGGGTAGGATAGGATAGTCAAAAAAATATTAGGGAAAGGCTGGATAATGGGTTCATGACAAATAAAAAGAGAGATCCCTTGAGACATTTGACAATGAAAAGACCTCTCAGGATCCATATCACAATTACTTCAAACCCAGTAATAAAACAGGAGCATTGCTAGTGAATAGAAGATCTCCAAACTGAAGTTCAAAACTTTATGCAGGCAAAAGACGAAACCTTATATCACAGCCATGCATGGTTGTCAGCAAATTACGTGTATTGACTGAGATTGAACCACCAGACTGAAACAAAGTAAAGAAATAATTCAGGTACAGTTTGAGACATGAAAGCACATGCCTGGAACTCGGTTTACACAAGCTGCAAGTTTCTCTTTGACTAAGCTTCCTGCAAGCTTTTTACCTGGACAAAAAGGAAACAAATTTAAAAAATGGAGATAACAATACCACGAAGGAAGTTATGCAAGTTATCTTTTCTGAAAGACCAGTAGCATGAAAAAGTACTAACATGCAAATTCTAGTTTATTTCGAATTCTGTTGTCGAACTAACAGTATTGTTGACTTGAGGACAGGTGAGGCGTTAGATTACCTAGACATTGGGGGATACAGTCAGGTTCCAATTCTAGTCGTATTGTCACACCACTTTATGAGTATTTATTAGGCCAAGATCATTTTGGCTGATGCCTTTTTCCGTGGAGCCGTGGTCCTAAACATAAATACGAAGCAACTCTATAGGAGAATGTCTTGAAGGTGCGGAGAGAGGAGACTTGAGGAATAAGAACAACTAACAAGCTAGAAACCTAGAACATCAAGCTGCAAAGTTGGATCCGAAAATCCTTCTCTAGGATTCAGGATTCCACATTTATCTGGATACATGGTAGTACGTACGTAAAGCATCTTATTGCTGGGTAAGTAAGATAAGTAAAGAATAACCAATAGATGTACACAGACGAAGAATATAGAAGCTGAAGAAACAGATGCAACAGTTGAAGACAAGAATTGGATGAAAAATAAATGATTGCCCATGAACGAAAGTTTTGAGTTGAACTTCATCCAGATTCCACCAAAGACCATTTCCGATAAAATTGAACCTCACATATCTCAGAAATAATGCTACAGACCTAAAACTTAGTCGCCAGTTTTAAATTGGATAATACACCTTAAAAGAACAACAATTGTTTTCCACAAGCCAGATACCAAGTCGTTCTAGATTCTTTGGAGTCATTGGTTGAATTATGAACCATAATGCTTTGTTTCATTATGGCAATTTCAGATGAACCAATTTTATGATCAATAGTAACACACACATAGACGAACAAAAAGAGTTTTAGCTATACATGACAAATTAAACAAGAGGTGGTGGATTAGACACAGAAGAAATGTATTTTGCTGGGATCCTTGTATAACTACAATTCTGACGTGGAGGATATGAATCACTCATAGAGGTTACTTCAAATCCACCGTGATAGAGCAGAGGCAAGCTAGAATTGAAATTTAAGCTATTCTCATTGTCTAATACCGCTCATTGAATAATAACGTCAAATCTCTTCATTTGAAATCGTCAAATCGACTGTCCAAACAGAGTCTATGATTATTTGTCATTCAACTTCATACAGAGATCAAACTCTACTCTGTATAATCACTGCACACAAATTAAGGATAATAATTTCCAGAGCTAAAAGGTCCAATTTTACTTCATAGTTGATTCTTGACATGAAGGATGTCAAATTGCCTACAGAATTAATCAACCATTGACAATGACACGTGTTCAGCAACAAGACCGAATCAAATCAAACCGAGCCTTAAGGCCCAATCAATTTGGACTGGCTACAAGAATCCATAGTCTCCATTGAGCTCTGTCGAGGACATCATATTCAGTGATAAAAAGAACACCTTAATATATCTCATATTCATAACCGGATTCATGTCGGAAGAATCTAACAAATACTTTTACGTATTGGTTGTTCGCCATGTAACGCACAACCCTCCTCTTTTATCCGCACTCGAGACCTTAAAAAATTCGAGACTGACAGAGTTATGTGATCAGATTAAAGGAAACAGAAAAATGGAGAAAAGGAGAAGCCCTCACCTGCTTCTTTGTTAGGGACAGTAACATAGACAACAATACTCGGCACAGTCTTGTCACTGGCTTCCATCTTTATACTACGAAAACCCTTATCCCGCTTTTCGCTGCTGAACTTAGATCTGAAACCCATCAATCATGCAAGAAATTAGAGCCAGAAATCAAACCCTAGAGAGGGAAAGAGAGAGTAGTAATTAGTACCGGAAGAGAGGAGAGAGAGGGAGGGACTGAGAGCAACCCGTGGTGGAGGCGAGAGAAAGAAGTGAAGGGCGGTAGAGGTTGGAGAGACCTACACTCAGAACGCAGAATGCCCCAATTAAGGGCAGTCCTCTTCTACGGAGGGTAAGTGAGGATACAATCGAAGAGAGTGTAGATGCTGCGAGTGCCATTTCAAATGTGAGATTTGGGTTGGCTTTTATATACAGGGATTATGATTTTGGGGTGTGAATTTTGGGTTACTTGATACCATCACTCATTTCTATATGACGGGGAACGAAAGAAAGGTGTGCTAAGCAGTAAGCATTGCGTTCGAATTAATTTACGCATATCTCAATTTTGTTTTCGAGATTCTAATTTCATCGTCGACTAGCGATTCTTGGAGATTTGGAGCAAAGTAATGTCAAACATTGTGTTCGGACTAATTTACGGATGCATCAATTTCTATTTGGGTACCATTTCATCATCGACTAGTGATTATCGGCTAGAATTTGAAGCAAAGTTCCATATGTAGTGGCAACTTTTCAATTTACGTAGGCGGCAGACTTTCACTGATTTCTGAATACTAGCTTCATTGAAACTATGGATTCTTCTATAGAAATTGGGTAATAGTTATAACTTATGTATACACTGGTCTCAAAAGAGTTAGGTACATTGTGAGGTCCTATTGCTAGCTCCCATAAGCGTCGTTTTATACGCTTTCAATTATTCGCTTGTCGAAATCACTAATGGATTGGGCATGCGCTGATGTGAGATGTGACGAGCTCTTTTTCAGAAACAATTAGGAATGTTTGAAAATTGCTCTTCTTTTTTTTTTGGTAGAGCTCTTGGATATTTCACACTGTATCTATCCCAGTCCCTTTCTCTCCTCTCCATGTAATAGATTAGGAATGTCGAATGAAAAAAAAAAAAAATCCTCATTAGGTCTCATTTAGAATCTTTCGCTACAAAATTTTGATTCGGCCAATATCTATAGTCTTGCGAACACATTCGAATTTTGTTTGAACAAAGGAATGATTTAAATTCAAAATCATATCTATGTTTTAGACAAATAAAGGAATTTGTTCATGATTGAATCGATTTGCACAATGAATTTTATCTTTGAGATTTATAAAATGAACATTTCGAATAATCATTGTGCTCTGGTAGAGTGATGCCCAAACATGTTGATTTAAAAGAGCATAGATACAGAATATAAATTTAGCGGGGTTAGGTATAAGGTGGCGGTGTCCCATGATGACCCAATAATTTTCTTGGAGCATCTCACGTCAATGCTTCCTTCTCTCAAAACCCCTCCAAACTCAAGTTTGCGAGTCTCCCCGGCCTTGCAAAACATTGATCCAAACCTTTTAATACATAGACATTGCATAGCAAAAGCGCAATGCTACAACCACTAAGTAGTATACAAAATTATTACGCTTAATGTCGCAGCACTTACATTATTGAATACATGATAGTTAGAGTCTTTAGTATTTCTGATAGCAAAAATACTCCTGAGAAAAATCAATTCTGATTGGAGATAAATAGAAAAATGTACGTACTACTCAATTTTTGGACGGTAACCTTAATTTTGAAACTTAAACCATCTATTTGATACTTGGGTGACGGTTTGATGATACAACAACAATATAATTTTTTTTTGCATGCGTACCAATGTCTCAAAGAATTACCTGTTACCAAAATGTTTATTTTTAATTTACGAAATGGACAATTTTGATTAATATTTTGAGGAGAAAATTTTGGGTGCTGGCTGAGTACCATGCACATCGTGGTACCCAACGCGTCTCTCGACCGTCCAAAAGTGTTATGGACGGTTCAAATTTTCGTTTTCTTTTAGAGAGAGAGAGGAAGATAGATTTCGGATCCTCCATTTCGTTTTCTTTTTTTTTTGTTTGATTTTTGATTAATTACAAATTAGACCGGGCTGTTGGTTCTTGGGCTGGGCCGTTATTTTGGATTAATATTAAAATGGATAGTAAGCATATATAAATTTTGGGGGCATGAATATGAATAGTAAGCATATTTTTTTTGAAACACAACATCAGGTTACATATTCATGCCCCACCAAAAAAAAAATATATATATATGCTTACTATTCATGCCCCACCAAAAAAAAATGTAACTTGATGTTGTGTTTCAAAAAAAATATGCTTACTATTCATGCCCCGAAAATTTAAAAAAAAAAAAAAAACCTACAAGGTTGAGTAGTATTTATGATCCTATGAACTTTCATTTTTCTGTCCAACCAACCCCATATCGAAAATTCATATTTTCTCATCCAAATTACTGTCAACTGATACAACGTTACTACCCGTGTCGTAAAAAAAAACCAAAAAACCAAAATGTGACCTGATGTGTTAAAAAAAAGAAAAAGGAGGGCGTAAGGATATCACATTTCTCCAACACTCCATTCTTTGTCGAACTAACAACATCGAGTTCAATATCTATGCAGGTCATAAAGATAGGCATTTATTGTACAAAATGGCCGTTCTCCGTTATAGCAAACACAATTGATTTACAAAATTTGATAGAAGAAGACTTGGGGATTAGATCGCGGACAAAGCGGCGGCGACGGCGGCGTTAGAATGGTAATGCATTATTTGATTATTATGTTCAATTTGTCACATTACTTTTCTTAAATAAATAAAATATAGCTTATTTTTAGGGGAAAAAAAGAATGCAATGCATACATGATCGAATGATAAGCCAGATACTTTTGTGCCTTTTCTTTTTTGTCAAAGTTAGACTTGCACACGCATCGCGTGTGCCTCAGCCTCTAGTTTATATAATGAACCCTCCTCTACAGATCGATAAACCTATCAACTTGGAACCCTAGACGCTGGACTACATCGAGCAGGAGATGGAAGACGACTCTCTCCCTCTATCGCGCATGGCCGCTGTGACAAAAACATGTATATATATTTCACACGTCAAGTTATGATTTTGTTTATATTAATATTACTGTAATACTTTTTTCATGCAACGGGAAATTATGATTTTGTTATGTTGTAATTTCTCATGTTATCTAATCTACGTACTATGTTTTAAGCACTAGTCAGTGACATGGAAAAAAGGCTTTTTTTTTGCTGCTCCTAGTAAACCTCGTTGTACTAGCACTGATGAAGACTATGGTGGTGTCTCTCATACTGTTCTTTCCGGACCTGCTGTGACGGAGGGGCTGATTAGTACTGTTTTTTCCGGACCTGATGTGAGGGAGGGGATGATTAGAATGGCTAAGAATATGATGTACCGGCACCGCTCTCTTGTTGTTGTAGCTGTCCATCAAGGTAAGGTCACATACTTCCTGTGTATTGTGTTCGGAAATCTTGTACATGAGATGGTTCTAAGCTCCATTTTTACGTTAAAAATCACACTTTGTTTTGTAGGTGATGAGGAATTGGCTCTACTCCCTGGGAAAGTGGATTAAGAAATCGTTGGGTCCTAAATATTTCGTTTTGTCCACATTTTGCAATTTAAACTTGGTAAAAAATTGAAAAGAAAAAAAAATGTATATACAGGTGGCATGTCGCCCGCCGTGTCTGTATCCCCATTTGTTTAGAATTCCTATGTCCCTTTGTCCGTGCATCATAGCTTGTTACATCCACGTTTCTTCTTGTCAGGGAATCCATATATTGCTGCTCCTAGTAAACCTCGTTGTACTAGCACTGATGAAGACTATGGTGGTTGCTCTCCTGGTCTTCTTTCCGGACGTGCTGTGACGGAGGGGATGATTAGAATGGCTAAGCATATGATGCACCACTCTCTTGTTGTTGTAGCTGTCCATCAAGGTAAGGTCACATACTTCCTGTGTATTGTGTTCGGGAATCTTGTACATGAGATGGTTCTAAGCTCCATTTTTACGTTAAAAATCACACTTTGTTTTGTAGGTGATGAGGAATTGGCTCTACTCCCTGGGACTATAATACGCTCGGATGGTGTTGTTGCAACTTGTGCAAGCAGTTTTAGTTTTCGCACAATCAAAGAACTCCGAGTGACGGTTGGTTATCAAACTCCTGTATTTCTTTTCCTTTTTATATTTCAGTTTTATTTAATCAATTTGACTACAACCCCTACCATAATTCCCTCCTCATCTTGCATATATATAGTTGTTGCACGTTTAGGTTAAATTGGAATATTTGATAAGGTTAGTGATAGTGATGGTAAATGATGCAGGGTCATAAGTGGATTGTGTCACTCTCAATCTTTCCAACCAATCTATGACATTTTCATTCCAAAGCAAATAGTGGATCTTGTAGGTTGCACTTCTTTTCCCTTTTTTGGAACCTCAAAATGATTTTTGATTTGGTTGATCTAAAATTCTGAATGTTTTTGCAATGTAATAATAATTGAGTAGTCATTTTGTGCTGGCATACAAAGAGGGCAAACTCCATTTAGCCTCCAGGGGTTTGCCTCATGTGCGGGATTAGCCCCATATCAAAGTGCCAAATTATACCCCTTTGTGGGTTTTTTTTTTAAATGATGGGGAGTATACCGCGCGCATGAAGCAAACCACAGGGTTCTTGAATGGGTTTTGCCCAAAAATATATTGTAGCCCCCTAAATTCCTTTACTCCTCAGACTGTACTCTTCTTCCTTGAGGCTTTTTTGCTTGTGCTCATGACGGTCATAAGTATTGGTGAATCGAAGTGCATTCTCGTTAGGCAAGCCCGCCAATTAAGCTCAATACACCTTGCAAATAGCTATCAAAACAAGCAAGCAAGCAATAGAGAGACGAGAACTGAGTAGCTAATGAAGGATATTTCATCAATAGAAGATGATTACAATGCATAGACAAGGACACTCTGCCTAGACAAAGACACTAAAACCTACACATACATTGGTCACCATCTGCCCAGTTGATATGCATTTTGAGCCATTTCACATTTGACAAGAAGAAGCATAGCCGTTGCTTGAGGGGTCATAAGCCTATCTACAAAAGTACGACTAGAAAAACTAGGTCAAGAATGACCCTTAACAAAAAGGAAAATTATGAAGGGAATTACAAAAGGCCAAGGCCAATGGCCATTGCAATAGACATGACACGCCGGACCCTAAGCACTTGTGCGAGCATCATGGGGCGTTGTAAGGCGAACTGTGACGCTAACCATGTTGTGTCCCTTTTTTTTTTTCTAGATCTTAACTTTTCACAAACATGGAAAAAAACATTTTACCTACTGAAAAAACATATGATTGTTTTGGCTTACTCATTTTTGTCGAATTGGGATATTGTTTTTCGATTTTCCCAAATTGCTTGTGTTGTAATGTTCTTAACATAAAAAAGAAGAAGCACAGATATCTAGGATGCAAAATGTGAAATAGAGGTAATCATTAACCCATAAGTGTAAGTTATTTATCGGAAGATATTCATGCGTCAATACTCGGTACCATTAAGATAAACTCTAAAACGGCTGGTCATATGCCATTATGCCTTGACTAATTTGCACTCAAAATGTTTCTCATTCAATGTAGTGGTGTAATATGTGCCCTATGGTCTCTGAATACACCAAATTAAGTGTCATAACATTTAAGTCGCAACTTTAAGTTTTCAAATGGTTCCCAAAGTTAATACCAAGAATGTGGACAAAGCAAAAGAAGTTTTCTTCCTCTTAAAGAAATTAAACTCGAAACCATTATCAATGCTCCGAGAGTGTATTTAAGTACGTTAAAGAAAAATAGTTGGTAGAAATTGTACATTATGTATGGCATTCATATGGTAACTTATCATGAATTGCATTTTGCAAAAGGACCATATGTATCACTTGAGATATTCTTGAGTCTTGACAGTCTTGACAGAAAGAGGTCTTTGTGAAACATGTGTATTTTGCTGCTTATCGTGTTTCGAATTGCGAGGCTTCGTATTGATCTAGATATATATAGGAAAAAGACCATTTCAAAAAAATATGATAATAGGTATGCAAATCGAGGTCTTTTATGTTTACCATGATCTGGTTGCATATATTTACAAGATTCTTTTTGTTTCTTAGGTGTTTTTGAAGGTTTTAAGTGGGTGGGGGTGATTACTGATTAATACATTCAGGGATTGATACCTTTGATTTATTTTCGGATCTCCCTTTTATGCTCACCTCGGTCACTGTATTTGACTTCCTTTGTCATTTTTCTATTTCTTTATTCAGATAATTGGCCAAAGGCCAAATTTGGGACTTTAAAGGGTTTTTAGTCCAGTCTGACTTATTATAAGGCCTCTAATACATGAATTAATTTTTTTTGAGGGCTTAGGTCCAATACTAGACAAAAATACCTTTAATGAACCCATCACACACGCACACACCACGGTTGCTACCTTTTAGAGAGAGAGAGAGAGGTGGGATATCAAATCATCAATGTTCCCATGCCACGTGGAATCATTTACCCGGTAGGCCCTTCACGGCCCACGAATTTTCATACAAATTGGAAGGACGTGGGTACCCCGACAATTGACACCCACCCCGATAATTGACACCCAACCCGTCTCTCTCTCTCTCTCTCTCTCTCTCTCTCTCATGTGAGGGTATTAATTGATGGTGTGGGACAAAATTGATTTCTCTCTCTTCAATTTTAGGGGTGGGTTTAATTTTGGGGTTTAATCTTTAGGGGGTTTAGGCTCTTTGGGGTAGGGTACAATGAGTTTAGGCATTTTGGTTTTAGGCACTTAGGGTATCATACAGTTTCATAGGATTTTAGAAGTTTAGGCACTTTTATAAGGTTTAGAGGTTTATGCACTTTCATACAGTTTTGGGGGTTTAGACACTTTCATAAGGTTTTGGAGTTTAGGCACTTTCTTAGGGTTTTGGGGGTTTAGGCACTTTCATTGGCTAGCTGGGGCATTTTTGGAACGGGAGGGTGATTTGTCCTCCTAGCATTAAGGAATTAGTTTGTGTCCTAATGACATGATTGTCCCTTATACAATGTTCTTATCGAAGAAAGACTCTTCTTTATTTTGTGGAGGTTGGAACATTTACACTTTTGTCATCGTCATTTAAACAAGTTGTCATCATTTTTCTGCCCTCTTGGACGTGGCAAACTACAGTTCATGCCTCGTCTCTTGAAATGTACATGTTTGGTAATTCATGTTTAATTGCAGGTCAAGGTTCTGGGTGAACGAGTGACACATGAGGGTGCCTTGTTGGATGCTGATTTTTCTTCGAAGTTTGCTTTTATAAAGTTCAAGTCTCCTGGACAACAAAAAGTACCAACATTTGCAAACGGTATTGGAATGAGGGGGGTGGCTGTTGGTTGTATCGGTCAGGGTCCCGAATTGCGCGATATAGGCTTTATTTATCTTCCAGCTTTAATCAGGTACTCAGAGTTTATTTGATTGACCTGGGATTTCTTTCATATATATATATTTAAAATGATGGATGTTATACTGACTACTATTGGTTTCCATATAACTTGTTTTGCCCTTTTTCCTTAGTGGTGTGGTGAATGAGAACGAAAACAAGCAGTCTCATGCAATGACTTCTGGGCGGGTCATACCAGCATTTCCCGAATTGAGCGATAAAGGCTTTAATCTTGCTTTAATCTGGTACTCATTGTTTATTTGATTGACCTGGGATTTCTTTCATATATATATATATATATTTAAAATGATGGATGTTATACTGACTACTATTGGTTTCCATATAACTTGTTCTGCCCTTTTTCCTTAGTGGTGTGGTGAATGAGAACGAAAACAAGCAGTCTCATGCAATGACTTCTGGGCGGGTCATAAAAGCATTTCCTGAAGGAGTTGTAAATCTCTCTCTCTCTCTCTCTCTCTCTCTCTCTCTCTCTCTCTCTCTCTCTCTCTCTCTCTCTCTCTCTCTCTCTCTCTCTCTCTCTCTCTCTCTCTCCGTGTGTGTGAGGTTACAATGTATTGCTATATGATTGCCTAACGCATGAATTCTTTGATTTGACCTTATCTTTTGTATAGTCATGTTGGTCTAGTGAAAGATGTTGACAGCCAGTTATTTTAGCTTTGTGATGCTAGAGGTTTTAAGTCTTAGATTCTTGGCAGAGACGAGTGTTTTTCGTTTTGTGTTTCTCCTATGTACTGAATACGTGGATTGTGAACTGCTTAAGGATCATTTGTTTTTATGATATTAGCCCATTGTAGATGTGGAGGTTTTGCAAAGGAAATGGGTGAACTTGCACAAGGTTAGAAGATAGCTTGCTGTCAGCTATCTTTATACGTATAAAAGTGAACAATGATCGAATTGCGTATCTTGTTGCAAATGCCATGGTTGATAAGTGGTGTAAAAAATGATAGACACCACTCATCAACTATTGACTTGAGGTATCTGACTATCTGTTTATAAATATTCTTTGCCCCATAATTAGTTTTTCAAACACATGAGGTGCTGAATTGGACTTGATCAGTACGCCTATCACCCATTTGGAGCGTTTCCTCTCCTAGATTGTGTGGATGCTATTGTCTTTTGCCCGGACACGTGTATTATCAAAAAAAAAAATGGTAAAAATAATGAATTATAATATTTGTTTTGTTGTTCGAGTGCCGTATTCAAATGAACAGCTAATTATCTGTTAGAAGTAGTATTTAACTATGTTTGCCTCGTCTCTCCCGCCGTGTCCATTTTCCTATATTTTTTTCATTTTTGGAATTAGCATGTAACGAGTTCGTATTCCTTGTCTGTATTCATGCTTCGATCTTATTGGCACCATTGCCTATTTTTCAATTGGGTATGTGTCCTATACTGATTCATCTTTTATTGATGTTCTTTTCGTTATCTGAGCTTATGTTTTGCATACCATAGAGCATTCTGATGATCTTCTTACTGTTCTCTTCACTTTACACTTACTGTGATGTAGGGTTGTTTTATTGGATGCCCTCTTGTCGAGCCGATGTACGGACTTATTGGTGTCGTTCACTATCAGTATGGCAGCGAACTCAAAGCCACGCCAATGGATGAGGTATTGAAATGTCTGGAGCACTTGGAGAACAGGTACGATCATCTTTGTGGTTATTCTTCACCATTTCTCAACATTAATTGGATTTTGTCTACAATGAACTCCCTTTAACAAGAGTGAATACCACTTTGTCACGACCCAACCCGTGGGTTAAGGGTCTATGACCGGCCAGTGCGTCTAAGTCACCCTAAGCCTAATTATTAAAAACAGTTAGGGAAAATATATTTAAAAACCCGTTAAGACCAATGTTTGTTTCTCAAAGGCCCCGAGCGGGTGGAGCGGTGACGCTTTGAGGCTCAAGAGAAAATAGAATGAACTAGAAGAAACTATTCTCTGTACTTTAAATCAGTAAAAATCATTCGCTAATCTTGGGCGAGTTTTCACGTATTCTCCAAATCTATTAGTATTTGAATGTTCTTCACCATTCACCCTAGTGTGCCTCAAATAAGGAATGATAGTGTGAGTACGGTTCGTGGTCAAAAGGGGTGATTAATTTATTCTGAAGGTCACTTATGAGTTTGACTTAGATGATCCATATTAAGAATAGGGTTATTCTTATAATAATTCATGTACGTCTTATAATAATTCATGTACGCTACTGTGCGTATCTCGTATTTTTGTTTACAGCAGCCCCTTCCAACTTCACGACATAAAAGTGGTTGAAGAAGAAGGTTACCTAGCTGGAAAATTGGACTCTCCGACGACGACGAAATCAGGTTACA
Organism: Vaccinium myrtillus; assembly: GCA_016920895.1. Taxonomy (NCBI): domain Eukaryota; kingdom Viridiplantae; phylum Streptophyta; class Magnoliopsida; order Ericales; family Ericaceae; genus Vaccinium; species Vaccinium myrtillus. The sequence goes on from CM029274.1 coordinate 5,739,412, forward strand.
GCAGCCCCTTCCAACTTCACGACATAAAAGTGGTTGAAGAAGAAGGTTACCTAGCTGGAAAATTGAATTCTCCGACGACGACGATTACGACGACGAAATCAGGTTCCAATCGGCTGCCAAGAATTACCACCGCCAACCCACCGCTACTACTGCTTCTCTTTCTTTGTTTTTTTCTTTTCTGCCGACTCCTCTCTTTCCTTTTTACCTTTATATGTTTCGGAAAGATGGAGGAAATCGGATCCCTGTGATGGTAGTCCGTTGAAAATTTCTTGAAATGATTGAAAGGTATTACATAGGTTATGCAAAGGCACGACTTGGCCCTTGTTTTGGATTAATCCATGTTTGGGTATTAATAAATAATTGCAAGTTCTCCAGATCGGGGTCGATAGTTGGCAAGGAACTTGATCTCCAAATCTGATGATAGGGTTTTACCTACCAAATAAAAGGCCCGCTAGGTGATCGAAATCGCCCAGGTGAGTGAGCACTCACTCACCTACTCCTTGTCTAATAGTTTCTTCTAAAGCCATACTATTTCAAGGTTCTTTTTCCTTTTTTTTTTTTTTTAATTTTTATTTTGGTGCATCCAGTGAGATACTGCTAAGGAGGTCCTGGGATCATCTCAAGGCTCAACTAACAAGTGAGAACCTTGCGGACAGTGGCGTAGCCAGAAAATTGCTCCAGTGATGGCACAATTTATAAATGCCAGTACTTTTGTTGTGAAAAAAAAAAAACTCTATTTAAAGAATATAACATATCTTGATTTTCATTTGAAATGAGTCTCGCTTGACTTACATTTTATGGATAGATATTCCTCTTAGCTTCCCATACCCCAAATTATTGGGGACTTAATGGGTTATGTTATTGTTGTTGTTGTAGATATTCCTCATAGCTTATTTTGTTATACCGCTTGGCTTCCAAGGGGGGTTTGGGGTTCGAGTTGGTGGAGGTCTGGGATTCCATAAACACATTATAGTTTCGAAGCAAAAATTTCACTTAAATAAGGCTTGATGTGAGTAATTAGTTATAAGTGGTTCTGGGGCATCGCCACGTGATGCTCTGACACCCGTCTCTATTACTTTTTTTTTTTTTATCGGCTTTCATCACATATGCAGATAAAACCCATATATTTAGTCTTGAGTCCCACAAAAGGGAAATTTTCAAAAAAGCACCTGACCTTTCACTCCAATCACAAATATACACCTGACCTTTTAATTTTGTCAAATAAACACCTGAACTATCTTAAACGTCATCAATTTCAACCCCGCCGTCCACTTCCGTTAAGAATTAAACGGAATCAATCCCTTAATCACATTTTTTCCCCTTAGAATTGACCGAATTCTCAATTTTACCCCCTGATTTTTTTCTCAATTTCGACCTCTCTCTCTCTCTAGATCTCCTCTCTCTCCTCTCTTCTCTACATGAGGATTTTTGAGAAATTATTTTTTGTATTTATTTTATTTTATTTTATTTTTTGTATTTTTTTTCAATTTTTTTTAAACAGTATTTGTTCAGAAATGCAATGAATTCTTTCATTTTGAAGGGTGTGAATTTTGCATTTAACAGGTGTGAATTCAACATTTGAAGGTGTGAATTCTTTCATTTTGGAGTGTGAATTGTGTTTTTTAAGGGTGTGAATTGCATAGAGGATGTGTAAATTATGCACTTGCTGTGGGTGTTTTTATTTTATTTATAAATTTGGAGGGTGTGAATCTTGTATTTTGAGAGGTGTAAATTCTTTCATTTGTATAAATTAGTCCTATGAATTCTCCGTTATGGAGCGTGTGAATTGTGTGATAAGGGGTGTAAATAACTTTTTTTTATTGTGTACATATTTCATATTCAATGTGGGTCTTATTTTAAAGATCTCGTCAAGTAGGTTTCAAATATATAATTTTTATAAAAAATGAATGTGTAAAAAAAGTTATTTTATTTTGAAACCAAAAATAAGAAGAGAGAGAGAGAGAGAGAGAGAGAGAGAGAGAGAGAGAGAGAGAGAGAGGGGTTCACGTGGCAGTGGTTCCGTGCCAATAGAGTTAGGTGGTTGCAGTGCATGGAGGAGAGATAGATTAAAAAGGCTTGGGAAAACGCTGTGCAGTGTGCAGTGCACGGAGAAGAAAGAGAACCCACCCCTGACGCGCGTGAAAAAAAAGGGCTTAAATGAAAGAGTGTGACGCGGGACCTAGATGGAAACACCCTTCCAAAAGAGGGCCGGCCTGGAAGAACCCCAAGAGATTCTTTACGAAGTTGGGCTGAATATAAGCCCTGGATCTTCTTGTCATTGTGTTGAGCCCGGTTGGTTTAGGATTTGTTTTGCTAATGTCTCAAAAGAGGCCCTAAATGTCTCGATGAAGCGGATCAAGGCCTTTGTTGGTTTCAACAAAGGAAGTGGTTTGTAAATGGAGAGTTGGGACTATTTCTAAGTGGGCTTTTCAGCTGTCCTTGTGTGAGAGGGAGGCAGACCGTTAGCCTCATGTATAGGAAAAGGGTATTAAGTGCAAGTGAGCCCGGTTGGCTTTTCCGCGGCAAACGTTGGTGTGGGCTTCACTATAAAGCGTTTAGTTACTACAACAATATATATGGAAAAGAAATATTCTCGAAACACCAAATGGCGATACTTTAGAACCATTAAACTGTGTGAAAATGTATATTATTTTATTTTATTTGTATGCTATTTGACTTTAGTACTAATTTTGTTAGGTTTATTGGCATTTTCCGGGTTATGTCAAGCCTTTCGGAGTCTGTAATTTAGTTATTGGGATTTGGGAATTAGAGTGTTTAGGAGTTGAGTCTAGTTGCTCCATTCGAGAATATCAAGCTTCATGATCAAGCCATGGCCATATCAAGTGCTTCGAAGCCCAATCCAATGAGGTATATCCGTGCATATCATTTGTGCATTTAGGCCATTCAAAATAACATGTTTTAATGTGCATTAGGTTGGGTGATTAATGCTTAATTCGGTTCTTACATGTTAGATGAGTTAGACATTGGTTTTTAGCTTTGAGCGTGACGCGTCTACACGTCTGGCCTTGTCTGTTGAGATTGTGCCACGTGTCAAAATCCTGACGGAGCGTCTGTGCGCGTTGTTATTTAGGAGGGAGAGAGAGAGAGAGAGAGAGAGAGAGAGAGAGAGAGAGAGAGAGAGAGAGAGAGAGAGAGAGGTGTAAGGGTGTTAATGAACCCCAACACATAATACTCTTATTTATATTATGAGGGATCTCAGTACAAGACTTAATTAGTCAATGTGGGACAAATACTAATATAAGCTTATTCTAACACTCCCCCTCAAGCTGGAGAATAAATATCAAAAAGTCCCAACTTGTCACATAGAAACTCTAACCGTGGCTTAAACAATGGTTTGGTGAAGATATCAGCCAACTGAGCTCCTGTAGGAACAAATGGAGTAGATAACACACCACCGTCTATCTTCTCACGAACAATGTGACAATCAACTTCAATATGTTTTGTTCTCTCATGGAATCTGGATTTGAAGCAATGTGAATCGCCGCTGATTATCACAATACATAGGAATAGGTAACTCCACATCAAAACCTAACTCCTTGAGTAAAGCTCTCAACCACACAATCTCACAAGATGTGTGCGCCATGGCTCGATACTCCGTCATACTGGACCTTGCGACCACCGTTTGTTTCTTGCTTTTCCATGTGACTAAATTGCCTCCAACAAAAGTACAAGATCCAAAGAGGGACCGTCTATCGATGGTGATCCCGCCCAATCAGCGTCGGTAAAGGCTTCAACACGCAAATGACCATTAGACCGATAAAACAAACCATGTCCAGGATGAGCCTTAAGGTATTTCACAATACGAAGACAAGCTTCCAAAGTGTGGAAGACGAGGAGCCGACATAAATTGACTCACCACACTTACAAATAAAGAGATATCGGGACGTGTATTGGTAAGGTAATTCAACTTACCAACTAAGCGACGATACCGGTCTGGATGAGGAAATATCTCCCCCTGATCAACACAAAGTTTCACATTAGGATCCATTGGGGTCTCCACAGGTTTTGCTCCCAATAAACCTGTCTCCTCAAGAATATCCAATGCATACTTTCGTTGGGACAAACTAATTCCATCCTTGGATCTTGCTACCTCAATACCAAAAAAATACCGTAGCTTACCCAAATCTTTAGTATGGAATCATTCTTTCGTAAAAATTGCTTCAACTCATCAATACCTTTCGATCATCTCCAAGAATAATGATATCATCTACATACACAATCAATACTATTTTCCCACGCTCCGATCAAGAGAGAAAACAGAGTGATCTCGAATGAGATCGACGCATACCAAAGCAAAGACAACATCACTAAACCGACCAAACCAAGCTCGAGGGGATTGCTTGAGACCATATAAAGCTTTGCAAAGACGACAAACCCGAGAACGCCCCCGAGCAACAAACCCGTGAGGTTGCTCCATATAGACCTCCTCGAGCGAGATCACCATGTAAGAAGGCATTCTTGACATCCAATTGAAATAAGGGCCAACCTAGATTAGCAAAGAAGAGAAATAAGAATCCGAACAGAGTTTATCTTGGCAATCGGGGAAAAGGTCTCAAAGATAATCAACCCCATATGTTCTGCGTATAGCCTTTGGCTACAAGGCGGGCCTTATACCGCTCAATAGTGCCATCCGGATGATACTTGACAGTGAATACCCAACGACAACCAACAGTAGTTTTACCAGCAGGAAGAGAAACCAACTCCCAAGTGCCATTATGATGAAGAGAAGACATCTCATCCTCCATTGCTTTCCGCCACTCAGACACAGATAGGGCCTCCTGAACAGTGTTAGGAACAAAAACGGAAGAAACCGAAGTAGTAAAAGCACGAAGGGATGGTGACAAATGGTTATATGAAAAAAACCGAACAATAGGATGTAAAGTGCATGACCGAATACCTTTACGATGGGCAATAGGACGATCAAGATCATCTGGATCCCGCAACGGAGGGGAAGACGGAGCGGTGGGCGAAGGTGGGCCTGTTTGCTCAGATGGCTCAGGTTGCGATGGTGCTGGCTGAAATGGCACTAGTGGCTCAGGCTGAGATGGCACTGGTGGAACTTTAGGACGACGAACATACACCTGCAAATGTTTTGGTGGAGGACCAGTACCTGAGGGGACAGCTATAGGAAATACAGACTCAGATGCAAGCCGATCATTGGTAGTGACAGGCTCCGAATAAAATGGGAGTGACTCATTAAATGTGACATCAGCACACACAAAGGGACGACGTAAAGATGGAGAATAACACTTATATCCTTTTTGAGTTCGAGAGTAACCAAGAAAAATGCACCTAATGGAGCGAGGGTCAAGTTTGCTCCGGTTAGGATCCAGAGCATGAACATAACATGTGCACCCAAAAATCCGAAGGGGTAATGAGTAAAGGGGACGACCGGGAAACAATACCTTATGGGGTATCTGACCTCCAAGAACACTAGAGGGCATACGATTAATCAAATAGCAGGCAGTGAGAACTGCGTCACTCCAATAAGACTTAGGAACTTGCATTTGAAATAACATTGCACGCATAACTTCTGATAAATGTCGAATCTTGCGTTCGGCAACTCCATTTTGTTGTGGAGTTCGAGCACAAGAGGACTGGTGGATAATACCGTGATCATCAAAGAATTGAGAAAGAGTATTTTTAAAATATTCACGGGCATTATCAGAACGAAATATGCGGATGCAAGTATCAAACTGAGTTTTGATCTCCATATAAAATGACTGAAAAATAGAAGATAATTCGGACCTCTCTTTCATGAGATAAAGGTAGGTAACACGAGAGAAATCATCGACAAAAATAACATAATACTGGAAGCCAAAAATGTTAGGAACATGCATTGGACCCCAAATATCTGAATGAACTAACTCAAAAGGACGCGATGCACGACTCTCAACCCTAGGATAAAAAGACACTCTATGATGTTTGCTAAACTCACAGACTTCACATGGCAAAGCATCCACCCGGCTACATGAAGGCACTAGCCTTTTAAGGTTCTCAAGTGATGGATGACCAAGACGACAATGATGTTGATATGGTGACACTGATGACTGAAGAGCAACCAAGCTAGGGTGGAAATCATCGGTGAAGTAATACAGGCCACCACGCTCAACACCGCCACCAATCTTCCTCCCCGTCTTGAGATCCTGAAACACACAACCATTAGGGAAGAATGTGACTGAGCAATTCAAAGACTTGGTAAGTTTACTAACAGACATAAGATTTAATGGAAAACGAGGAACTTGCAGTACGGAGTCCAAAGTAAGAGAGGAAGTAACATGAACAAAACCCAAACCAGTAACGTTGGTAGTAGAACCATCAGCTAAGGTAACACGAGATGGTTTACTGAGAGACTGATGACCGGAAAGAATAGAAGGAGTACCAGTCATATGATCAGATGCACCAGAATCAATAACCCAATGATTAGAAGAATGAGAAGACGCAATGCAAGCAACGGAGGAACCTGTCTGAGATAACGTAGCAATGGAGGAACTTGTCTGAAGTGACAATAGGCGTTGGTACTGTTGATACTCCTCTGCTGAGATAGTCACCCTACTATTGGCAGAAGAATGAGTAAACTGTCCAGCATCCTCAGAAATAGCAACCGGTTGAGCCTGGGGAAAACCATGAAGATCATAACAATACTCAACTATATGATTTGTACCCCCACAATGGGTACACTGTCGGGTACCATAATCAGAACTACCACGACGAGAACTACCTCCCCCTGACATGCGACCACAACCAAAACCACGACGACTACGGAAATTAGAACCACGACCACCAAAACCAGGGCCAAAACTACCAGAAACAACTGAAGCAGACTTCATCATAAACAAACCCAAACACCAACTCGAAATCTACTAGCAACCAAACAACCAACAAACTTCGCTACTATCCACCGTATGAAATCAACATCTACCAACAAATCAAAAATTGACCAATAAATCAACCAACCGCTACCTCTAGCAGAAGAAACCAACCACAACTACAAATAACTAATCAACTGAGCGCCGAGAGCCAAATAATAGAGAGAAAAGCCACCAACAAACTTCTCCGCAAAAAAAACCAGAACTAGAACCAGAAACAAACTTCTCCTCAGACATGTTATCAAATAACAGAGAGAAAAGTGATCACCAACAAACCAACTCACTAATCAACCCACTACTTCAATACCAGTAACGAACAGCCACCAACCGATCAACTTCGTCTACCAACTAACTGAAAACCAACATAGTCAAACCACCACGAGAACAACTACTGACAGATGCAATACTAGTACACAAATAATCACCACCAACTTGAGATGAACAGTGATCGATGAACAAAGTGAACAAAGTGATCGATGAACAAGTGAACGAATCGATGAACAAAGCGGACGGTGAACAGAATTATGAACAAGTGCACCCATGAACGAAGAATGATGAACAAGGAACAGTGCGCGAACAATGAATAGTGCGCGAACAGTTGTCCCGATGAACAGTGATTGAAGTCTGGGTTCGTGGATTGGTCGAATGTGGTCTTGATTTGTATTTTCAGAGGTCAATTTTGGGATTGGAGAGGGGTTTCAAACATGGGTTTTTATTTGGGTTTCGATTTAGGGTTTACAAGGTAGTAGGGATTTGGGTTTCGATTTAGGGTTTACAAGGTAGTAGGGATGGGTGGCTATGGTAGATTTAGGGTTTCTTGGATGGCAGCAATCTGGTGGTTAAGGTGGATCAATGTTTGGCTCTGATACCATGTTATTTAGGAGAGAGAGAGAGAGAGAGAGAGAGAGAGAGAGGTGTAAGGGTGTTAATGAACCCCAACACATAATACTCTTATTTATATTATGAGGGATCTCAGTACAAGACTTAATTAGTCAATGTGGGACAAATACTAATATAAGCTTATTCTAACACGCGTCTACACGGGGTTGCAGACGCTTTAAGTTGCCACATGTCTTGTTTTGAGTGGCTGTCTTTGGGAGCTCGAAAATGGGCTCTATATAAACCATTTTTCTTTCATTCTCACATAACAACTTGAGAGAAAATCAGCCATTTTTAGAGAGAGAAAGTGCTCCCCATATGCTCTCTTTTTCCCTTGTTGGGTTTCTCTCTTCTTGAGATGATTTGGGTATCTCCCAATCATCTTTCTTCCTTCTAGTGCTTTCCTTTCCATGGATCGGCTCTAGTAGGAGGTAGTTGTCCCAAAAAAATTTCCAAAAATTCAATCTTTATCATTTAGTCATGATTGCTTGCCTTGGAATCTACTTGGCCGGGTGAACCGGAGCCGTACGAAAGCGGAGATCGAGATGGTGACTCTCGTGGTGTCCATGGAATCAAGAAGGAGCATGGGGTGCTACAACAAGAGTTGGAGCTAGGAAAAGCTAGGAGCTTTGGGTAAATTCCTTGTCTTTCATCTCTTGTAAACCTTTTGATTTGTGGAATAGAAGTAGTGTAAGGCCGTGGTTTTATGCTTAGGGTATTAGACCCTAAGTAGTTTCCACGTATATCGTGTGTCCTTTGTTCTTGCTTTAAATTTGCTTCATTAAACATATTGGTTTGGATGCTTTGTCATGGAATTTGGATGATAAGCCATCACCTTGTGTCGCTTAATTTTTAGTTGGTAGTCCTATTCACCCCCTCTAGGACTTGTTGTTCATTTGCATAATTTCAAATTTGTATGATATGCGTTCTTTGTTTACATTATATTTAAAGGATAAAAATTGGACCGATCCAGCTTTTTAATTGAAACCAGCGGTGAGCAAGTGCATTGCATGTGGCACGTAGACTATTTTTTACAAATGAATTGTAATTTGCACCAGAATACGAATGTAATGAAAATTCAAACAATTCCAAAATAACAACACAACTCATAATCGACAAAAGCACAAGAAGAACATGCCAAGCTGTGTATTTATCGGCCTTCTAATGTATTATGACTGAAATTTGTGCAATAGTTTCAACGCAAATTGCGGTAGTTATTGATGCAGTCGATCTTCTACTCTCGTGGCTGTGGAACTGGAAATTGTATCGACTTCCTTATAAACACGTCATCTAATATTTTTTTCTTTTATAGTCGGATGTCTAGGCTAACTTACACGTACCTTGACTAATTTCGGAGTCTTGAAGTCAACAGCCGGGCAAACCTCTAGGAGCCCCAAGGTTTGGAATGTTTGACCCCCGTGAGAATGAAACATGTGACCTTAAGAGCTGCACTTATTGTTTTCTCATAACCAACCCAAAACCCCATGGGGTTCAAGTCATCTAATGTTCCTTGAGATAATCTCAACATAAAAAAAATTCAACCTTTGTTAATTTTGTACCTTATAAAAGCAACAACTTGATAACTTTTACAAGGAATCTAAGGAAAAACTATGTCCTGAATAAAAGAACAGCAATGTTATATGCAAGGAAATGATTTGTAGGGAATCACGCAGAGAAGGCCTTGCGGGGCTCAGTACGGATCCCGAATTACTAATCCGAGCCGCTCGGATCAGCCGTTTGAGATCCGTACTGGGCCCCGTAGGGCTTTCTTTGCGTGATTCCTTTTTTTGTTTGAACTGCTTTGCGTGATTCCTTGCACATATCATTTTTTATTAAAGAAAAGTAATAACACCACTATTAAATAGGCCTTGAATCCTTTTGAAGCATCAACACATATTGATTCACATAAAAAATAAGCTCTTTCCAGTTGAAATGATGAGCAATTTTACCAGTTTATCACAGAGAGCACGGGGTTTTTGGAATGTGTGACTTATCAATTATCATTTCAGAAAGGGCTGATCATGCCAACACCTTGATCACAAATTAAGAACATCTCGCAGAGTCTATGTTTTCCCACCAAATAGCGGTTCTCTCTTTAAGTAGGAGAATTCCTAAGAGTAGGTTGGCTGATTTATGTCGTACATGTGAAGTGACATTGGGTTAAGGCGTGAAACCTCGTATTTCTCAAAGACACTTCCGTCGAACAGTTTGTGTGCATTACGTTAATGTTGGGCTGTGTCTTTGAAAGGGGGCAAGGGGAAAGTGTTTTCAATTAGTGGCAGGATGGAAAAATGAATACTTGTTTCACCTGTAATTCCTTCCAGCTTGGTGGCAACGATTGATGGCGGGAAGAGTCAAAACGGTATGGTTTTTGCGGTCGGATCTCTTTGCAGAGAACTACTTCGCCGGCAAAGGGATTACATTTTCAACCTTTCTCGTTATGGCAAACAGAGTTCCACAGATGTGTGGGATCTCTCTTGAGCGAGCTAAGTTTGACGATCGAAATTAGTCATTTACAAAACTCATCCAGAAATTTGATCATGTAAAACATCACGTTAATCGGCTATTGATTAACAACTGATTGGATCATATTTATCTTCTAATAAATGGATTTCCCATTGGTGTGTTTTTATTTTTAATGCGTTCCACGATGATGTTTATTATCCAACCGATGTCGTTTTTGGCATCGTTAAACTTCTCGACAAGTTCTACGAAAATTAACAGTTTCCTCTATCAAAATGGGTCCAAAATGATACTGTCAAAACTAGACCGTCCAAATATTTTTAGAACTGAAAAAGTGAAAAGTATTTGCTCCCCAAATTCAAACCTCCAACTTCTATTTAACTAAGGGCTAGACACAATTTTACGTTGTCTTATGTGAGATTTTTTTTTCCTACACATACCCCAATTTCTTTTGAATGGAATTTTTTTTTTATTAATCAAATATCATAGATACAATGATTAAACGGAAGAAGAGGAAAACATGAAGATGAGGAGCGGCGTTCTCCCGAGGATGGCACCCACTTAGCCACTTACAATCAAATGCGATAACCCAATGAATACCATAATCAGGTGTAGGATCCCAACGTTGACTTTCTTTGGATCTAAATCAACCTAAACTACCATTTTCGACTTATCATAGTAAGCTGGAATTAAACTAACATAAACCCTTCAAAACTCTTTATTTGGTCATGAAATCAAATATTCTTACGAAACAAAGAATTTTTTTTTAACCATAAAATATCAGATATTCGATTGATATAAAGCCAAATATAGTGCATGAGGTAATGATCAACAAACATTTATTCTTAAAAATAAATACTTAATAAAATGGTACAACACCTTATGGAGATATATCATTGAGGTAATGATCAAGGTCAGGGGATGGTACAACCTGAGGCGGCTTCGACCGCCAACTGGCCTTCCCAAACTTCGAACACTTCACCTCGTAGCACATTTTCTTTCATTCTTTCTCTGGGTGACTCGGCTATTCCTGGAATAGGATTGCCTTTGGTAGAATTATTACGTGGAAGTGCTAGTGTGCGACGGTCCACTTTGACTCGTTTTTATAGTTTACACATTTTTGCATTGCCTCCACGCGATGGGAGCTAGCCATGCCCGAAGTCATTACCTTAACCGTCGGAGCGGCAAGTCGTTAGCTTAACCGTCGGAGGGGATGCCGAAGGCATGGCGTCCTAGAATTTAATTTAAAGTATGGGATCCATATGCCAAACAACTTTATAGATTTTATAACCAATTGTAGATTTTAATAACATTGGAGGGCAGGGCCGGCTTGGGGTGAAAGTTCGTAAAGCTACCGGTTTAAGTCCCAAAATTTTGATTAATTTTGAGGACCCCAATTATATTAGTCCATATAAGTAATATTTAGGCCTAAATAAAAGTTGAGGTTAACTTGTATAATTATTTTAATTACCAAATTTAAAATAAGGCCCAAATGAAATGGGCCAACTATGATAGAATTAGGCCCCTATTTTGTTATTATGAAAAACTAAGGCGGCCTAAGTGTTATAAAAGAAGTTTTAAGATTATTGTCAATTGAGTACTAACTTATTTTTGAGATATCCACGCCCTAGTGACTAATGTTCTTCTTCTTTCATTTTTTTCCGTCTCATACTACCCTCTTAACCCACCTATGACCCACTGATCAATACTTCGCCCAAAAAAAAAAATGTGGGAGAAACTTGATTGCGCAAATTTAATTAGTACATTTGCAGTTACAAAAGCGAGAATAAATGATAGTTTTTGATATAGCGCACTCCTCTGGTCTCTTTTTAAAAGTCCCCTTTGAGAAACGTGTATTTTATTGGATGTAGAAAAATGTATTCCCAGAGATTTTTGTAAACAAATTTTTACACCAAATTAAAGTGCTAATTATATAGAGAAATATACTTTTGTTTAGCGAACTATTTTCTAATTTTACTAAATTAACAATTTCAATCAGTATTATTAGACTCAGATGTGATATACAAAATCGAGTTTGAAAGGGTCTGCAAACGAAGATAATTGAATAGGGCTTATAATTGACATGTGTGTGTAGCGGTATGGCACTTAACTAACTAACCGAAAAAACAATTTCCTCGTTCTCTCTCTCTCTCTCTCTTCGTTGATTCATTACACCTATAAATCTAACTGATTGCCATGACTGAATATGGTCTCTCCTCCATTTTTGTCGAATCTGCAGCACACGATGAATTAGAGTAGAGCTTTCTTCGCCTCTCTGTTTTTGTATTTCGGGTTTTAATAAAAAAAATTCAATGCCGAGCGGCTACCACGTGGTGTCCGCTCTCACACATGAGGCGGTCCAAAAAGGCAAGGATAGTCCAGATTGAAAATTCTGGATGCATTTAAAAAAGAAAAAAAGAAAAGGAAAAGTGTGGTTTAATCCGGGTCGTCCGTTGCTCTGGGCACCGGAAAATTCCTCAGGGTTTAGGGTGTTTCTAGCAGCCTAGGCAGAAACACCCTAAAATTCCTCAGGGACGGTCCAAATTTAATCCTCCTCTCTCTCCTCTTTCTCTCTTAGCAGCCTAGGCAGTCCAAAACACTTTTAGACGACCAAGATGAGTGGTCGGGCACCATGCGACCATACCCAAAACGCACCAAAGTTTTTCTCCTATTTAAGATCCTCATGTAATCTACAAAATCAAGTTTGAAAGGGTCTCGAAGAGAAGATAGAGTTTAACGGAAAACAATTCCCGTTTGAACAAGTCTTTCCATTGAATAGGGCCTAAAACTGATCAATTTGTAAAACGATTTTCACTTCTTTTCTCTCTCATCCTTCATTCATTCATTTCCACCTATAAATCTTCCTGCAACTCAATGGAAACTCCCATGACCCCAATATCACCTCTCCTCCTCCATTTCTTTTGAATCTGCATCGGGTACATGAATATCGACTCTCCTCCTTCGCCAATGCGTTAGGTTGTTCTTGAAATTAGCATCAATCGTTATCGTTGAAGCTGATCAAGGATGATGCAATTTATCAGTAATCGACTTGCTTGGTTCCCGAAGAAGGAAAAATATAATGAATTCGAGTAAATGTCTCTTCCTCTGTGATTCTGTATTCAAAACTAGGACTATCTCTTCTGTTTTGTAGCAAAATCTAGTTCTTGGTACTGTTGATTTATGCTTGCGTATGTATATTGTGTTTCTAGAACCAATGGGTGATTAACCTTCTTCATTTTGATTCCTTATTCTTCATGTGTTAGCCCATTGTCCTAATTAAACAGTATGTATGCTTCATCGCGGAAAGACATTCTTTGTAGTTCAAGTTGTTGTCTTAATATCTTTTGGACGTTGATTTGATGTTTCTTCACTTCATTTGCAGGAAATTTTGCACCGTGGGCAATTGGGATTGTTTTCAATTCATGATGCCGGTACCAGTACCGGGTTTTGGAGTTGATGGTACAATCATCTATATCACCTTCATAGAGGAAGGGAAAACTGTACTGAGAACAGAGAAAGAATCACTTGTCGACGAAAAGACCATAAGGTTTTTTGTTTCCATAATGTTTTAGATGCTATGCTTTGGTATCGCACCAAGAAATGAAGTTCATGCAAAGAGAGACCTTGATGAAAAGGACCTAATCTATGAGGAAAAAGATAATCACACAGCGGCGCACAAAGGAGCTTCATGTGCAACACAGCATTCGTGCCGCCCTCATAGAGAGGATTATGGAGGTGGAGACCAAAATAGAGGGCTTAGAAAATGGCGTTCCTGATGAAAAGTTAAACTTGATCTACAAGTGAAACAAGTGGCCAAGTGGGTTCTCAGCAGCCCAAACAAAAAACGTGGGTTACTATTGAAATATCAGGCGAAGACTTTTTATGCTTCCGTAATTCATTTTGTGATTCGCATTAAATATGAGTTTATCTTGTATTTGTTTTTTTCCTCTGGTATAATCTATAAATACCATGTAATCGTTGTAGTTTGATATAAGAGTGGAGTAAGAGAACATCAATAAAATTGAGTGTGTTTGTTCAATCTCTTTGTGAGTTTCATACATGAAAAGTGTGTGATTTATACTCCTCCACCCAACAAATTGGTATCAGAGCTCAGGCTCATCCCAAAAATTCTCTCAGAAAAAATACCTTTGGTGTGCTACTGCTATTTTCATCCAGAAATTAGCTCCCTCAAAATAAAATTTTTGAGTGCCGATTTTGTCTCAGCCGGAAACGAAAATCCGGTGACGAAATTGAACAACCTCTGTTTTTCTTTCGAAACCCAGAAGTTGGAGAGTGACGAAGTACTCTCACCTTGCAGGCTCGGTTGTTCTTACTCATCTGCGGTGAGCCGATCCGAGTCGCCGAGAAAGTCTTGAAGCCGAGCGAACCAACGAGTAAAGGCAGCTCACTTGGTGTTGTTGCAATCGGAAGCTAGAAGCCTGGAATTACCAATTGAAAAAGAAACACTTTTTCTTTCCCTTTAATCAATAAATCAAAGGAGCAGGTGAAGTCTTTGGTTTCATCAAAAAGGCAATTTTCATTTACTCTCAAAGTCGACAGTTGAGAGTCCTTGGTTTCACCGACCGAAAGAAGGCAATTAAAGGGTTCTTGCTGGTGATAACACTTTCCGAGACAAAAACTCAATCAAAGAGGTGCGGCATTAAAATCAGTGGGATCCATCCCATTTGATTTTTTCTTTCGAGCAGAGTAAACATTAAAGGCAAGTGGGCCCATTTAATTTTTCTCACCAGGTGTGACTTGAAGTTCAAAGTCTCTGGAAGCAATATTCAAGGGGTTGTTATTGATCAAGTAGACAAGTCAGACTTGATTTAATAACTAGTGGGGTCGGACCATTTATTTTTCCGAGAGCAAATTTCTGGTTAAAATACAGATGGCTAACGGAACGTCTCCAGCGCTTATTCCAAAGCTCACCAAGGACAATTATGATAATTGGTCCATCCAAATGAGAGCACTATTGGGTGCTCAAGAAGTCATGGAAATAGTCGAAAACGGCTATGAGGAACCTACCTCAAAAGAAGCAGAAGCAGCTTTGAAGGAGGAACAGAAAATCACGCTCCGTGCCGAGCGAAAGAAGGATTGCAAAGCCAGGTCCATCATCTACCAAGGACTTGATGAGATGACGTTCGAGATCATCGCTTCCGCTACATCTTCCAAAGAAATTTGGGAGGCATTGCAGAAAACATATAGAGGTGCCGACAAAGTAAAGAGGATTCGCCTTCAATCTCTACGAGGCGAATTCGAGTCTTTACGGATGAAATCCTCAGAATCTATCTCTGAGTATTATGGTCGAATCATGACGGTTGCAAACCAGATGAGAAGAAATGGAGAAGCTCTCACAGATACGAGAGTTATAGAGAAGATTCTTCGATCGTTGGATCCGAGATTCAACTTTATTGTTGTTACATTGGAAGAGCTTAAAGACGTAACAACCATGTCTATCGAAGAACTTGTGGGCTCGCTGCAAGCCCACGAACAGAAGTTGCACAGAGATGATGATAGAGCGATGGAGCAGGCTCTACAGACAAGGTTGTCCCTCAATGAAGATAGGCACGAGCAAGGAGGGACATCCCAGAGAGGACGAGGCTATGGTTCTCATGGAAGAGGCTCTGGAAGTTCAAATTCCAGAGGTAAAGGAGGCAAAGGATTTTCCAATGGAGGAAATCAAAACTATGCTCCAAAAGGAGGTGGTCGTGGACAACAAAACAACAGAGGCGGAGGACAAGGAAAAAGAGGTGGTTACAACAACCGACCGAACGTTGACAAAAGCAACGTTCAATGTTACAATTGCCAGAAGTATGGTCACTACATGAAAGAATGCAGAGGAAGGCCAGCATCAAATCAAGTTGGCGAAACTGCCAACTATGCAAACAAAGAGCCAGCAGGAGGAGATTCAATGAGTCTCATGGCGCACAGTTCCACCGAACAGGATCAAGGTACATGGTTTCTTGATTCTGGAGCCAGTAATCATATGACTGGCTCAAGGCAGCTATTTACTGAACTTGATGAAAAGGTTCAGGGTGATATCTCTTTTGGCGACCTCTCCAAAGTCCCAGTTCAAGGGAGAGGAAATATTGTGATCAGACGGAAGAATGGAGATCATGCATTTATCTCCAATGTCTACTATGTTCCCGACATGAAGACTAATATACTTAAGTCTTGGACAACTCCTGGAGAAAGGCTATCAAATTAGCCTGAAGGACATGCAGCTGACGATCACAGATGCTCGAGGGAAGCTGGTTACTCGAGTAAAGATGGCGAAGAACAGGATGTTTCCGCTAACTGTTCTTCATGACACGCCAAAGTGCCTCAATGCCATTATCAACGACAAAGACTGGATATGGCATCTCAGATATGGACATCTCAACTTTGAAAGCTTGAAGATGTTGGCAAATAAGAAGATGGTCAAAGGCTTACCTCATATCCAACATCCAAATGAGGTTTGCGAAAATTGTGTTCTTGGCAAACAACATCGCAACAGTTTTGGGAAGCAAGTTGATTGGAGAGCAAGCATGCCGCTCGAGCTAGTACACACAGATGTGTGTGGTCCGTTGAAGCCAATCTCAAACGGACAGAACAGATACTTCCTCACGTTCACCGATGACTATAGCAGGAAGACGTGGGTATACTTTCTCAAAAGGAAGTCCGAAGTATTCGAGAAGTTCAGAGACTTCAAAGCTCTTGTGGAGAAAGAAAGCGGCTACTACATCAAAATGTTGCGATCAGACCAAGGTGGAGAATACACTGGAGATCAGTTCGATGGATTCCTTAGGCAGCAAGGAATCAGACACCAGTGTACACCAGCCTACACTCCTCAGCTAAATGGTGTATCTGAAAGAAAGAATCGCACCATCCTCAACATGGCAAGGAGCATGCTGAAGGATAAAGATCTGCCCAAGAGATTTTGGGCTGAAGCAGTTCAATGTGTAGTCTATCTACTCAACAGATGTCCTACGAGGAGTCTGAAGTCAAAGACACCACAAGAAGCATGGACCACTTACAAGCCAAGTGTGGGCCATCTCAGAGTGTTTGGTTGTATTGCCTACGCAAAAGTTCCAGAGGCAAACAGAACCAAACTTGAAGACAAAGGAGTGAAGTGTATCCTTATTGGATACGGAGACTGGACGATGGGATACAAGCTATATAATCCCGTCACTCAGAAGGTGATATACAGCAGAGATGTCATTTTCAAGGAAAATGAATTCTGGAGTTGGGATCAGACAGAAGCTACCAGGAATATGGAGCTTACTGTTGAAGAAGAAGAAGAACAGGTACTAACCAGGGAGGTACCTAGAAGATCAGAAGAGCAACCATCACCGTCTCGTGGTTTCCCCTCACCACAAAGAGGTGAACCATCCTCACCAGCTATGGAAGAGTTTTCAGACATGAGGCCTAGAGGAACACGAAGTCTGGATGATCTGTATCATAATACAGACCCGTTGGATGCAGACTTCACTATGTTCTGTCTACAAATGACTTGTGATCCAGTTAGCTTCAATGAGGCTAACCAAGAAGACAAATGGAGGAAGGCTATGGATGAAGAGATTCAGTCCATAGAGAAGAACAAAACCTGGGAGCTGACAAATCTTCCAGAAGGCTATAAGACCATTGGTGTCAAATGGGTCTACAAGGCAAAGAAGAATGCTCAAGGAGAAGTTCAGAGATACAAGGCTAGGCTCGTAGCTAAAGGCTACAAACAGAGGGAAGGCATAGACTATGGCGAAGTCTTTGCCCCTGTTGCCAGGATGGAGACGATCAGGATGATGATCTCATTAGCTGCTCAGCACAGATGGAAGATCTATCAATTAGAC
Source organism: Vaccinium myrtillus (assembly GCA_016920895.1). Taxonomy (NCBI): domain Eukaryota; kingdom Viridiplantae; phylum Streptophyta; class Magnoliopsida; order Ericales; family Ericaceae; genus Vaccinium; species Vaccinium myrtillus. Next base: position 5,757,473 of record CM029274.1, read on the forward strand.
GTCAAGACTACCTTTCTCAATGGATTTCTTGAGGAGGAAATCTATGTGGAGCAGCCACCTGGATATGTGAAAAAAGGAAACTATGACGAAGTGTACAAGTTGTAGAAGGCGCTGTATGGATTGAAACAAGCGCCACGTGCATGGAATACAAGGATCGATTCATACTTCCAGAAGAATGGATTCGAGAAGTGCCCTTACGAGCATGCACTCTATATGAAGAAGGAAGCTGATGGAAGCCAGTTGTATGTATGCTTGTATGTTGATGACTTGATTTTCACAGGCAACAATCCAGCTATGTTTGACTCTTTCAAACAGAGTATGGTCCGAGAGTTCGAGATGAAAGATATCGGACTGATGGCACACTTCCTTGGAATCGAAGTGATGCAGGGAGATGACAGCATTTTTATCTCTCAAGCTGGATACGCCAAAAGCATCCTCAAGCGTTTTGGCATGGAGAAAAGTAATCCAGTAACTACTCCAGTTGAAAGTGGAGTGGAACTCAGAAAGAGTGAGGTCGGTAATGTTGATCCGACATATTTCAAGAGTCTAGTAGGAAGCCTTCGCTACCTGACGTGTACAAGACCAGACATACTATATGGTGTTGGTCTTATCAGCCGATACATGGAGATACCCGACCAATCCCATCTGAATGCAGCCAAGCGGATTTTGCGCTATGTCAAGGGTACAGTCAATGATGGACTGTTTTATACAAGTACTAAAAACTTCAGACTTGTCGGCTATTCAGATAGTGATTGGGGAAGAGACTTGGATGAAAGAAAGAGTACTACAGGATTTACTTTCTTTCTCGGAGATACAGCCTTCACGTGGTCATCGAAGAAACAAGCGATAGTGACACTATCATCTTGTGAAGCTGAGTATGTAGCAGCCAGCTCAGCTGTTTGTCATGCAATATGGGTCCGGAATATGCTGAATCATTTGGAAATTTCTCAAGAAAATCCCACGGAGATCTATGTCGACAACCGCTCCGCAATCGCACTAGCAAAGAATCCAGTGCATCATGAAAGAAGCAAGCATATCGACACACGCTACCATTTCATCAGAGAGCATGTGAAAGCAAAAGAAGTGGAGTTAGTTTCTTGCCGGACATATGACCAAGCTGCTGATATTTTCACGAAGCCCCTCAAGCACGAAGCCTTCATCAAAATGAAGACAATGCTCGGAATGAAGAAACCCCCAGACTCAAGTTTAAGGGGGGATGATGAAAAGTTAAACTTGATCTACAAGTGAAACAAGTGGCCAAGTGGGTTCTCAGCAGCCCAAACAAAAAACGTGGGTTACTATTGAAATATCAGGCGAAGACTTTTTATGCTTCCGTAATTCATTTTGTGATTCGCATTAAATATGAGTTTATCTTGTATTTGTTTTTTTCCTCTGGTATAATCTATAAATACCATGTAATCGTTGTAGTTTGATATAAGAGTGGAGTAAGAGAACATCAATAAAATTGAGTGTGTTTGTTCAATCTCTTTGTGAGTTTCATACATGAAAAGTGTGTGATTTATACTCCTCCACCCAACAGTTCCTCTAATGGAGTCTCTCTTTGGTTACAAACAGGGCCGGCCTAGGAGTAAGCCCAGCAAGCCCCCAGGCTTGGGCAACTCCCCGGGCTTGGGCACCCCCTCGGGCTGGGGCAACCATTAAAAAAAGTCGTGTTGGGAATTGTAAACTTAAATGTGTGTGGGACGAGAGGAGTTGTGTGATTAAGTGAGAGGGGCCAAGTAAGTCTAAGGATTGGTATGGGATTATGTGAGGTTGTTAAGAGACAAAGAAGAAGATGGGATTGGATTGGATGAAGTAGGCCATGACAAGGTGGAAATGAGAGCTAGTTATTCGGTGGAGTAAATGAGAGAGTGGGAAGTGTGAGGGCCATGTGTGAAGCTGCATACATGAAGCATTATTGTAAGGATGTCCAAGCTAGCACATTAAGTTGCTTGGTGTTTGTTCAGTGAGTAAATGGGGAGGTTGAGAAATATGTAGAAATAGGTTATTTGTATTGTTGTAATGTGTGGGGAAAAAAGAAAAGAGGAAAAGAAAAGAGAGAGTGAGGGCAGGAGATGTGGGAGGCCCTTTGGGGTCTCCCCCACCACCAAATTATGTATTGGGTGTGCATGAGAATGTGTGTGAGATGTGTGACTAGTGTATGTTTGTATTTGTGAAAAGTTCAATAAAAATGTGTTGGGCTTGTGTGTGAATCTCTCTTATTTTCCCATCACTTCGATGCACTCTTAAGAGACGTTAGTATAGAAAAATGACCAATCTTCTTCATTTTGATTCCTTTTACTCTTCATATGGCATTTACTCTGTAATGTTGTCACAATAGGATTTTATATTTTGATTTATCAGAAACAATATTTCAATTGGGAAGAAACGAAGAGAGTGAAAATATAGATTAAAAAATTGGATAATGATCCCTTTAATGATGATGCAAAACATGTTAACGCCGTGTCCTGAAACAACGATTTATCATGTTGGGGTACCCTGGTTGCTAGGGTACAACAATATATACTTGACATGTATGTTGATCCTGAGGTATCTTTTCTTCTCTCTTTCTTTTTTTTTTTTAAAAAAAAATCTGAGATATTTCTAGGGGTGTCAACGGTCCGGTTTGGTGCGGATTGGTATGAATCCGAGGACCGAACCAAAAGTCTACGGTCCAATGTAAGGCAATCCGTGTCCAAACCAAAAATCTACGGTCCGGTTCCGAAACAATCAAAAAAATCACGGTTCGGTTCACAATTTATCCACGGATTATAACAGTCCACAAAATAAAAAAACATATTCCACATTCACATTCTCAATGTAACTATTGGAACAAATTCATCAGTTGCTTTTAAGTTTTAATAAACAACACCAAGTCACCAACAACATTACTTCAAAATGATTCAAAGAGATTCACATTCAAGAGAGTACCACTAGCAGTAGTAAAAAGATGCAGAAACAACATAATATAAAGCGAGTAAACAAAAGTCTTCACCACAACCAGTCCCGAGCCCGGGAGTAGCTAATATTCGTGCAAGCAAAATTACAATTGTTAATTACAGTTTGCACCTTTACTTTTCAGTTATGCCACATTCACCTACTTATGGTATATAAAATTAAGAATAATATGTTTAATTATAATTCTTATCCCAATATTATATATATAAATATATATATTTTTATTGATTAAATTCTCACGGTCCGATTCGGTTTATCCACAGTTCTTTTATGAAAATCCATGGACCGAACCGCGAAGCACGGTTTGCTAATTTTTCAATCCATGTCCGGACCATTAATCCACGGACCCAATCCAGAACTACGGTTCGGTTCTGTCCGGTTCGGATTCACGGTTCGTGGGTTTTTTTTGACAGCCCTAGATATTTCTACCCATGACAGTGAAGCAGATATATACTCCATTACGGAAAGCCAGTCTCTGTAGTTCGAGTAGAGAAACTTAATAATACCTTCTTGTTGTTTATTTTACTGCGCATGAAAATCGTATGAGAAAGGCGTTTAATGATTCAAAGGAGTTGCAAGTTGGAACTCCAAGGAGACATCAGACAAGTAACAATCAAAGCCACATAAAGAAGCAAACCAGCAGAAACTACTAACTAAAACACTGCAGCATTGATCAAAATCTTGTGGTTCAGCGGCTGCCAATCTGAGTACCATAGCACACAGCAGAGAGCAAAGAAAACCAATAAAAGATATCCATTACATGCGTTTTCGTCTACCATCAAGCCACTGCCCCCATTGTAAACTCACCATCAGAATTAGCTTCCCACTCAACATTTCAAGTTTCTTTAATAAAACAGCAACTCCACATGAATTTCTCAATGCACTATGAGAGTCTTTAGCTATTCTTCCTCGAAGCTCTCTCAATACATTTATTTTTCTACTGTAATGTTTTGAACTTTGATCTTTATGATTAATGAATAATAATAATAATAATAATAATAATAATAAAAAAAACACCAGTGACCAATATCAACAATCCTCAGCTGCAAGACTTTGCACACAGCAGCATCACCACTTACTTGAACCATTTGATCTCTCAAACCCCATCTGTTCCTTCTACTCCCACAGCCTTTCCAGAAATCTCATGCCACCATTTTAAGTGCTCGGAAACTGAAAGATATTAATCCATAGCAATACCCTTAGCTACAGCCAGGGGCAGACGCAGGATTTACCATCAGTAGGGTCAAAAATCTAGAGCATATACTCCCTTCGTTCCATTTTTATGGCCCCCACCGAAAGTATGTGCAATTTTTCAGATAGAAAATTGAATTATTTGCACACATGATTTTTCGAGTTTCTTCTTGCCAAATTAAAGATTTCTATCAGTTTTTTTAAGTTGGTGAGAAAAAATTCAAAAATTATGAACAGAATTGTTTGAAAATTGCACATCTTTCATGGGGACAAAATGGGACGGAGGGAGTACGTTAAAATACTAAACCAAAAGAGATCTACCACTTAAATTCTCGAAGTTGTGACTGTGTTTGTTTCTGTTGGAAAATTTTGCTGGCACCTTCAAAATGAATCTGGAACTTCGCTTCGAATCTGAAAATTAAACCGCTTCAAGTCGTGTTACTGAGTCGCTTTCCTTAAGACAATATTTGCCCCCACCAATTGTGTGCAACGGGTTCAGCAAATTTGCCTCCAGGATACAATGAAACTTGATCTACGGATCTTCTGCCTGCGTTTGCACTTCCAAAAGAAGAACAGAATACTCGGTAGTATGAACAAAAGAACCAAGACACTAGTGAACAAATCTGCAGAATCTGATCACTAGCAAAATTATGAACCGAAAGCTATGTGAGAGAAAACTGTCTGGCAGAACTTCGGGGTTCAAATATGATTTTTGCGAATAAAATAAATGGGCATGTGGCTGCATTCACTTAGAACTCCCCAAAGGCAACTCTTCTTCCATCCCCTAGGGCAATCTTTATATTGGCTGTAATGTTGTTGAACACATTCTCACTCCATAATTAATTTCCCTTAACACCATCACATCATTCCATAATTTTAACAACGTTAGGCCTATTCTTACCTTAGTTATGATGCGTCGTTGTTGATTTTGTACTTCGAACAAATAATCTTCCTCCATAATGCCTCACTTTCGACTCGAAATCTCCACCGCCATTTCATCAACAGGGAATCATTCAAGAGCCTGTGATTTTTCAGCCCCAAGCCACCTCTCTTCTAGTCCCTTCTTCTTCTTCTCGCCCACACCACATACAAATTAACTTTGCATCCTAAATAGTGACATGTAATAAATTAGTACACCAGACAACACTGATTTGATTTGAGTTATTCTTCCCCTAAAAGATAAATATCTCCTTTTCCATGAAGCTTAATTACCTCCTCCGGAATTTTTCAAACACAGCTTTCTGTGTGGACTTTAACCTTGTTTTGCATACCGCCGAATACACCAGCTACATCTAACATGTGAATTGGGTGCATAAGGATATTGTGCTCAGCCTGGAATAAGATAAAAAACAAGGTTATGCCATCCTATTGTTTTTTGGGTAAAACGCCATCCTATTGTTTTGCATCCTATTGTTGTGATTTATATAGCGTTGTTTTGATGTGATTCTAGTATTCTATTTTAAGTTGTCACTTACTAATAAATATTTATTCAAAAACGTTAGTGAATAAAAGTTGATAGTACATATTTCGTTTTGGCCTTCTGAACAGATTATATTTGAAAACAGTTAGTAAACAATAGTGATGATGACGACTAAGAGCAATTGTGAAAAATTAAAATTTTTAAGTGTAATGATGATATTTCTATTAAAAAATTGAATTTTCGAAATTAGTCATTTAAAAAGTTACGGAGAGAATAGTTAGATTTGTTTACAAAGGTTTGTGTTGCTCTATCAATTTGGACTTCCAAGATCACTCTTAGACTAATTTACGCATATCTCAATTTTGTTTTTGAGATTCTAATTTCATCGTCGACTAGCGATTCTTGGAGAACTGAAACAAAGTATGTCAAAGATTGTTTTCGGGCTAATTCACACATGCCTCCATATCTTTTTGGGTACTAATTTTGTCGTCGACTAGTGATTCTCGGCTAGAATTTGAAGCAAAGTTTCGCTTGTGGTGGCAACTTTCCAATTTACATAGACGTCAGACACACTAGCTTCGTTGTCTACTATGGATTCTTCTATAGAAATCGGAGAAAAGTTATAACGTATGTATTTACTGCTCTCAAAAGAGTACTTAGGTACGTTGTGAGGTTTTTTTTTTGCTGGCTCCAATTAATATTGTAAGATCGACATACCGTTACTTATGAAGCGCGATTTTATGTGCTTTCAATTATTAAAAATTTGACTTTGATGTTGGGCCAACTCTCTTGTCGAAATCACTAATGGATTGGGCATGTGGTGATATATGAGATGGTTAGGAGGTAAGTTTGAAAATTGTTCCTCATCAAGTCCCATTGAGAATAAATTTTAAGAGGGGTTGGATATAATGCGGCAGTGTCCCAAGATCACCCAATAATTTTCTTGGAGCAGCTCACCTATATCCTTCCTTCTCTCAGAACACCTCCAAACTCAAGTTTGAGGGTCTACCCGGTGTAAACATTGATCCAAACCTCTCCATACATGGACATTGAAGAGCAAAAACACTCCTGAGAAAAATCAATTTTGATCGGAGATAAATAGAAAAATGTACTAATCATTTTTCATTGGAAGGAAACTATAATTTTGGAAATTTAAACCATCTATTTGATACTCCGAAAATATAATTTGGTTTGTACGTGTATCAATGTCTCATAAAATTACCAAAATATTTATTCTTAATTTACGAAATGGACAATTTCGATCAATATTTTGAGGAAAATTTTGGGTGCAGGATGGGTACCATGTGGTGGTACCCAATGCGTATCTTAGACGTCCAAAATTGTTTTGTACGGTCCAGATTTTATAGAGAGAGAGAGAGAGAGAGAGAGAGAGAGAGAGGAGAGGAGATTGGAGAGGAGGAAGAAATCTACAAAATTTCTCTACTTGATGAGAAAAACTTGGGTGCGTATAGGGTATGACCACGTGGTGCCCGACCACACATCTCGACCTATTCCTATTCCTATTCGTCCTATTCGTGGGAAAAATGGCAGTCTTAGGGTCATCCTTTTTGCGTAAGATACTCGACAAAATACTCAATTCAGTGATTGGAGCGGGACTCTTTTGTGGATTTATGACCATACCCACCATAGCTCTGCATTGCTATCTCTTTGTTGGCCCTAGCTTCTTGAAATAAGACAACCGGAGACGGGTAGCAGCACACCCGAATTTAATCCTCCTCTCTCTCCTCTTTCTCTTAGCAACCTAGGCAGTCCAAAATACTTTTGGACAACCAAGATGAGTGGTCGGACACTATGCGACCATACCCAAAACGCACCTAAGTTTTTCTCCTATTTAAGACCCTTATGTAATCTACAAAATCAAGTTTGAAAGGGTCTCCAAGAGAAGATAGAGTTAAAAGGAAAACAATTCCAATTTGAATAAGTCTTTCCCGTTGAATAGGGCCTAAAACTGATCTAACAATTTGTAAAACGATTTTCCATTATTTTCTCTCCCATACTTCATTCATTCATTCCCACCTATAAATCTTACTGCATCGTAATCGAAATTCCCATCACCCCAATACCACTCTCCTCCTCCATTGCTTTCAAACCTGCATCGGGTACATGAATCTAGACTCTCTTACTTCGCCAATGCTTTAGGTTGTTCTTGAAATTAGCATCAATCGTTATCGTGAAGCTGATCAAGGATGATGCAATTCATCAGTAATTGACTTGCTTGCTTCCCGAAGAATGAAAAATACAACGAATTCGAGTAAATGTCTCTTCCTCTATGTTTCTGTATGCAAAACAGGGCTCTCTCTTCTGTTTTGTAGCAAAATTTAGTTCTTAGTATTGGTGATTTATTCTCGCATATGTATATTATGCTTCTAGCATCAATTGATGATAAACCTTCTTCATTTTGATTGCTTATTCTTCATATGTTAGCTCATTGTCCTAAACCATTATGTATGCTTCATCACGGAAAGCCATTCTCTGTAGTTCAGGTAGTTGTCTTAATATCTTTTGGATGTTGATTTGATGTTTCTTCGCTTCATTTGCAGGAAATTTTGCACCGTGGGCACTTGGGACTGTTTTCAATTCATGATGCCAGTACCGGGTTTTGGAGTTGATGGTACAATCATCTATATCACGTTCATGGAAGAAGGGAAAAATGTACGGTGTCACAACGGAGAAAAAATCACTTGTCGACGAAAAGACCATAAGGTTTTTTGTTTCCATCATATTTTACATACTATGCTTTGGCATTGCACCAAGAAATGAAGTTAATGCAGAGATAGACCTTGATGAAAATGACCTAATCTCTGAGGAAAAGGATAATACAACAGCGGCGCACTAAGGAGCTTCATGAGCAGCACATCATACGCGCAGCTCTAATCCAGAGGATTATGGAGCTGGAGACCAAAATAGAGGGCTTAGAAAATGGGTGTTCTACAAATGAAGTATCTCTTTGATTACATAGTGCTTTGATGCACTCTTTGATTCGAATCTATTCGATCCTTAGGTTTTTTCTCTTCATCTTTGACTTGCACTATCTCTGAACTCATTTTCTTTTCGGTTCATTTTTATGCTCTGTGTTAAGAGCATAAGAGCATGAGGAAATTTCTCCTTTTTTTAATTTTTATTTGTTCATCTTTTCTTGTTGGGTTGTGTTTAGTATTTTTCATGTTGTTTTGGATGTAACTTTTTTGGAAGTGCCGTATGGCTTGGATTTAGGCTCTTGTCTAACTTCTTGAAGAGCAATTTCTTAAGAGAAGGTAGAATACAATAGTGACTAATCTTCTTCATTTTGATTCCGTTTTACTGTTTATGTGGTATTTACTTTGTAATATTGTCACAGAGTAGGATTTTGTACTTTTATTCAACAGAAACAATGTTTCAATTGGGAAGAAACGAAGAGAGTGAAAATGTAAATTAAAAATTGGGTAACAAGCCCATAAATGATGATGCAAAACATGTTAACTCTATGTCCTGAAACAACAACAATTTATGTTGTTGGGGTATTATATATGATTGCTAGGGTACAACATTGCTTGACATTGACATGTATGTTGTTCTTGAGTAATGTATTTTTTTCTTTTTTTAATCTTTCTACCTGTAACATGAAAAGGCAAGAAAAATATACTAAAAAAAAAAGGACCGTGAAGCAGATATTCCGTCACGAATGCCATCTTTCTAGTTCGACTAGAGAGGCTCAATAATAACTTCTCACTCGTATGAGAAAGGCGTTTAATGCTTCAAATGAATTGTAAGTTGGAACTGCGGGAGACATCAGACAAGTAAACAATCAAAGACACATAAAGAAGCAAACCAGCAGAAATTACTGACTTGAACACTGCAGCCTTCATCAAAATCTTCTGGTCCAACCAATCTGAGTACCATAGCACACAGCAGAGAGCAAACAAAACCTCTAAAAGATATCCATTCCATGCATTTTCTGCTACCATCAAGCCACTGCCCCAATTGTAAAGCACCATCAGAAATAGCTTCCCACTCAACCATTTCAATTTTCTTTAATACAACAGCTAGCAACACCACCAGTGACCAATGCATTTCTCAATGCACTACGAGGGTCTTTACCTATTCAGCGAAACTCTCGCAATACGTTTGATCTCTCAACCCCATTTGTTCCTTCTACCCCCGCAGCCTTTCTAGAAATCTCATACCACCATTTTAAGTGCTTGGAAACTGAAAGATAACATCATCTATAACAATACCCTTAGCTGCAGCTCTACTCTTTACCACAAAAGCCGCACTGACTCTTATTAATCGTGCAATTCATTTCTCACCTTCCAAACTGACCACATCATTGCAAATGGAATTGCATATTCCAAATTTCTTTCTTCGAACATCTAAACTGCCGACCTTGCCACCATATTAATGAACTCTTGATTGAAAGGAGGAACCCTATACTCCATAGAAAAGGCACAAAGCTGTCATCGTGACAATTCAGAATCCCTATTGAAGATAATAACCCTGATGTTTATTAGAATAATATTAGGAATATTATGTTCCCATCTTTTCTAGATTTTGTTACTGTGTTTCCTTTTTAGACTAGGCTATTATTCATGTTTCCTTGTTAGACTCTTGTTATGCATGTTTTTCTATGTTGTTCAGCCATCTGACGACAACCCTCAACCTCCAGAGTAATTGGGTTGGTTGGTTTGTTTGGCGTTGGGAGAATGGAGTAATGAAAAGGAGAAGACTTTGGCCTATGTAGAATGTATTCTCTTCTATTTGTATTGTATCAGAGAAACAGAGAGATACACGAGAGGAGTGGTGAGGTTGAGTTTGTGAGTGACTTGTGATTGTAATCCTCCACAAATATAGTGAATTCAGGGCCGGAACCACATAAATACTCTGTGTTGTGTGATTGTGTTTGTCTGAACCGAAAGCACTACATCTTAGTTTATTAAGCCTTGTAGCCTTAAGGGCAGACAGATGCTTAAGACAGACAGATGCACGAATGAAGAAGGCCGCATTCACTTAGAGCTGCCCAAAAGGCAACTCTTCTTCCATCCCATAGGGCAATCTTTATATTGGTTGTAATGTTGTTGATCACATTCTCACTCCTTTCCCTTAACACCATCACAACATTCCATAATTTGAACAACCTTAGGCCTGTTCTTTCCCTAGGTACAATGCATCGTCGTTGATTTCGTACTTCGAACAACTCTCGACCCGAAATCTCCACCACCACTTCATCCACAGGGAAATCTCCAGCTCTCTTCTAGTCCCTTCTTCTTCATCTCGCCTGCACCCCATAAAAAATTACCTTTGCATCCTAATCAGTTCCTTCGTAACAGACTCTTCCATCCTAAATAGGGACATGTAATATATAAATTAGTACACTAGACAGCACTGATTTGATTTGAGTTATTCTTCCCCTGAAAGATAAATATCTCCTTTTCCATGAAGCTTATCTCCTTCCCGTGTGGACTTTAACCTTGTGCTTGCCCCCTAAAGGCATACCCCAAGCATTTGATAGGTAAGGCTTGTGACTTGCATGACAATGCTGCAGCAAAACATTGCAGTTCAGAGTAAAAAATTCCCATGCCGCTTACCAGGATTTTATTGAAGTTGATTTGAGAGTGTAGATGCTGCGAGTCATTTGAAATGTGAGATTTGGTTTGGTTTTTATATATGGGGCTTACGCTTTTGGGGTGTGAAGTTTGGGTTACTTGATACCATCATAGGTTTCTATGTACTGGGAACGAAAGAAAGGTATGCAAAACAATACGTGTGGACTAATTTACGCATGTCTCAATTTTTTTTTGTTTTTTTGAGATACTAATTCATCGTCGACTAGTGATTCTCGGAGAATTGAAGCAAAGTATGTCACACATTGTGTTCGGAGTAATTTACACATGCCTTCATTTCTTTTTCGGTGTTAATTTTATCGTTGACTAGTGATTCGGCTAGAATTTGAAGCAAAGTTTCGTATGTGGTGGCAACTTTCCAATTTTGGTAGATGGCAGACTTTCTTTGATTTTTGAATACTAGCTTCATCGTCTACTATGAATTCTTCTTTAGAAATTGGAGAAAAGTTATAATTTATGTATGCACTGGTCTCAAAAGACTTAGGTACGTTGTGAGGCCCTATTGTTGTCTCCCATTAATATTTTAAGATAGATCGTCATTTATGAAGCGTAATTTTATGTCATTTTAATTATTGAAAGTTGACTTTGATGTTGGGCCAACTCTCTTGTCGAAATCACTAATGGATTGGGCATGTGGTCATATATGAGATGTGATGAGCTCCCTTTTAGAACACTCAAGTTTGAGAGTCTCCCCGGTGTTTCAAAACATTGATCCAAACCTCTCGATACATGGACATTGCAGAGCAAAAACACTCCGGAGAAAAATCAATTTTGACCGGAGGGATATAGAAAAATTTACCAAACATTTTTCGTTGGATGGTAACTATATTTTTGAAATTTAAACCATCTATTTGATACTCCAGCAATACAATTTGTTGGACTGTAACTATAATTTTGAAATTTAAACCATCTATTTGATACTCCAACAACATAATCTGTTTGTATATGTATGTATTAATGTCTCATAAAATTACCTTTTACCAAAATACTTATTTTTAATTTACGAAATGAACAATTTTGATCAATATTATGAGGTGAAAATTGTGGATGCCGGCTAAGTACCACGTAGCGGTATCTAGCGCCTATCTTGGCTGTCCAAAAGTGTTTTGGAGGGAGAAAATCTACAAAATTTTCTCTATTTGACGAGAAAAACTTGGGTGCGTGTGGCCATGTGGTGCCCAACCACGCATCTCGGTCGTCAAAAATGTTTTGGATGGCCCAAATTTATTCCTTCTCTCTCTCTCTCTCTCTTTGCAATCTGGACCGTCCAAAACGATTTTCGACAGCCGAGATTAGTGGTTGGGCACCATGTGGCCATCGCAACACGAGCCCAAGTTTTTCTCCTATTTGAGGCCCTCAGGTAATCTTCAAAATCAAGTTTGAAAGGGTCTCCAAGATTAAAGGAAACCAATTCGAGTTTGAAAAAGTCATCCTAAACCTGATCTAACAAACTGTAAAATGATTTTCCGTTCTTTTCTCTCTAAACCTTCCTTCCTTTCTTCATTCATTCACACCTATAAATCTTATTGCAACATAATGGAAACTCCCATGACCCCCAATATCACTCTCCTCCTCCATTGCTTTCAAATCTGCATTGGGTACATGAATCTTGACTCTCCTCCTTCGCCGATGCTTTAGGTTGTTCTTGAAATTAGCATCAATTGTTATCGTTAAGCTGATCAAGGAGGATGCAATTCATCTGTAATCGACTAGCTTGCTTCCCGAAGAATGAAAAATACAACGAATTCCAGTAAATGTCTCTTCCTCTCTGTTTTTATATGCAAAACTAGGACTCTCCTTTCTGTTTTGTAGCAAAATCTAGTTCTTGGTGCTGGTGATTTATTCTTGTACATGTATATTGTGCTTCTAGCATCAATGGGTCATTTAGCTTCTTCATTTGATTCCTTATTCTTCATCTGTTAGCTCATTGTCCTAAAACAATATGTATGATTCATCACTGAAAGCCATTCTCTGTAGTTTGAGTAGTTGTCTTAATATATTTTGGACGTTGATTTGATGTTTCTTTGCTTCATTTGCAGGAAATTTTGCACCGTGGAGGGCACTTGGGATTGTTTTCAAGTCATGATGCCGGTACCGGTTTTTGGAGTGGATGGTACAATCATCTATATCACCTTGATGGAGGAAGGGAAAAAACGTATTGACAATAGAGAAAGAATCACTTGTCGACGAAAGGGCCATAAAGTTTTATGTTTCGATTATGCTTTACATATTAGGCTCTGGCATCGCACCAATAAATGAAGTTCATGCAAAGAGAGCCCTGGAAGACAAAGACCTAAAGCTGAAATATATCGAGAGTCAAAAAGTAATAGTGGCATCTTTGAGGAAGATAATACATCAGCCGCGCATGAAGGAGCTTCATGAGTCTCTCTTTGATTGCATATTGCTTTGATAAACTCTTTGATTTGAATCTATTGGACCCTTAGGTTTTTTCTCTGGTTTTTCGACTTGCACTATCTCCGAACTCGTTTTCCGTTCATTTTTACGCTGTGTTAAGAGCATAAGAGCATGAGGAAATTTCTACTTTTTTTTTTTTTAATTTGTACATCTTTTCTTGATGGGTTGTGCTTAGTATTTTTCATGTTTCTTTGGATGTAACCTTTTTTGTAAGTGCCGGATGGCTCCATGTCGGATTGAGGCTCTTCTCTAACTTCCTAAAGAGCATTTTCTAAAGAGTTGTTAGTATACAAAAATGACTAATCTTCTTCATTTTGATTCCTTTTAATCTTCATATGGTATTTGCTCTGTAATGTTGTCACACTGTAGGATTTTGTATTTCGATTTATTACAAACAATGTTTCAATTGGGAAGAAACAAAGAGACTGAAAATGTAGGTCAAAAATTGGGTAATGAGCCCTTTAATGATGATGCAAAACATGTTAACTCCGTGTCCTGAAACAGCAATATACGTTAGTTAATTGTTGAGGTACTCTGATTGATGGGGTACAACATTACTTGACTTGTGTGTTGTTCACTTGTTCATGAGGTATCTCTTTATTTTGGTTAATCGAAGATATTTCCATCTGTAACAGGAAAGAGCAAGAAAAATCTATTAAAAAAAAACAAAAAACATAAAATTTCAGCTGATAAAAAAAACATATAATTTGATCTTTATGATTAATGAAAATTTTCTTTGCTGATAAAAAAAAAAAAAACCCACCAGTGACTAAAGGTCCAAATAGCAACCCAAAAGGGGTAAATTGGGTTGACAATAAAAATGCGTAATTAAAAAATTTAAACATGAATGCAAGACACAATGAATAATAGTAGCTTCTGTAGAAAGCAATTTCAGACAATTCAACAGATTAAGTAAGTTCTGTGAGTCTAGATATGCAACAAAAAACTAATGGAATTCTAAGTTCTACTATTCGAAGATAATATGCAAAATACTCTACTGTGAATCTGAAGTTCAAGGATACATCAAGTTACTCAAGCAATTTTGATGAGAAAAACACAAAATAAAGAGTGTAGGGAAGAGAGAATCAAACACAAGGATTTATATATAGTGGTTCGATCCATAACTTCACGGCCTACTCCTCTCCCCGGGTACCCTACTCAAGAATTGTTGCACTGTCTCCAACAGTAATTAAAACCTTCTAGCTGGTGTCTGCACGGAAATTGGTAGGAAATCATCCGTTGGTAAACAAGTGGGGCATCCTTAACATACACCTATTGGGCTGATATGCTGAACCCTAAAAATACACTTTTATAGGTCAAAGAATAGTCTTAGATGTTTCACTAGAAAGATCCCTTTATTAAAGACAGTAACATACACAATGATACTTGGCACAGTCTTGTCACTGGCTTCCATGATAGTACTGCGAAACAATAAGTCTACATACCCGGAAAAAATACCCCGAAAATGACCCAGAAAGCACATCCAAGGGGTGAGATTCACCTTGATGTGCTTTCTGGGTCATTTTCGGAGTATTTTTTCCGGGTATGTATCATTGCTGACTACGAAAACCCTTATCCCAATTTCCTCGACTGAACTTTGATATGAAACCCATTACTCATGTTAGAAATTAGAGCGAGAATCACACCTATTTACATATTCACACTCATAAGTGTGTGTGACCCACACACTGGATGTGTGGAGTCCACAAACTTGTGAGTGCAGGTGTTTTGTACTGGGTGTTGTTCTATCAATTTTTTTTGGTAAACATTTTTCTAATCTCACTCAAGGTATTCAGACTAATTTATGCATTTTATTTTTAGGTACTAATTTCATTGCAGAGAAAAAGTGAAGCAAAGTTTCATATGTATTGGAAACTTTCCAATTTACGCATGCCTTGATTGATTTCTGGGTATTGGGGCAAAGTTATATAATTATATAACTGGCCTCCGTGTTTTGTGATGTCGTGTTGCTAGCTCCCATTGATATCGCAAAACATACTGTTATTTATAAATCGGAATTTTATAGCCTCCTAATTAGTAAAATTTGTTTTGGATGTTGGGCCAACTTTCTTGTCAAAATTACTACTAATAGATGTGATGTGTGAGATGTGTGAAATGTGAATGAGCTCCCTTATATGCGTTTCTTTGGGGGAACTTAATTAGAACTGGTCAGGAGTTAATAGAAATACGAGTAAGGAAAAGTGGGAGTTGACTCTACTAGGGGTAAAAGCGGTTCAGTTCGGCTTCCTATTTCCAGAGGCTGAAACCTACCGAATAGGTAATCTGTTTTTTCGGTTTTGGTTACTTCGGTTTTCATCAGTTATTTCGGTTCCGAAATTTGGGCCTCACTTGGACTTCAAGAAATAAAATTAAAACAATGAAATAACACGTATAATGGGCCTCATTTGGCCCAAAAATGCAAAATTCATATCCTAAATATTTTTCCCTCATTTGGGCCAAAAAGTATAAAACACATTCCACAATTTTTAAGCCTCATTTGGGCCAAAAATGCATCCCACTGCCTGCAACAATTCCAACAAAAAACAGCTTTGGTTTGAAAATTGTTCGTCATTAGACCTCATAGAAAACATTTTGCTCTAACAATTTAATTTGACAAATTTCCATATAGTCTGATGAACGATTGAATTTCGTCTGAAAAATGAACGATTTTAGTATAAAATAATATCTACCGTGTATCTAAGACCAAAAAAGGAAAATTTGTTCACAATTTAATCAGTTTGCACAATTAATTGTATCTTTGAGATTTATCAAATGACCATTTCAAATTACCGATGTGGGCGTAGTGATAGGCGCGCAATATCTCAAGATATAAGCGCCTAAGTAGGGCGAATTAACGCATTAGAGGCGCGATTTATTCCATTTTCCACTTGATGCGGTGTTGTCTTTTGTTTTTGGTGTTTGTGATTATTTTGTAGGGAACAGGTCGGAAATAGCACGTAAAGTGAACACAAGGCATTGGGCATGCTGGGAACCGGTGGGACCCAAGCAAGGACGAGCAAACAAGCCAAAAGCAATTTTAGAGGCTCGGTATCGATACATGACTTTCTCTGTATCGATACCGTGGGCATCATCTGCGAACAGAACGTCTGGGTATCGATACAGGACTTCTCCTGTATCGATACCGAGAGCCCTAAATGGGCCGTTTGACTTTGCCACGTGTTTGGGCTTCGGGAAAGACATAAATACCTCGTTTTGAGGCAGAATTAGGGTTCCGACTTTACTTTGTTTTTCTTCCAATTAGGAGCCGACTTTTCCTTTGGAGATTCTACTTTCCGGGTTACTTTTCCATTGAAGTTTTACAGTTTTATTCGCTGATTCTCGCATCGCTTTGGTAATTCTCTGTCTTCTTTACATTAATCTCAGTTCGCGGGAGTTTGTCCGCGTTCTGAGACTCGAATCTTTGTTTTAATTCTTATTCTAGTTTAATAGCATGTTTTATTCCAGAATTTTCTTATCTGTTTTGTTTAATATGAGTGAGTAGTTCCATAGGTATGGTCGCGGGGTGATTAACACGCCGTGGCCAGGGTTGGGTATGTTCTCGCTCCTGTTTTCAGAATTAATAAACGGACAAGCAATTTTAGGTTATTAAAGAACTTTCGTGGACGAATCCGGGCATTGTCGGAGCCCAGGTAACGCGGGGAACGGGGGACCAAAACTCGTTCTTCGCTGTACATGGGTAAACGGCGACCACGAGGATTCGCATCTTTCGGGGTACCTTTTTCTCTCTAAAATCAAACGTTTTTAGAACACCGAACGGAGCGAAACTGTCTGGACCTGGTCACCGTGTTATGAACCCTACGACCGTACTTTCTTTTAAATAATTTAATTAAAATCAGTTTTTCTCTTAGGTTAATTAATTCACCAATCAAATCACAAGGGTGGCTACCTAAGAGCCGTGTTAAACATTAGCAACCCGAGTTTTTAGTAAGCACTTTCCACCTTCTCTGTGGATTCGATTCCGGTCTTACCGGGTATTATGCTACACCGGTCTCCGCCCTACGCTTGGGGCAACCCATTAAGTTAGGTATAGGATTTCGGTCAAGCACGTAGTGGGACGCCCAAACATGTTACTCCAATTTGAAAGAGCATAGATACAGTACTATATACATATCGGGGAGTTGGGAACAATATGGCGGTATCCCAAGACCACTTAATAGTCTTTTGGGAGCAATTCACCTTTATACTTCTTCCATCTCTCAAAGCCTCTCCAAACTCAAGTTTGCGAGTCTGCCTCGCATTGCAAAACCCTGATCCAAAAACTCTCAGTCCATAGACATCGCAGAGTAAAACACTCTTGCAAAAAAGAGTTCTGATCGGAGATAGATAGGAAAATGAACGCTCCATTTTCATTAGATGGTAACTATGATTTTAAACTTAAACCATCTATTTGATACTCCACAAAAAAATAAAAATAAAAATAAAAAATAAAACACTTAGTGTGGATCTCATAAAATTACCCTTTACTATTTATTTATTTTTAATTTATAAAATGAACATTTTTTATCAATATCCTGAGACCCTCATGTTATCTACAAAGTCGAGTTTGAAAAAGTCTCCAAACAAAGATAGGGTTTAGAGGGAAACCAATTCAAGTTTGAAAAAGTCTTTCCCCCTTGATAGGGCCTAAATTTATGTCACCTTGGCGTCAACAAACTGTAAAACGATTTTCCGTTCTTCTCTCCCTTCCTTGATTCATTAACCCCTATAAATCTTACTACAACGTAATGTGTCCCATGACTTGAATATCATCTCTCCTCCACTCTTGGCTTCGATTCTGCATCGGGTACATGAATATCGACTCTCCTCTTCCCCAATGCTTTCGCTTGTGCTTTGAATTAGCGTCAATCGTTATTCTTGAAGCTGAATCATGATACATTTCATTAGTAATCGACTCGCTTGCTTCCCGAAGGGTAAAAAATACGACAAATTCAAGTAATATTTCTTCCTCTTTGTTTTTGTATGCAAAACTAGGACTCTCTCGTCTGTTTTCTAGCGAAATCTAATTTTGGTACTGGTGATTTTTTCTTGTGTTTTGAATTTGCTTCTAGCCCCAATGGGTGATTGTCCTAAAACAGTATTTTTCTTTCCATGATGTTTTGTCGCGGAAAGCCATTCTCTGTAGTTCTAGTAGAGGTCTTAATATCTATTGGGACGTTGATTTGAGATTTCTTTGCTTCATTTGCAGGAAATTTTGTGCCATGGAGGGCAATTAATTGGGACTGTTTTGGAATCACTTGTCTTTTTTTCCATCATGCCTTACATATTGGGCTCTAGCTTTGCACCAACAAATGAAGCACAAACAAACGCTATTGTGCAGTATAAGAGAGCCCTGAATACAGACACGTAAAACTGAAGCTGACTTAAGGAAGGCTCTGAATGATTGCAAAGCAAGAGTTCCCAGCTTCAAAAGACCGAATTGCTAACCTCCAAGCTGAACGAACATCGAACCCTAAAAGTGAGAGGATAGCTCAGCTGACGAATATAAAAAGGTGGTTGCAAAGAAGATAGGTTTTAAAAAAAAAAAACACCTGGTTAAGCAACAATGATGTTGTTTTCAAAAATAAAGTATGGTGACCAGATGCAGCACTTACCATGGCAATTTTGGAAGCCACAAAATTCTTAAGGGCTGTCAAAGTCCCCCACGAGAATGGAGGAGCAATACAAGGAGCACACATAGCGGAGCAGACAAGGTGGCAGAAATCAAGACAAGTGGTATGTGAATTGTAATAACAAATTCTAATGGGTCTTTTAGGGCGGCGAGAGCTATTCATATTGGCAACCTCATGAACCCACTGATGCTCCAGGGAATGGTAGCTAGGGAAAGCGAAAGGGTACACTTGGAAGGCGATTTGCAACAGGTTATTCAGCGGATTCAGAGGAAGGGGGAAATCAGTACCAATGCAAGCACGCTAATTAAAGATATCCATTGAAAGTGGAAGGACTTCAAAGTGATCAAAGCAAGTTTTGTTAGACCGATTGGCAATTCTGCAGCACACCTAGTGGCTAAGGATGTAATGAGAGGAAGCGGAACCCATACGTGGGAATTCTACTTATGTTCCCATCCCTACTCATCACTAGTTATGTTTACATCCTGAATTTTGAATTATAGTCGAAAGTGTCCTTGTTAATTGATTCATTATCAATTTGTTATAGGAAAAAATATCTACAATAACAGTAATTTATTAATTATAATTCCGTAATTAGAGTTGCATTCCCACATACACGTTTCCAGAATATCCGGGATATATCAAATCCCCTGTTTCTGTTGCTCCCTAAAAGGGGTGGAATATCACTTTCCTAAATGGGTAGGGTTTAATTTCTTTTCAATCTAATTCAAACTCTCTCTCTCTCTCTCTCTCTCTCTCTCTCTCTCTCTCTCTCTCTCTCTCTCTCTCTCTCTCTCTCTCTCTCTCTCTCTCTCAAGCAAAAAAAAGAAGTAAAAGTTTAATGTTGTCGGTTTTGTGGATGACGATGAGAAGGGAATGTGCCCACAAAGATGGTGATCCAAATCCCCACGAAGACGGCGATTTGTGGGTATTATTGTTATCATGTCATTCAACCACGCAATAGTATCATTGTCTTATGGTGATTTAATGTGCTCAAAATAAAAATTATTCTTACAATTTAATTGATGAAATTTTATAACTTCATTACAAATACCTACCAAAATTCTACTTAGAAAAAAAAAAAATATTGGGCTGGGCTAGGCCCCGTCCGGCCCACTGAATATGTCTGACAATTTCATTTTTTTTTTTTTGTTGTCAAATGATAGTCTAATTGGTAAAAGAGATCATACATCCGAACGGGCCACCATCCCTCCTAAAAGGAAAACGAAGCCTCAAGGAGGCCTAAACTAGAACCAGATTCAGGACCTCACACAAAACGGAAGTAGAACAATGGCAACTCATTGCCACTCCTAGGGGTGTTCACGGATCGGATTGGCCATACGGATCCAACAATAATTTGGGTTCTAGGACCACAACCACCCGTGAAAATATCTAAGGGGATCGGGGGAGAAAATTTCACGGATCGGATCGGAATTTGACGGATTGGGCTATGACAAATGGGCCTCTAACTTGGGCCAATCTAGAAAAATTTCAAATCATTTTAGCCCAAGCCCAAACATTTCTCAAGAGTGACTATTTTTCAAGCCTATTTTTTCTACCCCATTTGGTGGTTCACACTTCACTCAACAAGCCAACAACGCACCAGCTAGCTAAAAAGTAAAAACACAATATAAAACTTAGAAATCCAAACCACACGGCACACGCATGCGCCACATGGATGGATCCCATCCAGAGAGAGAGAGACTTTCATCTCCGGCAAGATCATGGGTAGTGTCTAGTGGGTACCTGGTAGCAGTGGGTAGTATTGGCCATTGGGTAATGTGGTGTGGGAGTGGGTAACCAGTAGAATACGCCTTTTTTTTTTTTTTTTTTTTTTTTCAATGGATTTTTCCTAAGGATTCGATCCGGAACCGTGAACTTATGTGTTGACGATCCCAATCCATCCTCATGTATGATGGATCAACGGATGGAATTGGTTCGATTGTTTTTTGGCGGATCGGATGATCATGTTTCACTCCAACAATAACTACCACAAGCACCCAAAATATCCTCTAAGGGATGAGAATTGAGGGGAGAAAAATGAACAAACTAACTAACATAAAACATAACAAAAACTACAAGCCAACAGTTATCAAGGACCCAAAGGAAAATAGAGTCTGACCCAGTCAAAACGAAACAGAGCTCTAAACATCCCATCCATAGGCCAAATTCATCTCCGGCAAGATCCCGCTCCCCTGGCACTCACCTCCGGCAACCACAGGTCTTACCCATAATTGCTCCCCACAGAACCAGAGAAACCTCCAAATCACTGTCTCAATATATGTGAACACAGTCTAGATCATCTTGAACAAATTCCGTATCAACCAACCGAACCGAAAAAAGAATGTGATCAAAAGCTAAAGAGTTTAAGTCAAAACAGAAAGATTTCTTGCATTTATGATTTCAACATTTTCAGGCCTTTTTTTTTCCTTCAAATGATTGCATAAAGCAAAAGAAAAGTACTTGAATTAAACTTCTACAATTTAATTCATGTATGAATTTGAACAAATATAGTTTAAACGCTAACTTACATTACCAAAACAATATATATGAACACAAGAAATTCGCCCCCAATTATTTGAAAATTCAAATTTTGGCCTTCTTAGCAGAATTATCATTCTCCTTCCTGCAAGAACAAAATTTATAAGGCGATCCATTCCAACCTGCCACTGCTTCGGCACTGCCATTGAACCATTCCAATCTGCATTGAGGTTGATTAATGCACATAGAAATGCAAGGGTGGATGACAATAATAACATAAAAATGGTGACAGGCTGAAAAAAAGAAAAAAAAAGTTTGTGGTTGCATAGTAAAAAATTCTATACATCTTGGGGTTAATCCGTTCTATTCACTATACGAGACAACCATTTGTTTGTTTTCTGGCCCAACACCATTTTTTCTGTTACTCTTGCTGCCCGGTCACCTGGATAGCTTCACACATTTTTTAATTCATGAAGTTTCCATATGGGTTATGCAATCATTTTACGGGAGAAGGCCTTAAATTCTTGAAATCATAAACGTAAGGCCTTTATCTACTTTGTCTTTTTCTTTTTCTTTTTCTTTTTTTTCTTGAGTAATTTTTTTTAGCTTTTATATCACATTCTTTTTTGAATATGGAGGTTGATGCGAAATACGTTCAAATTTATTTCCGATGGTACGGACTGCGTTCATATCTATAGGGACGATGTTTTGGAGGTTTCTCTCTTCATTGGGAGGAAATTTTGGGCCCGGGAGGCCAATTCGAATTGGTTTGGCATCATATATACTTTTGCAGTGGTTGGTAGAATATTTTATATCACCCTCATGGAGAGAAAAAATACAGCCATGATTAATAGGTTTGGTGCACCATCTTAAAGTTTTTGAAAATTTTGTCTTATACAATTAATTGAGATCAATCAAATAAGATCCATATTGCAAATAAAATACATTATAGATTGAAACTATAGGAGTTTTAAAAAGGCATATATAACCGTAGTGAGCAAACAAATTGGGACGGGGGAGTAGTTTTTGAGCTGGTCTGTTTGTTTGGGTTTTAGAATAGGCCCTTACACGAAAAAAAATTATGGGCTTCCATGATGGGTTTTTAAGGACCTTAAATTTTAGGCGTTTAAACCTTAGATGCCTGTTTCTTGGGCTTAGCCCAAGACTGGCCCTGATGTCTATATTACTCA
Source organism: Vaccinium myrtillus (assembly GCA_016920895.1). Classification (NCBI taxonomy): domain Eukaryota; kingdom Viridiplantae; phylum Streptophyta; class Magnoliopsida; order Ericales; family Ericaceae; genus Vaccinium; species Vaccinium myrtillus. Next base: position 5,780,373 of record CM029274.1, read on the forward strand.
TAACAGAAAATTACCAGTAGGTCTAGAAAATCAATCCTTAATTCCCACTAAGGATACACTCAAATTTTAATTACCTCTAAGTACAATCTCATTATTAAGATTACCGTTCTACCCTTGAAACATATATTTACACTTTACTCCATCTCCCACTCCCCAACTCCACCCACCATCCACTTCCGGCCGGCAAACTTTTCCGGCCGACGAACTTTTCCGGTCGGCAAACTTTTCTGGCCAGCAAATTTTTCCGGCGACTGCGAATTTGTAAAAAAAAAAAAAAAAACACTGTGAGTATTCAGTAAGAGCTTCTACTGGACTAAGATTTACGTTCATCTATGCATGAGTTCTAAACTCCATTTCTCCAATGCTTTGTGTACGATTTGTGTACGCCATTGTTCAGGCAAGCATACAATATGCGAGGCATTTCTATGCACCGTAACTAGCAACTAAAAAAAAAAAAAAAAAAAAATTCAAACAAATTTTTGCTGCGAATTTGTATAAAATAGGATAAATCCCCATGGATTTGTATAATTTTCTTTGCGAATGTGTAAAAAACTGTGTTGTTGACATGTAACACGATCTAAACTTTTATTCCGGCCGACAAAAATTCGCTGCGAATTTGTATAAAAAATAATGCGAATTTGTAAAAAATAATGCGAATTTGTAAAAAAATAATGCGAATTTATATAAAAAAATAGAAACTAGAATCGCACCCGTGGGCTTCCTTCGTGAGGAAAGTAAAAAAGATGACTTTCGGATAATTTGTCTAGAGCCGCACGAATCCGCAAGCAAAGAAGGATTCTCATGTGCAAACCTCAAGCTTGAAACCACTTCCGGATCAAGTCCTTTCGCTCGGCTTTGACATTTACTATAGCAAGAGGATGCTTCTGAAAGTGCGTCTTAATTGTTTTAGCAACACCAGTAACAATCACAGCCAAATTAAAGACTAATGCGAATTTGTATAAAAAATAGAAAGATTTACACCACAACACTGTGAACAATCACAGCCAAATTAAATTTGAATTAAAGACTAATTGAGGATATGAATTTAAGAAAATTCAAAAAATTCGCAATTCACAGTCTGCGAATTTCTGAAACTACAGTTGCGAATTTCTGAAACTACACCAGATGCTTAGATCCGGCACTTACCAGATGCTTTGGAAGGAGGACAGCTATGGAGGTAACTGCGAGCTCAACACCTGGTTCGTTTAAGCGACGGAAATTGGAGCAATTCCCTGGAGGAGCATGACTCGATAACGGCGATTTCAGAGGATTCAGACCGAGCGTCGGTGTCTCGGTGCTCTAGCAATGACTCGAGCAAGCTTGTGACGAAACGAGAATTGAAATCCGAGAGAGACTTTTGGATGCTGGGTTTCCAGAGAGAGACTTTTGGATGTTGTAATGAATGGTTTTGTGTTTCCAGAGAGAGAAACTTTTGGACTTTGTAATGAATGGTTTTGTGTTTCCAGAGAGAGAGTTAATGAATGCTTCTGTTTTTTTCGGGAATACAACAGGAGTATGGGGAGACACGCGCAAGCTGGGGTATTTTCGGAATATGAAGACGTTTTTACCTTGCTAGTGCAAATCCGTTTTTTGCTGGACCTGGACGTAAATATGGGCTGTGTCTTTGACCGGCCCGTAAATCCCTCTACTCATAACCATGCTCTGGAATTATTATGCGGTCATAGAAGAAATTTTAATTAGTTTTCTCAAAATTTGTGATATTAGGTGAAGAAGTTATCAAGGTAGTGGTAGTACATAAAGAAACTTTACAATCAATCCCAAAGTTTGAGGAAAATATAGAGAAAATTTCAAAAAAACCCCTGAACTTTACACTCAATGTCTCAAAACCCCCTGAACTTTACTAAACTTCAATTTCACCCCAAACTTTCACTCCGTTAGTCAATTTACCCCCTACCATCCAAATCCGTCAACTTGTTAACAGAAATTGCTGACTTGGACTATTTCTTCCGTTATGTTGCTGTTAAGATGGTGAGATGGCATATGTTGGGCCTTCAACCTTAACTTAATGGAAAAAAAAAATGGGACTAGAAACTGATGTATCTTCTTCTTCTTCTTCTTCTTCTTCTTCTTCTCTCTCTCTCTCTCTCTCTCTCTCTCTCCCCCAACCCTCTCCCTCACTAGAAACTTCTCTCCTCCTCACTTTCCCGCCAGGAAAGATCAAAATCGAAAGAGCCCATAAGATTAATTGACGATTCCATCGATGTCTCGGTAGTTTTGCCTTAAAGAACACAATGTTCTTCTGGGCCTTGGTTCTTAATAGCCTTAACGGCAACTCCGGTAGCCACTGCTTCTCCTCCTCGGCCTCCATATTCGACGGCGTCGAGTATACGGCCTAAATTTGTGCCCAATCTAAGGCCTCCACCCAGATCCACCGCTCCAACGGCCTCTTCGTCTTCGTCACCAACGCCGCCGGTTTTGTGCCCAATCTACAGCTTTTGGAGAAGTATTGATGGCCTTACCATTTTCCTTTCTACGTAGAAACTTAAGAAGCAACCTTGATTGGTAAACTCAAACCATGATAGTCTTCTAGACTTCTACAACCAGATTTGTTAGATTAGGCGAAGGGATTTCTCTCTGTTTTTTTTTTATCAGAGGCAAAGGGATCTCTCTATCCCTTTGAAATTTGTGAATCCTTCAATTGTCTTTCTATAAATCTAGACATGTTGTTGTGAATTAGGTGTTGCTTGGCTGTGATTTAGCATCATTCAATTGTATGGTGTGTGTTTAATGGAATTGTTGGTGGAAGAAAAGTGGGTTTGGAAGGGGACGGTGGATTGATTTCTTTTTTTTCTTTTTTCTTTTCTTTTTTTTTGGGTTGAGAGAGAGAGAGAGAGAGAGAGGAATTAACGGAGTTATTTGTCCAAGTCAGCAATTTCCGTTAACAAGTTGATGGATTTGGACGGTAGGGGGTTAATTGACTAACGGAGTGAAAGTTTGGGGGTGAAATTGAAATTTAGTTAAGTTCAGGGGGTTTTGAGACATTGAGTGTAAAGTTCAGGGGTTTTTTTGGAATTTTCCCAAAAATATATAATCACTCAGGCCCAGATACAGGAGGAACGGGTGAACGTCCCAAAGTAAATACCATTAAGCAGTTGTCAATGTTGATGTTTCCTCGCATTCGAAAAATTCTTTAATGGTCTTCAGTGGAAAAATCCTTTTTTTCCAGTCGCGTGCCTGCCAGAATGGTGGAGCCAGATCTAGAGTCGAATCGGAGGACTTGTTTTCGAAGGAAGAATGTCAGCGACCGTACTAAAAATGAAGAAGAATATTCCGGCCACCAATACAATACAACCATGCAAGCACATATGGTAAGTGGAGTGGTAGCCCAATGACGCGACAGGCACGTTGTATTTTCATGCATAAGACATATGCTCAATCCTCACTAACAACAATTAACAACAAATATTTCTTGACATTCAGAAAATAAAATAAAACCCGTGGATACATTTTCTAAGACTAATCACGCTTCCAAATAGAACAATACTACTATTTTAACGATATATCAAAGTAAAACCCGACGTTGTTTTAAACCTCATAAACCATGCATTAGGATTCCTCACGGTGTCCTGGAGTATTTGCTCTACTAGCAGGAAACCCGTGCTATGCGCGGGACGAATTCAGGTACACACTTTCAGTTTAAATTGTCAAAATTCATAAATCATTCAACACCTCTACCCAAAAAAATTGCAATTTAACAAAATATCTAAAAAGTAACCTCACAAAGAAAATTCATTCGGAATACTTCAATGCTCGTATACTATTACTCAGCATTTCTAATTGAATGGACAATTACTTATCATATATAGCGGAAAGTCACTGTAAGTTAATTAAATAACCGAGACAACATGTGAGTTATCTTCCTACAGTGAGCAACTTGGTTGAAAGAATAACATTCTTGTTACGAAAATTTCTTCGAAATGATGAATCAAAACTTTTTCGATGTTACGATACAACTGAGATGAGCATGATACTTATAAGTTCAAGGATAACTCCCAACTATGCACCTCTCAAAAGTCATTTCAAAAATTGGAAGAAGTGTCAAGACGCCTCCATAACAGCAGCAACATTCAGAGCTGATAACAAGCTCATACTTTGAGGAGAGAAACAAAATTTTAGAAAAAGACTCGTAACTGGCTCAAAGTTAGTCCTTCCAACGTTGGTCAACAGCTGAATCACCCAAGAGATTGCCCACACTAGAAAAGAAAGAGAATGGGACATTTAGGAGGACGACCCCTTTGAATAGTCCCTCTGTAATCTGTAGGGTTCCCGTGAAGCCATCTTCATCCTTCTCCAGAAGTTTCGCTGGACTTCTTCTGTGCCGCCCTTGTACAATCGTGACATAGCTGCCTTGAGCCGGCACGGCGGTTGATAAGTCGCTGATTGCAAATCTGCTCCTCTCGTCGTAGTCAATTTTTATGGTAGCTATTGCCCAAACGCCGGCTCCTTCTATTTCTATAATTGTCCCCACAAACCCGTAAAGCGGGTCCCTTGACACCTGAACGGCAATACCTTCCAGCAACCAATTCTGATGATGCTTCACCTCGGCATCAGGATCCCTCACGGTATCCTGGAGTATTTGCTCTATATGTGTGGTTGGAGGTGGGAAGCAGACTTCAGGTGGGAATAAGAGGATATGCCATTTTAGCCTATCCATTTGCTGCAAATAACCAAGTCCCCTGTATTCCTCCTCGAATGCGCCACTGTAATGAGTAGTAAATGGCACACAAATGATCACCATTAGTTAACCCATGAAAGAAACAAAAAGAAACCCAAATTTGTTAAAGAACATCTAAACCCTTGATACTAAAAACAATTGCTAAACCCTTGTTACCGAGAATTATTCAAAAGAGATCAAGAAGCATTACAGAGAATGAGAGAACACTAACACTACTGTAGTTGTGTTGTACCTTGAGTATATTGAAGTTTTCACTTCTATTGGTTCTTGCTGTTTCCTGGTGGTCTTCTTCACATATTTCATGTGATCCATTGCCTTGGGACTTTCTGCTGGCTGCAGATCAACTGCCTCTTTCTCTACTAATCTGTCCTCTAATCTGCCACTGTAATGAGTAAGCACATAACCATTGACATGAGTGAGAAACATAAACTAGCATAAAGCAAGCTACTTCCCACATCTCAATTCTCTGACAAGAATAAACAAGGGGAAGAAACACATACCTTTCAGATGAACCAACAGAAACTATGGCACTGTTTTCCCCGATAGACCACCATCAAGTCCGCTATAAAATTTGCAAGAAGCAATCAGTCAGCCAACAGAAAGTCCCAAGGTAATGGATCACATGAAATATGTGAAGAAGACTACCAGGAAACATCAAGAACCAATAGAAGTGAAAACTTCAATATACTCAAGGTACAGTACAACTACAGTAGTTTTAGTGTTCTCTCATTCTCTGTAATGCTTCTTGATCTCTTTTGAATAATTCTCGGTAACAAGGGTTTAGCAATTGCTTTTAGTATCAAGGGTTTAGATGTTCTTTAACTAATGTGGGTTTCTTTTCGTTTCTTTCATGGGTTAACTAATGGTGATCGTTTGTGTGCCATTTACTACTCATTACAATGGCGCATTTGAGGAGGAATATAGGGGACTTGGTTATTTGCAGCAAGTGGATAGGCTAAAATGGCCTATCCCCTTATTCCCACTTGAAGTCTGCTTCCCACCTCCAACCACACATATAGAGCAAATACTCCAGGATACCGTGAGGGATCCTGATGCCGAGGTGAAGCATCATCAGAATTGGTTGCTGGAAGGTATTGTCGTTCAGGTGTCAAGGGACCTGCTTTACGGGTTTGTGGGGACAGTTTATAGAAATAGAAGGAGACGGCGTTTGGGAGATAGCTACCATAAAAATTGACTACGACGAGAGGAGCAGATTTGCAATCAGCGACTTATCAACCGCTGTGCCGGCTCAAGGCAGCTATGTCACGATTGTACAAGGGCGGCACAGAAGAAGTCCAGCGAAACTTCTAGAGAAGGATGAAGATGGCTTCACGGGAACCCTACAGATTACAGAGGGACTATTTTTTTTTTGAACGGCAAAGAATTTTATTAATCTCTGAAGAGGAACAAAGATTAAAAGGGAAGAGGAGCAAGGAGCATCACATCCCGATGCAAACAGAGCAACCTCGACCCAGAAAAGAAAAGAAAGTTAGCAAGGAGCCAACCAAAGAAAAAAAAAAAACACCAGAACACACTCTGGACTGAATACAGTAAAGTACATCAGATATTACCTTCAAATGGCTTCTAATGAGAAGTCAGAGCCACCTTCTTTGGATTTAACCCAAAATGCAACTCTAGAAAGAATGAGATCAGAGGTTTTGTTCCAATCCGGAGCTTCGTTCTCAAACACAAGTTTGTTCCTCACATTCCAAACTGACCACAGAACTGCCATAGGAATTGCATCCCAAATCAATCTTCTTTGCTTATTCATCGTCCAATCTTTCCACCAAAGGAGGAGATTAACTACTGAATTTGGGGAGACCCATTTCACACCCCACCAATACATGATTTTTGACCACAGATTCCACACCGGTTGACAATGGAGCAACAAATGGTCAACTGACTCAATCTCTGAAAAACTGAATTTACAGCAAGCTTCTTCTACATTTTGAATGATTCCCAGATTAAACAGAAATTCTAAAGTTTTAATTCTACCGAGGTGAACTAGCCAGCAAAAGCATTGGACTCTGTAGGGAGCCACATTCCTCCAGATGAGGTCAAAAGCAGAGTTAACAATAAGAGTACTTGGGTTGGCTAATTCATACAGAGATTTTACAGAGAAAGAATCTCGAGGAGTTACCTTCCCAAATCGCCTTGTCACTAACTCCAGCTTGAGATTAGAATTCCGAACCATCAAGGATAGAGTGCAGATCATCCATTATGTCCTTCTCCCAATCATAAAGTCTTCTTCTGAGTTGTATCCCCCAATCATGTGATTGAATTCTTCTAGATAATACCACATTCAGAAGTTCCTCTTGCCGACTGACCAACCTAAAGATTGGTGGAAAAGCCTCAACAAGACTTTGATTTCCCGACCATGAGTCCAACTGAGAGAAAAGGGTGAAGCTTCCATCCCCAACTTTGATTTTGGCATTGTTCAAGAAGATAGTGTACATTCTCGGGATTTCTTTCCTTTGTTTGCATAATGTCTTTCCAAATGCATGAGACTTTCTTGGATAGATCAGAATTTGGGATCCAGTTACTTCCTTTCATCTTGTATTTTGCGTTGATTACCTTTCTCCACAAAGCGTTTCTCTCCATGCCATATCTCCACCACCATTTGAAAAGTAGTGCATCATTCATATCCTTTATGTTCCTTATCCCCAGACCTCCCATGCTTCTAGTTTGAGTTACTTTCCCCCATGCAACCAAGTGTATTTTCTTCTTCAATTCAGTGCTTGCCCAGAGAAACTTTGCTTGAATGGATTCAAGACTTTGATTACACCTCAGAATTTTGAAAAGTGACATAAAGAATATAGGAGGCTACAAAGAACTCGATTTGATCAAAACTATTCTTCCACCAAAGGATAAATATCTCCTTTTCCAAGAGGCAAGCTTGCCTCTGAATTTGTCAATTATTGGTTTCCAAGTGGATTTTCTTTTGGGACTAGCACCTAGGGGCATACCCAAGTATTTGACTGGCAGATTTTGCATTTTACAGTCCAAAACTTGAGCAAAGGATAAGAGGTCAGGATCAGAGATGCCAACACCACAGAGAGTTGTCTTATGGTAGTTAATTTTGAGCCCGGAGAGATCCTCAAAATCTCCTAGTAATTTCTTGATAACTTGCACTTCCTCTAATTTGGCTTTACAAAAAACCAAAGTGTCATCCGCAAATTGAAGGTGGGTGATGGTGGGTCCTTGAAAGCCCATAGAAAGCCCACCGAGAATGCCCCGATTCAGGGGTTTTTTGAAAAGCCAATTAAGGCCCTCAACAGCTATGATAAACAAAAAGGGGGAGAGAGGATCCCCTTGTCTAACTCCCTTCTTCATTTGGAACTCCTTACAAGAGGAACCATTTACCAAGACAGAAATCCAAGTAGAAGAGAGACATTCTTTTATCCACTTAATCCATTTTTTTGGAAATCCCATGAGTTTCAGCATTTTCAGTAAATAATTCCAATTAAGCTTATCAAAAGCTTTTTGAAATCAAGTTTGATGATCAAGCCTTGTTTCTTACCTTTTTTCCAGAAGTCCACAATCTCATTTGCAATAAGAATACCATCTTGAATGTTTTTTCGTCCAGAAAAAGCAGATTGAACCTCACCAACAATCACAGGGATTGTGAGTTTGATTCTAGCTGCTAGGATCTTGGAGAGAATTTTATAAAAGCTTCCAATGAGACTAATAGGTCTATAATCAGCTAGACCTAGAGGGTTTTCAACTTTGGGGATCAAGGTGATGAAAGAGGAATTTATACCTTTAGGGAGTCTCCCATGCTTGTGGAATTCGGTGAGAAAATCCATGATATCTTTCTTCATGAAGCTCCAGCTTTTTCTGATGCTAAGCATATTGAAACCATCCGGCCCTGGAGCTTTATTCCCATCACAGGATTTTATGATGTTCCAAGCCTCTTCTTCTGAGAATTCAGCAATTAGAAGAGCACTAAGATCTGCATTGATGGCTTCCCCCAGGGCTTTTTGCTACATCAATGCATGTTGGTGTGGCCTTTGCACTTCTCAAGGGATTCAGTGATTGTTCCAAGTTATTTGAATCCAACAAGATGGATTTGTAGGTAACCAATTGGAGATCATTAATTGGAAAATTATTATCCAAACTCTTCACCTGCTCTTCATTAAAAGTTCCAGGAGCCCGCTCATCACAAAAGGATCCAGATGTCTCATCCACCCCTTCCACATCATTAGAATTGTCCACTTGGGTATTTTTGACTTCTTGCTCAGTTGCCAGATTGTTGTCCAGAAGAACTTCAGCTAGAACATTGAAATTGTCTACAAGAGCTTTGTTGTTTTCCAGTTCAGCTCCCAAGACCGAGGAATTTGCCACCACACTCTCGTCCCCATCTCTTGTTTTGGCTTTTACAATTCCTACATCCACTTTGTCTGGGTTTGGGTCCCAGTTTAAGTCATCCTTATCCTTGGGATTGTCATAATCTTCTTCTCTGTTGTTGTTATGGGTGGGGTTGAGGGGATAGAAATTGTGATTGATGGTTCTGAAAGAAAGTTCTTCCTCCACTCTGACTGTGTATTTAAAACCAAGAATTTCAAAATCTATGCTCCCACTGATTTTCTGGATATGATTCGTTGCTATTAAAATTCTCCCTTTTTCGTAAGACTCTTCATGAATTGTGGCTTCATCTGCTTGTAGGAAAGTACCCCAAGAGTCCCCAATAATTTTAAAATTTGGAATTGACCAACCGTTGAGTGGCATTCCAAAGCATAATAACCAAGCGAATCTTTCCTCATTTGCAGCTTCTCCATTCCAAGGTTTAAGTTCCTCGAACCAGATTTTCCACCAATCCTCCATTATAGTGCTATCCCTTGATTCTGAGTTAGGGAAGGTGATGATCACATACCTACCACCAATAGCTTTGATATGATCAATATGGCAATTTTCCTTTTGAACATGTTTCCAAATATTTTGGTGATACGAGTCTTCGAATCTTTGCACAAAGACTTCTAAATAATCTTCCATTCCCAATTTGGTTGTATGGTAAACTTTTGGTTGTAGAGATGAGTGGTGGCCTTTCCCGCACCCCTAAATATCCGAAAGTTTGAGTGTCTGGTTCCTTGAAGTTTCATGAGCCTTTTCCGAGATTTATCTTCCGAATGGAGATGGGGTTTTAACTCTATAAACCAGATTTTGGGCTTTCTTTTGGGGCATTACAAGAGGTTTTGAGGTCTTTAGTTTAATAGCCCCAAATTTCGCAAAGTGTACCACCAGTTTCTGACCCCAAAACCAGTGACCATTTGTATTTGCAATGGCCAAAATTGCATCTTTTCTGTTCCTGAAATTGACAAAACCAAATTGCTGCTTTGTGATTTTGCTCAACTTATTGGGGATGAAGATCTCGCTAACTTTCCCAAATCTTACAAAGAGATTATGAATCCAAATTTTCCTGATAGAAATAGGAAGGTTGTCCACAAATAGCGTAGTGGTAGAATCAGACATTATGAATATTCCAGAAGATGAGTACTGCCGACAAAAATCTTCAGCCCCAAAAATCCCAGTAGCGTTATGTTGCAGAAATTACTCTTGATGATCCAAGTGTTGAGAGAGAGAGAAAAAAGAAAGTGGTCTCAATAAGCTCCCCTTTCATTTCACTGAAAATTAATCCGGTGAAATAGGACGCGGAGCTTTCTTACATCTCCTCGTAAATTAATCCAAGGAAATAGGACGCGGAGAGACCACACCCAAAAGAAAGTGACCGAGAACAATATGTTATTCTCCAGACACACCCACAAACAGATTCTCTCCCCCCAATATTCTATTCTTGAACCCTAGAAATAGATCGAAGAAATTTACTAGAATAAATCTATGGCCAACAAAATGACGAGAGAAAACGAAATGCAGTTTTGAAACCTCAGATCTGGAACCCTCGATGATGGAGCTCTAGCACCGAAAGGAAAGAAGCACAAGAAATCGAAGAGCCCGAACCTTTTCCATTCTATTCAAAGGGATTCAGATCTCCATGAAATGTCCCACACCTCCTCTCTCTCTCTCTCTCTCTAGATGTTTGATTGCTCTAGATATTTTGTTATATTTACAGAGGGACTATTCAAAGGGGTCGTCCTCCTAAATGTCCCATTCTCTTTCTTTTCTAGTGTGGGCAATCTCTTGGGTGATTCAGCTGTTGACCAACGTTGGAAGGACTAACTTTGAGCCAGTTACGGGTCTTTTTCTAAAATTTTGTTTCTCTCCTCAAAGTATGAGCTTGTTATCAGCTCTGAATGTTGCTGTTGTTATGGAAGCGTCTTGACACTTGAGAATATTGGTTCACATGTTGACCAGACCAGTATAAGGAAATTGAAGTTGTTGGACAGAGGAGGATTATTAGGGTGTTTGAATTGAAAGGATTTTGAAAGAGGGACAAGTACTAAGACAAGAGTGGGGAAGTAAGTACTTTGTATTACACTTGGACACAAACCTTTTTGGCATAGTACAAAATGACTAGAACCCATCCATATTTATACTACCCATGGAAGGTTTAGATACTAGGTTCTAGATTTTACACATGTGAAGGTTCTAGATTTCTTTTCAAGAAATAATATCTCCTTTATCTTCTATTTTAGGCTTTTGTATTAGGTTCTAGATTTTAGCTTCATTTTTTCTTGAAAAAAAGTTTATATTTCCTGTTGTGATACATGGCCGTGATTAGAAACAATCATAATATATTCGAAGGGATGCTGAAACTTCTATTTGGCCAAAGTCTTAGCTTGAAAGAAAAGCCTAATTTGGCCCTGTTGTATAGATTTAAGTGTTTGAACCAAGAAGTAGCCCAGTATTCTGTGTCTGCAACTTGATCTGAAAAGCATATATAAGACTAAAAAGCTTAAGGATTGGGAACAATGTTTTTTTGTGGGAAATTTTGAGCACCATATTTTCCTTCAAATTTTGTAAAAGATTATGTGTATATGTGGTACATTTTTGTTATATGTTGTATTACTATTTTTCTTATTCAAACTTGGCTATTTCTTATGTGTTCTGTATTTTATCTAGCTAGGACTTATCTGGACGGCCACATTTAATTTATGATTTATCGATACCTACTGAGAGAGTTGGAACATATGAAACACGGGTAGCTTATTCACTATATCTTTTTATTTGTATAATAGAGGTTGTTTGTAATCCTTACGGATATTATACTTGTTCGTCTGCAAACTTCTCTCTATGATGATGGTATTTGACAAATGTTTTTCAGTCTAACACTGCTATTTTGATCTTTACCTTTTTATTTTTATTTTAAAAGCAAATAATAATTTTATTAATCTTTGGAATACAAAGATTAAAGGGAAACGAGACCCCCACCCACGATTGGCAAGAAGCCAACCAAAGAAACCAAGGCCGAAGCCCAAACATCCCCAAGGGTCAAAAACCCAGATCATTACAATTCAAATCTCCGAAAGGCCAAAAAGCCCAGAAAAATGGCTCAAGCCCAAATAAAGAAAACCTAGATAACACCCAACCACAGCAACAAGAAGAGAGACAGTCGCCGCCACCGCCGTCGCCGGAACCCGGGGAACGAGCCCCTATTGCTGCCCCATTGAACAGCCCAACTGCAACTCACCAGGCCACCGGAGTAAAGAGAATCAACCGAAATGGACCGAAGCCAGGAAAAATAGGCAGCCGCCGCCACCACCGTTCGCCGGAGCCCGGGGAACAAGCCCATGTTGTTGTCCCGACAAAAAGCCATTCTCCAAAAGCACTAGCCACATCTCAACACCAACCCATGGCAGCAAGCCCAACCACCATCCCAACTGGACACCCCACGCCGCCGTGAAACCGAGACCAGAACGACCACACCGAGAAAACCCCCCACTAGACGCACAAACATCACAAGACGTTAGGGCTTAGGCCAAAGACCAGAGACCTCCAACAAGGATAACCAGCGTGAAAGAGAGCCGATCCAACGCGTTGTTAAACAGAAATGGAAGCACCCAGCAGTGCGGCCATGGCCGAGATCCAACCGATGGAGGAAGAAGGTGGAGAGATCTGAACAGGAAGACACGGCAGAGAGAGGAGGGAGGGGAGGGGAAGGGAGGAGAGGGAAGAGAGCCCCCGGGAGAGAGAGAGAGAGAGAGAGAGAAACTTTCTTTGCCTTTTTTTTATTAGATAAGAGAGAAACTTGATCTTTGCCATTTTTAGACGCACTTTTTAAATTTGAGGTCTAACTCAAAGATAAGATTACCTTTTGTCCTTCCTATTTAAAACAAAAACAAACTTTTTGATACATTAACACGGGATTTGTACGAGCCAACCTTGTGGAGCCGACCAACCTTCTTTGTCACCAACCTCCGGCATGACCTTTCCACCGACAAGTATGACCACCAAGATTTTTGTTAGGGGAGAAATTTTCACTTGTCGAGAAAGATTACAACAACGATGTTCAAAAAAATTTATACCACAACATATCACAACGATGTTCAAAAAAATTATACTCCAAATCAGAAAAAAAAAAAAATTTCGAGGAGAAATTTTTAAGAGATTTTTAAGCCACACCATGCTCGCCACCACCCAGAGCTTAGTTTCCGAGTGACCAATAACCTCGAAAAAGATCTTGTAAGCTCTTGGAAGGAACAAGGGACTCTCAAATGTCGGGTGATTTTTGGCCGGATGAAATTGAGAGATATACATAGATTAGGAAAAGAATTTTTTTAAGATCGGAGAGATTGATATACATAGAATGGTTGTAGATCCAAAGATGAGGCTTGATACGGACAATTCGAAGAAAATTGGGAAAAAAGATTTGAAAATTAAGACGTGAAAATTGAGATTGATTTGATAAATTAGTACGTGAAATTGGGAAAAAGATTAAAAATTCAAACGGCTCGAGAGTGAGTGGAGAGAGAGAATAGAGGAGAGAGAGGAGAGAAGGAAACCTAGGCGGTGGTGTAAATGGCGAGATGAAACCATGGCCGATGACGGACGCCGATATGATGGAGTTTCATTTTCGCCGCCGCAACAACCGATGTCACATTCCGATCAAAGAACATGTGAGGGGAAAGGGTATTTTTGGCAAATGAATACAAAAAAAACATTTTAGCTGCTACTACTTTTAAATTCACATCCGTGAGATTGAAAACCAATAATCAACCAAAAGAAGAAGAGGCAGATGATCAAAAAAAAAAAACATTTGCAAGCGCCAGTGAAATGATGATTTACATTGAAAATTAAACATCACAATCCACCCGCATCCAGATGATCTTTTCAAAGGTGGGAGGAGCCAGCGGCGGAGTGAAGGCGTGGTGTGGTGGTGGTCCGGTGGAGAGGTGAGAGAGTGAGGGAAGTCCATTTTAGAGAGAGAGGAGGAGGCGATTTGTGTGAGCGTTCGGTTTGTTTTGTGTGTCGAAGAGAGAAGAGAGAGTGTGTGAGGTTTTTGACCCGGGGTAGTTTTCAGATAAACTTGCCTTTTAACCTTGCTGGGAATTTTAGAGCTCGGGCTAGACCCGGAGGGAATCAACTCCAATTTTTTGTACCGGCCCGTAAATCCCTCTTTTTTTATTGCTTTACACAATTACACTGGTTACGTTTGAGTATCTCTTCAACAATTTTTTTTATACATTCACGGGATTTGTTTTACAAGCTTGTGGAGCACTTTTTCCAGTCTTTGGTTCATACGTCTGGCATGACCCTTCACACCCGACAAGTATGATGAATCTTCAAATTTTGTGAAGGAGAAATTTTCACTTGTCCACACAGTCCACGCGTACATTCACTGACATATTTTCTGGCAGCCAAAGATATTTATCCAAAGCTTCTTGATACAAACAATTCGCTTCCGAGGAGCCACGAAAGCGAACTCCACAAGCATTAAAAAGAAGCCGAATGTTATATTACTATGCACTTCATCCATTGAAAGACCTTTTCATAGAAAGAACTTCTTTTTCACCACTAAAAGACATAGATTCAGTTTATCAAGCAGTGGCGGCTTTAGAAATTTTTAACAGGGTGTTCAGAAATTACCTTTAACTCTGCTAGCTTAACCAATCAGTCTTATCTTCACAAAATTTCATATACTAGTGTGTATAATGCGATCTCAAAAATACAAAAACACGTAAAACATTGTAGTTGTTTTCAGTTTTTTTTATATTTTTACCAAAGAAAAATCAAACAGGAGCATAAATATGCTCATTTTTTTTAGGAAATTATGTAGCGAATACGTTTGCATGGATCTTTTTAAACATATGTTTTTATTTTTGGATTGTCTACTCTAAGAAAAACTACATATTGATACAAATAGATATTTTTTCCTCTCCATTTTTTTGTCATTAAGATGTCTATCTTGTTTTGAGATGGTGTATTAAGTATTCAATTGTAAATCACTTGAATTGCATAAGTGTGTTTTGTTTATAGTAATCCATCCGTCCCATTTTAAATGCTCCCTACGTATATCCGTGCCAATTTTAAACGTCTATATCTTTTTATTGGTAAGGTTTTCAAAGTTTTTGAAAATTTTGTCTAATAGAACTATTTGAGATCTATCAAATAAGATCCATATTGCATATAAAATACATTATAGAATGAAAACTCTAAGAGTTTTAAAAAAACACGCATAACCGTAGAGAGCATTTAAATTGGGACGGAGGGAGTATATGACTAAGTGTTCAAACAAAATATTAGATAAAATTACTAGATGCAATATAACAACAAAATAAAAAAACGTGTTCAATTGACCACATTTTCTTATATGTGGTGCCACCTATGATTGGGCTATAACGGGGTGTAATTTAGGTTGTTCAAAGTAGACTGATTTGTTGGTGGATGTTCATTTAATTTTGCACTGGGTGTTCATTCATATTTCGGCTGGGTGTTCAAAACATGAACTAACCTAGAATTGTACAAATTTTTACATGTATTATTAGTACAAATTTTTTTTTTAGGGTGGTCATGTGACCATCCACCCCGTAGGGTGGAGCCGCCAGTGTTATCAAGAATATATTACCCCAATCACTGGAGGTGCGAACGTTCCTGCATTGAATGATCTTTTGGACCCATTTAGGATTGTATATGGAGACAAGATTTTGAATGGTGAAATTCTATTGTTGGTGAGCAGAGCTGATATGCGTCTGGAACTGATATTGTGAAGACACTTGTAGACATATTAAGCTCAGTTCCTACTAGCATTAGTCTTAATCATTATTCTCTAATTTTTTTTTTTTTTCAAATCACTTTAAGACAAAACAGGTACAAAAAACACACGTTAAGTTTCAAAAACAATGAAACGTATCTCTACCCTTCAGTAGCATCCTTCAATATCATGATAAAAGAAAATCAAACAAATGAGTAACAGTAATTTCTTACTGTATATGAGAAAACACAAATATGATTTGCAGTAAGTCCTTACTGTATCGAGTTGTCCGTTGTTATGCTAAGTTTGTTGTTGTTTTAAATTTTCATGATCTGTCACGACCCATCATGATAAGTCACAACATGCGCTGCGCTGTCTATAGATAAAAGCGAAATTTGCGAAAACAATGAAACTTATCTCTACCCTTGAGTAGCATCCTTCAATATCGTGAAACAAGAAAATGTGCTGTGATTATTTTTGCTTGAATTGCTTTACATTAAGGACTTATTCTCAACCATTTAATAAGTTAACCAGTAATTACATGCCGTTAACAATTACAGTACTAGGTGTATGTAAGTAAGTCCTTTAACCACATACAGTTAGAACTTACTGTCAATAAGTTTTGCTCTGAACAAAAGAGCAGATTTGTTTCCTTGCATCTCATTTTTCCCTTGCTTTGTGACTGTGTGAAAGGAGAGAGACAAATGTCGAACGAGAATGAAGTAAGGTTCCAAAATATCACAAAAAAATTACTCAAGTTAGGCCTAATCTTCCTATGTCGAGTTTCTTGATAATGAGATCTGGGACTGGAGAATCTCACAACCGAAAAGACCCTAACCAAGATTCAATGAGAATCTTCCATAACTACAATCTCACTACTGAATTTGAGGAATGCTACCATTTGAAAAAAACTGAAGATCGAGACATGGAGACTAAAAAGAGGGTGAGGAGCCAGTTTCGATGAAGTAACAACCATACTTCAAATGGGAGTGGAAGCAAATGTTTCCATGACTCCCCTGCTCATCATCATCATCACTGGTTAAAATCATTAGAAGGGTCAAAGTTTTCCCGACAATTTAAGGGATTTAAACCACCAGTTGAGGTATTTGCATAGAAAATAAGGGCCGTTTGGATGGGGTGTTATAGGGGGCATAAATATGGTGTTATTTATGTCCGGACCCACACATATGGAATGGTTTGCCAACAAAAAGTGCAGGGGTAGGGGTGTTATTTATGGGCAGCCCAGCTGGTGTCCATATTTAACACCCTCTAATACCCCTGTCAAAATTACCAAATTGCCCAAAATAATACCTCGCACCTCTCCCTCCTGCCCCAATACCCAGGTTCATTATTCACGTGTAAAACCTATTTACCAATTTATGCGTTTGTTACTTAATAAGTTTTTTAAATTATTTTTTTTGAAAAAGTTTACAATTAGTTATTATAGCTTATTTGTTGACAAGGGTAATAAATTAATAAGTTTTGTATTTGATTAAGTAACAAACACATAAATTGTAATATGGGCATGCACAAGGCCAATTTGGTCTTTTGACAGTTTTTTATATCCTTATACCCCATTCATCCAAACCAAGTATTACCTATCCCCCCTTCATAAATGTCACATCACTGTGGGGTCACCCTCTATATTTATTACCCCTACTATCTTATACTCCCTTCATATATAATACTCCAAAAATTAATCCAGCATCCAATCAGGCCGTAAGGGTCATGCAAGAAAAGGCGACAAAGTCAGTTTCAAGTGTTGAGGATTACAATCCCACATTTCTTGGGTATGGATTGGGCGTGTGATCAATTAATATACTGTTGGGAACTCTCCCCCTAATAGCTTAAGATTTGGATTTGATATAAAGTTTCCACATCAAGCATTAAAGGGTCCATAGCTTTGGAAAGTCATATCTGAAATAGGGCTTCCGGTTGGATGTAAAGTTTCTCCTCTTTCTTGTCTACCAGTGTACCCCTTTGAATTGCCATCCAAAACGCTCTATATGATTGTCACCATTTTTGAAGAACAACCACATTTTTGTTATTAATTGTTTTTTCACATTTTTGTGCATTGTTCCTTGGGAGAAGGTTTTTCGCAATCTTACTTGGGTTTTTCAAAATGTCATGATTATTTATTTCAATTTGTTTTGATATTTTAGGTGATAGAAGATTGGGAGGGAGAGAGAGAGAGAGAGAGAGAGAGAGAGCTGGGCCTGTGCACTAGGTTTTTCGCAATCTTACTTGGGTTTTTCAGTCAAAATGTCATGATTATTTATTTCCAATTTGTTTTGATATTTTAGGTGATAGAAGATTGGGGAGAGAGAGAGAGAGAGAGAGAGAGTATAAGATTAGGAAAAAGAGATTTTTTAAGATAGGAGAGAGATTGAGATAAATTAGGAAAGATTAGGAGAGAGAAATGTTAGGAAATTAGGAAAGAGAAATATTACGAAATTCAGGAGAGAAATATTAGGAAAATTAGGAGAGAGAAAGAGTGTTTTGGGGTTTATTTGAATTTCATGATGAAATCATAAGTATTCAAACTCTATAGGATGGAATCATAACAATATTATTGATACAGGATGCCTAATTAACTCTCTAATTTTTTTTTTACTTTTTAAATTCCTCTTGTCGTGACAAACCAATAATCCAAAAAATGGGTGCAAAATTAAGAAATGTAATTTTTTTAAATAAATACAAAAAAAAAACATTTTTAGCTGCTGCTACTACTGAAATTTTGACAGCGGCGCATGTTTGAAAATGGTAACATCACACTCCAGAAGAAAGGCAGAAGATCACAAAAAAACTATTCGAAGGCCAGCAACCGGTTCTATTTACATTGCGATTAAACACGCTCAATCACCCTTTTTCAGATAACTAGGTATGAGGCCATGTACTGTAATTGTTAACAGCATGTAACAACCGTTTGTGTGTGCCCGTTATAGATGCAACGAAAATAGGTTAGATTCCATTTTCGTACATACAATAATTTGAAATTATTCCTTCTGTCTACAAATGTTGTTTGATGGGCTTTCCGTAAAGATGTTATGGCTGGAAGTTTTGGAAGTTGGAAATGAAATTATGAAGATAATCAAAGATGCCTACATCAATGTTTTGAAACCCAAACCGGTGGACGAACCGGAAAACGATTCGACGGTTGAACCGCTGAGTTGATCCGGTTTTTACTTTTTAGAGCGGTTTTGAAATTAAAACGGTTTTATGAGTTAAATTTTGGAAGTTGGAAATGAAATTATGAAGATAATCAAAGATGCCTGCATAACACAAGGATAATGGAAAAATACAGTTCCCGACATAGGAAATATTAAAATCTGCCTTCACGAGAATGTGAAATTGTCCGAAGAACAGGGGAATAGTCTAATTTTCTGAAGGAGTAAAGAAGTGTAATTGGACATATTTATTGAAGATTGTGTGTCATACATAAACGTATTCCCTAATTCACTTCATTTGTTTTTTTTTAAACAGCGAAAAGGAAAATTTTATTAATCTCGGCATGTAATACAAAGATTAAAGTGAGAAGGAGAAAAGGCATCACAACGTGGAGAAACATCCCAACTAGGTTGGCACGTAACTCCACGACAATCACTTGCCACTCCAAACCCCAAACAGCAGTCGGCAAGAGGCCAACCCCATAAAACCAAAAACAAGACGGGCTCAAAGAAAATCTCCCAAGATATTACAATAAGCCAAGTACACTTGCAACAAAGAGATTCAAGAAATCCCAGTAGACTAGAGTATGAAGTATCTTGATTCCATAAAAGAGCATTCCACCAATCTTGATCTCTGATTAGCATAACATCTTGAATTTAACTCATGCACATTATAGTGAACAACATCATGGAATTGAGATGTGAATCAATAGCATGAAAAGTATTATCACATCAGTATCTCAAAATTGATGCATCCAGGAGTATCATAACAGAGAATATCCAAAAAGTGTTGAAACGTCACAGCCTAAGGTGGCGGTATCATAAGACCACTCAATAGTCTCTTGGGAGCCCTTGAATCTGATTTGCTTATTCTTGTTTCTATACGTACCTCCCCAAATACAAGTTTGCGAGTCTCCCCAGCATTGCTAAACGTTGATCAAAAAACTGTCAATACATATAGACATCGCAGAGCAAAACGCTCTTGAAAAAAAGAGTTATGATTGGAGATAGATAGCAAAATGAACACTCTCATTTTCATTAGACGGCAACTATGATTTTAAACTTAATTCATTTTTGTTACGCCACAAAAAAAAAAGTGTGTATCTCATAAAATTACCTTTTACCGAATTTTTATTTATGAAATGAAATGAACAATTTTGATCAATATTCTGAGACCCTCATGTTATCTACAAAATCAAGTTTGAAAGGGTCTCCAAACAAAGATATATAGGGTTTAGAAAAAGTCTTTCCCATTGATTAGGGCCTAAATTTTATGTGTCACCTTGGCATCAAACAAACTGTTAAACGATTTTCCGTTCTTCTCTCTCTCTCTCTCTCTTCCTTCATTCATTAACACCTATAAATCTTACTGCAACGTAATGCGTCCCATGACCTGAATATCATCTCTCCACCACTATTTGCTTCGATTCTGCTTCGGGTACATGAATATAGACTCTCTCCTTCCCCAATGCTTTCACTTGTGCTTGAAATTAGCATCAATCGTGACTCTTAAAGCTGAATCATGATACACTTCATAAGTAATCAACTCGCTTGCTTCCCGAAGGACAAAAAATACGACAAATTCAAGTAAATATTTCTTCCTCTTTGTTTTTGTATGCAAAACTAGGAATCTCTCGTCTATTTTCCAGCAAAATCTAGTTTTTGGTACTGGTGATTTATTCATCTATGTTTAATTTTCTTCTAGCACCAATGGGTGATTGAACTTCTTAATATTGTGTTTGCTCTGTCAATGTTGGCGCATAGCAGGATTTTGTTTTTTACATTTTTCTGAAACTATGTTTCAATTGAGAAGAAACAGAGAGAGTGGAAATTTGTACATTAACGTATTTGAGGCCTTCAATGATTGTCCTAAAACAGTATTTTTCTTCGTATGTTTCGTCGCGGAAAACCATTCCCATTCTCTATATCTATTGGGACGTTGATTTGAGATTTCAAAACTTCATTTTTCAGGAAATTGTATGAAGGGCGATTGGGAGAAAACCATTCCCATAATCTGAGTTCAAGTAGAGGTTTTCTTGATGGACGACGGAAATTTGAGGGAAATTTCTTTGCTTCATTTGCAGGAAATCAAACCTTTAGGGCGATTGGGACTGTTTTGGAATCAAGGTAAAGCGGGTTTTGGAGTGGATGGTGCAACTCTTCAACGCCATGATGGAGGAAGGGGAAAATGTATTCTACAACGGAGAAAGAATCAAAGCCTATATTTATACCTTAATTTTGTTTTTCATCATGCTTTATATTCAATAGTATCGCACCAAGGATTTATTGGATAGTATACGTGGTGCTTCAATATTCTTTTCCATTACGAATTCATATGACACCCATAATTGCAAATATGGGTCCCACATGAATTTAATAAGAGTGACTTACCTTAATGGTAATTAAATTCTTTTTTCTAGACCTAAAGGTAAAAATCTGTAAAATTAATTTTGATGGAGGGTTAGATGAAAGAACCAAGACAAGTGGTTTGGGAATTGTAACAAAAAAATTATAACAGGTCTTTTAGGGTAGTGAGAGCTATTCATATTGGCAACCTGATGAACCCACTGTTGCTCGAGGGAATGGCAACTAGGGAAAGGCTAGTTTTTGCTTGCGAATTGGGTTTGCAAAGGGTACACTTGGATGGCGATTCGCTGATTCAGAGGAAGGGGGAAATCAATACCGATGCAGGCACGCTAATTGAAGATGGTAGGACTTCGAAGTGATCAAAGCAAGTTTTGTTAGGCAGATTGGCAATTTTGCGGCACACCTAGTGGCTAAAGATGCAATGAGAGGGAGCGGGACCTGTACTCATTTATGAAATCAGCATCTTGACTGATACGAGAAGAATACGAGGAATATATCTACCACTCAGAGAGTATTTCGTTGTAGCAATACTAATAACAGAATATTGGATTGACATGATACATTTTCTTTCTTGTACTTTCTACTTGATTTCATTTGTAATGTCAACCAAATGTTCGAATCCCGGCAACGGAAAGGTTTTTTTGCAAGTGGTGGCTAGCTCATGCGGTAGAACTCTTGGATGCCCCATACTGCATCCTAGGATCGAGTCTCATTCCCCCCTCCCCCATGTAATGGATTATGAATGACGAATGGCAAAAAAAAAATGTCAACCAAATGCTTAAAAGTCGACTGAAATTGGATACTCCTTACTAATTATACCAAGGTGTTGCATTTAGTACTGGTGTTCGGTCTGTCATTTTCGTATAAAAATATAATCTATAAAATAAGGAATTAACAAATATTTTGAAAACAGTGGTTAAGTCCGAGATCGTTCACAGAAAAAAAAAAAAAAAAAAAAAAAAAAACTAAGTTACACTAAATTCAATCCTTTTTTAATTTAATTCAGAGAGCGAACAAAAGATTGAGTTTTGATTGTTTAAACAAAAATTAAACAAGAAAATAAATAAGTGTTTTTTTTTTTTTAAACAGGAGAGAGAGAGAGAGAGAGAGAGAGGGAATTGGGATTCAACCTATCCATCATCACATGATTGTGATAGAAACTTGGGCAGTTATTCAACAAAAAGAATGGACCACCATGGGATAGTGATCCCTACCGATAATCTTCATCAAAGGATTCACAAAACTCGTATACTGTTAAACTATCTCAACATAGCACGGATCGTATCACTAGACTTAAACAATGACAACATTCGTTTAACATCGAAAACTGATGTTAATGGTACTTGATATCATGAATGAATATTACAAGCACGCAAGATAGATTATAAAAATAATAACTTCCATAAAAATATGAATCATCTAAAAAGTTATACAACTACTCGTCAAATAAAATCCTAGAAATCTATATAACATGCTACTTAGAGATAAGCATCCTCGTTACCCTAGCCAAGAGTTTAGCGGTTCACAAAGGAGGTGTTCTGCCTCGCTGCCTTGTCTTTTGCTCAGCGTGAGAATAACTCCCAAATACAAAGTTTGTGTTCCAAAGGAAATATCCCTGCCTTGTCTTTTGTAAACCTGAAAAAATCCCAAATACAAAACCTTATTACCATTCTAATACCCTGGATTACAAACCTAGCCCAACCACAACCTCAAACATTCGATAACATCACACCCCAGCTGTTTTTTAAAGTGGCATCACACCTAAAACTGAATGCATTGAAATGGTTTGCAACAGAAAGAATAAAAATTGGGGCAACAGGTTTAGAAGAAAAGAAAAGAATTTGTGTCCTAAATTAACTCCCCTTTTCACTTGCCAGTAACAGAATAACTCCTATTCTAATAGGTGGCCAATTTATGAACACTATCAAGGCAATTGAACTTGGGTCCACCCTTCATGCACGTGCAATGCTGACTTGAACGTGTCAATCAATTCCACGCAGGAGAGGAATATATTGGGCTTAACAGGCTCAAATATGTAAGCCATACAAATCAATTATACTCCAAAATTTTAGGCCCAACAAGCCTTAGCCCAAACAATACCCATATCAATTCCAAACTTACCCTGGCCAGACCAGACCACAGACCTTGGACCACAAGTCACAGGGATGACCAAGAATCCTGAGTTTCAGACCATCCAGGTGTTCAGTGATTCAACCTAGTGGACTTAAGTAAACAGAATAACTCCTATTCTAATAGGTGGCCAATTTAAAGAACAAACAAACAAGAAAACACATATTCCAAACACCTTTTCCATTTTTTAATCATGTTTTCACACATTTCAATACATTTTTTCAACCTTGAACGTGTCAATCAATTCACACGTTAGCATTTTCCTTTCCAATTGACGTCTTTTAAATGGATTTGGTCATACAGGCTCATAGTATTTGGTCAATTCATGACCTTACAAATCAATCTTTTTGGATTTGTTCCTGCCCTGATTTTGATCAACAATGAATCAAAGTAATATATGTAATCCATTTTTGAGAAAAAGTTGCAAATCTTTCGCAACTTTATCCATTTGCAAAAATAATTTTATATCCAAGATTTACAAAAAGAACAATTGTATTATTATTATCATTGTGGGCTTAGAGTAAAGGCTCCAACTTGACCACCCAATAACTTTTCGGGAGCAACTTACCCTCATATTTACATCTCTCAAAATTCCTTCCAACTCGAGTTTCCAAGTCTCAAAGATCTGGTTCTAAATTTTTTGATCAGCACAGTCATTTTGCAGTGAAAAACGGAAGAGGAGTACTTGCTATGCACATGGTGCACAGCACCAAGTGGTGCGAGGCATCCAGCCATCCACTAAAAAAATGCATGGGTCGGATTTAATCCATTTGCAAAAATCCATGAAATTTCGAATTTTGGCCCATTGCTTGGATTAAATCCGAGCCGATCATTTTGAGCAATGGATGGTTAGATCCCCTCACCATTTGGCGAAAAGCGGAAAGATTTTTCATGGGGCACCGTGGCATAATATTTTAAAACGCTAGTTTAAACATAAGCTTATAGGAAAAAAAAAAAACTATATGTGTTCAATGCTTTTATTTAAAATTGATACAGAATCAATCTTTTTAATTCATCTTATAAAAGTTCGCAAAAATGATAGGTAGAGATGAATTTGGTATAGACTAGCTTAAAGACTTTAGTGAACTAAGTTCATTTTTTTGGAGAAATTATAGAATTATGATAACTCAATTAACTATTAGATTCTTAATCTTTATGACAAAAAAATTAAATTAATTATAGTAACTAGAATCCAAAAGATTTTTTTCATTTTTTTTTATTTCAAAATTAGTAAAATGGTGATCAATAAATTTACTCATTTTCTTGTCCCATTTGGAAATAGAAGGAAAAAGAAAAGCATAATAGAAGGAAAGAAAAAAACATGATAAAAACCACCACCAAGACTTGAAACTTTGGCGTTTAAGGATGGAGGCCAGAGCTTGGCCAACTAGACCAAGCATACCCATTGTCAAAAATCAGATAATTTTATTATATATAGTAAACTTTAAAATTATATGGGGCTAATTTGGAGAAAAAAAAAAAAAACAAAAAAAAAAAAAAAAAAAAACGCGCCCACCCTGGTCTAAGGATGAGGGGTGGCTCCGCCACTGCCCCTCACCACCACATGGTGCTAAACATGACCCCCACCACATTTGGTCCCCACCACATGGTGCTAACACATGAACCCCCTCCCCCAAGAAAAGCAATCATAAAACCTAGTTTCGATCGGAGACTTATAGGAAAAAAAAATTATTACTTATATATTTCAATCTCAATATTAAAAATTATGCAAAATCAATCTTGTTAAAAATTACAATCTCAATTAGTTTATTCTATAAAGTTAACAAAAACCATGAAAGGTAAAGATGAAAGGTACGTGATGAATTTGGGACCCCTTTCCATGGACCATTTACACCACCCTAGTGAACTCAATTTGTCGTTTTTATAATATGTATTTGGGATCGGAAATGTCAATTAGTCGGGAATATTGAGTAAATCATTTATGTAAATCAAATTAACTAGACATTGGTAAACATACGTGCTCAACATTCCTAAAAAAACGCTGAATCTCGTGTTACAAACCAAAATGCCAACAATCCCGATCGTCTCTGAAGATTTCAAAATCTGCAATGATCAATTTAGGTCACTACGGAAATGTTGTGATTTGGATTACTGCAGAAACCCCAAGTTCGATGGGGAGAGTTTTAAATAGGAGTACAAATGTATAACAAAGATGCTTTTGGCCCAATAGCATATTTAGTGTAAGGTGCCAGAAAAAATTGATTTTACAAAGTCAGAGTTTGAAGTGGTACGTGATCTGGTCCCACATTTTCGGGAAATTCTTTCCATGGAATAGGGCCTAAATTTGAATCACTAACTGAAACACGATTTTGTCGTTCTTCTCCCCCTCTCTCTCGATCATCCTTATTGATTCAAACCTATATATTAGTACTGAATCTCGTGTTACAAACCCGAATGCCAACTCCTATGGCCTTATTATCGTCTCTCCTTGTAGCAGCCGAGGCTCAAAGAGGCCGCAACGGTCAACTGAGGCTCGGTAAACCCCATCTCCTTCAGTTCTTAATGGTATTAAACCGCTCGGTGATGGCGATCCCCGGATGGGTCAAGTCAGGGAATAAGTGCTCGGAACGACACCCCCGGTTAGCCAGACCAGATGTCGCTCCGGCGGGCAGCTCCTCGGCTGCATTGTATACAGTCCTCGAGCTATATATTTGTACTGAATCTCTGTTACAAACCCAAACCCAAATGCCAACTCCTATGGCCTTATTATCGTCTCTCCTGCTTCTTTTTTCTTTTCGAATCTGCAATGATCAATTTACGTAAATCTCAACTCTCTTCGTTTGCCCATGCTTTCAATTCTTGCATGAAATAAGCATCAATCGATATCAATATTGTTGAAGCAGAATCATGGTACACTTCAGTAGCAATCGGCTAGCCCGCTTCCAGAAGAACGAAAAATTACAAAATTACGAAGGATTCAAGTAAAAGTTTCTGTCCTCTCCTCTCTGTTTTGTATGCAAACCAATGACTGTCTCTGTTCTGTTCTGTTTTGTAGCCAAATCCAGCATATAAAGGTGATTATAATCTTCTTCATTTTGATTCCTTATTTACATGGTACAGTAGGATTTTTTATTTTGATTTTTCCGAAATTATGTTTCAATTGGGAAGAAAACGGAGAATATTATTTAGATTTAAAATTGGGGTCTTTAATGACAATGCAAACATATTCACTAAGTGAAAGGCGTTTATCGTGTCAAACCTATTGTAAGTTGAAACTGCAGGAGGCAAATAACAAATTCCCGGAACTTCCAAACTACGGTGTGTGTAGAGTAATATGTACAATGGCGGAGCCAGAAAACAGAATTCATCATTTTCAGAACATGGTGAATAGCTTAAGGCTGAATTTGTATGTTGCTCGAATGATATGGAGCAGGTGATCATAGTTTTTCACAGAATCTCTATAAAAAGTGAACTTAATGCCATAATACTACTCAAATCCTCCTACCTCTTAATCCATTATCCAAGTTCAGCGGTACAAGAATCTATCGTGAAGTTCTTGGAATAACTCACTTCTTTGCTACTTAAATTATTTGTATTCCTACTTACTTTAATGTTCTCTCTTCTGATATTCCTTTTTGGGAGTTAATTATATCCCCAGTAATTGATGTGACTCCATCTCCCCTCGCTGGTTATAAGCCATCTCCTCTTGGTCCCAAAGATGTATTATTGTGTGGGCGCATAAGAGTTGCTGGTCAATCAAGATTGAAACTTGGAAGTTACGCGACTGCATATCAAGTTACTTTGGCCCCGTCGGTGGTAATTCCTGAGAGACTATACAACAAAATTCAGATTTGTTTTCACCAGTAAGTGAAATGGCCTGGCCTATGGGCTCTTTAGCTCCCTCCCGCTGTTTCATTCTCTGAACCTCAGTGCATTGGTTATAGTGTTTGAGACTTGTGTATGACTCCGGAAGTGTTGTGCAGGAATGCTTCACGTGGTCTATGTCAATGTGAAAAAGATGAGTGGAAAGCTGTTCACGATGGGCTTTGGAGCTCTGTTATGTCACCTTATGAGGACAGATACGTCGATGTGAAGTTTGCTGGAGATATTTCTGGTTCTGTGACGGTAACAGCCAAAGAAGGTTAGGCATTATCTTCTGGTGGCCCGAGTTTAGTCTTTTATTTTGTTCTCTCCTTCTCTACCTTTGTTTTGTTTAGGGTATGATATGATGATGTTTGTCTTGTTTTGTGTTTTGTGCAGAGTTTCAAAGATGGCGTCTCCTTTGTCTTGCTCTTGGTTTCATTTTATTGCTGCTGGCACCAGTGGTCAGCAGTTGGGTTCCATTCTATTATAGCAGTTCGATGGCGATTGGAGTTCTACTTGTCGTTATAATCATTTTTTTTCAGGTATTTAAGTGCATCATGTATTAGATTAATAGCGCTTAGATTTTTTTTGTTCTCGAGCTTTGGAATTGAAAGACGAATAGTGAAGTCGTCTTCTCTGTATTCAAGAATAAATCACTGAAGGGCTTTTTAATGCAACTGTGTTTTCTTTCCAAATGTTACAGGGGTTTCTATTTTCCCATGTGTCCATTCCAGATATACCCATCATCCTTAATGAATGACTCATTTTTTTGTTTGTTCCTATGTCTGGTTTGGAGTCAGCAGCTGGCGTTTCATATGTTCCAAGAGAAATGATAATCTTACTTTGTGTTCCAATAAACGGCTTTTGTTTCACGAACAAATAGTTCTTAATGGTAACGGCAAGAAGGGGGGTAGAGAAGGTTAAGCAGGTGTGAAATTGGCATGTAACGTAATTTACTTTCCATTTGCGTTTCTTTCTGTTCTTCATTTGTTAGATTGACTAATAGATGGGGCTTAATGAAATGCGACTAAAAACCTGAGGGTGGTCAGGTTTGTTTCTCAAACATAAGATGGGGATCGGTATTTGCCCTCAATTTTTTTACAAGGCTATATTAGTCTCCTAGTGACTTTATATCTTGTTAACTGTAGTTTTATTTCTTCTGACTATATTATGAATAAAAAGTATCTCACTGGATTGCGCTGACATATGTTTTAGGGGATGAAATTATTACTAACTGGGAGGAAAAGTGTGTTGTACTTCACTGTTTATGGATCGGTGGTAAGTGCATTAATGTAGTGTTGTCTGGAACTCATTCTTATTGTGTTTGTCTAATCTTGTAAACTGACTTGTGTTTTTTTATCAGCTTGGAGCAGGGTCTTTCCTGTTACATTACTTTTCAATGTTGGTCAATTCAGTTCTTGTCAACTTTGGGCTGAGTGAAGAGATGCAAAATCCTGTATGTCATACTAATCTGGATGCAATAATTTCCTCTAACTACTGTAATCTGTTTTTTGTTTTCTGATCTATCCCTCTTTACAATGATCAGTATTAGGCTATTAGCTTTACTTCTTTAGCTGAAACGGAACAAGGTGATTGTTAGAATTTTTGGTTGTCTTACTAACTTATCTGCCATTACACCTGATGACAGAAGAAGAAAGGAAAATGCCTATACTATCTGCAGTTGTCTCTCTGAAGTTGATTAGAACTGAATAGTCTCTTTTAGTCATTATTTTCTTCCTTGGGCAGACTACCTTTTCCATACTTGTTTTTCTACGGTAAATGGTTTGAAAGGAAACAGGAGAAACGATCTGAGTACTTGTGGTATAACTTATAAGAAGAGCAGCCTCAGGAAAACTTACCTAATTAACGGTGTCCGTATTCCTCAGAAGTTTGAAAAAAGGGCCGGAATTAAAGGGAGTCTCCCCTGAAAACCTAAACAACTTGGGACTACCAAAATAAGTTTCACAAACACTCAGAATCTAAGATAATATGTTCTGAATATAGTCCAATATTGACGCCAACTCAATTAGGAAATGGTTGTATCAAGCGGAAACATGATTGAAGCTGTCTTTTAGGGAAGACATGTTGACTAAAACAATTGGAAACTGGAGGGAACATTGAAACAAAAGCAAACATATCATTAATAAGCTGATGAGCTTGGCTTGTGGCTTTTGAGATGGAGGGGATAAGCCCTTCCTTGCATGTTACGCTGCCGGCTGCCTCCACTACAACACTTGAAAACACTGTCTTTGTTATTTCTGTTTTCAATGTCATTCACCACATTGTTACTGTATCCATACCTTGCCTTAGCTGTATCCTAATTTTTAATTTTTTTGTTTTTTCACTTCATCCGTAGCCTGTTTCCATGTTTGTGCTTCCAAGGGGCCGAAGGACTAAACTTCCTTTACTGCTGTAGTGTTTTGTTTTGGAGTGTAAGGTCCTCAATGTTTTGTATTTTGTTACCAAGTTTTATGAAGGTATCTATCTATACATATATTAAGCACTTGTAGGACACACGGCACTATCTCTTTTATTTTTTTATTTTTTAAAAGCTTAGAGATTTCACAAAAATTTACTTCCCCGCTCTCTGTTTATTTTTTAAAAGCAAAGAAATTTCTTTCTTGATAAGATCGCCATAGTAAATGTTGAAAGTTAAAACAGAAAACGATGAGGTGTAAATACCTTTAAACGTTACATAATTTGAACATTTCTGTATTTATTTCGTTGGCTTTTTGGCAATTAGTCCTTGATGTACGTGTTCATTTTTTTTACTATTTCCACCTTTATTTGTCTGAAGTATTCACCTTGCTTGGTGACAGGTTTCTGTTTTTGTGCTACTCTTGATTGTCCTTGCAGGAGCTGCTCTAGGGTATTGGATTGTGCGGAAATTTGTTATTTCTGAAGATGGAAGTGTGGATGTTGGCATAGTTCAATTTATGAAATGGGCCATGCGCATCATTGCAGTCACATTTATCTTCCAATTAATGTGATGCTTCATGGTGTATCACAAATTTTAAAAATCAAACGGGTTACACCGAGCGTGCGAAGCACGGGGTAACTCACCTAGTTATAGTTACAACCCTTCCACTACATGTCAAAACACATTAGGCAAATCTAACCAAAAGCCAAAACCAGGAAAGATGGAGCACCAATATATTGAGCCATTCAATTGCAAATACCAAAACGAGGTAAAAAAAGACTTTAACTCAGTAGCTAGCTGCATACATTCGTTGATATGGCCAAAGTTATTATGACGAAGAGGTTTGGAGGGAGAATGCGGCGTATTTGATGTGGGGCATTTGGAAGAGTAGGAATCGGTCTAGCTTTGATCATGTTTGTAATGATCCAGCGTGGGTTATGCAGCACGCAATGGCTAGTGCAGCTGAGTTCTTGAAAGCTAACAAGGAAAAGGATTTGAAGGGGTCCAAAATCAGTGACGTTAGAGCAACAAGGCAGGCTCATTGGAAACCGCCTCCTTCAGGTTCAGTTAAAATTAATTTTGATGATGCTTTTACAAAGAATCTGAGTCTTGGTGGTGTAGGCGTCGTAGCTAGATCTGAGGATGGCTCTTTCCTTTTTGCTCGTTCGTGTGGTGGCCTTAAATCTAGATCTGCCATCGTCATGGAGGGTCTTGCTTTGAGAGCTGGTGTGTTGTTGGCTAAGGGGAGAGGTTCCGGAGTGTAGTTTTTGAGGGAGATGCAAAAGGGCTGATTGAGGTGCTTAATGGTGAATCTGCAGGTTGTGAGGATATCCAACTTCTGGTGTTGGATATTCTACAACTTTGTAGGGATTTTTTTGATAGTTTTTCTTTTGTTTATGTTGGAAGATCATGTAATGCAGTGGCTCATGAATTGGCCAAAAAGGGGTGCTGTGCGGGGATTTGCTCTACGTGGGTAGCGATTCCCCCTTTGTGTGTGTGGGATATTGTATGTAGAGAGAAATTCTCTTGTACCTGATTTCTTTCGTGGAATGGAAGCTTGTTTTCGTTTGGCAAAAAAAATTAAAAAAATCGTTGATAGTTAATTTGCAATTTGATTTTTGTATTTGAATGCACCTATTTAACCACAAATTCTGTAACAAACAAGTGATATCACATCTATCAAATACTGATTTATTTCACCATCAGTTGTACCAAGTCAACAATTGAGCAAATCTATTGTTCCTCAACTGACTACTTAGAAAACAATAGCATCTTCAATTGGATTTGGGGTCCCCGTACACTCTGTACTGACCTCAATTATGGGCCCTCTATAATCTGTATTTATGATCAGAACCGTTTAATTTGTCGAAAATGTTAAGCATATTATGCAAGACATATGGACACAATGAGAACATACGCATGTCGGCTTAAACTAGTTTGATAAAAAATAAAATAAAAAAGCAACATTACATTTGTAAGGTAACTACTCCCGTCCCATATTTGCTTGCCCCTTTTGGGAAAGCGTGCATTTTGCATGCAAAAAATGATGTGCTAAAGATAATTATTTAAAAAAAAATTACACCAATTTTTCTACTCAATGAGATCTTTAAATTGCTGTAAAATTTTTGAAAAAAAATGAATGCTAATACATTAGATTTTGCGTGCAAAATGCACGGAAACTGAAAAAGGACAAGTAATTTGTGACGGAGGGAGTAAAACGTATTGAGCCGTTTTTAGATCCCGTCAAGTATTTTGAATATGTAACCTAAGGAAAATTTTGGTGCTCCTATAGCAATCCCTATAATCCTACTAATGTGATGTACCACTTTGCGGATCTCATCTCTCTATCTCCATCTTTGACCACTTTGCTGTTTTACTTGTGTGATTTTTTTTTTTAAGGAAGATTTTTTTTGGAAGGAACAAAAACTAATTTTGAAAAAAAAATTAATACAACCCATGTGCTTTGACATTTTTTTATCAACATGATTTTGAAATTTGATTTTTCTAGTATCCACCCACTGGGCGGACCATACGCGCCTAAAAAGCAACTTTTCTGACAGCCTTTGCTTTTATTGAATTGAGGTGACTTTTACCTCTTTAAGTTAAATGACCATATTATCCTTATTCATTAATGGGACAACAACAATGAAACGCTCAGAGGTAAATGCCGTTCCCTTTTTTTTTTTTTTTTTTGTATATTCCGCATAATGATATTTTTTGGAGCCTATTTCGTGTATCGCAAAGATGAATCAAACCGCGGACTTTTTAAAATATTTTTTTTATGAGTACCTGCAAAAAATTAGCGTACTTTGATATCGTTAAGGGCTTTTCAGAATTCATAGGGCGCCCTATTAATTTTGGAAAAAGCCCTTACCGATAAAATTAACTCAATATGACATCGGTAAAGGCTTTTCAGACTTCGTAGGGCGCCCAACGAAGTCTGAAAAGCCCATACAAATTTTGAAAGGCTCCTACTGATATCTATGAATTCTAAAAAACCACCAAAATTTTCACTCAATTACTCAGTAGAAAGACAAGCAAAAAAATTTTAAAAAAAAGGCCATACAAAAATTGAGTTCACTAGCAAGAACCCTTTGTTTTCGTACAAAAAATGAGTTCAGCTTATAATATGACATCCAAAACAACAAGTTCGGCATATACAGTTCATCTTTCCTTACAAATTACTTTCCGACTACCTATATTACCTGGGAAATGTGTCGCTTGATTTTTTTGGGCCTATTTTTAGATCATGTAAGAATGATATTGCATTTTTTGTGTGTCTTGCTACTGAGTAGTTGAGTGAAAGATTTGGTGGTTTTCAGAATTCATAGATATTGGTAAGGGCTTTTTCAGACTTCGTAGGGTTTCCTACAAAGTTTGAAAAAGCCCTTACCAATTTTGGATTGAGTTAATTTTTTCCAATTACCCATATTCAAAAGTTTTAAGAAGAACTCACGGTTTGAATCATATTTGAGGGACCTTAAATAAGACCGGCTTTATCATAATTCGCCAAGCGAACGACTTGATTTCAAATTAATAGTTCATTTTTTAGGGGCCTATTTTCAGATGATGCAAAGATAATTTAAATCGCTCATATTTTATCGGTTCCTGTGGAAAAATTAACTCTATCAGATATCGGTAAGGGCTTTTTCAAAATTAATAGGGCGCCCTACGAATTCTGAAAAGCCTTTAACGATATCAGATTAAGCTAATTTTTTGCAGGTACTCATAAAAAGATATTTTAAGAAAAGTCCGCGGTTTGATTCATCTTTGCGATATACGAAATAGGCTCCACAAAATATCAATATGCAGAATATACAAAAAAAAAAAAAAAGCCACCGTATTTACCTTTGAGCATTTCATTGTTGTTGTCCCATTAATAAATTTTCTGACAGCCTTTGCTTTGATTGAATTGAGGTGACTTTCACCCCTTTAAGTTAAATGACCATATTATCCTCTTTAAGTTAAAATAAGGATAATATTCATGGCCTTATTCATAAGGATAATATGGTCATTTAACTTAAAGAGGTAAAAGTCATTTAACTTTTTTTTGAACTGCAAAGTCATTTAACTTAAGGATAATATTCATGACCTTATTCATAAGGATAATATGGTCATTTAACTTAAAGAGGTAAAAGTCACCTCAATTCGATCAACAAAAATGATACATGTACAAAAACAAGCTCCAACACACTTACATGGTGTGGGCAGCCCACACACACTTCACATTTAAGTGTATGTGGCGGCAGGGCCGGGCCTAGGGCACTCACAAAACTCTCAAAATTTGGGGCACTCCAAGAATTTTAAATGGTAGGCTTGACTACAAAACTCTCAAAGAAAAGAAAAAAGAAAAAAAAATTTGAACTGTGAACAAATTTGTTTTGTTAGGTTTTTTTTGTAGCTAGGTCCGGTCCGGTCCGCAAAATTTTAAAAAAACCGGTTCAGTTCTCGGTTTTGGATATTTTGAGACCAGGAACCGAAAAACCGATTTTAATTTTGTTTATATATTATATATATATATATATATATATATATATATATAATATATATTATATATATATTGTTCCACTTCTTATCCAGGACTTTTGATTTGGGACTTTTGATCCAAAAATTTTTTTGAGGATCGTCGTCAATGTGTTTGAAGGTGTTTTCAAGGTTCCTCGCGGAAAATCTTCAAAAAAAAAAATACCGGGAAGGGCTTGATCCAAGTAGTTTTGAAAAAATATATAAATACGGAGTTTTAAAAAGCTGCTTGGATCAAGCCCTTCCCGTATTTTTTTGAAGATTTTTCGCGTGAACCCTTGAAAACACCTTCGAACACATTGATTGACGGATCGGATTTTTCAAAAAATTTGCAACACAAAAAAATCAATTTTTTCTTATTTCCGGGAGGTGTGGATGTGAAGTTTTCCGTATATATATATATATATATATATATATATATATAGGAAATTTTCTAGTCCAAACCCTCCGTTAATAAGAAAAAAGTGATTTTTTTGTGTTGCAAATTATTTTGGAAAATCCAGCCGTCAATGTGTTCAGAAGGTGTTTTCAAGGTTCCATGGAAATCTTCAAAAAAATACCGGGAAAGGCTTGATCAAGCATTTTCGCAAAAGCGTAAATATATATTTTTGCGAAAACTGCTTGGATCAAGCCCTTCCCGGTATTATTTTTTGAAGATTTTCCGCGTGGACCCTTGAAAACACCTTCTGAACACATTGGACGGATCGGATCGTCAAAAAAATGCTCGGATCACGGAGGTCCGGAGTCCGGACTAGAAGTGGAACCTATATATATATATATATATATATATATATAATTATATATATATAATTATTTTTTTTTATATTTTTATTACATACTATATATACTTTCTTCAGTCAAAACCGCCCCACCACCCATTTGTAACTCTACCCCAACCCACCACTACCCAGTAACCTGTTCGCACTTCGCCGTTCGGGGACTCTCTCTCTCACCCCTCTCGGTCTCTCCACGTCCGGCGTCCAATCGTCCATCAACGCATCAACCGTTCGAGATCTAACTTTGTTCGACTGTTGGAGATCAAGTAAATGGTACTCTCTCTCTCTCTCTCGTAACCGAGAAGGCAAACTAAACTAGGGTTCGAATTCCATAACAAACCACAATCGGAGCTTTACTGAATGTTGTTTTGCTTGAATCTTCCAGTATATTCGGAGCTTTACAATTTACTGTTTAAATAACCTGAAAATTGTAATAGAAATCTGGTGATGGTGTTTACTGTTTTGATGATGGTGTTTACTGTTTATGTTCCAGTACATGTGAGCATGAGGATCTAGAAGACTAGAACAGTCGAACTGAACCGACGTGCAAACCGAACCGAACCGGCCAAACCGAAACACGAACCGAACCGACCTTGAAAAATTGATCAAAAGATGTTTGGAAAGCCACCTACTACTGCTACTACTATGTCTACTAGGTTGATTAATTGTTGGGATAAATTGATCAAAAACTCAAACACTACTCAATTTGTTAGACTCAAGTCGGTGGCAGCCGTTGCTTCCGAGCTAGAGAGGCCTCCTCCTTACTACTTGCAGGGCTTAGTAGCTTCCGACAAGGATGAATGCATGCTTTTTGCCGACCAAAACAGCAGCAATAGCGTGGGTAACAATTCAAGGGAATCGAATACTTGCAAGGTTGTTGAAATCTTGAACAGTTTCAGAAAAGAACCAAGTCATGCACTCTCATTATTTGACCAGCTCAAGGATCATGGTTTTGTGCACAATGTTAGCACTTACATGGCAATTATTAGGATATTGTGTTATTGGGGTATGGATAGGAGGTTGGATTCTTTCTTACTGGGAGTTATAAAATCCAACGACAAACATTTGGGTTTTAAAATCTTTGATTTATTTGAAGCATTAATAGAGGAGATCGAGGCTAAGGGGCCTAATTCGTTGATGCGAGCATTTGATGCTTTGGTAAAGGCATACGTTAGCATTGGCAACTTTGATGAAGCCATTGATACTTTGTTTCAGACTAAGAGGCGTGGTTTAATTTCAAGCACAATGACCTGTAACTTTCTTTTGAATCGTTTGGTTGAGTGTGGAAAAAATGATATGGCCGTGGCTGTCTTTCGGCAATTCAAGCAGTTTGGTTTTTGCCCCAACATCTATAGCTACTGCATAGTGATTAAGGCACTCTGTAGAAAAGGTAATTTGGAGGAGGCTGTTGACATTTTTCAAGAGATGGAGGAAGCTGGTTTGACCCCAAATGCCTTCACGTATACAACCTATATCGAGGGCCTCTGTTTGCGAGCAAGGTCAGACTTGGGGTATGAAGTGCTCAAATCATGGAGGGGGCAAAATATTCCAGTTGATGTGTTCACTTATTTTGCCATTATTCGTGGATTTGTTAACGAGTCGAAGTTAAAAGAAGCTGAGTGTGTGTTGCTTGATATGGATGAACATGGAGTGGTTCCGGATGCATACTGTTACGGTTCCTTAATCAAAGGGTACTGTAAGATCGGGCATATACTTAAAGCCTTGGCGCTTCATAACGAAATGGCAGCAAAGTGCATCAAAACCAATTGCGTGATTGTTGGTATGATTCTTCAGTGCTTGTGTCAAATGGGCATGGCTGATGAGGCGGTGGACCAGTTCAACAATTTCAAGGAGTCGGGGCTATTTCTTGATGAGGTGGCATACAATATTGTACTTAATGGTTTATGCAAACTCGGAAAATTAGAAGCAGCAGTCAGGTTGATTGATGAGATGAAGGGTAAGAAGATGAGTATGGATGTTGTGCACTATACCACTTTAATTGATGGATACTGTCTACAGGGAAAGCTTGTTGATGCCTTGAATCTACTTCAGGAAATGAAGGAAAAAGGTTTGAAACCTGATATAGTTACTTACAATGTACTAGCTGGTGGGCTTTCGAGAAATGGCCTTGCACAAGAGGCCTTAAACCTTTTGGATTACATGGACTGGCAAGGATTGAAACCCAGCGTTGTTACCCATAAAATGATCATTGAAGGCTTATGCACAGGAGGGAAGGTCAAGGAAGCTGAAATGTTTTTTAATGGTTTGGAAGAAAAGTGTCCTGGTAATTATGATGCCATGGTCAATGGCTACTGTGAAGTAGGCAATACAAGAAAGGCTTATGAAATCTTCATTAAGCGGTACAAGCAAGGATATTCATTGAGTAGGAATTCATGCTTAAAACTTCTAAGTAACCTTTGTATGGAAGGTGAGAATGACAGGGCTCTTGCGCTATTTGAAACAGTACTGGCTTCAGATGATGCCCCTTGTAAAATAATGTACAACAAACTTATAGCTGCCTTTTGTAGCTCTGGAGATATAAGAAAGGCCCAGTGGGTGCTTGATACAATGGTTGGGACAGGGATAACACCTGATGTCATTACATACACCATTATGATAAATGGTTATTGTAGGGTTAACCGCTTGCATGATGCTTGTGAAGTTTTCAAGGATATGAAGGTGAGGGGTATTGAACCAGATGTTATCACTTACACAGTTTTGATTGATGGACACTCTAAAGTAAAAATGAAGGGTTACGGCCTCTCAAATGCAGAAGGGAACAAAGGAGTACAGAAGGAGGTTGCCACTTTATGGAGTGAGATGAAAGAGATTGAACTAAAGCCTGATATTATTTCTTATACGGTTTTGATTGATTGTAATCGTAAATCAGACAACCTTGAGGATGCCGTTGTCCTTTTTGATGAGATGATTGATAGAGGTCTACAACCGGACAATGTGACATACACAGCTCTCCTATGTAGCTATTGTTGTCGGGGACTCGTGGATAGGGCTGTAACCCTTCTTAATGATATGTCGTTTAGGGGGATTCAGCCGGATGCCTATACCATGTCAGCGTTGCACAAAGGAATATTAAAGGCCAAGAAGGTGCAATTTCGTCACTGAGAAATGAGAAAACTCTTTGGCCTTCAAGGACTGGTGGAGGATGAGGATGGGCGGTTACTATTGAATTGTGATTCCAAGATTTGGTTGAAGAGGTTGCCTTTTTATCCATGAAGCTAAAGAATAAGGCTCTTCAGCCAAATCAAGCAACGGCTCATTTTTTGCCCCAATTTTCCAATTGGGTCCCTCCAATTGGCATCTCATGAGTAGATTGGAGGGGTAAATCAGTCATTTGACATTATGATGTGCTGGGAAAGTTTTTGCATGCAGAGGAAGTGCTGGCATCCTCTGGAGACTTTGGCGTCTGGCGTGTTCCATACTGCCTACACGTCTCGTCCTCTTCTCTTACTCACATAATCCTTACCTCTCCCCCTCCGCCTCTACCGATCGATGAGAAAAGCCATCTAAAACCTGAATGGTCTCTCTCTCTTGCGCGACCGATGTATGGCAGCTTCCATTCTAGCGCAATCCATATCTCCGGCCACAATCATAGCCATCACCATGCCGGTATATCACTTGTATTCTCTATTGCTCAGGTTCTCAACATCTTTACTTGATTCCATTTGGTTCTTAGTCCTTATTTAGGATCTGTGTGCATAATTTGTTCCCTTCTCTGTTTAGGGTTTTTTTTTAAATCTTTGGTATGCTTATGTACTGATGTGTTCTCGACAGCATATTCCAGGTTTTCCGGTTCGTCTTCGTGCCTAGAGTTTTGTGGTTTCCTTTGGAACTCTCTCGGATTCTCCAAACCATCTTTCCAAAGGTGAGAAACCCACCCCCAAATAACAGTTTTAAACTTGCTTTCGATTTTGGTGGTGTTTTGCTTCTTTCAATTGTTGAAATGGCGGTGCTTTATTTCTATTGATCGTTGAAATGTACTGAGTTTCGAAAAACTCTGTTGCATGAATCCTTTTTGGTTTTGCTTAATAAGTGGCCAGTGCATGTAAGATGTAGGCACGTGCATATTTCGAATGAGATGGTTTCTGGTTTTGATGTCGCTGAATTGACTATCGATGAGCATGGTAAAACTTTGTCAAATTTGCTTTGGAAGAGGTAGAATAAAACTGTACTTGATGAGCATCCTATAGGGCGTCTTACGTCAAAAAGTATTGTGAGAATGCGGGGGAAGTTTTGGTCTGTCTTACTGGGAGTCCGAGCATGCGCAACTACACATGGGATATCTTAATTCTAAGATATTAATCAAATTGTAATGATCATGTCTCTATTGTAAGCTCTTTATGATTTTGTTGGATGTGAAAGCATTGAAATAATTACTACTGGTGTACATTTCCTGAGCTAACATGATGCCAAATCCATGGATAAAAGGCAGGCCTAAACTTTTGGAAAAGGCAGGAGGTCAGCCTTTTTCTGATTTCGGCATCCATGATAAACTTTTGTCTCTAACAATTACCACAGGTACTACCCTTTTGCAGGTTCTCGTGTCCTCCGCTGGACAAGGAACCTGTGCAGCTTTCCTTTGAAATAATTACACCGAGTCTGCTCCTAGCATTTTGTTCAACATGTAGTATAACTTGCCTCCTTCGTCCATAGGCATCCTTCCATTCAACACTTCAAAAGTGAGTAACGGCTTTGTAAAATTTACTGTTTGTGTAATACACACCACTTTTTTTACTCTGAAGTACCTCTGTTTCTTCAAAACCATTTAATTAACAAAAGCCATAAGGCTATGTCACGGTTAGTCTAACCAGTATAGTGCCAGTTTCGTACAATTCTATTTTATGGTACTTGTTTGGTGAAATCATTCGTCTTAAAAGCTGATGCACTAGAATTTTTTTTTTTAAAAAAAAAGGCATCATGCGCTTTGTATCTTATTAGATGTTTCCTGGGAGAGAAAATCTCATACTCCAACATTTAACTTTTTTAAGTGTGTGGATGGAGCAAAATGTACATTTTTCTTCTTAGGTTTTCTGTTACTGCAAATTAGTTTGTGCGTATTATATCATGCACGGCCTTCCTTTATGTGGTGAATTGCTTCTATATGAACTTTCGTCGTGCACGGCCTTCCTTTAATTAGTTTGTGCTTATATATGAACTTCTGTCTTTGTGGACTTTGAAGATTTAGAAGGAAAATGTGACCTCATGTTGGATCATGCTCCACATTGGCTTTAAGACGTGGCTCGGATCATGTCTTAGAGCCCGACAAGTCATTGCTACTGATAAATTTTTGCCACTTCTGTTGATATTGATGCTGCTAGGTTTATGACTCTGCACTTGGTACATGGTATGGATAATAATCTCACACTAGGCATGAACTCTCGTACGGAGCATGCCGGAAAACACCTAGCAATGAGATGATACATCTCAATTGCTTTGTTGCGAAAGTAATATCATTCAAACATCAACAGAATTTAGAGGATCCACGTACCACACCCATACCCGATATATTTGTTGTATCTGGTTGCTATAAGAGTGAAATGTATTGACATGATCAATTAATTTGTATTTTTTTTTATCTATTTGTATATAGGGTATTATAGGCAATTAGTTGTTTTTTGTTACGGCTATATTCTCTCCAGCCTCTTTCTCTCATTTTCTCTTGATTATTGAATTATCCTATGATCTTATATTTACAGTTGGGACCCATGGAATGAGCTGCCATTTGCTGATTATGAATTGATCCGGCAACTGGTCGAATTGTGCCTGGTATGTGATTTGGCTTTTTACAATTCTTTGTTATTTGCCTCTTTTGTGTTTTCCTAATGTTGAGAAAATCGTGGACATCAGTTGTTCAAATCTGTGGTTTAAAGCAAGAATCTTGCTCCATCACTCAAATACAGGAATCCTAAAGCAACAAAGCAAAGGAAAGTATGTACTAGATAAAAGAACTCAAGTTCATTTATCTTCTTCAAAGACACCTTATTTCTTATGTATACAAAAGATCATGTGTAGTAGAAAATGTCTATATCAGAATTTAGGCAAAATAAAGTACTTATAGTATTTTTATCTATGTAATAGAGGGAAAACTTCAGTTAGAATCCCTGTGGTTTACTCGTGCAGATTGTCCACTACAATGTTCGGATTTATATGGATGTTTATGTATGTGTGTACTCATCTGTAGACGATGTCAGTTTTGTGTCTACTGCAATGTGAATCTAGAGTAGAATCGAGCTAAAAAATTGAGGAAATATTATTTAAATTTAGTGAATTATCAGAACTTGTTAAAAATCACTTGGATTAGGTTAAAGAGGCCATAAAACAGGGATATATAAAACAGGGACATATTGTTTCTTTTTAACAGTGTTAGTGGCTCATATAAGTCCATAAAGCAGGGATATATGTGCTCGTAACTGAAGACCAGACGACTGATTCGCAAATAGACTATACCACAGGGTGTCTAAATGAAGTTTGACCTGATAAATAAATTATTATAGACGCTGATAATGGTTAACTGAGTTGACTTTTTTGTGTCCACGCTCCCTGCCTCCGATCCCACTTCATGCAACTATAGAAATCCTCTATTCATGATTGTGACATGGATTGTTGACAAATGTTATCTGCTCCCTGAGCTATGGCATAGGTTCAAGTCAAAGTCACCCTCTCCGCAAAACCTTAGGCTCCCTAGGCCCTATTGTCCCCGGGGCAGGGGGGCAGTTGGTACGGTATGAAACCTTAGGAGTTAGGACAAACTTTGGCACAGTATGAAACCTTAGGACTAACTTCACAATGTGGCTTGTATTTTTTGTGTACCCCTTCGAAGTTATATCCTTTATATTTGTCTTTGAAGTCTTCTTGTTTGATTTGTTCGAAGTTGTTCTCTTTATTTATTTTTTTGCTACTGTTACATTTCTGTTCTTGTTTTTCACTGCAGTGGTCTTGATTTGTTCTCTCTCGACTCTGATTTGAAATCACTGCATTTGGTTGTGAAAAAGAAATTTAACGTGAGCTGGTATGTCTACACACATGAAAGTCGCTTGCTTCTTCTTGTTTTGGGAATGCAATGCAAGAGTTTCATTGGATATCAAGTGCAGCCTTGCTTTTCTGGAAGTGTTAACGTGCTTAAGTCTATTCTTATTTAAGCTTTGTTTGATCTTATTGAAATTATAAATTTGGGATTCCGGTGAGCAATTTTTTTTCCGTCTCCTCATGGTTGCCTAGGAGCATTAGTAATGTTAATGGATGATATCCTTCCAATTTCTGGGCATATCCAGCTTATACTCCAGAATAAAACTTTAAGCTTAAGGAATTTTCTTTGCATTTTTGGAAATTAAAGTCTTCAGATCAGCAGTCAGTATATGCTACAAATCTTTCGAGAAATCTTCGATTGTTTTTTTGATTTTTTTTCCGTGAAGAAAATGCCAACCGACATAATGTGCTGATATTTATCTTGAATTATAGTCTGATTTGGTATATGCAAATTGCAAATGCATAGGGGTTGTTACGAGGTTTGAGCATCTTTGACTGTGTCAACAGCATTTGGAACTTCAGTCGCTGAAGCAAAACATGGCCAATTACTAATTTCCGGGAACAGATTTGGGTTTTATGGTTTATTAAAAATTTGTGTGGGGAGGTGTAAATCCTTTGGTTATTATGTTAGTCTGATTTTCAGATCCTAAAGCTTGTTTCTTCTGTTAGTTTGACAGTGTTTCTGTTTTTCTATTTAGCTTTCAACTACAGGGATTATTCGCTTGCCAAGGTTTGATATGGCAATGGCTAAATCAGAGGCTAACAGTAAGCCAGTCTTAGCTGCTGAAGATGTTCGTATTGTCACCATGTAAGGTTTAGGATTTTTCCCCCATTGTTCAACCCCAGCTCCCAAGTTCATTTTTTGAATAGAGTCAAAGTTTAATCCAGATATGATTTTACTTCCTCTGTGCAATCACAGTTATCGTAGAATATATTGTTTTCAAGTTGATATTTATATGAAAGGGATGTGCATTACCATTTCAACGAGCTCGTGATTCAGGAATATTACTGGAAAATAATCCATCTTTTAACTGTTCCACTTGACTCTGCCAGAAGAACAAAAAGAAAAGGCAAAAAGGAAAAGAAGTAGAACCAAGTGCTGCAAAAAGGACAAGAAGTTGAACCACCCAGCACTTGGAAAACATGTCTCCAAATAGAAACTCAGATCCCCTTAGCAATTTTCAAGTTAATAACTTGGGA
Organism: Vaccinium myrtillus; assembly: GCA_016920895.1. Classification (NCBI taxonomy): domain Eukaryota; kingdom Viridiplantae; phylum Streptophyta; class Magnoliopsida; order Ericales; family Ericaceae; genus Vaccinium; species Vaccinium myrtillus. The sequence continues at coordinate 5,823,607 of CM029274.1, forward strand.
CTGATTCAAAATTGAAACAATTTGGAAGTAATATCTAATCCACCTCATTTAGGCTTTTTAATTTTGGGGATTTTTAAGAAACCTAAAAAAAAACTTTCCCATCTGTTCATGAAATAGATACTAGGACTTTTGCTTTCACACTTTATTTTTGTTATAGGAGTACATTTTATCACAAAAGCATATCTAAAACCTAAGCAGCGTGAGCAGTCCTGAAAAAGAGGCATGTCAGATACAAACAGTCCTAAGACATTCCTAAATCGTATCCCAGTCTTTTTGGGATTTGGATTTGCGAGATAAGAAAAACATAGCTCAAATGGAACTCGATTGAAAAGGAAGAATATGGGGAAAGATTCCAGAATCACTGGAATCGGTTTACTACTTTATTCGTGTTCGCATTCATCTTTGTTTTTCGGGTTCCACTTGGTTGGCACTTGACTATAAATCTGCCCAACATAATGTGCATGGAGGGACTAACCATCCATCCATTGGATGGTAAGTTGAATAGGCCGCGTAAGTCACTGGACTTCGACGGACTCACCACTTAATTAGTTAGCTTGTATACAAAGCATCGTGCTAGAATGTCTCTTCCTAGCTAACTGAAGACCTGAAAACTACTTGGGATTGGTGAATAAATTGCTGTTAAATCTCAGAAAAGATGTTGGCTCATCTTAGTCCAAGACTCCAAATACTATAGATGTGTTTTCGATAATGAGTTTATGAAGGTGTATATGGTGAGAATGGGTACATAAAGCATTTTTTGTAAGAACATACTGCACTAAAGAAGTTAAATTGACTTCCCTGAACATTTCCCTTTCTTTTTTTATGAGTCCCTTCACAAATTCATGATAATTCTGAATGCTTTCGGCAGTTTGACAAATGTGATTCAAGTATGTGTGTAGTGTGCTCAGGTGATCCTGCCGGGACAAGGCTAAAGCTCGGAAGTGAATGCGGGGGACTCTCCTTACTATCATGCTTCCATTTCATTTGCCATCGACGCTGGAGTTGATGTGGTAGTGATTAAACTTTAGTTCAACATATGCAAAGAGCTCCTTCAGCTACATCAATGTTGCAGAGAATGTTCCATTCAAATATGAAGTACTTCTAGCGGATTTAATGTCTCTTGTGGAATCAGGAGAGATACCAATGGCTGGCCAGGTGATGCTGTTGAAAGAATTCTGAGGGTGAAATTTGTTGCTGGTCTATTCGAAATTCCCATGGCTGATCGGTCTCTGCTACTTGAATATATGCCTTCAACGACAAGAAAGCTAGGAGATTTCTCTTTGGAGTATGTCACCAAAATTAGGAGAGAACTTTACATCCTCCTGTATGTGATAACCACGTACTATTTCTCTTGCATGGGCAATTTTTGTTGTTTTAGGCGTCTTAACAACCAGCCTTATGGTCTTTCCTAGGATTGTCTTCTCAGTCTTAGTCTTCGCACATTCTCTATTTATTATCTTTTGTACAATCTCAACTTCTTATGCATGTTAATACTTTTATAAATATAAAAATTAACTTCAACAAATGTACAAGGCCACCCTTAATCACCTTCTGCTGACACAGGAAGTATAGTAGCTTGGTACCCTAATTCTTAAATTAGGTTTAACTCCGTTGACAAGTAATTAATGTTTATGTAAATTTTAGGAACCAACGGGTTATACCGGTCGTGTAAAGCACGAGTAACTCACCTAGTCTCCACAATAGTTCCTTTCGTGACAACATTGGGTCCTCATGAACCGTAATGATGTCATTCACCATATGCCAGGAGGTAATTGTTTGGGCTTTCTAGTTATATTGGTCAATAACTCCATGGGTATGTTTACTCATTCATTTACAGTCTAGGTCAGGTAAATGACATTAAACTGTTGGACCAAGATTTTTATGGATTGCTCCTGCATTTGTGTGTTGCTATTCCTGAGGTAATCATTGTTGACGTCCTTTTTGAGACACTTAATAGTTCTTGTCATTGAATTCGTGATCACATAAAAATGAGAAGTACCTGAAAACCTTGAAACAATTCCCTGCCCATTTAAACTAGAATCACTTGTGTCAACTTGTTTTTTCCTCTGGCAACTTTGTGTCCTTGGTAGGGTAATTTATCTTCTTTTTTCTTTTTCCAATTTACACTTCGGGGGCAGGGTTGGTGTTGTGGGGAGTAGGTTAGCTGAATTAGTGAATTATTCAATAACTGCATTAACCACATTAACTTGTACCTTTATCGAGCTAAGAAGATCTATCTATATGCTTTACCAACACTCTGCTCTGTGGACTTTGTTTGGACCAACCTGAAGTATTTCGGATCAGCTTTCAGATGCAATGTTGACTCTATATTGCTTTTACAGTTTCTCCTAGGCTGTTCTCTGGACTAAGCGACATTTTCCTACTCTATATTTGCTTTTACAGATTTACTCCAAGGCTGTTCTCTGTACCAAGCATCATTTCCCTATTTAATATTTCTGTTTGAGAGCCAAATTGATAGCCGTCACAAGGCATCATTTTTTGGTGATTTGGGTTTTTCTTGCCCATGGTGGAATGATCATCCATGCTTGTTTATTGTTTTGATTCGTAGTTTCCTACCCAATGGTTGAGTTATCCAAATTATCTCATTAGACCTGAAAGATGAATATTTAATCTGCACTGGAATTAGTCCATTTGTGTTGCGCATGAAGAACCTAATTTGTGGTATTTCTTGTATTCTACGTAACTCTAGATGTATAAATGTTCTAGAAGTTCTTGGCTGGTTCTTTTCTTTTCTGCCTGCGTTTATTTGTAGAGTAATCACATACCTTTTAGACTGCTATTTCATGGGTCTGTGTTTCATTTCAATTTTTTTGGTCTTATGATTTGTAGGTCTTTTTTGGGTCCTTTCTTTTTTTATTTCTTCATTGCTTTTTCCTTTTCTTTCCCGGACAGTGACTAATGTAGGGATTTTGGTTAGAATCCACGAGAATCTTGATGTAGTGAATTATAATAACTCACGTTTTTGCTGCAGGTTTCCACTGCGCAAGGTGCTAAAACTGGAATGGTTGCTTTGAGATGCATTCAAAAAGTATCCGAGAAGGTTAGATAATTGACTGACTTCTTGTTTTTGTTATTAATGCCCCTTCATGGGAGTGGGGAGTGTGCTGTGCAGCGGCTCTGGGGCCCACCCTGGATCCCGTTGTTTGGTCCGAAACATTCAGGTTGTCTAAATAATTTCTTTTTTCATTTTTCTCCCGTGCCCAAATCTATTCAGTTTGTAATGCCCCTTAATTCTTGCTCTTGCAATCCATTTTTTCACAAAAAAAGGTGAGATATGGCCGAGAGATAAAAGAGGGATATCAAGCTGGTGATGGCAGTGCCGGAGATGTAGCTATGAGACAGGGAGAGAGGACAAAGCAGAGGAGGCCATTGATTGGCGAGAGAAAGAGCAGAGACAAGGAGAGGGAGAAGGAGAGAAATCGCATGAGATAGTGAGAGAGAGTGTAGGTGTTGGGGCTGGCGATCGGTGGTGGTGGCCAGAGGTGACGATGGAGGGGAAAGAGAGGGGTTGCAGAGGTCTGGGGAGGCAGAGGAAGCCCCAATTTTGAACTCAGATAGTTATACAAGGTATGAATCAAACCCCCAACTTGATGGCACGGAGCCTAATTATTTGTTGCAGAATCAAAACCCCAACTTAGAGATGTATGTTTGTGTTTTTTATCCTTTTCCAGGTTTTAAGCTGTAAATCTAGTCTCTTTCACTTTCATTCAAAGGCTAGCTTGCTTTTTCTCCTCGTCAGATTCAGATGCAGATAGTGGGTATAAGCTTCAGTTTTGTAATTTTCTTTTGTATTTGTTTTAGTCTTATTTTGGTTTTAATCCTCCTAATGGAACTCAAATGTGTTTTGTTGGTTGTGAAAGAATGACATGAAATCTTGAGGACGTTTTGTTGTTTTGTGGATGGCTTGTTACCGGAGTTGTGTTATGAAAAAGAGTCGGCTTCATAAAGCCCGTGCGAGTAAGTAATGAAATCGCCTTTTATTTTGCAAATTCCCTGAAGATTTGTTGGAATCTCATCCATTAGGGATCTCAGTCCAACCGAGATTCTCGAGGTGATATCACACCTTGGATGATCCACAATATGGTTTGTTTATAGATTCAGTAGTAAGACTTTGACATAGTTTGCTAATGTAAAGATTTTTATTATCGTGCAGGTGTGTTCTTTTTGTTTTTGCCCTTTCCCTTCTCCCTCTTAATCTCCTTTCTCAAACTTTTTTAAGCTTATCTTGAAAATAACAGCAGATTTCATACTTTGTAGGTGTGTCCTGAACTCCTGTTTGTGCAGGTGGGGGTTAACATGGTTGCGCATATAACCTTGCAGCATGGATTTGACCAGCAAGGATTTCAGTAATTGAGTGTTCTTGTTTTAATTTATTTTCTCTCACTTCCATTGATAATGACTCTGGATTCTCATGTTCTTTGCCGAGTATATAATCAAGAACCAGTGAGGATTTTTTTTGGGTGCTATTTATCCTGGTGTGACCTCTACAATGGAAGCCTTGATATTGATGTGTGGTAACTGTGTGTGTGTGTGTGTGTGTGTGTGGATGTGTTGCTGTCACAAAGAAATTTATAGTTCAATAAAATAGAATGGCAGATCTTATGGTTATTTCAATATTTTTCTCATCAGTGTTTCATTCTATTTGAAATTCTGGGTTTGCGGTTAAGCCATGGGAAGTTGGAGTTTCTGTCCTTTTGTTATTTTGGGGGCTTCTTATTGGCAAGTGTGGGATTGTGGCAAACGCTAGAAACTTAGGTCTCAAAGTTCTCTTTCCATGAATATATGCCTCTCTCTCTTGGTTTTGCCCCTCCAAAAAAAAACTCTTAACCTTCAACTTGCTGATGGTTAGATGGACTTGAACATGTAGCTTTGGTTGAGGTGTTTGCATAAAACTATTTTGTCAATTTTGTTTAGAGAATGTGAGCCACACAATTTTTTTGTACACCGAGTAGTTTGTCAACCTAGATTGATTGTGTCCCTGTCCTGTCACTGGAGTGGCCTCATATGGATATAAGCATACAAATGGTTAGGGACTCTACTATTTTTCTCTTCTTTTGGCACATCTATTCTTCCCCTTATGCATAATGGTGCAAATATTTCTGATTTGTAGTTTGTCGACTTCATGTTGCCTTAACTTCACATGTTCAGGAAGATTGTGGATATTTATGTGTATTTGAAAGCAACCGTTCAAAGTAATCTTGTGGATTACTTTGTCCAGGAAGTAAATCATGTTGATTTCATCAAATACAATCATCGCATCTGTAAATCATGCAGATTTCATCAAATAGAATCATCGTAGCTTTAGTTTATGGCTGAATAATGTATAATCTGCAATGCATTTTTACATTCGAAAATATAAGGTCAATTGACTATGGAGGGAGAGAGCCTTTATAGAAGATGAAAAGCATTAAGTTGGCACGATAATAGCAGATGTGGCTAAGGACATAACTGAGGCATTTGAAGTTGGAGAGAGAGTAGAGTGACACTGGAGAGTCTGGGGATTGCTAGAGAAGACTCTGGTTGCTTGGTCTATATTCCATGCTTTGAGGTGGAGACCACCTTCTTAAACGAGGTTTATGACTTTAGGCAGCTCAAACTTGCACGATGGCTGATGCTCATGCTTGTCACTCTTGGCCCAAGTATGTTGCCAACTAAAACCTGATGTTATTTCTTATACAGTTTTGATTGATTGTCATCGTAAATCAGACAACCTCGAGGATGATGTTGTCCTTTTTGATGAGATGATTGATAGAGGTCTACAACTGGACAATGTGACATACACAGCTCTCCTATGTAGCTATTGTTGTCGGGGACACGTGGATAGGGCTGTAACCCTTCTTAACGATATGTCGTTTAGGGGGATTCAGCCGGATGCCTATACCATGTCAGCGTTGCACAAAGGAATATTAAAGGCCAAAAAGGTGCAATTTCGTCACTGAGAAATGAGAAAACTCTTTGGCCTACAACATGCAATGTTACAACACTGACGTGGAACTGGTTCAAGGACTGGGGGAGGATGAGGATGGGCAGTCATTATTGAATTGTGATTCCAAGATTTGGTTGAAGAGGTTGCCTTTTTATCTCCACAGTAGTTCCTTTCGTGACAACATTGGGTCCTCATGAACCATAATGATGTCATTCACCATATGCCAGGAGGTAATTGTTTGGGCTTTCTAGTTATATTGGTCAATAACTCCATGGGTATGTTTACTCATTCAATTACGGTCTAGGTCAGGTAAATGACATTAAACTGTTGGACCAAGACTTTTATGGATTGCTCCTGCATTTATGTGATCACGAATTCAATGACAAGAACTATTAAGTGTCTCAAAAAGGACGTCAACAATGATTACCTCAGGAATAGCAGCACACAAATGTAGGAGCAATCCATAAAAGTCTTGGTCCAACAATTTAACGTCATTTACCTGACCTAGACCGTAATTGAATGAGTAAACATACCCATGGAGTTATTGACCAATATAACTAGAAAGCCCAAACAATTACCTCCTGGCATATGGTGAATGACATCATTACGGTTCATGAGGACCCAATGTTGTCACGAAAGGAACTACTGTGGAGATAAAAAGGCAATCTCTTCAACCAAATCTTGGAATCACAATTCAATAGTGACAGCCCATCCTCATCCTCATCCTCCACCAGTCCTTGAACTAGTTCCACGTCCGTGTTGTAACATTGCATGTTGAAGGCCAAAGAGTTTTCTCATTTCTCAGTGACGAAATTGCACCTTCTTGTCCTTTAATATTCCTTTGTGCAACGCTGACATGGTATAGGCATCCGGCTGAATCCCCCTAAACGACATATCATTAAGAAGGGTTACAGCCCTATCCACGTGTCCCCGACAACAATAGCTACATAGGAGAGCTGTGTATGTCACATTGTCCGGTTGTAGACCTCTATCAATCATCTCATCAAAAAGGACAACAGCATCCTCGAGGTTGTCTGATTTACGATGACAATCAATCAAAACTGTATAAGAAATAACATCAGGTTTTAGTTCAATCTCTTTCATCTCACTCCATAAAGTGGCAACCTCCTTCTGTACTCATTTGTTCCCTTCTGCATTTGAAAGGTCGTAACCCTTCATTTTTACTTTAGAGTGTAAATCAATCAAAACTGTGTAAGTGATAACATCTGGTTCAATACCCCTCACCTTCATATCCTTGAAAACTTCACAAGCATCCTGCAAGCGGTTAACCCTACAGTAACCATTTATCATAATGGTGTATGTAATGACATCAGGGTGTTATCCCTGTCCCAACCATTGTATCAAGCACCCACTAGGCCTTTCTTATATCTCCAGAGCTACAAAAGGCAGTTATAAGTTTGTTGTACATTATTTACAAGGGGCATCATCTGAAGCCAGTACTGTTTCAAATAGCGCAAGAGCCCTGTCATTCTCACCTTCCATACAAAGGTTACTTGGAAGTTTTAAGCATGAATTCCTACTCAATGAATATCCTTTCTTGTACCGCTTAATGAAGATTTCATAAGCCTCTCTTGTATTGCCTACTTCACAGTAGCCATTGACCATGGCATCATAATTACCAGGACACTTTTCTTCCAAACCATTAAAAAACATTTCAGCTTCCTTGACCTTCCCTCATGTGCATAAGCCTTCAATGATCATTTTATGGGTAACAACGCTGGGTTTCAATCCTTGCCAGTCCATGTAATCCAAAAGGTTTAAGGCCTCTTGTGCAAGGCCATTTCTCGAAAGCCCACCAGCTAGTACAGTGTAAGTAACTATATCAGGTTTCAAACCTTTTTCCTTCATTTCCTGAAGTAGATTCAAGGCATCAACAAGTTTTCCCTGTAGACAGTATCCATCAATTGAAGTGGTATAGTGCACAACATCCATACTCATCTTCTTACCCTTCATCTCGTCAAGCAGCCTGATTGCTGCTTCTAATTTTCCCAAGTTTGCATAAACCATTAAGTACAATATTGTATGCCACCTAATCGAGAAATAGCACCGACTCATTGAAATTGTTGAACTAGTCCACTGCCTCATCAACCATGCCCATTTGACACAAGCACTGAAGAATCACACCAACAATCACGCAATTGGTTTTGATGCACTTTGCTGCCATTTCGTTATGAAGCGCCAAGGCTTTAAGTAAATGCCCGATCTTACAGTACCCTTGGATTAAGGAACCGTAACAGTATGCATTCGGAACCACTCCATGTTCATCCATATCAAGCAACACACACTCAACTTCTTTTAACTTCGACTCGTTAACAAATCCACGAATAACGGCAAAATAAGTGAACACATCAACTGAAATATTTTGCCCCCTCCATGATTTGAGCACTTCATACCCCAAGTCTAACCTTGCTCGCAAACAGAGGCCCTCGATATAGGTTGTATACGTGAAGGCATTTGGGGTCAAACCAGCTTCCTCCATCTCTTGAAAAATGTCAGCAGCCTCCTCCAAATTACCTTTTCTACAGGGTGCCTCAATCACTATGCGGTAGCTATAGATGTTGGGGCAAAAACCAAACTGCTTGAATTGCCGAAAGACAGCCACGACCATATCATTTTTTCCACACTCAACCAAACGATTCAAAAGAAAGTTACAGGTCATTGTGCTTGGAATTAAACCACGCTTCTTAGTTTGAAACAAAGTATCAATGGCTTCATCAAAGTTGTCAATGCTAACGTATGCCTTTACCAAAGCATCAAATGCTCGTATCAACGAATTAGGCCGTTAGCCTCGATCTCCTCTATTAATGCTTCAAATAAATCAGAGATTTTAAAACCCAAATGTTTGTCGTTGGATTTGATAACTCCCAGTAAGAAAAAGAATCCAACCTCCTATCCATACCCCAATAACACAATATCCTAATAATTGCCATGTAAGTGCTAACATTGTGCACAAAACCATGATCCTTGAGCTGGTCAAATAATGAGAGTGCATGACTTGGTTCTTTTCTGAAACTGTTCAAGATTTCAACAACCTTGCAAGTATCCGATTCCCCTGAATTGTTACCCACGCTATTGCTGCTGTTTTGGTCGGCAAAAAGCATGCATTCATCATCAATTTGTTGCTGGTATCTCACCTAGCTTGGACAAATTCAATCTAGATGTGAAAGATTATTAACTGCTAGACGATGTTGAAAATAATGCCATTGGAAGTTTGCTATCCGATGACGAGGATGGTTTTGACATACATGGGTTTCCTAATCAAGTCCATGACTTCGAAGAGTATGATTTGATTGGCAGTCTAGGAGGTATGGAATGATGTTGCGCATTATGGCTTTCCCAATGGTGTGGGAACTGTTGCCGGAGAACACCCCTGTGGGGAGCATCCTTCAAGAACCTTATTGGTTCGGAATATTAACTGTAGTGTCGAGGACTCAGAGCTGAGAACTCTCTTAGGTAATTCAAGTGTCGGTTGCATCTTCTTTTCGTTTTGGTATTTTAGATACTTGAACGAGGACTTCGAGAGAGATCCCTTTGTATTTTGAGCATTTTTTTATGTCTTCTTTCAGTTTGGGGTTTCTTGAGCGGACATATGGCTTCCCTTACGGATAATAATGTTGCGATGTTCTATTCTCTCCAGAACTTGTGGGATCAGTGTACAAGTCGTTGGAACTTTTAAATCGGAAAATTTACAATTTCTCAATTATGTGCCGTTTGGATTCATAAATACAAGTGGTGAGTGTTTGATGAATATTTTGACTTTTGAAGATGAGTTCTAGAGTGAGGACTCAGCGCTTACTGGAGCCGAGTGTGACCTAAGTTTGTGGGGTTTTCCATTTTTTATTCAAATGCCTAGGCGTTCCTCTTATTCTCACTTTGTTGCTTTTGAAGTATCATTTTGCTCTTGGCGAACATCCAACAAAAATTCATAGCTTCCAAATACAAATCCAATCAACCAATAAACATAGCTTCCAAATACAAATCCAATCAACCGATGAATCGATTATTACCCAAACATCCAAAATAATGAGCAAGCCATTATGTGCAAAGTACGTCTCGTCGACACTAGTTTATCATACATGTATCATCCGGCTGTGACTATCATATGATTCTATTCGAGTTATTTTGGTTTTTTAACAGAAGGGGATCATTTTCCATCATATGCAAATGATCATATGGCTTGCATTTACATGATGTTAGATTTATTTTTAATTCCATGGTGATTGGGAATAAATGAAATTCTCCAGTTCCTATCCTGGATCCCAAACAATCCTCTTCCAGCACCAATACAAATGCAGGGCATGGCAATGAAAATATGTACCAACTGGAAAAAGTGTGGAGTCACATTTCCTTCTACTTTTCCTCGCCTTTCAATTGCAATTTTTTTTTTTTGGGGGGCCAGTTTCTTCATAAAGACAGCAAGTAATCTATCCCTTTGTATATGTGACAGTAGAACTATAAGGGATGATTTTCACCACAAAATTGTGGGCAGAGAAATGCACTGATCATGGAGGCAGCAAACTAACCACCTTGTCCTATGTAGATTCCTCGATTGCAAGCCCGGCCGTGGTCAGTTCTGTAAAGAGAAGGGTTGCTAACTTGCAACAATCAACTCATCATGACAAAAGGGAAAAAGGGTGATACCAGAAGCTGCACCCGATCATGCGGAACCAAAACAAGAAACCCAAGTTCAATCTAATTCAGAGTCAACACGAGCAACCGTGCAATGCCAGTAGTTTGCCTTTGTTACTTCTTTTTTTTTCGTCTAGCAGATACATACACAAATTCAAATACCAAACTCAGCAAATGAAGACAGGTTTTGGTAGGATGAAATTACCAACACGCGCTTTGGCCATCAAGAAGATTTTTGAGCAAGTTTTAGAAAGTGTTCTTCACACCATTCAATAAACTACAATATTATTTTCACAGAAAAGAGAGAACTACAGTAATAATAATCCTTCCCAGAACCTACAAAAGATGAACATTGGCTTATTGGTCAAAAAATGTATGGAAGGTGCTTTCCTCAAAAAGTCCATTTCATCCACTACCCAAGAAGCTTTTTGTAGACACCCCGATTTTGAACCCAGGATGCGCTCGAGCATTCCCGATGATGAAATAGACCAATCTTGCATACCTCGAGGCTAAGAACAAGACTTGAACTCACCGAACCACCCTAAACCATTCTAAACCCTCCTAGAACAACCTTAAACCAACCAAAATGACCAAAATACCCTTCAAACCATCCATAAACCTCTTCAAAACAAACCCAAGCCTACACCATCTTCTAGTACATTCAAAACCCTCTTTATTGATATATAATTCATCCCAATCCATTTTGAAATGAGGGAGATGTGTCCGTTTTACCAAAATGACTTGTTTTCCCGACCTTCTGAGGGTAAAATGGTCACATACTTGGATGTACAAATTATTTTGGGTTCAAACCACTTGGGTTAGAAAGTACACTCGACAAGCTTTCCAACGCTTCAAACCACGCACGAAACGGAGTTCGGTAGCACCCGGGGCGGCTCCGCAAAGTTTTACCTTTTTGAGCAACAGCCTTGAGCGCTCAAGGCCCCAACCTTGAGCGCTCAAACCCTAAAAACCACCTTGAGCGCTCAAGCCCATGGCTTTGAGCGCTCAACTCTGATCCAGATCAGTTTTCTGCAGAGCATTTAATAATGATATTCTATTGCAAGAGGAGCGTCTACCTATGTTTTCTACTGCCTAAATACACTTCCTAGACCCTTGAACATCTCCTCAATCACCCCCCAAACCCAATTCAAAGATTAAACCCACTTCCCTCCCATTTCTCTCTCTATATAAACCTCCTCCACTCCCTCACTCACAAGGTTGGCTGCCCCTACTGCCATTTTCTCCCCCCATCAGATCAAACCCACTCTCTCTCATCACTTCAACCTCCCTCTCCTCCATAGCCACCATCCTCCATCATCTTCAACCTCAAAATCACCCAAAAACCTTCTTTAAAAGGCCTACAACACATGGGTCTTTGAGAAACCAACTACAACAGCCCCTCTCTCACTCTAATAAGCCATTTACAGCCCATACACTCCATCAATTTCGTCCAAACCTAGCTCTTCCATCAAAACCCACCTCATCCAAGCCAAAATCACCATTTTAAGCTCAAATACTCCATCATCCACTCAATCAATCACTCAATCAGCCCTACACTCACACTCCTCTGTCCAAAATACTTCATCTATAGTTCATAAACACAGCCACTACCCATCCATTCATCAAACCACAAGTTCAAGCCTTGATCATAGCCGAAAAGGTAGAAAATCATGTGAAAATCACTGTTTTGGTCTTGCTGAGGGAGACCAGTGGGCTCATTCAAGTTCCTCATACTTGAAATGAGCCTACAAGGTCAGAAATCAGAAAGCCACATTATGGCTTGAGCGCTCAAGGCCATACCTTTGAGCGCTCAAGCTGTTCTTGGCTTATTTGCACATTGTTAACTGTTTTGATGATGGATCATGTTTTAGTTCATTTCTAGTGTGTGTGGGTTGTTTTTCATGTGTTCATGATCTGAATCCCACTCTCTCTTCCATTTTCAAGAGTTTCCCTTGCTAATTTTGTGATGATTCTTCTCTTTTCATCGATCTTTGAGAAATCAAACCCTTGTGTTTTGATCTGTTTATCTGTGAAAAGTATTTACAAACGTTTAATCTTGCAAAGAATGAGAAGAGAAGCTGCAAAAAGGGTCAAACTCACAGAAGTCAGAAACTGGTTTGAGCGCTCAATCCACAAGCATTGAGCGCTCAAGTTGGTTTGAGGACATTGAGCGCTCAAGCCATCATCTTTGAGCGCTCAAGCCTCATTCTGGGATCCAGATTACAAGTTGATTAAATTAGGCTTCATGTTCATAAATTTCTGGAATTGCTGTACACTTTCTGTAATTCCTCATTTTCTGTAAATATTTGTGGCAATTTCATTTGTTATCATCATCACCATTCATGTAAATTATCAAGCACAAGCATCCACTTTAGACATACATTTTATGTTTTTATTGTTTATGTGATTCCCATTCCCGATCCCCTATTTTCATGAATAAATTGAATTTCAAATATTTCTAAAATCCCATAAAATATCGAGTAGAGACCGGTTCACGGACCGGGCGAGAGGGGTGCCGTAAAACCCTTCCCCTTTCGTAACCAAACCCCCGAATCCGAGAAATCTTTGGTTTCACAATGGCTAGTAAAATATTTTTCAATGGGCAACGAGTTGTATTTTTATCGGTTTCTCGGGTTCGGACCTCAAATCCGGGTGGCGACTCTAAATCTTTTCAAACGCCAAAACCGAACCGTTTTCCAGTGGGCCGTCCACACTTTTGTTCCACCTCCCTTATACCAATACAATAAGCAACTCAAAATGCTTGGATCAACTCTCATGCATTCTGGCTTTCAATTAGATCTTCATCTATTTTCTCATCTGTTCATTCTCTCTGGCCTCCGATCAGTTTCCCTCCTAGCTGTATCATCAACACCTACAGTATTTTGAGGTCAATTCCCGCTACGGTTTTCAACGAACTGACAAAGGCTTCTGCCTTTTCAACTTCTCCTCTATCCTTAAGCCAATTCAATACACTTGAAATTACCAAGGGCTTAGGCCTCCAACCTGGGTTCTCTTCCTTTACTTCCAAAGCATTCGTCATGCACTCAAAGGTTTTCTCCATATCACCCTTATCTAGATATGCAGCAGCGATGATTGCCCAGCTATTAGGAATCAGAATCTTCCCTTTCCCCATAATCTCCTGAAGCAAGGCCTCAGCTTTCTCAATCAAACCCTTTCGACAGTAGCCAATAATGAGAATATTGGGAACGCGAAAATCATAAAACTGGCAAGATGATTCCCACTCCTGAAGCAACGCCCTAGCTTCTTCAAGCTCACCAAGCTTCACAAGAGAACCCAACATGGTTACATATTTATTTTGGAGAAACCCTAAATAATTGTATATCATTCATTCATCAGGTATATATACAACCCTAATAGAATAAGACAAACTAATTACAAGTAAGACCCCTTAACTGAGAGCTAATTACAAAATAATCTCAACACTCCCCCTCAAGTTGGTGCATAGATATCACATATGCCCAACTTGTCAACAAATTTTGAAAACAATTTATTTGATACAGCTTTGGTGAGGAGATCTGCTAGTTGATCCTCAGATTGAATCTTGGGTAATTCGATAACCTTCGCTTCCAACTTCTCCTTGATAAAAAATCTATCAACCTCCACATGTTTTGTTCTGTCATGTTGAACTGGATTGTGTGCAATATCACAAGCAGCCTTGTTGTCACAGTACACTTGAATTGATTGCTTTGGTGGATACCCCAAATCTTCTAAGAGTTGTTTTAGCCATAATACTTCACAAATACCGAGGGCCATACCTCGATATTCGGCCTCCGCACTTGAACGAGCAACAACATTTTGCTTCTTGCTTCTCCAAGTAACAAGATTACCTCCTACGAAGGTGAAATAACCAGAGGTGGATCGCTTGTCATCAATGGACCCAGCCCAATCAGCATCAGTATATGCTTCAATTTTCTGACAATCAGTACTCTTGGAAAACAAGATTCCTTTTCCAGGGGCAGACTTCAAGTACCTCAAGATTCGCATCATTGCACTCATGTGTTGTTCTCCAGGATTATGCATGAATTGACTAACAATACTCAGAGCGTAGGCAATGTCTGGCCTTGTGTGTGCCAGATACATTAATCTCCCTACGAGTCTCTGGTATCTTCCTTTATCAGCTGGAACTTGATTAGAAGTAATACATAACTTCAACCCTTCCTCCACCGGAGTAGCTACAGGTTCACATGCTGACATTCCAGTTTCCTTCAACAAATCTAGGACATATTTTCTCTGAGACAGAAAAATTCCTTGGCAAGATCGAGAAACTTCTATCCCGAGGAAATATTTCAATGAACCAAGATCTTTCATTTCAAATTCTTTGGACAAGTAATTCTGTAGAGCTTCCCTTTCCTCATGATCATTTCCTGTAACCACCATATCATCCACATATACAATGAGTGCAGTAATCTTACCCTTTTGTTGTTTCAAAAACAAAGTATGATCCGCGTTGCTCTATCAGCATCCAAATTCTCTCATGGACTTTGTAAATCTTCCAAACCAAGCTCTGGGGGATTGTTTTAATCCATACAACGACTTCATCAATCTACATACTTTCCTCTCGTGGTTCCCTTGCATAAGACATCCAGGTGGGAGATCCATATAAATAATCTCCTCTGTCAAGTCACCATGCAGGAAAGCATTCTTCACATCAAACTGCTGTAATGGCCAATCTAAATTCACAGCTAGAGACAACAAAACACGAACAGTATTGATCTTAGCCACAGATGCAAAAGTATCCATATAATCAATTCCATATGTTTGAGTGTACCCCTTAGCCACCAGTCGAGCTTTGAATCGTTCGATGGTACCATCAGCTTTATACTTAACGGTATAGATCCATCGACACCCAACTGGCTTCTTTCCTGATGGGAGATCAACAAGCTCCCATGTTTTGTTCTTCTGCAAGGACTTCATTTCTTCATTCATCGCTGCTTTCCACCTTGGATCAGCAAGGGCCTCCTGCACACTGTTAGGAATAGATACAACAGATAATTGATTTACAAATGACTTATTTGATTCAGACAAGCGATGGGTGGACACATACTGACTCATGGGATACTTGGCCTTGCTGGTAAGTTCAGGTTCATACACAGGTTTAGGAATACCTTTATTGCTACGAGGAGGATTTCGTTTGGGAGAGTTTGGAACTGACTCAGGAACATCCTCAATGAGTGATTGGTTATGTGTGTCAGGTTGTAGTGAGGGAGGCTCAGACATTGATGCTGTGCCAATAACAGGAGAGTCTTCAACCCTACTAGAATCCAAACTGCTCACACCTGTATCCACATCTGTATCCAAACCACTCACACTTGTATCCACATCCTCAGATGCTCCAGCATAACCATAATTCAGAATTTCATAATTATAAGAATCATAAGTATGAGTCTAAGTTTGAACTTCTGCCTGATGATGCACCCCCTGAAGATCAAACTTAGGTGGAAAATACATAGTATCTTCATGAAAAACCACATCCAATGTAATATGCGTGACTTTTGTGGGAGGATGATAACATCGATAACCTTTCTGATGAGATGCATACCCTAAGAAAACACATCGCAATGCTCTAGACTCTAATTTACTGCGTTGATGCTTATGAAGGTGAACAAACACAACACACCCAAAAACACGAGGTTGTAAATTAGGAACAGTGGGAGCATTGGTAGCATCTTGTAGAGCTTGAAATGGTGTCTGAAATTGAACAATGCTTGATGAAACACGATTAATGAGGTATGCAGCTAAGGAAAGGGCATCACCCCAATATGACATAGGCATATGAGCTTCAATCAAGGAAGCACGAACAACTTCCAACAAGTGTCGATTTTTTCTCTCTGCAACTCCATTTTGCTGAGGTGTGGAAGTACATGTGGTTTGATGAACAATGCCCTGTGTAGTCAAATAATGTTGAAGTTCGGATTTCATATACTCTTCGCCATTATCACTACGAAGAACTTGAACCTGTGCTTTGTATTGAGTCTGAATCATGGTATGGAATTTCAAAAATAACAAATTCACCTCCTTTTTTGACTTCATTAAGCATACCCAAGTCATCCTAGTACAATCATCAATAAATGTGACAAACCAACGTGATCCATTCATGGTAGTAACCGGAGAGGGACCCCAAACATCAGAATGGATAAGCATAAAAGGAATTGAACTTTTATTTAAAGTTACTGGAAAAGAAACACGGTGGCTTTTTGCAAGTTCACAGACTTCACAGCGGAAGACGGAAATATCAACTTTTGAAAATAAACTAGGAAATAACTTCTTCAAATAACCAAATGAGGCATGTCCCAAACATCGATGCCATAACCAAATTTCAGCTTTTTTCTTCTCCCCCTCAGAACTATCCACTGCCAGTGCCTTACGCAATTTGTCTGAACTCTTCGACACAAGATCCAGGTAGTACAGCTTCCCGTGCCTAACACCATAACCAATCGTTTGTCTTGTTCGGATGTCCTTAAAAACACAGAAATCAAGCCAAAAAATCACAACACAGTGTAATGTCAAGGTTATTTGAGCAACTGACAATAAATTATATTCCAAGGATGGGACAACTAGAACAGACTCCAAATTTAAAGTGTCTGTAAGTGACACGGCCCCTTCTCCAATAACTGGAGCGGAGACACCATTAGCAGTGGACACACATTTTTTGGAAGATTGTCTTAAGGATGAAATTTGTCTAGAATTAAATGTCATATGATCTGTTGCTCCTGAATCAATTATCCATGTTAGGGCTGCACACATACCCGACCCGCCCGACAACCCGTCCGACCAGACCCGAAAATTCACCAAATCCGCCCGTCCGACAGGGACATTCGGTCGGGCTCGGGTCCAGTTCTGAGAAATTTAATATGTGTCGGTCGGGTCTCGGGTGTTAGTAAAAAGGTTCGGGTAAACCCGAACCGACCCGATCATTTCAAACTGCAAAAAATAGATGTAGACCCTTCATTTAACGTGTAGCTGTAGACTACTCTTCATTTAATAGTACTCCATTTAACGTGTAGATGTAGACCCATCATTTCAAACTGGAAAAAGTAGATGTAAACCCTTTAATTGATTCTGACGCGTACAGCTGCAGCACAGCTATCTTTGAAAAGTCTCCCTATCTCTCCTCATATTCCATTCTTCAAGAAAAAATTTCCTCTTTCCCATATTTCTCTCTTCCACATATCCGAAAAGTTTCTCTTCCTTATTCTATTTCCAAGAAAATTTTCCCTCTATGGAGAGACTCTGGGCATCAGATTTTTTGTTTAACAAAATCTCTCCCTCTCTCTCTCTCTCTCGGTCTCTCCCCTCCTCATCGGCCAACGTCCAACTTACCCCATCTCTCACTCTCACCGACAGTCTCTCTCTCTCTCAGGCCGTGGCGACGGTGGCGATGTTGGTGGGCTGTCTTCTCTCTCTCTCTATATCGCTTTTTGTAGTATATGTTGTATACGATTTTCACTGTAATCACTAATCAATTTGAAATAGATTTTTATTTTGTAGTGTTGGATTTCCGATCAAAATGGGAGTATTTTGTAGTGTTTTATTTTGTGTGGGTGTTGGATTTTAACAGATCTGAATCTTGAGAGGGAGGTGCCGCCATGTGCAGAGAAGAGGGTTTGAAGGTGGGAGAGCATTCAAAGGAAGTCAACCCGACCAACCCGATTCATCCGACCCGGCTAAACCGTCACCCGATCCGATCTCACCCGACTGTACATTCGGTCGGAGTCGGGTGGTGTTCTGGTAAACCCGACCCGAACCCGAGCAAACCCGACCCGTGTGCAGCCCTAATCCATGTATTATTCAAAACAGGTACAGACATATTAAAAACCTTACCCATATTTTTACCTGCCGTTGCTATCAATGCAGTGGCACGTTTCGCAACTTCATTATCTCCATCTACCTTTCCCTCCGCAAGTGCAGCAGTCCCATTCCGCCCAGACCCTCTTTTCTTTGAATCACGGTTGTGATCCCACCACTCTGGGTACCCAACAAGTTCATAGCAACGCTCTTTCGTGTGCCCAGTTTGGTCGCAATGGGTACATTTGTATGATTGTTTCGTAGTACCCCGAGAGCGAGCATACAAGCGCGATTGATCTTGGGGTGGAGTCTGTTGGGGACGAGGTTGCTCCTGCAGTTTCAAATTCGGCCGATTGCGAGCCACCATGACCGAGGAATCCATATTTTCTGATTCCACGTTCATAGTGGCACGACGAACAGCCTCACGTCGGATTAGCCCATAGCACTCTTCCAAACCTGGGAGAGAGTCCTTGCGAAGAACTTCTCCACAAACCTGTTCAAATTCCTCATCCAATCCAGCAAGAAAAATGTGTACCCGTTGCCGTTGGATAGATTTCTTATATGCTGCAATATCATTAGTGTTCTCCATAACCACTTTGTCACGGTGATCCAATTCACGGAAAATCTCCCATAAATCCCCATAATATACAGAGAGGGGTTTTCCTCCTTGTTTCGCAGTAAAAGCTTTTTGATTCAAGGAGTATACCTGGAGTTCATCATTGCCATCGTAGAAAGCAGTTGATAAGGCAACCCAAATTTCGCGTGCGGTGGATCGATACGGGTAAATAGTGCTTCATGATTTCTGGGGTCATGGATATCAACAACCACCTCTTCACTTTTTGATTTTCAGAGTACCATTTTCCATACCCATCATCGGATTCAGCCGGTTGCTGGATTTTTCCGTCAATATAGGAGAGTTTCTCTCTCTCGGCAATATGCATCTCCATAATTTGGGACCAAACATCGTAGTTTGATTCAGTAAGAATGATTCCAGCGTTGAAAGGCCCTTCAGCTTGAACAAGAAACAGAGCCATTTTCGATTCAGATGATTCGATCTTCTCACCCATGATGACAGATAAGAACAGTGATTAGGGTGAAAAAATTGTGTTCGGCTCTGATACCATGTATTTTGGAGAAACCCTAAATAATTGTATATCATTCATTCATCAGGTATATATACAACCCTAATAGAATAAGACAAACTAATTACAAGTAAGACCCCTTAACTTAGAGCTAATTACAAAATAATCTCAACACATAGTCCCGGTTTATTTGCTTCTTACAATCAACTTTTTGGATGCCCCACAATCTCCTCACCTCAACTTTATTTCCTAGGCTTGCATAGAATGTGATCAGGTAACTGTAACCACGAGCGTCTTTTCGTAGCTTCTCTTCTAGTTTCTTCAAATAAATTAGAGCTTTCTCTTTGCTACCAGCTTTTATGTATAAGTTGGCCACATTGGAATAAGTACTCCAGTCTATGGAAATGTGAGGCTGCCTTTCCATTTCTTTCAGAAGCTTCTCCATATTTTTAAGATCAGATCTGGCCACATAAGAGTTCATGCAAATTTTATAGCTGAACCTATCAGGGGACACACCACTCTTTTTCATGTCTGCGAGCACATCGGGGATTTTCTCAAGTTGGCCAGTGTGGCTATAGAGGCACATGAGATCATTGTAACTGAGAGTAGAGGAAGCAAAACCCATTTCCTTCATCTTTTGCATATGGGAAGTGGACTTATCAACGAGGCCTTCTCTGACATAACAGTTCAAGAGAGCACCATACATTTTGTCGATTTTTTCATGTTCATTCAACATATCAAAGTAGCTCTCTGCTGCATCCAACCCACGGACCCTGCCGATTAAATCCAGCTGCACAGCGCGGTCACCTGGTGAAAACGGGCTGAGGCCTTTACTACTCATCCACTCAGAAATCTGCCCCAAAAAATATTGAATTCAGCAGAGTACATGAAATTGAAATCATTGTTAGGACTTAAGATTTTACTCTATTGAAGCCAAATACAAATCAGGGGAGAAGCACATCTTGTGCATTTCGTAGACAAATGGTTTTTAGTTTTTACAAGGCGCCTTTGCATTATACAACAATTCACAGAAACTTGAATCACAAAATATGCTTGTTTGGTTAAGATCCAATTAAACATGTCAGACATGGATCCCACACCCTTATTCGAGCATCAAGTGTAGATCAGGTAAGAACTAAGAAGGAACATGGAAGTGGATTTATGTAGCCTAGAAAATGTTAACCACAAGGGATTGTTCAGGTGAGTACACAGCCTATCCCAAGGAGGTGTGATAAGGCTTAGAAAATTTAACCCAAGGAGTTGGTCTAGTGGGCTTACTCCACAAGATCGCTGGTTCAACTCCCACGGCTAGCACAAACCCTTTGGGCCGCTAGAGAATCACCTGAACACTACATTCAAGCTATATGTAGCACGGATACGGATACGGATACGGACACGGACACAGACACAGACACAGGGCATAGATTTCTAAAAAAGGGACACAGACATGGCACGGGACCTGGCAAAGATAAATAACATTATAAAATATAATAAATGATATTTATTACTCCCTCCGTCCCTTTTTAAGTGATCTACTTGGGAAACGTGTATTTTTGCGGATGTTAAAAAATGTACTTACGTATAATGTTTTTAAATTTTTTTTGCACCAAATTAAAGTACTCAATGAGCACTTTAATTTGTATAAAACGAATTTAAAAGTTATATAGAGAAGTATGTGTTTTTGGGGTTTGAAATTGCACGTATTCCCGTATGGATCATTTAAAAAGGGACGGAGGGAGTATATTTTATAATGGAAAATATAGTTATATGTATAACTTGAAGCCTCAATATATATAAACAAGCATCATATATGCAGCATATTACGCTTTTAACCCAAAATATTTAAAGTAATACACATTTACCCACCAAAAAATTAAAAAATTTGCATATTTAACCCTTTCTATGTCCCTCCCAACCGCTGTGTCCCCCTAAAAAAAATTAACTAAATTTATTGGACCCACCACGTGGCGTGTGCCGCGTGTCCCATACGTATTTTGCCATGTCCCCGTGTTGGACTCAGGGACACTGCAGCCTCTAGGAGTGTCGGTGCTTTATAGCATTCAAGATTACGAGATCATTCAAGGTGAGTGCAAGCTAGTTAGGACCCCTCGTTACTCCCACCGTCCCGAATTTCTTGTCCATTTACGTATATACGTGTCATTTTTCAATTGCTTATATCTTTCAATCTATAATGATTTTTACAATTTTGAAAACTTCATTTAGTAGAACTCATATCAAAAGAGATCCATTTTGAATATATTAAAACATTATACATTTGAAAATATAAATATTTTTTTGAGGTGTTCTGAATAGAGAAAGTGGACAAGATATTGTTGTCTCTAGGGTTTTGGATGATTTTTATATTTAAATTCGGACCGGGGGTTCAAGATTTGCTTAACGCACCAAATCTTGAACCAAATTTTCAAGGCTCTTTTTGCACTTTTATTTACCCTTTTGCCATTCAATGGTGTGGATTAGATCTCCACCGTACAATTTGAGTAAGGATTGGAATGAGTCATATCAAATCAAGTTTTCACTCAAATTTTTATTCAAATTTGAGTAAAAATTTGGGTAAAGAGTGGAGATACTCTTACTCAAATTTAGACTCAAACTCAAATTTGAGTAAAAATCATCCAAAACCCTCCTCAACTCTTTATCCAGACCTATACCAAATTTGAGTTTTACTCAAATATTTCACTAAAACTGATGTGAACCAAATTTTTAACCAATTTTTTAATACTTTTTTGTTGCACTGTTATGTACCATTTTGTCATTTAGATTAAATCTCTACCGTGCAATTTGAGTAAGGGTCGGAAGCAGCCATACCCTTCAAACCAGCTCGGCAGTAAAAGTTGGGTTTCCAAAAGCTTAAACCCTGAAAACTCAAAAATCTCCGAGCTCCACCTAAACCAGTGTTAATCATGTTTTTGTCCCAAACACAGTCTCCTTTATCTTCAACGATGCTCACATTCTTCAGCAGATCGAGGACAAACCCTAACTATCGCCATATTTTCCTTGTCTTTTTTTTTTTTTTTTTTGAACTGCAGAAATTTCATAAAACTAGCAAGCCTCTGAATAGGCATCCAAAGAACAAATCTGAAGGAGTTGGGGGGGAGGATTAAACATCCAATCCCGGGGAATTACATCATTCAAAAATTGGGTTGCAACCCAATGTGCGGCTCTATTAAACTTTCTACTAACCCAAGAAAAAGACAGGTCGATTGTAGACGCAAAGCTCCGGATGTCTTCAATAATAGTATTGCACTCCCATGGAGGGACGTTTTCAGTTGAGCAAAGTTGAATCAACATTTTGTTGTCACTTTCAATGATTGCATTAGAGATTTGAAGCTCCTCCAAAACTGTCCCAGCCAACCGAGCAGCCATTGCTTCGCCTTGTAGCACCGTATTAGCATATCCCTTGGACGCTCGGCCACCAACAATTCTTCCCATATCATCTCTGCAAAGTGCAGCAATTGCTACTATAGAGCTGCCCTTTTTTGTTGCCACATCACAATTAACCTTGGTAAAGCCAGCAGGTGGAGGAATCCAAATAGAAACCATCTGACCTTCATTCTCAATTTGGCGCTAAGGACTTTGAGCAGATTGAACCGAATAGTACTCTTCCCAAGCAAGAAAAGCCCTCCTCATTGTCTCCCCTGGGTCCACCGGAGCGTGATTAAACACCAAATCATTACGTGCTTTCCAGATTTGCCTCGCTAGAAAGATGCATTGGCTGAGAAAGGTCTGCCTATCCGAAGCTGAATCAAAGCTTTCCATTAGTGAAATGGTCTACTTCATGACAGACGGGATAGAACAAGAATCCACCTTATAATTTAAACAACTACCAAACCACACCGCAGAGGTCCAACCACATCTAAAAAGCAAATGTTCAATAGATTCAGGCTCCTTTTGACAGATTGAACAAATTGGGGACGAGTGACACTTGCGACGGAAGAGATTTTCCTTAGTCGCCAAGAAGTTACAACATGCCTTCCACCAAAAATGTTTCAGTTTTGGAGGGATATTAATACTCCAAATGAATTTCCAGATGGCTTGAGGGGGTCGAAAGGAAGAGGATGCTTTGGTCTTGCACTCATCCAAGTGAGACTCCCTAGCCACGTGATAGCCAGTTTTCACAGAGTAGTTGCCCTTGGACTCCAAGTGCCATACTAAGAAATCCATCTTAGCACTCTGAGAAAAAGGGATACTAAGGATAGATTCGGCTTCCTCCTTTGAAACCCATCTGCGGATATCTCCTTCCTTCCATGATTTCGTTCTTTGATCAATGAAATCTCGAACAAGCAGTAAAGGGCAATCCGGCGGTCGAGCAGTGTGAATCTTAAAGTCTTTCGATGAAGGCAACCAGCAATCGTCCCAAAATTGAATTCTTGATCCATCTGACACCTGCCATCTAACTCCTCTAAGGAGTATCTCCCTCCCTTGGAGGAGGCTTGACCAAGCCCAAGAAGGTCTCCTACCTTTCGCAGCATGGAGAAAATCCGACATTGGGTAGTAAATACCCTTCATAACTCTGCCCCAGAATGAATTTGGATTGATGACAAGTCTCCACCCTTGTTTAGCAAGCATTGCAACATTAAAAGGCCTAAACTCCCGAAATCCCAAACCTCCTGTTAATTTTGATTGTGTTGCGCGATCCCAGCTAGTCCAATGAATGCCTCTATTGTCCGGATTGCCACTCCACCAAAAGTTAGAAATATAAGAGTTTAACTTATCACAAAACTTTTTTGGTAGGGCAAAACAGGCCATGGCGTAGGAAGGGATAGCTTGGACCACTGATTTGATAAGGATTTCCTTGCCGGCTTGATTAAGAGTCACTTTTTTCCATCCTTGGAGCTTTGAGATGGTTTTCTCCAGTAAAAAAGAATAAGCTTCCATCTTCGATTTACCCCAAAAAGCCGGAAGACCGAGATACCTAACCTTCTTGCTAACATGGGCCATTTGAAGCAGATCACTAATTTCCTGTTGGAGCCCCGCAGGTGTGTTGGAAGAGAAAGAGACCCCTGACTTGTTGAAGTTGATAATTTGGCCAGAAGCTTTGTTGTAGACGTCCAGAATTTTCAGTAATTGCCCACATTCCTCTTTGCTCGCTTTTGCAAAAACAATTGCATCATCCGCAAAGAAAAGGTGGGAGATGGTAGGGCAGTGGGTTCCCAGCTTAATCCCCGTGAAAAGATTTCCAGAGACACCTTGAATGGGAAGCTTGGAGAGGACATCAATGACCAATAAGAACAAATACGGGGACAATGGATCGCCTTGCCGGAGCCCTTGGGAAGGGGTAACATTAGCTCTCTTCGCCCCATTAGCAAACACAGAGAATTTCACAGTTGTTACAGTTTGCATAACCCAGTGGACCCACGTGTCATGAAACCCCATCCGGCGAAGAACAGCTTCAAGGAAGTTCCACTCAACTCTGTCATAGGCTTTGTTGAAGTCAAGGGAGATGGCCATATCAAACTTCGAGCCACGGCGGTTAATTTTCGGATGATGAAAGGCTTCATGGGCAACAATAATACTGTCTTGGATAAGGCGACCAGGAATGAAAGCAAATTGATGGGGGGTCACAACTCTGTCCAGAATGGTTTTCAGTCTATTCGCAAGAATTTTAGTGATGATTTTGAGGCAAAAGTTACAAAGAGAGATGGGGCGGAAATGGGAGAGCAATTCTGGGGCTGGAAGTTTTGGGATGAGGACAAGATTGGTGTAATTGAATTCTTTAAGTAGAAAGCCTGACTCAAAGAAGTGTTTGACAGCAGATATGGTTGCATTCTTCACTTTCTCCCAGTATCTTTGATAAAATAGACCGGGGTAACCATCTGGACCTGGGGCTTTTAAGGCTCCAAGTTGAAAAACCGCCAAATCAATTTCTGCACTGGAGACAGGTCGGATGAGACTAGTATTCATGGAGGGAGTAATAATTGGATTGATAACAGAGAGGGCCTCCTCCATTTCATTAGAGCCAGCACTATGGAAAAGAGATTGGAAAAAATCCCTTAGCTCAGAATTGATTTCATGTTCAGTAGTGAGCCAAGAACCCCCCTCACTTTTGATTTTTAGAAGTTGATTGCGTTGTCTCCGTTGGATCATTGAAGCATGGAAAAAACAGGTGTTCCTATCACCATAGGAAAGCCATCGAATGCGAGATCTCTGATGGTAAAACATTTCCTCCCTAGCAAGGAGAACTTCGATTTCATGTTTGACTTGTTTTTGTTGACTGTGGTAGACTTCCAAGGAGTCACAAGATTGAAGACAGGCCAAACGATCCTTAAGAAGCTCCAACTTCACTTTATTGTTACCAAACTCATCCTTGCTCCAGATGCACAGTTTCCTGCGGCAATTCTTCAACCTTTGCACAAGTTTAAACATATCCGAGCCGTAAACAGGGAGATTCCACGCCTCATCTATAACATTTTCACAATTGGGATGGGTGATCCACATAGACTCAAACTTGAACAATTTAGGAACCTTTTGGAGAGGAACATCACAGTTTAAAATCAAAGGGCAGTGATCGAATCCTAAGATGACTTCATGAAAGACCTGAGCATGTGGAAATTTCAGGCGCCACTCCAAGTTTGCCATGGCTCTGTCAATTCTTTCTTGGATGCACGCTTCCCCAACTTGATTATTGGTCCAAGTGAACGCATTACCCTTGAATTCCAGATCCATAAGAGCACACTCCGATAAAACAGACTGAAATCTTTCAATTCGACCACTACTACAATCAACCCCTCCTTGTTTTCTGTAGCTGATCCAACTTCATTAAAGTCTCCAATGCATAGCCATGGCCACAAACTTTCTTGTCCCATCTTGACAAGAGATTTCCAGAACAAAGCTCGCTCTTGACGTTTCGGGGGAGCATAGATGAAAGTGGTAACCCAATCAAATCTAAGAGAGGGGCTAGACACAACAGCCCTAATAATATTTTTTGTTTTAAAACGAATATCTAAGTTAACCTCGTCTATCCACCAAAGAGCTAGGCCACCGGACGTACCTTCCGGGTCAACATAGCAATTATTCTTGAAATGGAGGGCCCTCTGGATTCTCTCAAGCGCTGGACGCTTGTTCTTCGTCTCCATAAGGAACACCACCATAGGACGATGGCTTGAACACAACCCTCAGAGGATCACTTCACAGAATCGTACCCAAAGGTGAATAACCACGAATTAGCCCCCTTGGAAGCCCTAATCTCAGCATGGTCCCAATCCTCGACCAATGGGTTCACGAGGGTAAAAAGGTCAGAGAAGTCGAGCTTCGGAGTATCATTCGTGACCTCCGTAGTCGCAAGCGGTTCTCTCACGCACTCGAGGTTCGATTCTTTGTTTCCTTTTTGAGAAATTTACTGGGTTTTGTTTCCTCTATTTTTTCCCGGTAAAGTGGGTTTTGTTTCCTTGATGAATACGTGCAGCAAAATGTAACCCTAAAGGGTTGGCCTGATGAAAGACTTGCGATTTAGGAATTCACTATAAACTCCTTCTATTCACACAGGTTTTGCTCCGGCTTTAATTAGGCCCTACTAGTAGACGGTGGGATGGGATCAGTATTATCTGTGGCGATTAGTTGAGATGAACGGGAGTAGTCGAGAATGCTTGTAAGCTGACTCGGAAGTTATAACAAAGAAAGTGCATCAAAATGCCTGAATCGTTGTTTGAATACATGTGTCATTGTCAAAAAACGGGAACCTGCATTTGACTGTGCTCAATGCAGTTACCGTATTTCGATCGGGCTGTTATGTAAGTATATATGATGAGTATGTCAAGTGTCAACTCATTCATAAACAGTTTTTGGTCCGGAAGAACGAATTTTTTCGTGGTTCCCAGTTGTGATTGTGCGAAATTTGGTTCTCAGTTGTGCCTTACCCTCTTTGTTGAAATCGTAGTGTAATCAAATGACAATTAATCACCATTGAATTTGGAAAAACAAGATATTGTTGTCTTTAGGATTTGGCTTTTTCACATCTTTTGAACATTTTCTAAGCCTTTTTTTAGAACCGGGGGTCCTAGCCAGCTTAACGCACCTTGAATAATCTCAGAAATGATAATGTGCAAGCTTAACGCACCTTGAATAATCTCATAAATGACGGTTCGAATTTAAAGTGAACTCTTCCATGGCGATGAAGTTTTATTAAATCAAAAAAACACATTTTTTTAAAGGCAAAAAAATAAATCAGCCCGATGGGACAATAAACACATTATGATAAATAAAAGTAATGTGTTTTTCAAAACGTTAAACAAGTCAAAAGATCCTTTTTTAAATATACACCGTTCAAAACACTTTTGGACAGTCCGGATGTCCACTATAGGTCGCCCTAGCTCTGCTCCTAACGTCCTATGCGAATTCCAATTAATATCCTTTAGATATGGATAGAAGATTGGGCAAGGATGCAGAAATCCAAATTGGGACTGCACAAGTTGGGACCACCTCAGTCCTCAAGGTTCTGCAATTAACAAAAAAAAAAAAAAGGACAAGAGATATGTAGATTAATGTGTGTGAAATCAGTGGTGGACACCGCTGGTTGTCGTGGTGTGTGCCCGGGCCCCTACACAATATCAAATACAGTGCAATATGTAGTAGTCGGAGTGACTCCGAACCTCGCTCATCCATTTATTTTCCTATTGTACTTATTTCTTCCTTGGCTCTTTTGGGATTGATGAAATCTTTCTTTGCTTTTAAAAAATGATAAATAATACTCTCAGGAGATATAGAAGTACTAATTTTTTAGGTTAATTTAGAACAAATTTATGGGGTTATCCATTTCAAGTTCCTTGGGTGGGAAAAAAATCTCCACGGATTGGTGAAAAAATTCCAATAATTCTAAGTTATCAACCGTTTTTTTATCATCGCAAATACAATTATGCATACAAAATTTCGTCTCTTATCCGAGCGTAACAGAAATAAGATACACTTAAACACGTATGTCTTGACATATAAGAACGAAAATCGATCTTGTCATCAACGCGGGAATATGTATGTTTCGAACCTCGCTCGCTAATTACAAATCCTGCGTCCGCGGGTGTTAATGAAATCTTTGCTCTCTTCAAGCTAGCTTCCAAAGCAGTTTCACGTTGTCAACCAACATTAGTTATCCAAAAGGAAAACCAAACATTAGAATACGTTTAACTTTATGGCCATGTCTGCATGGAAAGAGGGGGTGGGAATAATATGGTCATATGCCTAACATTTGACCAAACATTGGGGTTCGGAGCAATAAGAAAAAAATAAAAAATCAGAACCAAAAAACAAGAGGGCTTGACTCAAATTAAATTAAAGATTGGGAAATAGAAATAAAAATAGAGTTAGTGTGGATGACACTCTGCGGAGCTCGAATCTCAAACAGTAATTATGTAATGTTTGTATGACTTTGTTTTTTTTTAAGTGTTTAGACCAGACTTTTGGAGAGGGGGAAGGGTGGCCTCTTTGTTTCATGCATCTCTTTGTATATTTATTTGGTTGCCCTTGTTTTCTACTTGGTAGGTCTACAAGCATTATGTGAAAAAGTAAATTAATAGATAAGAGCGTTGCTACGGACATAACTTTAAAATACAGGTTCAATCGGATGTAGTTATATCCAAATCCATTGTGTGCAAATGAACTTGCATAGATCCAACAGCTCCGGAGATAGTTGTGTTCCTAGAGTTTTTAAATAAATAATTCAATTTGGAATAAGCAAGTTGTACCCGTCCTGTTTTATCCACTGTGGCCTCCTCTTAGCCTCGCTCTATTGATTGGGTAGAAAACTAAATTAGGAATCCATTTTTGTTAATAGATAAGAGCGTTGCTAAGGTCACAACTTTAAAATATAATTTTCGGACGCAATTATATCCAAATCCATTGTGTGCAAATGAACCTGTATAGATCCAACAGCTCCGAACACAGTTGTGTTCCTGGAGTTTTTAAATAAATAATTCAATTTGGAATTAGCAAGTTGTATCCGTCCTGTTTTACGGCCTCCTCTCAGCCTCACTCTATTGATCGGCTAGAGCACGTTGAGAAAGTTATTCAAGTCAAAAATCATCTTGATGGTACATCAATTGATGTAGAAAACTGAATTAGAAAACTGAATTAAGAAACTATTGATTGATCATCTCAGTGAGAGAAATCATAAATAAAAAAAAAAAAGACATATGAACTCAATTTGAAGAAAACCTTGAAAAGACAAACAAAAAAGACAAATACAACCAAAATAAGTTAACAATATTATGTTATGTGTTTTTTCTTCTTTCTGGCCAGAAAAATATTTGGTTTCGATTTTCCAACATCGAGACAAACCTTATAAATTATAATCTAAGAAAAAAAAAACATTTGAATCCTAGCTTTCTAATCGAACAGTTAAATAAGTGCTCAAAAATCGTCTTCGACAATAATATTTGAGAAAACCTTCTAAATATTTAATTTCCAACTAGGTATTTTCTTCAGGATTGTTTCATCTGACCTCTTTGCACAGAGTGTGTTGGCTAAAAAAGCCAACTTAACTTTTTGTTTTGTCTTTATTTGATTTTTTTTTTGCGTTTGTTAGTTTTACATCGATTTTTTAGTATTATTGGTTCGTCTCGGCGAGAGGAATCCAAAAAGGTAAAAGATTATGACTACAAGTTTCAATTTTTTGAATAAAATCGAAAAAAGTGTAAAAAGCTGACTTTTTGGCTTATTTTTGTCTTTATTCAAAAAAATTTAAGAATCGGTCATAATTTTATACTTTTTTTATTCCTCTCGCCGAGATGAACCAATAATACACAAAAAGTTGATGAAAAACTAAAAAATGTGAAAAAAAATCAAATAAAGACGAAAAAATAAGCCAGCCAACTTATTTGGCCAAACCTCACCTAAAAGGGTCAACTGAACTAAATAAATTTATTTTTGTATCTTATGATTCCTCTTTCCTCATAATAAAAAGAATTGTCATGAGAAGAATATATATTTCATCGAAAATTGCATTGGCAGTGGGAAATGCTGACAGGCTCCATATGGCCTCCTCACACTTTGGTCCAAAGATAATTTTTGTGAGTAAAAGTACTTGAAAAAAGGATCATGTGAAAAGGGTGAATTCCAAAGGCAAGAAAGAAAGGAAAAAAAAGAGCATTTCAAGGAATTTGAGGAGAAAAAAGGGTTAGAAATTGGTGCCCTAAAGTCTCTTTTTAAAGCATGCCCAAACAAAAGTGGTGAACTAAGCATCCAAAGTAAATTCCTATTTGGGTCCAATTTATTTACCTTGGACGACCTAATTATTACTGCAAGGAATTACATGTAATGGTCAATATTCAAATTTTAAAATCATTCAAAAACTTTATGAGCAATCATCAAATGTCTACAATTTAAAGTTGTGCAATCTCATGAGAATGAGCCATTCAAAAAAAATTCTCATGGGATGACTGAGAATTATGCTATTAACGAAGTACGGATTGTGAAAGTCTAGAAAGTAAACGTACGTCGAGAAAATTGAAGTGTCCAATCACGTTTAGGAGAATAAGTACGTCAAAATAACAAGAAGAATCAGAAAAATGAAATGATATGAACAAAACTTGTGAAAAGTTTAGAAAAGACACAAGCTATTTTAAAAAAATGTCTGTTTTTTATTATTTTTGTATTTACTGAATTTTTTTTCCATAATTATTACTTTTAAAACTCACTCACCAAGATAAATATTTAATATGCAACAATTTGTCACGCAACTAACACAAGCTTAACCCTAAGGGTTGGCAAAGTGCTCTTACTTTAGAACTTAAGGATTTGTTCCCACCTAAGATTTCAGATTCGAATCTCCCTGCCAGCATACTCTTGCGGCCACTGGGGGTTATGTCCGGTCGTTAGCTCTAGCGCCCTGGAATTAGGGGGTGTTCCGCTAAGGGTGTTTTTAGATTAAATTGGTTTTTCACGATTTTTTATGTGATAATATTGTGAGAGAATGACTTGTCTCGGTTTTTGGAAATCTGTTTTTTGTAAGTGGAATACATGCAAGCTATCCGCACATCTGGTATATATATATATATATATATATATATATAGGGTAAACTTCTTATTCGGACTTTTCATTTCCGGACCTCATGATCCAAACATTTTTTTGACGATCCGATCCATCCAATGTGTTCAGAAGGTGTTTTCAAGGGTCCAAGCGGGAAATCTTCAAAAAAAAAAACGGGAAAGGCTTGATCCAAGCAGTTTTCGCAAAAATTGTATTTTTTTTTGAAGATTTCCCGCGTCGACCCTTGAAAACACCTTCTGAACACAATGGACGGATTAGATTTTCCAAAAATAATTTGCAACACAAAAAAAACCATTTTTTTCTTATTTCCGGGAGGTGTGGATTAGAAGTTTTTCGTATATATATATAAAACACTAACACAAGCTCAAAAAAATTAATTAACACCAAATAATAGAAAAATCTTAGTCCAAGTATGTATAGTGAAGGTTGAAACCATCATTAAACTTCGAAGTGCCCAATGTTCCAGAGAGAGAGAGAGAGAGAGAACATTGATAAACATCAATAATGGCCTCTAATTGTTTGGCATGCATCTAAGAGGAATAATCATATAATAATTAATCTTGAACATTAATCCAACAGGAGTAGTTCCTAAATGTTTGGGTGATGGATATTTTGTACTTTTTTGATTTTGTAGACCCCAAAAAGGAGAGACGCTCCCAAAAGGAGCTAAAGAAGGCAAAAAGTGAATTTCTTTTAGGGTGCGTGACTATCTTTAATCAAGAAAAAGACAAAACCTTTTATTTTGGGTTTTTTTTTCACAAACCTTTTATTTCCCGAGCAGAGATACGAATGAACACAATTTTGAAACGCAACTCTAGACACAACTGTGTCTGGAACCGTTTGATGCACAAGAATCCAGATTCAAATACTGTACAATCGTGTTTCTGAAATTGTATTTGTAAGTCGTAGACATTTTATTTGAATTACCACCAGAAGTCACACAAAATGAAATAATTAGAGTTTGTATGCTACTTCCAAAAGGAATCGAACCCCGGTTGGCCGGTTCATTACAGTTTTCCTACCTTTTTTTGAAAACGAGATACATAATTTTGGCGGTAGGATTTTCAAAACTTCTCCAATACGTTTTTTTTTTAACTATTGAAAAGTTACTATTTTGAGATAACATTGAGATGATTTTAATAGTTTTAAATCGATTTTCGTTCGATGTTGCCAATGATGTGATAAGGATGAGATCTTTTATTCTCAAAATATGTAAGGAAACTGTCGAACAAAATTAATGCTGAAAAGAATACCTTATTTGAATCATTGGATCAACTTAATTGGACGTCGGTAAATGTTGATTAAATCACATATGTGAGAAGATAATTGATTGGTGAGAATTTTGACATCCATTTCTCTTACTGATAAACACATCAAGATTTGCAAAATTAGAGATTTGGATTGTCAAATAAGACCATAGTGTACCTACCCCACTTAATTTTTATTGGGACATTTACCATCAGGTCACCCTTGGATCCCATAATTACCATCAGGTCAAGCCCAACTCTGAAAAATTCTCATAAACTCCCAAACCCGTATAAAAATGCCTAAATCATAGGGTACCCCATGAAAGTGCCTAATTAAAATCCTCGGGTACCCTATGAAAGTGCCTAAACCACTAAACCCTATAATAGGAAAGTGCACCATAAACCTAAACTCTAGGGTACCCTACGACTAGGATACCCTTATGACTAGGGTACCCTACGACTAGGGTACCCTATGAAAGTGCCTAAAATCCTAGGGTACTCTATGAAAGTGCATAAACCACTAAAAGTCTAAAACCCTATAATAGGAAAGTGCATCCTAAACCTAAACTCTAGGGTATCCCTATGACTAGGGTACCCTACGACTAGGGTACCCTATGAAAGTGCCTAAAATCCTAGGGTACTCTATGAAAGTGTCTAAACTACTAAAACCTTATATTAGGAAAGTGCACCCTAAACCTAAACTCCAAAAAAGAGTGACTTACCTTAGTGGTAATTAAAAAAAATGACTTACCTTATTGGTAATTAGAAATCTCTTTTCTAGACCTAGAGGTAATAATCCCTTCAAATAAGGCTTGAATTTGAGTTCTAATGCTATATGTGTATGAAATGCATTCTATTTAACATTTTAGACCGAGACAATCGTTTTAGAACGCAGTGAGTCACCGAAAAGTAGGAACCCAACTAAGGATACACTATTTGGTGTACAACAGATTGTAAAGTACCTATTTTAGGGTTCCACACTAATAGTCAAAGCCGTTCAATTCGTTTAAAACACGTCTTTAAGTGTCCATTTAAAAAACTAGCTCATTTAGATATCGGTAAAGACTTTATCGATTCATTCATTTTTTGTTTGTACTGGCTACAAAAATTGGTCAAGCCCTTAACGATATCCAGATGAGCAGATTTTTTACAGCAACTCTTAAAAACATGTTCAAAATAAATTAAATGGCTTTCATCATTTGTTTGGGATCCCGAGATGATTTTCATATAATCTGGTGTACATGTGATTTATATCAAATCAGAAAGTCTAGTCACTCACCTATTTTATAACCTAACTTGCAACCAATTTGTGACATTATTATTTAGGCTTCATTATTTTGATGATCGAAAGTGTTCACCTTATAGAGCACGTTGAAAATAATAAAAATACTGAAATTCAAGTTTCTAGGATATCGATAAATGAACGAAAAGAACACATAAGTCTTCTATGTGAGTGCGTTATTTTTCTTTTTCGATCATACATTTATCGACATCTTATAAACCTAAATTTTGGTATTCCTATTATTTTCAACAAGCTATATCAAATGAATGTTTCTAATCATCAAATAATTGAATCTATATATTAATGTGGAACATCGATTGTAACTTTAGTTATAAAAATAGGTGTGTGGCGGAAGCAGGGTGTGTGTTATGCACGGCTGTGGGGTCCACTCCGAGTCTTGTTGTTTGATTTGAATCGTTTATTTTGTTCTTCTCATCAAGTATGTATATCACGTAGAAATTCAGGTTGATCGGACATCGGTAACTACGTTTTCATAATGCATTTTTCATATAAACGAAACAGTTAAAGAAACCTTTTGTATGTGAATTTTTTTCCAAAAAAATGCAAGCTAAATGATGACTGATCAAATAGTTACTGATGTCCGATCAACCTGATTTTTTGCATGGTATACATACTAAATAAGACGAACAAAATGAACAGTTCGGATCAAACAACGGGATTCAGGGATGGCCCCCCACAACCGTGCGCAACATGTGTGTTGTGCACCCCTGCACCGCACACATAGGACACCCTACTGATTGGTACGGGGACTGCACATGTATTGTGCAATCAATTTGGGACCAAACCCGGAGTCCCATAATTTAATCCAAATGATTCATTTGTTTGTCTCGTCGAGTATGTAGTCCTCGTAAAAATAAATGTTGATTAAAAATCGATAATTATTTGATCAGTGGTCATTTAGCTTACAGTTTTGTAGAAAATATCACCTACAACACTTTCTTTGAGTGTTTCGTGTAAAAAAAAAATGCATTCTAAAAACATAGTTACCGATATTTGATCAACCTGAATTTAACACGGATTAAATAATCGACGAGACGAAAAAAATAAACGATTCGAATCAAATAACGTGAGTCGAAGTGAACACAAACCGCCTGCACAGCACGGGTGATGTGCACAATCACCACACCCGTACTAGCGTGTACCCATATATTTTTCTTTTGAAATTAAATGTGTCATAACTGGAATTTAAGAAAGAAACAGCTGAGTCCGGTCAACAAGTAATAAACAAAGACCACGTGTCTCTACCCGGTAAAAGACAATACTCACTGTGGATTGGTCAGTCCCTCAGTGGTCACCCTCTACCCGATGAAATTACTCATTTCCCCCTGTACTTTGAGCTATTGTACAAAACTACACGAGTAATTCTTTTTATGTGCTGTCCTCAACCCAAAATTA
This sequence comes from Vaccinium myrtillus, assembly GCA_016920895.1. NCBI lineage: Eukaryota > Viridiplantae > Streptophyta > Magnoliopsida > Ericales > Ericaceae > Vaccinium > Vaccinium myrtillus. The sequence continues at coordinate 5,859,032 of CM029274.1, forward strand.
CTTTTTGGGATAGGGGCTATCTTGGCGGAGCCCCCTTCCCAAATGGAAGAACATGTATTGCACATTATTCAGGGCCGTTCAAGCTTTCAGTTTTTTGTTTTTTCATTTTTTGAGTTAATGTATGCTAGAAGAATGACTTGTCTCGTACATCGTGAGAAAGCCAACAAACCTAATAATCTACTTAGTAAAACGAGACTTTAGCATGATGAATATGGCAACGTCCTCACACATTGCCTAATAAGATCGACCCATTTTCGATCAAAGCTCGAATAATTCTCTCCATAACCAATCATACAGTTGTTATTTACCAAAGTAAATGTTTGGAAGTCAATTTATTTAAAGATTTAAAATTGTGTATCCTATATTTCGAGTAATAGTCAAAATAAATTATAAATTCGTGTAAGTGTTTGGATGATATGTGCAGAATAAGTTTTGTATCAGATTAGTGATTGCCTGATTAGGGTAAATCTGAGGAATAAATTCTAAGTTAATTTTTTACCATGTTGCCCATGGTATTTCAGGGAAAGTAATTCCAGGAAAATGTGGAGGCTAATTTAATCTTTTTCTCCATAGGCGAAATGAGAATGTAAAAACTTCTTTTGTGGTTATTCTTAAATTATCTCTATTATTTAATTTTTGAGAATGAATCTTAACACATTTTGCAAATTCTCCTAAACGCCGAAAATTCTAACATGGAAAATGGAGGACGTGTTGTGGAGGCTACCAAACACTTCCCAAATTAACAATAATTTCTCTAGACTTGATTCTCCAAAACTCACTATACTCTTCTAGTGCTCTACTCCTGAGGCACCATCAATGATCCAATTTGTTCATCCCATAAAAACTAGCACTAATATTCTGTCAAAAAACAAGTTTATCCATCTATCTACAATGAGAATAAAAATTCGCATTTTCTCCCACGCACAAATCGTCTTAGTTTACAATTTTATTTGCTTTTCAATTTATGAAAATAAATTTTGTTTTGATGTTATTGTTCAACTTGCGAACCTAATTTTCCGCATAGATAAACTTTATTGTGATTTTATTTCATGTACGATTTAGATAATCAATGTCGGCTCACAAGGGATACGAAGTCGAAGAGATTAAAGTCTAGAGTTGGTAAATCAAATTTGTGTACACTACTACTACACTTTTTGTTTCCATGGGAAATAATATACTACTACTACGGGATATATATGAGTACCGGGACGGACCGGGATTTTCATAATACCCCTCTATGGTGCACCGAGATGGAATAGGGCGCTATACTATGCAACGCGGATAGGGAGACACCACTACAACAGTACAACCCAATTTCTACCGGGTACATCATCCAAATTATCGAGAGAATCCCATCTCTGTCTCTCTCTTCGTTGTCTATAGTCTGCATCCCCACTTTTGTTGCATTGGTCTCTCTCTCTCTCTCTCTCCATTTGCCCTAATGTCTGATAAGGAGCACTAATTTCGCCCCGTACATAAGCAGGTCTCTTGCATCCGTCTTTTTCAGTCCAACTCCATTACAGAGAAAGGAGCAGAGAGAGAGAGAGAGAGAGAGAGAGAGAGAGAGAGATTCATCTGCTATTTCCTCTTCTGTTCTTATTTCCTTATCATTGTTTTTGTTTCTGCTTGATTCTTTCACAAAGAAATCTATAGAGAGAGATTGAGAGATTCATCTGTTATTTCCTTGTCGTTGTTTTTATTTCTGCTTGATTCTTTCACAAAGAAATCTATCCCCCTTCACCTATACTACCTAAACCAAATCCAAAAATAAACTGAGATTTCTTGAACCATTTATTACAGTACATATATACACTGATTGAGAGAGGACATATATCTTTAGAGAGAGAGAGAGAGAGAGAGAGAGAGAGATTTCAATGGCACCAAGTTTTGATCTTCTTCTCTGTGCTGAAGACAACATTAGCATTTTCTCTGATGGGTTTGGTTATGAGGATTTGGTGGAGGATTTTGAGCCTCTTTGGGATCACAGAAACCATTCTACAAATAATCATAAGGGAAATTGTGATGGTGAAGAGTCATTGACATGGTTACCAATGCAGGATGAGTGCTTGGATTTGTTGCTCAAAAGGGAATCTGAGCATTTGCCTGGTAGTGATTACTTGAACAGATTGAGGAATGGGGACTTGGATTTGGAGGCTAGGAAAGAGGCTGTTGATTGGATTGGAAAGGTCGGTCCACGATCCTTTTGTTACTAAATGGGCTTCTAAATCTTGAATTTTTACTAAATGGGTATTTGTGAATTCCATTTCTTGATAAATTTATGTAACATATGCTTTGCTAATATGAAAAAGTCGCGTACCAGGTTTTTGGCAGAGGAATTTGACCCTTTTGGGTAATTATGTTTCTCTCTGTTGTTGGTGGTGCTTTAATCAGTTAATGTAATAGGAGTTCAAAGGAATGGTTTGAGTTATTTTCTTGGGATGACTGCTTCTTTCGTTGCATTCTCACATAGTAATCGAAGTAGGTGTATATGCTTCTTTTATGTGTTGCTTATCCTTGAATTTTTATTAAATTGAGTAAAAATGCGTACACTCGGTGCACAAAGCTTCGCATATGCATGGTCTGGGGAAGGGTTGATGTACACAACCTTACCCTTGCAAGCAGAGAGTCTATTTTCGAGAATCGAACCCACCTACAGGCCCCATGTGTTTTTGGTTTTGAGTAATTCCTATGGTTTTTTCCAAAAGAATTTGGATGTTTATATTGATGGAGTTTTGGGGGGCAAGTTCTATTTCTAATTATGTTCGCCACTATTCTCTTTGCTTTTGGAAATATTTTTGTTGGTGCTACTATGAAGCAATGAGGGGTTCTTTAAAGTTTAATGGTATAGATTGACACTTGAAATGAGTTTGGTGGGATCCTTCTCTTTTTGCCTTTTTTAGTTGGCAATGGCTGATCCAAATTATGGTAGTAATTGTGTTAATCTGCCTTTTCCTCTTATTATCGTATTTTTGTCTGTTTAAAATTGGACTTGCTTTTAAACTCAATGAAAAGTTCATTCCAGTTTTGATTATTAGTTTTGTTGCTACTATTAGAACAAATATTGATGGTCTAACTAATGTAACAGGTTCATGCCCATTTCAATTTCGGACCTCTGTGTTTATACTTATCCATAAGCTACTTGGATAGGTTCCTCTCAGTCTACGAATTACCGGTAAGTTGAAGATCAAATTCTATGGTTTTTCCCCCTTTCTTCTGTTTAATTACATGTCTAATTGCGTTTTCGTTTTCACATGCTAATTACAGAAAGGCAAAGCTTGGATGATGCAGTTGTTGGCTGTGGCTTGCTTGTCGCTTGCAGCAAAAATGGAAGAGACTGAGATTCCTTTATGTGTAGAGTTGCAGGTAAAGAAAGAACATGAGCCAAACAGGGCCTTAGTCTATCTGCACTAGTTTTTTGTTATTATTGCTAGTATTGTTTGTGATTAGGGCTAATTAAAGAGGAATGGCAGGTGGGTGAGGCTAGATTTGTGTTTGAAGCAAGAACAGTACAGAGAATGGAACTTCTGGTTTTGAGCACATTGAAGTGGAGAATGAAAGCAGTGACTCCATTCTCTTTCATTGACCATTTCCTTAGAAAGATCAGTGGTGATACTATTTCTCCAACATTGTTGATATACAGATCAACGCAACTCATGTTGAGCATAACTAAAGGTTCTTTCCCCTTCTTTGTTTGACTTTACCTTACACGTATTTATCGATGATCTACCTTCTAAGGTAATGTTTGGTTCCATCAAAATATCTGGAAAAAGGGAATGGAGTGGTCTGAATTGGTGAAGGAGGATTCTATTTGTACCAATTTGTCATTTTCCAACAAACCAAACTGTGGAATGAGCATTTTTTAAAGGAATGATCATTCGACCCTAGCTTTGTTTCGGTGAACCAGACACTGCCCAAGTTAATTGCTATTTTGTATCAGTAGGAATAAAGAAAGAGAAATCTTTGAACAAGGGAAATTATTAGTGGGTAATTCAATGGCTGCGAATTCAATGCAGGGATTGAGCTTTTGGAGTTCAGGCCTTCTGAGGTTGCAGCAGCAGTGGCAATATCTGTTGGAGGAGAAAGCCAAACAGTAGACACTGAAAAAGCAATTTCCCTTCTCACTCAACATCTTGAAAAGGTAAAGGAGATGGGGTCCAACAAGAGGGATCCTGGCACTAAGTTTCATAATTTCATTACCAGTTTTCATATTGCCGTTGTGGTTTGATTTGAGCATCTCCTGCAAAACTTGATCCTAAAACCTTACTTTGCTAGCTTACCTTCCATTTCGAAGAGGACTCCAACTCTTCATATTTTATTATTTTGCCATTTACTTTTCTCATATTTGAAAGGAAAATGCATTCATAGCATCTCATGTATTCGAAAATAAGAAACAAATAGTGCATTATCTTGTTTCTTGATGTTTGAAGGGCTTCTCATACTTCAAATTTGAAGAGTGGCAACACAAATTGAAGTGTGAACTGGTGTTTGCAAGTTTTGCTAGAGCACATAAATCCTAGTTAAAACAACTTCAAATGTTCTCACTTTAGGTATTTGAGGTATTCGTTCGACAGAGAAAGGAGTTTGTGAAACGATGAGGCCAGTGTCACTGATCCATACATTTTTGGTTGCATGTCCCGAGGCGGGACCAAGACCAACCAAACATGAATGGATTGCTGACACCACATCAGCACGCCACTTGGTGACTCTGGCCCCATAGGAACCTACCCTTCCACCCAGTTTATCCCTTCCTCTCGGCGTTTGAACTAAATGACAGATTCCTCATGGTTGCGCAAAATACTCCTCACTTGATATGCTCTTAGCTACAATTATGTGTCAATTATTTCAATGGTGATTTTTCATCTTTCTTTCCTTTGTATTGTGCAGGATAGAGTGCTCAAGTGTATCGAACTGCTCAACAAGTCACCAATTGCTTCAGTCCCTTTTTTGCCCCAAAGTCCAATTGGTGTGCTTGATGCTTCTGCATGCTTAAGCTACAAATCTGATGAAACAACAGCTGGGTCATGCACAAATTCTTCTCATAGTAGCCCAGAAAATAAGAGGAGGAAGCTCAACAGGCCCCATGAAGTGGAGATTTAGGGGTGTTTCAGTCATTCCTCTCTCGAATCAAATTCTGTAGGGTTTTGCAAGAATGGGTCCGTTTAGTCGTTGAGTCAGAATCAGTTTTCCAAAACACTTATTGGAAAAACTGATTTGGTCATCGGTGTGGGTTGGACGACGAACATTTAAATATTTCATGTTTTTTTTGGTATGAAGAAAAGAGTCACAAGCTGTTAAATATTAGACTTCTTAACAGCTAGTATAAACAAGGAAGTGACTTGGGAAAGTTAAAACAAAGAATTGGAGTCACCTTTGGATAAAAGAGTTCTTGCATCTTATTGTTCATTTTGATGTTATTTTTTTATTTTTTTTATTCTGTTTTGTGAAAGTGTGGTTCAAAAAAAGAAAACAGAGGAGCTTCTTTGAAGGAGAAATCAAGTAGAGTTTGAGAAAGACAGTTTTTTATTAGAAAAATGATTTTTGTGCTTGGGATTTATATTTTGCTTATTTTAATAGCAGTAAGCAGCAGTTTTTGTTTTTAATTCTTGGTTTTTCCTTCATCTGCCACTGAATGATCATTTGCTTTATGTGGATCCCACATTTTACAATCTGTTTTGTTGACTGTTTGTCTGGTTTGGACCCTTGAGAGTTTGCTGCTGATGAGATAGTAAAGAAGGTGCCGTGATTCACATGTGACTTTGGAAATGCAATACTATACTCCCTCCGTCCCTTTTTAAATGACCACTTTCACTTTTTGACTTTATTTTAAATTGTCTATAACTTTCAATCTATAATATATTATGTACTTTTGAAAAAATTGTATTTTAGAACTCATTGATTTCTATAAAACAAGATCCATATTGCATATTTTATGTAATATAGATTGAAAATTATAAACAACTTTCGAATCCAGCTGGAATAGTAACATCATCACTTAAATAGGGACGGAGGGAGTAGTAATTTGTTGCCCAATTACATTTAAATACAAATTTATACTGTTTCAGAGTACTTTTGTAGAATGGTGGTACAGTAATAGTTTATAAATAATAAGACATTTTAATAAGTTTTTTTTTTTTTTTTTTGCTCAAAATGTTGTTCTTCTGAAGTTTTATATAGATCAAAAGAAAGGACAGAAGCGTCCAGTTGGTATTATTTTTCGTACAGAACGTGTCGTGGCATTATCGTCACCCGATAGGGTAAAGCTGTAGGAAGTCTTTTTTTTTTTTTGCTAAGCGAAGAATTTATTAATCTCTGAAAACAAATTACAAAGATTAAAGGGACCCGAGACTGAAAACGCCAAGGGCCCGATGAGGGAAATAACTAAAAACAAGAAGGATGATAAGATACCAACCGAAACCTGAACCAAAATTCAGAAGAGACACTCCAAAAGCAACAAAAACAACTAAACAACCTAAGATTTCGATCCCCTAAGCAACCAATAACGAACAAATCCAAAAGCAATGAAAATAACCAGAGAAGCCAAAAACCCCCAAACGCCAAAGAGCAAGCGGCATATCAGAACTCCACTGAAATCGAGGCATCTCCCTCCAATAAGTCAAGAGCTTTAATTTCCTTAATAATTTCCTGTTCTGAAATTTCGACACCCTTCAATTCTAAGAATTTCTTAATATTATAGCTCTCCCTCCCATGAAATTTAACACCACAACGAACACGCATCTTCATGTTCTCCCGGACTTCCTTGATTAAATTAGAATTCCTCTTACAACTGTCGCTACAAACCCCCTTTTGGATCGAAAGAGTGGGTCCATCGAGACTTCCAATGAAATTTCCTTTCTTTGAGCCCATCATGGAAATGTTCCTTATACTGTCTTTGCTAGACGACCTAGAAAGCAACGATGTCTTCAAAGAATTTCTGCTCCAAAAAGTTTTCCTACGATTAACTTTCTTGGTCTTATTTTTCTTCTTATGGCGCATAAACTCCACATACTTATGAAGAGGTTCGTCCGAGACAAGCTGTAGGAAGTCTTACCAAAGCATAAGTTGGTGTTTTCTGAATCTGAAAACCTACTGTTTGAAATGTATCATCACAATCAACCATCAAAGTGCTGAAATTTCTGCACAAAGATTGGCACAATTGTAATTTGGGAGTATACGAAAATGTTTGGTCCATATCTATGAATAAGAGCCTTTTAGTCACGTTCAGAGAGACTTGTTGCGTGTTGACCGTCCTTCTCCATTCTTTCCCCCACGGAAAATGTTGGGAAAATCTTGTTACATGCTAGCAAGCATGAAGAATGCTCGAAATCCAAATATGTTATTCGGGAATATAGATGGACAAACAACTGAAGAGTCGACATTATCTTGTGTCGTATCCAGAGAAGGATAGACACTACAAGAAATGGACATTTCTGCAATGGATATTACCATTGCAATTGGGTTGCAACGGGAATGGGCGATGGCAACAAAGTTTGTGAACGTATTTTCCCATCACGAAGTACTTGCGGCGGTGAAGTGACTTGTTTGTTACTTTCTGGATGAACTTAGTTTTGAGCAGATTTTTCACCTACTTCTCTGAGCAGTGAGCAGTAGTAAAATTTTGTAGAATCTCACTTATGGACAAACAAGGGTGGTCAAATTTTGAATTTTTTACTGCATCAAAACTTTAGCTGATCAAATTGGGTAAAGCATCCAGGTACGATAAATGAGTATGCCAAATATCCTATTCAAAAAAAAAAAAAATGCCAAATATAGAATAGAACAGAGGACAAAAATATTGAGACACCCATTACCTTCAATTTGATCCTCAGAGGAGCCAGTTTGAATAAATAGTTTCCTACCATGTAATAAGCATCTCTCCCTCTCTTGAAATTAGCTATCCCCCCTTGTCCCTATGTTGGTGAGGTCAGGTTTAACTTTCTATAATCACAAGTATTTTTTTAGGATCAAACTCGTATGTCTCAGGGTAAGATCATTAGCAAACTCTTGTTCGGTCACATGTTCGATTCTCCTTGCAGTAACTTTTGGGGTCACCTCATCTGATCACATGTAAGCGCGGAAAGAGTTGTGGGAGGGGCTCTAGGGATTAGTAAGAAGTGCGTGCAAGCTGGCCCAAACACCTTGCATTACATCCAAAAAAAAAGAAAAGAAGATTAGTATAGTTTTTGGTATCATACACTAAGCTAAGTGGCTTGAGCAAAAAAATTATTTTGAGAGTCACAGGAAGTACTAAGACTGAATTTATAATGTTGTGCAGTACCATATATAGGTATGTAACATTGAGCTCAAATCACACGTGATATAGGGAGTCCAATTGTTTTGGGCTTCAGATTTGATTCTGGAATAGTAGTAAAAATTCATAAATGAGCAAAACTTTACTCACATGAGTTGGCCTCATCATTACATTAGTAGGATTAATCTCCAGTTTATCATTAAAAAGTTTTACCAACTTCAGGATACAACAATCGGGAACGGGGCCCTGTAGTGAGTCACTCACTATAGGGTGTAGTGAGTAATATGGGCCGTTGATCTCTATAATTGATGGCTCAAATGTAATTTACACTATTACTGGTAAGAGTGCATAGCGAATCTGAACCATCGACTGTGGAGATCAACCGTCTCCATTACTCACTACAACCTGTAGTGAGAAGTTGTAGGGACCCAACAACTTACCACAATTCCAACCACAACACTCGTCTCAATAGGTTGGGAATTGGGATCCATATGTGGGCCTTACCCATAGGTCCTATCACTAATGTGATAATGTTGTTGTTGGTGTTATGGCCGGTTTTTGTGTCCTAGCATTATTGGTGGCTAATATGTTAGCATTTCCCCGTGAGAGATCATAGAAACAACAATTGGAATACAACAGTGCTAGATACTTAGAATAGTTACCCAAGAAAAAGAAAAAAAAAATAGTTACCCAAAACGTAAAATCAGTGGGTCAGATTTACTTATCGTTTTCCATTCGAATAACATTTCATATACTTCACTTTTGGAATTGGAAATGTCTTTAGTAAATCCAAAGTATAGAATTGCTCATTTCTTCTGAAATACTAGTCGTTACCGAGCAATACCGAAAAGTACCTCTCGAATTCTATATTTGTTTTCCTTTTAAATAACCATTTATTCAATCATGATCTCCTAAGGACTCCTTCACGGATCTCCTCTGTGAGGACCACCCCTTTATTGATTTTCCGGACCAAATTTCGACCATCCGAACCGCTCAATGTGTTTAAAACATGTTTTCCAAGGCCAACGCGAGGAATCACCAAAAAAAAAAAAAAAAAGGCTTCATCCGAGTAATTTTTCATAATAACCGTACATATACAATATATCGAAAAAAGCTCGAATGAAGCCCTTCCGGGTTTTTTCTTTTTCTTTTTTTTTTTGCGATTCCTCGCGATGACTCTTAAAAACACGTTTTAAACACATTGAGCATGGTTCGGATCGTCGAGATTCGACCCCGATCCATGAGGTCCTCACGGAATTTTAATGAGGGAGTCCTCATTAGATCATCCTCTACCATTTATTATATGCTACACATTTTATTTGAGAAGTTGACGTTTTTTTTTTTCCATTCGATATAGATCAGTGAGGGTTACAGGGGGAGTTAGAGAGTTAGTCCAAAGAGAGTCTAGAAGCTATCCATAGCCCTATACCCCAAATGCCTCTGCCGAGACTTGAACCCTGGTCTCCCTTGTGAGAGAACCAGGAGATAACCGTTAGGCTACAAGCCCTTGGTTAGAAGTTGACGTTTAAGAGAGCTAAATTCGAAACAGTAAATATTGGTATGGTAAAGGGTATTCTGCCCAGTAAGGTATTGAGAACCTTAATGTTAAACCCAATACACAATTAGCACAGCAAGGGCCAAAGCCCATAAATTTCTCCCCAGCCCTATGCTTTTTGCTTGGGTTTCCCAATGGGTCGAAAGGCAACAGGTTTGGGACAAGCCTGGCCCGGTCCAAACTCGCCCCAAGTGTAAAGCAAATAGACTTGTTTTTATTGAAGATGCTAACTTAAATCTGGCTTTGTTCTTCAAAATTTGAAAATTCAGCTAACCGCTTGTGCCTGGAATTGTCTAGATGTTCGGGCGAGTTTACACGTACCTCAACTCATTCCTGAATTCTAAAATTAGCAATCGGACAAGCCTCCGGTAACGCTAAGGATTTTCTACTGGTAGTGGGAGTTGAATATGCGAACGTGAGGAGTAAGCCCCTCCCACTCCACAGAGTTGTTACAAAATCACCTTTTTGAATAATCTTCAAATGTCAAAATCATAAAATTAGGGTTGCTTTTTTTTTTTCTTTTTTTTTCTGAACAACCTTCCAATTTTTGTTTTCGTCGCTTTTTACACAATTACGTTTGCACAACAACAATGCTACAACAATGAAGGAATGTGTGGTCTTCACACATTCATGCATGTAAGTATCTGCAGTTTTTAAGTACGTGCTAGGGACACGACAACCAACCACAACACTCAATGAGTTAGGATCCATATGTGGGTCTGACCCGTGGGTCCCATCACTTATGTGACAGTGTTGTAATTGATATTGTGGCCGGTTGTTGTGTCCCTAGCATTATTGATGGTTGATATGTTAGCATTTCTCAGTGGGAGATCATAGAAACAACAATTGGAATAGCATTTCCCATACTTGACTTTTGGGGGTTGAAATCTGAGATATGAATTCCTTAATGTCTTTCAGTAAATCCAAAGTCTAGAATTGCAATTTCATTTCTGCTGAAATACTGGTTGTTAACGATCGTTACCAAACATTACCTCCCTAACTTTATATTTGTTTTCCTTTTTAAAAAAAGGTCTATTATTTGCTTTTTTATTTGAGAAATTGACGTTAACACTAAATTTGAAACAGTACTAACCAATATTGGTACGCACTATATATCGTACCAGTAAAAAAAACGGTGCACTAGCCCATAAGGTATTGAAAACCCAATAAACAATTAGCACTGCAAGGGCCAAAGCCCATAAATTTCTCCCTAGCCCTATGCTTTTTGCTTGGGTTCCCCAATAGGAGAATGGCTCGAAAGGCTACAGGTTTGGGACAAGACTGGCCCAGTCCAAACTCACTCAAGTAGAAAGCAAATACCTGTGGCCTTGTTCTTCAAATTTTGAAAATTATGCTAACCGTTTGTGCCGGATAAACCTACGGGTACAGAACGGTGGGCGCAGAAAATGCACAGAACGTGTTCGGAGACCCACTTTTGGGTCCCGCACGAGTGATTCGAACCATTCATTATTCTTAGAACATTTTTCCGAGGGGTCCCACAAAATTTTAGCTCAATCAGAAGGTTAGAAGTGGTTCAACCAAAGCCCCACCGTTTCAATCAAAAGACCAGAAGTGGGTCCCCGAACGTGCTCTGTGCATTTTCTGTGCCCATCGTTCTGAACGGGTAGCACTGTCCGTTTGTGCCAGGCATTGTCTAACGATGGTAAGGTTTGCTAAAATCAACACTTAATTTAAGCAAATGAGGAGTTGATTTTAGCAAACGTTCTCCTCGTTTGCTAAAATCAGCACTTGATTTTACCAAATGATAGATTTTAGCAAATGGAAAACTATAAGCCTAAGAGGCTGCTAAAATAACTTTCTTTTTAGAAAATATACTCATTAGTATTTCCGTAAACCTTTTTATTTCGTGCCACTAAAGGTTTTGCCCGGTCATTAATTTTGTGGCGCCAGAATTAGTTCAGATAAGCTTGCCCAAACATCCATTTTTATGAGGACCCGGGGGCCCTGCTGTGCGGGTGCCGTATGGCACCGTGCCATGCGGCCATCCGACCGTACATTGCGAAAATGCACAGCTCGGATTTAATCAAGCAATGAATGACTTAGATTTGCATTGAGCTCAGATTAAATACGAGTCGTGCATTTTCGCAATGGACGGCTCGGATGGCCGCATGGCTCGGTGTCATGCGGCACGTGCACAACAAGCCTCCCAAATCCTTTTTACTATGGGTGAAAAAAACAGGGAGGTTAATTTACCCCAAAAAGAAAAAGAAAACATGATTCCAATGGTGACAACTGATCACATGTTTGCTAGGTTGACATTGAGGGCAGAATCTCTATTCCTAGAAGACCAAAACACACACGGCCTGAAAGAAAGAGCTGTCTTTTGGGCACGCCAATTATTGGACAAGTCAGTACCACCTGATACGCGACCCCATGCGCAATTGCTCGAACTCCGAACAAATCAAGACAAGACATATTTCATTTCAGCCCCCCAAAAGTAAATCTCAAATTTCACTCTCACCACGATACAAGAGCAGAATTTCACAGAGTCGCACATACAAGCACTATGAACGCTGCTAGGGGTACCCCATGTTTTAGCACCGAAAATGCACCCCACGCCTTCGGGGACCCACTTTTGGGTCCCACACGAGTGATCCGAACCGTTCATTGTTCTTAAAACATTTTTCCGAGGGGGCCCACCAAAAATCAGCTCAATCGGACGGTTAGAAATGCTTGAACCAAAATCTCACCGTTTCATCGGATCACTCGTGTGGGACCCAAAAGTGGGTCCCCGAAGGCGTGGGGTGTATTTTCGGTGCTAAAACATGGGGTACCCCCAGGTTTTCCGCACTAGCCCCAGGTTTTCCGCAAGTACTATTATGATCAATCAACCCCAATGACTTTAAAATTCAATTTTTAGCTGGAAAAGTATAGGTCGATTTTACATCTATTTTAGTCGTTTGACTCTTACAAGGGCATCCTCATCAGCCTCAACTAAATTTAGATCAAATTTAATCTAAAAAACACATTTTATACTTTAGCTAGTCACTTTTCTAAAATCACACAGAATCAGACTCTCTATTATAACTTTACTGTATTAAACTATTTTTTTTTCTACTTTTATTTTTCTATTTTTTAAAATAATTACAAATATTGAAAACATATTATGGGACTCCGATAATATTTATGAGCTCGTCGAGTAGATTTTAATACATAATTACATATTCAATGTTGGTCTTATTTGATAGATGTCGTCGAGTATATTTTAAATGTGTTTTTTTTTTCCCAACATTGTATATGAAAAATAAAAGTTATAAATATTTTAATTTTTTAAAAATAAAAAGTGAGAGAGAGAGAGAGAATTCAGGGAGAGAGAAACTATTAAACTAATCCTAACCTGTGAATAGTGCTTTTAGCCAAATACCGAGTTACCGTAGCAAAGCTACAACTTTTTGCAAATTAGCCAAATACTTGTTAAAGCTGATTTTGGAGTGTTTTCTCTATTTAACTCGACAAAATAACCATCTGGTGGATTTGCCTCCCCTGATGAAGATGCTCTAAAGCATGCAAGTTCCTCAAGTCCTCTCAATTAAGTATATAAAATAATCCTTGGTTTTTTAATATGATAATATTCAAAATTGAGATTGATGTGCCGGCCCTTCTTATGGTATTCTCATTGACTTCACATACTCCGTCAAAATGCACTATTCAACAACCTTCCTAATATGAGATAAAACTAGTTTTTTCTAGAAATTTTTACGGGGTGTTTTTATTTCTCTTAATTTTGTTTGAGCATATAACTTATTGTGCAACTACATTTAATCAATCTATTCTATAATAGCTCAAAACATTATCCTCCCATTGGGCTGATGTTGTAAACCATTACAAACAAAATGTTTGACATCTATCAATAATAGATCATAAAGATTAATGAGAAATACACTGACAGCGAAGAGCCTTAAACACCAACACACGGGTGGGAAATAAGAATAAACGAAACAACAAGGATGAAATGCGTAATACACTTAAACGGTCGAAACTTCCGAGAAAACACAGACACGCCAACTCACCAACCAGAAAGCACGCCTCTGGCGGCTGGATAGCTGTCCGCAATCGCCGCTGGTACTGGACCCCACACCCCCAAAGCATTCTTCGTTCGACACGTGTACACATCGCGTGCATCGGAAGTACAGTAATAAATAAAGTTTGACCATCGCAACAAACTCAATCACCTGCGTCGATACGTACGTACACATCGTCTTTGTATGTATCGATCGCCTCCCCCTGGGTTTTCTTCTCTCTCTCTCTCTCTCTCTCTCTCTCATGGATTCACGAGCCGAAGCGTGCACGAACTGAGGTGCCTGTAGATTTTACTTTTCACGCTCATGATTCGGTGCATGTATCTCACTTTTCACGAGGATACTCTTTTACAGAAAATTGAGTTTTATATTTTTGAATCCATACCATTGAATAACAAAACGGACGTTGATAGATGGGGTTGCCATGCCGTGCCAGTAAGACAATAGGACCCCGGATTCTATTTTTCCATAGCAATTTCCAATGGACGTAAAACTCGACGAATCAAATAAGACTCGCCTAGCCAAGCTGGTCGCGTATTTTATTGTTATTAGGTTGTTTCAAAAGGTTAGTCCCTCAACAAAAAGGGTCTTTTCTTTTCTTTTCTTTTATTAAAAAAAGTGCCTTTCAAAACAAATAAGAAGACAAAAACAAAAATGGTAAAATCTAAATGACCCCATGCTCTGGAAGTTCAAGAGCATGAGAGTGGGGTCATTCAAAAATATCAAAGTAAAATTAGAGGAGCAAACACTAAAATCTGTCGTAATGGCTTAATGTTTGATGTTAAATTTGCAAGGAAGAGGCGAGGGAAAACTGATGGGAACTCCGATCGACTACCTAATGAACGGACACAAAGAGAGAACAGAGTGGTGAAAACTGGGTTTTAGCCATTTTGTTTTTGTATTTTTTAAAAACTTTTGATGGATTTCAAAGATTAAAGATATTTAATTTCATGTGGTGTCAATATCAAATTCTAATGGGTTTATTTACAAAATTAAGAGAAAAAAATACTCCCTCCATTCTAAAATAAATGTACACTACAAAAAGTTGTCTCATTTTTCAAATAAAAAAATTTAAGTACTTCCGTGTATCGTGTTTCAAATTTTTTTGCACCGAATTAAAATATTCAATGAGACCTTTAATTCGATGCGAAAAAATTCAAAACACCATACACGGAAATATTTAATTTTTTTATTAGAAAAAAGAGAACAGTGAGAGTGGGACACTTTTTGAAACGGAGGAAGTAGTAAATTTTTTATTTCCCCCAGAGTCGCCCGATCGACACTTCTTGCTCCAAGATTCAAAGATTAGGTTTAGTCCCACCAAGCAACTACAAAAAAAAAAAAAAAAAAATTCTCACATGAACTAGGAGAGTGGTGTCATTATTATTGCGTAGGAATGGGGGTAAATTAAATTTCTATGATTAAAAAACCGAGTTGATTATTGCAATTAATTAAAGCAAAGCTGCAATTGGCTAATCAAATTTTGACATTTTTTAAACAGAAACTAAACCCACGTTCAACTTGTAATGAAATCCCCTCACTTAGTGCCCGAGTGATGAAGATGGTTGAAAAATGATCAAACCAAATGATCATGATAGCCCTTTCCTCATCCTTCTTCTTGTCTTTCACAGGATTAGACATTAGTGGAGTGAAATAGTATTGCTTACCTTTTGTATAATTACTTGGAAATTGCCGTAAAATTCGCTTGACTTTGATTCTGGTTCATATAAAATTGTATGTATCGATCGCACGTCCTCAATGTGAGAACCCATTTCTTCCGTCGGTGGGAAATAGAAAGTGGAACTAATATATAACGAATTGTACGCAGTTTCAAAATTGAGACATCGTTCCACTAGCTTTTGGCGTTTGACTTTTTCGCTTTTCTCAAATTGATGTATGTAAAGAGAATGACCTGTGTCGTAAATTGTCAAAAACTAAAAAAAAACCCGATAATCCTCTTAGGCTCTGATGACCGGAGTCTTGCGAAGATTAGGAATATGATTAATGAAAATTGGTTGAATAGGAATAGGAATTCAATACCTGCAGTAATTTTATTCCATTGTTTGAATTAATTCACTAATCATATATGAGAAACAATTATTTTAGAAATTTATCAAAGTCAACATGTCTTATTTTAATGATTGAGCCAAAAATCTATGATTCCCATGAGGTAAATGAGGGATCAAATTCTCACTCAGTCTGGAAATGTGATTCATAGTTGAATATGTCATCAGAAATCACATTCTTGTTCCCGTATCTTCCAAACGCCGGAATCTAGTAGCATGACATTGTTGTCTCTTCCTAATATTAGAATCACGGAAATATGGCTTCACATTTTCATTCCTCCTCTAGAATCTCGTCATTTGACCTCTGCTTTGGCTTAAAAGTCAAAAACTGGATTATTGGATTATTCGTTTTGTCTTTATTCAATTTTTTTTTTGCATTTGTTAGTTTTGCGTCAAGATTTTGTGGTTTTTGGATTCCTCTCGTCGAGACGAATCCAAAGAGTATAAAATTGTGGTCAAAAGTAATAGTTTTTTGAATAAAGCCGAAAATAAACCAAAATAAACCAGTTTATTGATTTAATTTTGGCTTTATTAAAAAAAAATTGAGTTTTGACCATAATTTTATACTTGTTAGATTCGTCTCGTCGAGAGGAATCCAGAAACCACAAAATCTTGACGCAAAACTAACAAATGCAAAAAAAATTGAATAAAGACAAAACGAATAATCCAATAATCCAGTTTTTGGCTTTTAAGCCAAAGCAGGATGGAACGGGTGACTTGTATCAAACTGCACTTAATTCATTTTTTCAACACTCTCCGTTTGTGGAACGACACAGGTAAAGGTGGGGAGTAGTAATTTTCAACATCCCATCTAATCGTAATCTTTGATTAGAATGATTGCATTTTTCTTCCCATGAAAGGGACACAAAACGTGCTAAGTCCATATTCCTAAAGTGTTTTGCTCCTTCGATCACTAGCCACTACTTGTTTTATGACATTCTACATTTTTAGACATATTTTTGCACTTCGCTAGACTTTGGATTTGGCTTTTCGCAATCTAAATGTTGTGGAAATGAAAGCAGTCGTATCTCGTATGTCCATCACATGCTAGGGTTTACTGAACGTCTCCTATATGTAAGAGTCTATTAACGAATGTAAATTATACCGATTCTATCTCAGGTTTAATATTTTTGTATGGAAAATGCTAAAAGAAGATCAATGGACTTCTATTAAAGTTTAAAAAGTCTATCGAAATACGTGAAAAATGTATAAAAGTTGATGAAAATGTATTAGGAAGTGTAAAAAATGTATTGGAGGAGGTGTTTTTATTTTTTATTTTTTTAAAGTCTATCGATCTATGTAGATTTCATTTGTTCTACTATATTAAAAGGAAAATACAAACGACAAATCATTATTTCATTTCTTTGTATTTTTTACTATACGTTTATTGTTTTAGCTCTCATCAATCATCAATATTTTATTTTTATTTTTGTCAAAATCCTCTTAAGAAAACAAGTTGGTGCAAATGACGATAACGAAAAGGACCCGATTATTCCCCAATCCGCCCCGTCTCCTATTTTCCCCCTCTGACTCCGTCCCGATTAGAAATAAACCACGGCTGGAGACAATAAATCCGACTTCGTCCCGCCTCATTGCCATCCCTACCAATACGAGAAATACATGCCGCATTATGTGACATGCACTAGCTGCCACACGTGTTTGATGATGGAATTTGTAACCCAATGCACTCTACCAATTAATTATATGTCTTATGCTCTCCAGCCATTACATAAACACCCAAACAAACCCATAAAATATAGATCAGAGAGGCTGAGAGGGTTGACACTTTGTAATGGGCATTTTTTCTTTTTAATAAATTAAGAAAATATGTGGACTAAGATATATTATTTTGTAGTATTAGAATGAGGCAAAAGTCTAAGAAAGTGGGTGGTGGTGTAGCATATAAAATTTAGGGAGGAGAGTGTGAGTCATGGATTCCCTGCTTTTTGGGGGGTCCTTTTTTAAATTAGCTTAGTTTGTGGGGTAATTTTTATGGTTCTTTATTAAAGCACAAATTGTACTAATTAATCCTTTTTAGTGGATGTTTGTTGATTTAGCTTTCCAAGCGTGGGGGGTTTTGTTGGAGAATCCATACACCAAATGGCTCCTTAATTGGTCTCATGCCCCCACCAAACTCAAGTGCTATGTTGACTGTCTCTCCAAAAGACTCTCTCTCTCTCTCTCTCTCTCTCTCTCTCTCTCTCTCTCTCTCTCTCTCTCTCTCTCTCTCTCTCCTCATTAATATATAAAACAAGCGCGGTAACCGTACTCTGTATGAACGAAAAAAAATGTCATGTTTAATGATATTTATCCCTCATCGATACACGATTTAACATTAAATGTGAGAATTTTATTGGAACATAAATTTCGTATGTGAGACAAATTGTGAGGGGGAGTTTAAAAAATTCATCTTTTGATTAAGTGAAAAAATAATAGAGGGAGTGAGAATATTAGTGGCTAAAGTAAAAGTTTTGAGAAATTTTCTTTAAGTTTTCGAAAAACATAAATAAATGTCGTATATGTGTACTCTTAACACTTGCAATGCACCAAGGACGAAGGTAGGATCTAAACTTAGGACAGTACATTAGGAATATTTATAAATTGGGGACCGTATAAAACTGTATCAAGTTGATAAAGCTATACTAGTTTGGTACAACTATATCGCATCTAATCAGGTTGACAATTTGATTATAAAAAAATCAAGTTGACAAAGCTGTTATTTTTTTTTTCCATTAATGTGTTTTCAAGCTTTTTCATGCGGGTCTAAACTTCGAAATTTTCTTGGAAGCAAATTTTTCAAGAAGCTTAATTTTGCTCTTCCAATTTTCATTTTACCTAATTGGGTGTACCATAGAAATATTTCACATGTGTTCTTTATAGTTTACACCCTTTTGGCGTATCTTTTTTTTGGGTATTCGTTCACTTTTTGGCGTATCTTGGTAGTGCGTGAGACTCATAGTGTCGAAAGTATATCGTACACACATTATTTGCATGTAGAGGATGGATACGTGTAATCTTTAGGCTCATTTTTTTAGTAAAGTTACGATTAGGGTGTTAGGTATTTTTTCTAGTGCTAGGTACCACTTTACCCATTTTAGTAATCAGTTTTTTTTTTTCAAGAGTGTACCAGAGGCTTCTCCTGGCTGATAAGTTGCTTACCCATTTTGCTGCCGAAATCATAGATAAAGCATATAATCAAATAAATTGGTTTAACTAATTTCAGATCAATGTATCAATATTGCACTTGTACCTTCATCCAAAATATATGGTTAGGTAAGATTGCACAAAAACTGCAAATCAGAATTCATTACGTAGCCCTAATCATGGAAACCAAAGCACCAAAACAATGTTAAAAAAATTGTTATCAAAATGAATGTATGCATTATGGAAAATGCTAACCTCTGCCCTTAGGACGGAAGATAATGTGTAAAAAGTGTAATAACATCCGAGAAAAATGTATCAATATCAAAGAAAATATATTGATATCCGAACTTGTTTGTCATTACATGCATAATATCCTCCGCCTAATGAATGGAGGTTGACCCATGTATTATATGTATGAAAGCCCCGACGAGTTGGTCTGGTAAATAAAGGCTTGCGACTTAGAGGTTGACTCTTTGCTAAGGTCTCATGTTAAGGTGCTATCAAATCAATAATTTAAGGCTAGTTTAACCCCGACGAGTTGGTCTGGTAAATGAAGGCCTGCGATTTAGAGGTTGGCTCTTTTCTAAGGTCTCAGGTTCGAAACTTCTAAAATGCTATCAACTCAATAATTTAAGGTTAACTTATACGAAGTTTTGTTCCAACTTTAACTGGGTTCTCCGTAACTAGGCGGACCGGAACTGATCCCCGGTATCCCAGAGTTATGAAAAATGTGTATGAGGGTAGAAAATTTCCGGTGGGTAAGCTACAAAAGGAATCATCCACCTTCCGAAACTAGTAACCTTCAATCAATTATTGCTTGACACGTGTTAGACCCTATAATCACGTTTAAGGATATAGACTAATAAAGTAAATAACGAATTATTGATGGATAAATAATTGATTTTGAAATTTAAGTAGTGATCGATCAGTACACATGATGAATAAAGAAAAAATACGGAGACAAATCTACAGAAAACTCTACACGTTGTTAGGTTTTGCAAAAACAAAATGAGTCATCGCGATCAATTAAAGAAAGACAAGATATATATTGGCTGACGATGTATCTACATGATCACGGGGAGGGAAATCGATCCACTACTATGAAATAAGGTTTTTACAAACCTAGAAGCCCTTTCATCCTAAGCCTCTTTGGTATGTCTCTCACTATTTTTAATAAGTTCTCCTCAAGGAGAATTTAATCGTCTGTTCCGTAATAGGACCTGCTCAGTAACACTCTTAAGAGTTTCAATTGGTAATACAAAACATCCTCACAATAAGCTAGGATTTATTCTAGACATAATTCCTATCACACCTGGTTAATTTTATTGATTAGTTTTTCTATGCCCTTTTCTTTCTGTACTCCTACCTTTCGTTCCATATTGTTGCCTATTTTTCAAAAACTGTTAATTTCATAAATGAAAAACAAACATAACAAAAATTAGTTTTTATTGATTAGTTTTTCTATGCATGCCCTTTTCTTTTTGTACTCTTACCTTTCGTTATGTGGAATTTCCTTCCACATAACGAAAATTATTATCTTTTATTTTGATTAAACAACATGACTTTTGAAAATAGGCTAACAAAATGAGAAGTACTGGGGGTGTCCTACAAAAAGGTTAGACCCATAATGGGATTGGGTTGGGAGGGACTATTGATGGGGCTTTAATTTGTTGTACCCTCCACTCCAAACAAGAGGGCATGAAAGTGGAAATATTTTAATTGCAGGGCCTCTTATTTAATTTGGGAGCTGGGGATCTTCTCATCTGTGCATAAGATCTCTGTCAGGTGATAAAATATAATTTTCTTCATTTATTTTAAATCTAAAAGAACAGTAGCCTCATTAGGCACAACAGGCTTTTTCTTTCCCTAGTTTATTTAATTAATAATGCAGGTTTTAGTTTGTATTTTTTTGTAGAATCTAATTTTATTTAATGAAGCTCATGATTGTGAATAAATGTGCATCTATCAATTTTTTTCCACAAAAAATATTTTTTCCACAAAAAGGTATGAAATTCTTTTGTATGTACAAGTAACGAATGAAGTAGATTTTTCATGACTACCATTTTTAATATTTGACTATAATAAAGGCAACATATTCAAAATAACTAGTTCGTGAAAATAGGGGTATTTTAATTTTTGTATGACCAATTGAGGGGAGAAATGAAGAGAAAATTCTATGTTGCCCCATTCTCTTATTTGAGGATTACAAAGAGATCAAAGAAACAAAAAGAAAGCGCGCTTAATTTATAAACTGAGTAATTGATCGAAAAATGAAAATATACCATATCTGTATATATATATATATATATAGGGACGAAAGTGCAGTAAACAAGGCAGGGCATTGGTTAACAAAGTTTCAAAAATGTATTTTTTTTCTTTATAAATACACCATTTTATAAGAATATTCGTGCAACTCATTTCAAGTTTATTATGTGTCCTTAGGACTTTGATCTTAATTTCTCCATTTTTTAAGATATTGAAAAGAAACCTCTTCACAGTTTTTCTTAATTTCTAGAGCCATTTGTGACTGAACTCGTGCAATTTAAGAGAGAATGCCTTTCTTATTTTTATTGACTTAATTTTTATTTATGGATCAGGGAGTAAGATAGTAATTCCTTTTCTTCTTTCCTAAGTAAACAAATGCGAAAATCACAAGAAAAAATTTAAAAATAGAACTAAAAAATAAATTTTGACTGAGAATCTAAAAAAAAGCAAAATAACAAAAGGATCTATATCCTTGGTTTTGGGGACCATTAATCACATCAATGTAAAGTAGTATTCTACTCAATTGGTAGAGGATCAAGTGCCCAAAGGGTTTTTTAACACCCCACTCCTAAAATAGGGTTTTTTTTTTTTTTTTAACAGCTCCTAAAGTAGGTTTTTGCTTAATGTAAGCAGGTATACTTAGGTGGTTGGTGGGGGCTACATTTGCTTTTACATGATTCATGTATAGTTTCATGTTTGAATGGTCAAGCTCCAAATAATTGTTTTTCATACCTAACATTGGATACTATCTAAAGAGCTTTCTAGTATAAAGCCTTTCTTTTTTCTCTAAGAGAATCCAAATATTTGCACGCTAGGGTATTAAATACATGAAGCTTAAATAACAAATTATCATTCGTGACACGAGTTACTACAAATAAAGTCAAGTCACATACAAACTCAATGTTGACAGACCTGTATTTAAAAATGATAATGTGATAGTAGCTGATGCTCTCATCAGTGGATAAAATAGATAAGAGGACTTTGAGTGTGGGCGTTGAATTATTGGCTTTGACAGATGGAGTCCTATGTATTTTTAATATAGGGATCGTGAATACGGATACGAAAATGTACGCAAATTTGGACAAAGAAACTGACGCTGAGAGGTGACAACATCGGAAGTTCGATTATGAACCCTTTCAGCGATATAAGTTCCTATTACTGGTCTCTAATGGCGAGGTATGCTCCGGCAATGGTGAAGCATGTACTCCATGAATTAAAATCGATCCGTTGATCTTTTCGGATGGATGTGTACTTTGTTTGAATCTATACATGCTTCGTTTACATACGTAGAGGACCTAGAGGTTAAATATCCCTAGACTAAATTTTTCAGTACATTAAATGGAAGTACTAGTCCTATCACGTTTGGATGGTGGATGTTAGGAGTACAATGAAAATGTGCATTGTCCAATCAAATACGAGTTTCCACCACCAAACCAACCGTTGGTACGCAATACCCGAGACTTATTGCTATCTCACTTAAGTTTTCGAATTCAAGTTCTGGTTAATAAATTAGCAAAAAACTAAATCAGGGCATTTGAAAATGTGGAAATGTTAGTCAAATGTTAACTGGAGAGATTAGACTAAGAATCTTGAAGTCAAATGAAGTGGTTTGGACGTTGGACCGATCATGTATGAAAACCCACAAACCATGTTTGATTATGGGATTAGGTTTTACGGAATTGGACTAAAATTCAAATATTCCGGTCTTGTTTTCGTCGTTTGGTAGCAATCATGCTGTCATTGCAGTGAGATAATGAACCTGTTTGATTCTTCATATACTATATTTATATATATGCATGCATGTAGAATAAATTGGATTATGAGTTTTGTGGGATTCCCATTTTTTACGGTTAAATGTCATATTTAGCCACTAATTTCATAGGACTTGGGGTTTCGTAGTGACACAAGTCACTACACTCTGTAGTGATCTTAATTGTGGGCTCTTTGAATCTTCAAGTGGGATCGGAACCGTTCATTTTTTTCAGGAATGTTGATCACACTATGGGTACAAAAAATTATGATTATTCAAGATTGATAGACACGCAATTGAGACAAATTTATCATACAGTCTATTCTCTAAACGATAGCTATCCATTTTTGTAAAAATAAATGGTATCCAATCTAGCCTTCTTCCTCCAATTAAACCTTCAAAAAAGAGCAGGTTTTATGAATTCAAAATTGATAAGAGAAACAAATTCTTTACTCCACCGGTATAAAACTTCCCTTTTCCACCACCGCCATATGTGTGTCCCACAGTGAGTTTATTGTTTTGATCTAAGCCGTTCATCTTGTAGGGCCCGCATAGTAGTGCATTCATTCAAAAAATCAGTTTGATCGGACATCAATAGAGATATAAAATTTTGAAATTTGTTTTGTGAAATGGGCGGTCAATGATAGTTTGCCTTTAAAATCCATGACCGTCAATTTTACAAAACATAATTCGAATTTTGATATACCTGTCGATATATGTCCGATCAAACTGATTTTTTGCAGGAATGTAATATTCTGCGGGTCCTAAAAGATGAACGATCCAGATCAACAATTAATACACAATGAAGCCCTCAAAAGTGGTGGTTGAAAATGGGGGTTATAAAGAATGTACTCTCAAACAACAATGATAAAGGTACAACAATTAGTCTCCAACATAGCTCCAACACACTCACATGGCGTGTGTTGGAGCTATGTTAAAGACTAATTGTTGTACACCTATCATTGTTGGAATGAATTACTGCGAGCATCTTTTTGGTTGGTTAAATGTACAAAATATCTAAATCGTAAAAATTTTAAAAATTTGTTTGAGAACTCTGAAATAAAATTTCTCGCAAACAGGCACATTAAAGCTCCAAATTTATTCTTGAAAGTAAAAGTTTTAAGTATTATTTTCTTTGAAAATTTTCACAATAATTAAAAAACAAATAAACCAACGTCCAGTTGGTACCCATTAAGAGGTGTCTAAAAAGGGGAATGTTGAGAAAATGATTAAAACACTTCGATGTTTTTGAAGGCTTATGAAACCTTTCGGAAATTAATACGTAACAGATTTTCACACCAGATTTTCTTATAAATGCACCCATTTTTTTGCCTTTTACTTACAAAATTACATATGCTACAAAAAGGAGTGAATTTAAGGGAAAAAAAGGTGTGAAAATTGTTTATGCAAAAAATATTCGAAAAATGATGTGATATAAAAAAATATCGGAAAATATTCTTCCAAAATTAGTATTTTACTGGTGCAGTGATCCTGATATTCTATTGTAATCACTTAAACAAATTCATTTTAATACCAAAAAATGAATTTGTTCTAAAATACCACTAGACAAAAAATTATTCTCCTGCTCTGAGAATCATAAAACATGGCCGCAGTAATTCAAGAAATCATGATACAACATTACAACCACGCCCGATCAGTGGCCCACCCACGCTGCCTCAGACATTTATCTCTTTTTTTTCATTTTCAACAATGTTACGCACCCCAAAAACATACATCGAAAATTATTTCAAAAGGAAAAAACCTATGGGTATAGAAGAAAATGTCCAGAAAACGTACAGAATGCTCTCGGGGACCCACTTTTGGATCCCACAAGAGTGATCGGAACCGTTCATTATTCTTAGAACATTTTTCCGAGGGGCCCCACAAAATTTCAACTCAATCGGACGATTAAAAGTGCTTGAACTAAAGTCTCACCGTTTCAAACAAAATTTTTGTGGGGCCCCTTGAAAAAATGTTTTAAGAATAATTAATGGTTCGGATCACTCGTGTGGGACCCAAAAGTGTGTCCTCGAGAGCGCTCTGTACGTTTTCTTTGCATTTTCTTCTATACACATAGCAAAGTTTTTTCAAAAGTGAAATCAGTGATTCAAATTCACTTAGTAATAATCTAAATCATTAATCTAAACCATTGCGATAATTTTGGGGACACCTTTTTGGGTACTTAACATTTTGTTCATTTTTTGTTATAAGATTTTTATCTCTATTTTCCATTCAATATAATTATTATTTTTTATCAACTTCCTTTCTCTATAATTTTTAAACGCATTATAAAGCCATATCGCTTTGACTTGATGGTTAAGATCTGAGATTTAGGATTTTGGTCATTCCTAATGTTTCAGGTAGAGGTGGACATCGTGTCATGTCATCTTGTATTCGTGTCAGAATTATCTCAACCCTAGCATGACCTATTTAGTTTTTTGTGTTATCGCGTCGTGTCATATTTGTGTTGCGTGTTAGAAATAACCGACCCTAACCAGCTAACTTTGTGTTGTGTTATCGTGTCATTCCATAAATTGTCGTGTCGTGTTCGTGACGTTTTATCTCGTGTTCGTGTTATAATTCTCTCAATCCTAACTCGATTTAACTTATTTGTGTTATCGTGTTGTGACATATTCGTGCTTCGTGTCAGAAATAGCTGACCCTAACCTCTAGTTTAAGGTTCGGGTGTTGTCGAAAATTCCCACCTCTAGTTTCAGGTTCATATTATCAGCCTCTCGGAATCTTTGAAAAATTTGCTTAGTCGTTAATTTTAGAATTTCAAAATTAGTTGGGTAGAGCAAAAACCAATCCAAACACCTTGTTATGGGAAAAAAAAAATATTGAGCACATTATTTATATGGATGCTCTATGATTGTGGATTTATTCCAAAGCATGCGTAACGCACAGACGAGGAAAAAAAAATCGTAGAGTAAAATAATTGAAAACCCCACACCCACACCCACACCCACACGAACTGAAAGGGTATTCATGTCCATTTCGATTCCTATATATCTCCGCACCCGTGCTCTCCCTCTCCTCATCTTCTTCTCACTTTGACTGCACTCTCTCTCTCTCTCTCTCTCTCTCTCTCTCTCTCTCTACAATCTGAGGCTCTGAGCAGCAGCTGTTTCTTGAATTTTTCAGATAATCAATCTGGGATTTGGTTTCTCTAGCTAAAGAATTGTCTACCCACTGTAAGTTTATAGCTCCTTGTTTGTTTTCTGGCATTGTTATTCTGTGAATTTCTCTCCTTTCAGTTTTGATTGTGTTTTCTCTGTTTTCTGTCTCGATCTTCCTTTCTGGGTTGCTTTTTAATTTTTTCCCCTTGTAGTTTTCTCAGTTTTTTTCCCCGGAAAATTCCATTGTGATGAGCTTTGTTATTCATATCTGTTAATCTCTAATTGATTGAAGATAACTTGATAGATAATACTAGATTTAGATTTACAAGGCATATTTAGGTATTCCACTTGTTTGGTTGCTCAGAAAATGGAGGAACCCAGAAAAGAAGAAGACTATATCCCTGCTTCTTTTTTTTCTTTTTTTTTAGTTCGTAAAGACCTTGATGCTTCGATCCACTGAGATTTTCCTTGCTTCGATCTAATCACAGTAACAGATAAAATACTCAGTGCTTGAATTTTTCGAGGAAACAACATAAAATCAGAAGATTAAAAATTCATGTGAAAGAAGAGATGGGTAAATTAAATCCTCCCCTTGTTTGGTTTGGAAGTACAATGAGAAGAAAATAGGAATATAAATTTTTGAGCATACATTGTCCTCGCACTTTCTTTCTTAACAATTTTCTTTTCTTTTTCTTTCTTTTTCACAAGTTCTAAACGGACCCTTGCTCCTCCCTCCATTTTCTCAGCAACCAAACACTTAAGTTACTGATTCTGCTTAAATTTCTGCCGTTTCTTTTCGATTCGCGTATACTTATCTTGTTTATATGTATGACTTTTGCAGGTACTTTGAATTGGTTGTGGCGAAGGAAATAGTCGTGGCGATTGGATTACTGTTAGAACAGCATGCTGTGGTATAGTCTCTCTGTAGATGTATTTAGGAAAGTAATCTCCCTGAACTTGTACTGTCGAGTGATTCTGTAATTTCTTTAATCCAAACACCCCCTTTACTTCCTCACTTCTTGATATATTCACTCTTACCATGGGATCCAATCTGTTTATTGTAATTCCCTGTTACGTACGTATGATTAGCTGAATTTCCCTTTATCCCTTATACTGGTACCATTTCAATCTAGGCATTTACCAATCTGTTTCTCATTTCTGTGTTGAATTCTTGTTGGGTATTTCTGTTTGATCTTTGGGAAATTAAGTTCTATCGACCACCGATCTTTTTCTCGTGTCTGTACTGAATTCTTGCCTGGGTTTCTTTTTCATCCGTGTTAGTTTCAACTTGATTAAGTCCGGTTCATCACCAATCTTTTCCTCGTATCTTTGTTGAGTTCTTGTTGGGGTTCTTGTTTGATCCTTGTTTGGTGGGAAATCGTAGTAATATTGTGATCATAAAGGGTTGGGAAGTAGTAGTTATGGTATGCCAAGCAGCAGGCCAAACAAGATTTCGGGCATTGAAGCACGAGAAGGGGATTGCTGGGAGTGCCACCATTATAGTTAGGGTTATAGCTTGCTTTCAACCTCTACAGGATTGCCAGGTCAGTGGAGATAGTATTCAACGATTTCTGATATTCATGAGGCTCTTGTGTTTTGCTCTATCAGTTATCTATTCATGGTGTAAAATTCTAATATTCTTTTTATTTGTTGGATATATGCAGGCTGAATATTTTCGTCATTTGCTTAAACCCGTTACGTAGATTTTTGTTTTCGTCGCGCTATTGTGTTCAACTTGAGCTGGAGTGTTTAGTTTTTCCTGTTATTTCTGAAAGAAAGCAGCAAGTAATCAGCAATCTGTAACACCACCAACATTGCCCTACTGGTATATTTGACTGCCTCTTTTCAATTTCTCTGATTTTTTCACTTTGTTTTGCTTACAATTAATCTAATAGGTCATGTATTCTTTGGATCATTCAATAGGTGATTGTTCAATTGAATGGAAGAGGACTTTGGATCCTGGTTTCTTCACCAGCAATCAAATTGGATATCACCCAATTTGGATTCCTTGGCTGCTCCATTTAACCTGGGGCAGCAGAATTCAGTCCCTGCTTGTATGAGCCATTGTGCTAATGTGGGTTCTACGGTTTTTCCATGGAGCCCATTTTCGGGGTTTCCACATTCCAAGGCAATCCAACCGAGTGAACCTCACGGTTGGTTTAATTTTTCACCTCGATTCCAGCAGGCATTCACTCCACTGCCCAGTACCACTTTCCATGAGAAAATACCTGCTGGCCCTGATGGGAATAGTGTGGAGGTTATCCAAACTGATGCTAA
The DNA here is from genome assembly GCA_016920895.1 of Vaccinium myrtillus. Lineage (NCBI taxonomy): Eukaryota > Viridiplantae > Streptophyta > Magnoliopsida > Ericales > Ericaceae > Vaccinium > Vaccinium myrtillus. The sequence goes on from CM029274.1 coordinate 5,887,496, forward strand.
AGCATCTGGGCGTGATCAAAAGAGATTCCTTGTGTTTGATCAGTCCGTCGATCAAACAACATTGGTATTCAGTTCTGGGATTGATACTCCTGTCCAGTGCCTGACTTCTTTGGGTCCAAAACTCAATAACACTTATCATTCAAATGTGTCAGAGCTAGGAACTGGAAAAGATGCCTTTCGTTGCGCAGGGCCTATTTTAACTGATGAGTGTAATGAGTATCAAAGAGATGACTCTGAAAGTGAGATGCATGAAGACACTGAAGAACTCAATGCATTGCTTTACTCTGATGACGACGATGAATATGTCGAGGATGATGAAGAAGCTAGCACCGGTCACTCACCAAGTACTATGACAGCTTATGACAAACAAGAATGTTTGCCTGAAGAAATTGAAGAAGTTGCTAGTTGCGGTGGGCCTACAAAAAAGATGAAATTGTCCGATGGAGGTTATGATTTTCCGCCGTTTGTGGACACTGCAAGCTTTGTTAAACCCAAAAGATGCTTCGATTACGAGGATGATGCGGAATCTAGTTACACTGGTGGAAAAAATATTGGTCTGGGTGAACAATTCGTTCCTTTGATAGGAAACAAGAGGTTGAGGGAGGACAAGATAAGAGAAACAGTGAGGATAATGCAGAATATAGTTCCCGGTGGGAAGGGTAAAGATGTAACTTCAATTCTTGATGAAGCTATTAGTTACTTGATATCCTTGAAGCATAAAGCTATGGCTTTAGGAGTTGATGAAGCACTTTGAGTGCTATTTGTTTTGCCAGTATTATTGGTAGTGGCGGAATTCGGTACTGGAGTGGTTAATTGGGGGATTTTCATCCGATAAGATGTTCTCAGTACTTGAAGTAGTAATTGGAAGTTGTGAAGAGACCTCTTGAAACCTTCTTCAATGGTTTCAGTTGCAACCAGGAGCTTTGGTTTGTGAAACCTGAAATCTCTCCCTATTGTCAACTGGTACTATTCTTTGTGGGATTTTCCTTTCCGATGCAGCAAATTACATGGGGGAAGTGACTTTCGCGTATCATCATGCGGTTGCGTTAGGGTGTTCACCGATGGCCAAACTACACGGGGGAAGTGACTTTCGCGTATCATCATGCAGTTGCTTTAGGGTGTTCACCGATGGCCAAACACACATCCCTTGATCGATCGAAGCTTTCTTGGTCACTGTATTTTCATGTGAACTGCTATTCCATGTGTGATTGGTATGGTTTTGCTCCCTCTGTATGGTTTTACTGTGATGTAAGATACGTAACGATCCGTGTATATGAGGATGGCAACCTTTAGTTCTTTTGAACTTTTGAGTATGATTTTGATGATATGTTGGTTGGATGTAGTTTGTGCTCTGGTTTACACCTGTGTACTTGAGATGCATGCATGTATTCATAATCATCGTAGGCCCTTTTGTTTGACCGGATATGAACATCTAATTGGACTATGTATTTGAATGAGACCTCATATTCGGTTTTTTGGTTAAAAGTTTCACGCCCCCGAACACAAATGTATAATTTCACGAAACACGAGATGCTCAATATCATGAGAATGACATTACTAATTTCATCTCTACTAGTCCAACATAATTAGAGATTACATATCATCTTACAAGATTAGTGAAGAAAAAAATGGGTCCTACGCAAAATTTGGTGTGTTTTTGCAACCTCTTGATGGCTTGTTGGTTTTGTAACTTATGCAATGAAAAACCCATGTGGGTGCTTGTAGCTATCATGAAGCTAACCATGGAGTTTAGATATGTAAACATGTATCTATATGTTGATAGTTCTTTTTATTGGTTTTCGGTGTGATTTGATTGGTGTGTTTGGTTGGATTTTAAATTTTCTTGATTTGTTTGTCTTTATGCTTATGTACTTAACAAGCATGCACGCATTTATAGCTCTTGGTGGGTGTGGTGAGGGACCACAAATAAGTCATTATTTGTTTGAGGAAAGTTCTTTGCAAATTGCAGAGAGGGGCAGTTGATGTGTCCATTACCTCCTTGTGTTGTCACAGTGCCTTCAAAAAAGAAAAAAAGGAGAGGGAAGATAGGTAAAGAGTCAAAAGGGTTTTTCTTGCCTTTTTTAACCACCACCAAATGCAATTTATATGGATAGAAATAAAAAAGGAGTACAAATTATAGGATGGAAGTGTTTTCGAGCTCTAACGAAAAGAGTCACCAGAGAATCCCTGGAGGAGCTCGGGAAATCTCTTAGAGAGAAGCTCCCGAGCTCCCGTCCACACTAAACTAATACTAGTATAAGCATTGCCTGATGACCTATAAGAGGGACTAGGCTTAAGAATGGATAAGGGGTTGAGCTGCTTGAGTTGAAATTGACAGCATGTATAACAATTTGCCAGCTAACCAAATGCACCATAGTGCTACGTTCACAACTTTAAAAAACGCAACTCCAACTAGGTCCAGGACCGCTGGATACACATGTGCCCACGTACGTCTCACGGTTCCGGATACAGTTGTGGTCGGAGTTGTGTTCCAAGACTTTTTCTGAAGTTAATGCATGTTATTTTTCATGAAGAGTAGAATTAACACTAGCTTCAAGCCTAGATTCTCCTGTTAATGTTTGTTAGCTGAGTTCACGGAAATTACTAGTAATGTTAGCATTTCTTACACTCAGACCATATTACCCTCAAGACACTTGTGCTTATGGGTGGGTATTGGGTCGGGTCGTATTTCAATTGTGTCATTTCAAGCAAATTCGTATCGAAAGACTTCTTAACTTAAATGTGTCATATATCTTGAAACTAAATTGGCTAACCTACTAAAAATTGTGTCATGTTTAAGTTGACATTGTTAAATCATGTACATAAGATAATACACCTAGTAACGTTAATATATAATGCGTTTTAATTCATATTAAAAAGATGAATACTTCTTTAATACCATCATACTCACATAAATTAGCATATTCGAAAAGATATACTCCAACAAACAGTAACAAAATCACTACGCCTATAATCGTCGTCATGCCATGCCATGCTATTTTGGGATAAAGTCAACATGAATATTAAAATGTTATTTGCGTCATTGAATTACACGAGTCCCACCCGTATTATTCCCTTTTATTTTGATGTTATCAGCCGTCTTATATTAATGTTCGTATCTATTAGAAGCCAACCAAACTTGGGTTCGAATCGTGTAAACGGGTAAGGTCGAAATTCTTGGCCCTTCTTGTACGTAGCGACCCAAACTTATGGAAATTAACTAAAGAGGTTCGTTTTTTTTCACTATAACTCAGTCTATGAGTCATAAATTGACAGGCTGGGCTGCAAGTCCAATGGGCCAAAGTTAAAGGGCTATTTCCCGGCCGCTCTACATTTGGGAGCTGAAGCTCCATGCGCTCCACTGACAAATTGAAAAAGAAGCAATCACTCCTTACTCCCTCATGTGTGCGTCAGTCCCTTCATAGGGAACAGGGAGGTCAGTCCCGTCAATCCCTTCTCTCTCTCTCTCTCTCTACCCGCCCCACCTAAACCCTAGAGTACCATATGAAAGTGTCTAAACCTAAACCCTAAGATACCCAATGAAAGTGTCTAAACCACTAAAAATCCTATAATAGGAAAGTGCACCATAAACCTAAATCCTGGAGTACCCTATGAAAGTGCCTAAAATCCTAAGGTACCCTATGAAAGTGCCTAAAATCCTAGGGTACCCTATGAAAGTGCATGAACCACTAAAAACCCTATAATAGGAAAGTGCACCCTAAGTGCCTAAACCTAAAAAAAGAGTGATTGACCTTAATGGATTTAATGGTAATTAAAAAGAATGATTGGAGTTAGTGGTAATAAATATTTGTTTTTTGTACCGGCCCGTAATAAAACCAAGTTAAGGGCCTAGTGGGCCAGACTTGGTACTTGTGTCCGCAACCCAAATAAAAAAAAAATGGAGTGCAAAAATCATTTTTCAATTACCATTTAGCACCAGAAAATTGCGAGGCCGGATCAAAAGGTTTTGAAAATCACAGTCGGCGGTCTCGTAGACGCTGGAGCTTTGCATGATTTGCAAGGGAAATAATTCGAAGAGAGTAAATTTCTAAGTTTTAAGCTTCCGTCTTTTCATATATGCTAAAGAAAATAATACAAAGTGGGCACGACCCAGTTCAAAGAAAAGAAAAAAAAAAACATTCATTGATTATATGAAAGTAATACCTAAATTTTTATGAAGTATATGCGACCTATAAAACCCAGTAAGATGGGATGAATATGAAGGACAGGATAAAGGAAAATATTATTTATTTGTTTTTATTTTCCCTAATTAATTGGATCATGCTTAAAACTGCGGCAGAAACCAAGGCATTGGCCTGGTGATTAAGATTTGGGACTTTTCCCGAGGTCTCAAGTTTGAAATCTCTCAAGTACAATTAATTCCTTGAGGTTAGTTCATATGGGGCTTTGTTGATGAGCTCGCCGCATGAGACAATGGAATTGGGCCTCTAAGATTAATCGAGGCGGACATAATTGGCTCGGTCACCTGAGTTACTATTAAAAAAAAAAAAAAAACTGCAACGTTGATTCAGATAATCATGGCGCTTTAATTTTAATGCACATTGCTCATTATTTTATACACTTACACACATTTTTTTCTTATAGGTATGGGATCCTCTCCAATGGTCTTGTTAGGCCCATTTGTAGGCCTTTATCGAGCCTACTTTGATGATTAGAATTCAGAAATTGTTCACATTTTCAATCTCGCGAAAAATATCAACAGCGCGAAAAAATTAAATTGATTGAATATCGATTGGTATGATTCTAAAATGCATTCACCACTACAAAATATTTTCCAGCAGCCCACTGAAATAGGGGTTCGGCCCTTTAAGTGAAGGTACCATCAAAAGTGGACCTGTTAAGTGAAGTTGGAATATAGTCCACAAAAAGAAGCCCAATTCTGTCAAATTGGAAAGCCCACAACAATTTTAACTAGCCCAAAGATAATATTTCAAGGCAGAGTAAAATCTTTCTTTATCGATGAGTATATATTGTTCTTAAGAGTATTAAATCAGAAAAGTGTTTTTTTTTGGGGGGTAAAGTAGGGAAAAAAACTCATCTTGTGACGTGCCTAAAGCGTTATTTTATTATTTATTTTTTCCAGCCGGTCCCAAGTCCAGATTAAGGATAAGGTTTGTGTGTTAGGTACCTGACAATCAGAATGTGAAAGTCACGTCAGATCTTTATGACATGAATTCCAATATGATTACGAGCCCTTGAGAGAGCTTAGTAGAAAGTTTTTTTTTGTAGTCGACCCCAATTGATTGGGATGTTTATAAGGCTCGGTTTGATTTGATTTGATTTGGTAAAGTATGGCAAAAAGTTTTTTTCCTTTAGTAATGAATGATTAAGATTAGTCTTGGAGTAGCATCTTATTGACTATCGATCATGAGGTGAAAAGATTTTCCATCTTGAATTCTTGAACTACCAACCACTGCGTAGACTTGATGTGATGTTAACCCTTAACCCAGTCAGTTACCGTACGTACTGATAACATATCCACCGCCCTTGACGCCAGCGATGCTACATACACAAAAAAAATTATTCAGAAAATTATGCATAATTTGAAATCAACGGAATGAATCTGAGTCACTAATTTCAAATTCTAGACAATTTCTAAATAAGTTTTATGGGTACTTAGCATTTTTTCTCGTCTCGTTACTATACGCTCTTGCATGTATGTGTATGACGTATTTTAATCTATGCAAAACTCATGCATTCTATGTTTACATAGGGCTCAGCTCCCCTTCGTACCGTAATCCTTCATACTTCTTCAAAATATTAGTACTATTTGATTCAATCTCGAGTAGACAACAATGATCTAAATCATTCATCTCGTGGACGTCGCATAGCCATTACCTCTTAAGAGAATCAATACAATCGGGCATCAATACATACATAAACAAACGGTCTTTTGTTTTACAAAATGGATGTACATAATTTTGAACTTCCAACTATACACTTTAAATAACTATGAAGGCATCTATACAATCTAGTGGTCGAGTCGGTTCTTTTCATAGTATTAAACAGTTATAAATCTATAGTTCTATCCCCTACTCGAGGGTTGAAATGATTTTTCACATGAATGTTGTTCTTTACAAGATCTAAGTGATGAAACGGTTTGGATCATTGTTCATTGCACGGGATATGTGTGTGTGTGTGAGAGAGAGAGAGAGAGAGAGAGAGAGAGTTTGGAGGATTAGGGTATGGGAGCTCACCCCTTTAATTTGCTTAAACCATTTTAATTTTATTTTTGAACTTGTTTTACTTCAACCTCATTAACTGGATGCAATTAGCAAATTTAAGGTGGGAAAGATTATCACCAAATTAGCTTTCCTTGTCTTCTTATTAGAAAAGGTAAAAAGGCTATACCAGAAAAAAGGATCATGACTAAAAGGAATGCCATCTTTTTTTGTTCAACTTTTCTCTACTTTGTGCTTCATGACTTCACCTCTCCCTTAAAAACCATGAGATATATACATGTGGTGTTCATAAAAGTTTATATACATTGAATCCTCTTTAGTAGACAAAATGTCATATCAATTGCAATGCACAAACCTTCACTTGTGGAACATGTGTGGTAGAATCAACCACAATGGGTTTGGCCAAGCGAGTACGAGAAAGGAACAAGTGATTTTCCTCCATGAGGACGTGTGTCCGACATCCCCAAAGGCCAGTCGTTACAAATCTTGGGGTACTGGAGGGTTTGTTCTTGTCGTAAACTTCAAAGTCTGAAATTAGTCAAGATATGTGCAAGTTGGCCCAGACATCTGGTTATCAAAGAAAAAATCTAGAACAAAATCCAATTATCACAATATTGAAATCACTCCAATTTTCACTAAAACTCATATTTTACAATGTGTGGATGCCAAAATTGGCATGATTTTCATAGTGCAATGGTCATTTTCCGTCATGTTAAAGGCCTTACATGACATTTGAATTTGGCATTGTGTCAGAAAGTAGTGTCAAATTTGACATCAAAGATGATTTTGCCATTTTTTGACAACAAAAGATAGCACAGAAGAACATGCCATGGTGACTACTTTTGGAATGTCTGGAGCCTTTTCTTTAAGTTGTGTCAAATGCTTGCTATGGTTTTAATAAAACGACTACAATTTTGTTGATTTAATAAAAAATATTTGAAATGCTTGCAAGCAATAATGCCGCATGAAAATGACTTAAATAACCTAGCTGTACAAGGATAAAATGAAGAAGTTTAACATGGGAATCAATAATCCTTCCTTCACTTGTGTTTTCATTTGCCATTTAGTTATTCTCTCATAAATTTATATATGTAAGAACAGTGGTATCTTCTACAAAGCTAGCTAGAGAGGTATCTTCTACTTTCATTATATCTCTGGACATTCGGAACAAGAATTCTCTTTTTAAGAATGCGCATTAGGCGATAGATATAGGTATGTACCATACTTTGGGTGTTAAATTTAGAGGGGGGAGAAGCTTTAACTTAAAGAAATTTGTTGAACTGGAGGAGGCCGATATAGCGGAAATGATCAATGCTCTTGATGGCTTAGAGGATAATAATTTCGTGGAAGAAGATGATGACATCGAGGAAGGTGCCTCTCTTTCTTTGGAATTCTAATTCCAGGGTATTGGCGGTTTTTGGTTTTGTTTCCTTTCGTTTCGGTTTGTTCTGTTGGTTTTAGTTCGTTTGTTTCGGTTGTAGATTGTTGGTTTGTTTTAGCAGGTGTGCACGACAACAGAGACGGATTTGACCATTCCCGCCTCTAATCCCCGAACCCCATATCTCCCACTGTTCCTGCACCGATCCCTGAACGGGAGATTGCCTTTTCCCTCCATCCCCACCCCGAACGGGGATCGGGGATCCCCGCCCCGATCCGAAAGTCACTTAAGAAAGAAAAAAAAAACACTTGAATTTTTAAATTTTTTTCCTGTTACAACATATGTGTCACCTAAGCCAAATAATGAAAAATATAGCAACAATTGTCAAAATTTCAACAAAAATCCCAACCAATCAAATATAATTACATTCCTGCCTAGGATCACAAAACAAAATGAATAACATTCAAGCCTAAAAATGTATTACTGCATGTGCATGTGGATTTTTTGTATATAAATTATAAACTAGTAAATATAATGGATTTACCTTACTAGTTAATAATAAATTTAGGGGTTTAAATGTAAATCACATAGTAGATATATGTAATAAAAACGGATCAAGGAACGGGTTGGAGGAATGAGGAACCGCCTCCAAACCGATCCCCCCTTTTTTTTTCCTTCCAAATCCAACTCGATCCCCGAAAAAATCTCCGAAACTCCAATCCAAACGGGGCAGGGATGGACCGGGTCGGCTGGAATTGCCATCCTAGTATTCGTTTTTATGCGATGTTTTGGTCGACATCTTGCCGTCCTTTTAGGTTTGGTTCTCGGGCAGCGTATGCTAGTGAGCCCGTGATCCGTTTAATCTTTGAATCAATTTTCAAAGATGAATAGAAATCTTTTTGCCGATCACACACACAAAAAAGAATAAAAAGAAAAGAACAATGGTTATGAGTTATCACAACCTACAAAATCTTTTTTTTTTTCTTTTCTTTCTAGACCTCATTAGCAAAAGTGAATCTTATAGGTTTATTTTTTTACCCCCTTCCAATGTATGAGGATTAAAGTCATTTGGAAGGTAGCAATGAATGTGCATTTGAGGTCCCTATCTATCTCTATAAATACTGATTGAACAAAATGTAGTAATTTAATTAGAAACATAATCATGTAAAGGGATTACATGCTTATAACTGAAAGTGGGATCAATGATAACCTTCCCATATAATTATCATTATCTTTTTTAGTTGTTACAACCTAAAGTACCATAATTTATGAGATAATCATATTAGTTGGCCAGTGTTTCAACACAAATGTCAAAATTGTCAGGCGATCGAACCGTAGGAGACCTACCAAAACACCATAGTTATATATATATATATATATTGAGATATAAGGATATAGCTATAGTTTCTGAAAAGGTGTAGAATTTGTAAGTTTTTCTGCTCGATTCAGCATGTTCCGTTCGAACAGAGTTTTAGTCCGTCCGAACGATTAACGCGTATCAGACTCGTTATAAAGCTTTTTTATGGTTTCTTTATGGTTTCTTAAACAAGTACATCAATTTTTGCCTTGAGATTTGAGAGGAGTACGAGATCTCACATGTACCCTTTTGGACATCTATTTTTGCACCTAGTGAAACTCTCGATCTTCTTGTTTACATCGAAAGTATGCCAAACCATGTAAAATCCTGGTATTCTTTGTGTTTGCTCGCTCTCTCTCTCTTTCTCTTCTCGGTTTTATTCAGTTTCATAGTATCATCACATGGCCGGCTTAAGGCATTTGGAGGCCCTAGGCCCAATCGTCAAGTAGGATACTATATAATTTTACAATTAAACAAATTTCTGTATATAGTTATTTAGTGATATTAAACAATGAACATGCTTTTGTTTTAGTGGCATAGATGTCACCTTGGGTTACTTTTTACACAGGTTCAACACATGGTAGCTCTAAATTCCTACAATGGAATTCCTTTTTGACAAATAAACACTTGAAAAGAAAGTGTTAGGGCAAAATTTGACTTAAAACACAAAGAGCCCGGACATCCGTTTATAAAAATAAAAAAAAAGAATATAGCATTTCTATTTATGATGCGAAAAAGTAAATATTTATAACTACTCGTTATAGGGGGCCCAGCAGCATTACGGATGTAAATGCATAACCAAATAGGAGTAGTTATTTGTTTGGTCATAATATTCTTTTGTGGGATAGATCACGATTAAAAAATAAACAACAATGTTAGTATTGATCAGACAAAAGTTGACTTGAGGACACTTTGATGTTAAAGTCAAACCCTAATTTAGGAAGTACTGAGCATGAAAATCATTGTATCGATCTCTCAGGTTATATCGTGTATTTTATATAGGGCGAGTGACTAATCCTTCGAGCACCACGTCATACACAGGAACCTAGCCAGGATTATACAGTAGTGTGGGTACTATAAATTAATCACGAGCTCCGAGAATAGCCAAGCTTCAACAGCAACTTAGACACCGACGAGTTAATAGTTGTTGACGACGTGATGCTCATACATGGCTGGTAGCCTTCTAATGCATGGTCTCGTGCACAACCTCAGATATGGCAAAATCCCTCGCTTGGTCCTATCCATCCGATGCAAGATCCTTTCATGACATTAATCATAACGTCTATCAAACAACACATTAGTCGGTGTGCCACGTGGCTGAACTCGGACATTCATGGAGTGCCAAGTGTTTAGGATTGTACGTGCTTAAATTGTTCGGTTTTTTTTTTTTTTTGTCATTCGTCATTCCTAATCTATTATGTTAGGAGGGGGGAATGAGACTCAATCCGGGATGCAATGTGGGGCATCCAACAGCTCTACCACTTGAGCTAGCCACCACTTGCGCTTCAATTGTTCGTTCGATTATGGACATTTCACGATCGGCTACAATAGTGGGCCCCACGCTCTCGAGCCCGTTTGCCACTTCAATAACGCAAGTTATACAGCCTAATAGTCCCTTTTGGGCTTTGAGTTCCCCTCTGAGTTAAGCCCGACATCAAATCCTTTGGCCCTCCACATTCATATATTTAGGATATTTTATTTCCAATCTCATAACGTCACTACTACAATAATGCATAAAGACCGGGCTTAAAATCAAATAGATCACAGTTTCTATTGAAGTGAAATATTTTTGAAGTACATATATACCATCTCAATTGGGCGAAAATATTAAGATAGTAGCTAAAACTGAAACATTATTTTCCATTTTAGATCACGCTTTTCACGATTAGGAAAGACCGTTTCGTAAATTTTGGTATATGAATGTAATTTGGAGGTACTTGGTGCAGGTCAAGGTGTTTATAACTCCTATCCATTCTCAGAAAAAACCTTCAGTAATCCTCTTGCTCAAATTTCTTGTCATTGCCAATAAAAAGCAAATTTCTTCATATATAGGTTGTAGAATATATTAGAAAATTTCTATGCATTTGATGTAGAGTCGCCAAAAAAAAAAACCCGAAGATCGTTCAAAATCTTGTCAATCATTATTATTCTTTTTTCTAATTTTGTACAATTTCTTCTTCAAACATCATAAGTTCGATCTTCATGTTTTCCTTAAAATAAAATGAAGAATCATTTATCATCATCAAAAGATTCTCCCTAGGTTGGTTATGTTCTTCACAAACCTCTCCCATTGTGCAAAATATGTCTCTCTTAATTATTATAAATATCCTTCCTCGGTAGTCAGTAACTAGTTTTGTAACCATCTGGGATTAGCTCACATGACCGGCCACCTTCGTACGCTTTTAAAACTCAACCAAATTAATATGTATTCTTTTAACGCTTGTAATAAGGAAAAATGTAACTAAATTTGGGCAACAAAATTTACTACCAACTTAAGCTCGGTGGTAAATGGGTTCTGGGAGAATTTCCTGATGATTTAATTGGAAGCAAAAGTTCTGGTTATGTATACATCCTCGTCGCACAAAATAATAGTAATAATAATCACTTTGTGGTCCTTTTTTCAAGATTCGTTCGGACCTACACTAACCTACATCCACGAAAAAAGGGATAAAGAGATGACCATCAACAGCTCGAGTGAAATGCGAGTCTACATTGGCATCTTGCAGGTAGATCTCCGATAACAAACTGCTGGATCAATTTATCGCTGGACTTTTCCTTCATTTCATTTGGTTGTTTTTTGGCTTTCTTGCATGTCGTTTCAGTTGTATTTGTTACACACGATAGGCTGTAATTTGAAAAACGGCTGTAATTTGTTATCAATGGATTTCTTGCTCTTCCACCCAAAAAAAAGCGAGTGTACAACCTTGAAAATAACAAAGTTAGGAGCACCCCTCAATCCTCCGAAGAAGTCTGAGTTCTCACCAATGGAACTAGACCGAAGTGGCTGATTACTTCCAACTCCAGACATTGCAAAGTTTTGCTAGTTCCCACCGAGAGTTGGAACAAAGATTGCTGATCATAAAAAGATTTGGAGCAAATACTGGTAATTAGCAAATTGGAGGATCTTTCCCATTAAACTAAATTATTGTCGTTTTGGACAGGGATGACAACGGATAGGGTATGGATCGAGGGACTCTATTTCATACCTGATCCCCAAATTGGAGGATCTTTCACCATCCCCACTCATATCCCCATTGGGGATATTAGATAAAAAAAAAAAACTAAACCCACCTCCCGACGGAGATTGGGGTTTCCCCGAATATACACATATCCAAACATATAATATAGTATATATAGTATTGTAATCTACCCACAAGTTTACTAAACACATGAATGTGTCAAGTCATGGAGAAGAATTCGGGTGCCGAGCGGGTATGGTACATTTGGTGTCAAGTTCACATCTCGGCCGTCTAAAGGTTTAGACGGTCTAGATTTTAAAGAGAGAAAAAGAAGAGAGAAATAACAGAGAAAGAGAGCGTTAGGAGAAATTTGAGCCATCCATCCAAAACATTTTTAGATGACCAAAATGTGCACTCGGCACCATGTGTACCATATCTGCTCTACACCCAAATTCTTCTCCAGTCATGACTCACCACCATATATGATACTCCAGTATATGGACAAAAGAGTTGGAAGGTTATCTTGCAACTTGCAACTGATTTTACACACAAATGAAGGAATTATTAATAAATGTTGATAGAGGTACAACTTTGCCAACTTGCCATATGCATTTTTTTATCCGGTACAATACTCCAAAAGTGCTACTCCTAAAAGAGTTCAACACGGATTTTGAAACAGATCATTCTTCTTACACACATCAACTATTTTTTTTCCCCTTTTATTACCTTTCGGAAAACTCTCCCTTAGAGCATCTTCAAAGATAGACTTGCTATTTGAATAGTTATTTCTATGATATAGGAGTAGCAATAAATAATGTCAGATTGCTATTTTACAACAATGTTGCTCCAATGGCGTAAATGTTGTTTCTTTGATTTTTCACAAAATGAAAATTTGATGATAGCGGCAAAGACAAATGAGCATATCAAATTATAGGAATAGTTATATCTTGTGCTATATTTGACACAACATATAGCTATAGGTAAACATAGCATGTGTTTTACACTATCATTGGAAAAGGCAATTTGAAGCTTTATGCTATAATATACGCTATAGCAACACATTAAACATATAGCATGCCATTGGAGAAGCTCTTAGACATACTATTTTTGTAAGAATGTTGACATCAAATTTCAAATTACACAAAAATGTACATTCATTATGAGTTATTTGGACTCCGTAGCAGATGGATGAAGAAACATTTGCAAAAAATGTGAGGAATATTTGTATAAATTTGTGCAATGAGTAGTAAAATTTGTCTAAACTACGTACGTCATCTTATTTCCCTTTTTGACATTACAATAATGTCTTATGACAATAATTATAGGGACAGAGAATTTGAGATGATCCGACGACAACTCTAGTCATTTAATTCTGAGTTATTTTACGTAGTTTTCGTGCTACAAGAATAGGATCAATTGAATACTAGATGCCCTATACTTTGCTATAATGGGACTGGTTCAATTTTCTCTTGTTTCTTTTGGCAAAGTAACAATGTATGCTCACTGTATGGTAGCTCTCAAATTACAACTCATTCATTAAAGCTTTTACATACTATTTGGAGCACTAGTCTTCAAATCGGACACGGGGAGGCTATTGTGCAACCAACGCACAACAGCTGCTGTGTAGTCTAAAACAATGACGTCATGTGGGCAAACCAAGTGGTTTGCCAAATGCGATCTTGTGGGACCCACTTTCGGGCTCCACATAAACGATCCGAACTGCTAAATAATTTTAAAATAATTATTCAAGTGGTCTTAAAAAAAATTAGGCCCATTTGATATTTTTACGTAATTGATCTAATTTGTTTGGTTTTCATTCAGAATTCAGGACCGTTTAGTTTGAAAGAATCTTTAATAAAAGTTAGTACAATTTTGTGCTCGGTAATACATTGATATGAACCATAGGTATAAATGGAAAGAATAATAAGCTCGAGGATAAGTCTTCCTGACTCAGTGAACAATAATGCAATCGCAATTTTCAAAATTTCTATTTTTTGTTTACTGTTTTAAAATGGTAATTTAAATAAAAACATACATAGTAATGACTTTTAAAAAGAATTATCTAGAACATTATTTTTTTCAAATCTTGACAGCTTGAATTACATTAGAGAAATATTTAAATACATAGATTTTTAAAAGGGGAAAAAGATATGCCCACCTCAGCAAAACCTAGAGGGATAGAGACATGCATGGAGTGGATTCAATTACATATCCACTCTAGCTGTTTTTCTAAGAATTTATTATTCAATTTGATTTGCTTTTTATTTTATTACTCCAATTAATATATATACTATATTTCAAACTTAGCTACACAACAAACGAGAGAAAGGGACGGGTGGATGAATATAGACACAGAGGCCGGTGGGTAGCAAAAAAAGATGAAAACCACTCACACGCGCAGCTGTAAAGCGCGTGGCTCAACAACTGGAAACTACTATTTTTAACCCTAACCAAATTTGGTGGTTTGAACCTAACGGACCGGGTACAAGTGGTGGCTAGCTCATGTGGTAGAGCTCTTGGATGTCCCACACTGTATTCTGGAATCGAGTCATATTCCCCCCTCCCTCATGTAATAAATTAGGAATGACGAATGACAAAAAAAAACCCTAACGGACCGGGTTTTTTGTAGTGCGGCAAACGCACTGCAGGGTTGTTGTGTCTCAGAATAGTTTTTCGAGATGTAATCATAATGATTCGAATTGATCATTTTTTAGGCTGTGTTTGGATGACAGTAATTTTAAGGGGGAATGTGAATGTGATGCCTTCTACCCATGATTGAATGTGATACCAAGCTTTTTTAATTTCAACGTTTGATAGAGACATGAATAGGAATGTGATTCCTAATGACGTATTCAATCAGGAATCACATTCGTAGACAGATTGAGAATCTGATCTCTCCCTTACCCCATGGGAATTTCAGATTCCTGGCTCATTCATTAAAAAAAAGAAATGTTGACTTTAACAAATTTCCAAAATAATTGTTTTCCGCGTAAGATTACTGAATTAATCCAAATACCGAAATGTCATTCCTCCAGGTATCAAATTTCTAGGAATTCGATTCCCAGTAATCATATTCTTATTCTTACCCAAGAAAATTTCTGAGAATTTGATTCCCAGTAATCATATTCCTATTCCTACTTAAGATTCCGGTCATCTAAACACAGCCTAAGTCAGCGGAGCATTATAACTGTACAACAACTCAAGTTAATTGAAAAATGTATAAAAATATGGTCTTGTTAGATTTGTTTTACATTCATTTTTTTGAGTCATGCTAACCGTCATTGTTCAAAAACCCACATTGTCTAATTACGTGGCTATCAATCTTTGATTGACTAAATTTTTTTTTTCTTTTCCAAGACTGTGATTATCATTTCTCGAAGGCTACTTTCAAAGTGCTCTACAAGCCCGTAGTGCATCGCCCCAATACAGGAATTCCAAGCACGCAAATAATTTCACATTAAGGTTGCATTCCTTAAACAGAATTGCAAATAGGTCGATTCCTATTCAAATATTGTTCATAATATTTTCTAAACAAATTACTAACAATATCAAATGGCAGCAATAAATCAAATATTACTACACGATCAACAAAAGGCCAATTCAAACATCTAAACTAACTTTCTCACATACCTTCCTCGGTGAAATTTTATTTCTTTTTCCCAAATCATCTGTTCTAGATGATTAAAAAAATAAATATTAATGGTTCATATTTGCCAACGAAACAAAATACACATAATAGAAATTTTTTCATGATAAGTTTTTTTAAAGAATTTTCAATTGCTCAACTCAATACGTACTTGAAAAATTACACCCCAAAATGAGTCATTTCTTACTATCAGCTCACTGGGTTGACAATAAGATAAGAAGAAGACAAAATAATTACACTCCTTTTTTTTGTTTTCACTTTTCTATATACTCCATACATTTCTATACATTTTTTATTTTTTTTTGGTACTTCGGAAGAAATTCTATACATTTTTCATATATTTCGATACACTTTTAAAATTTTAACAACAGCCCAGTTAGGGTTGCAAATGAGCCGAGATGCTTGCGAGCAGTTTGCGGCCCGGCTCGGCTCGGCTCCGCTTATATACTAATTGAGTCGAGCTTAGCTGGCAAAAGCTCGCAAAAGCTAAGGTCGGTTTATTTAAAGAGGCTCGTTAAGTAAATTAGTCTGACTTGACTCATTAAGAGCTCTGCTCGTTTACAATCCAGCCGAACTCGAGCTCGAATTTTGGGGTCATTAAGCAAGTGAGCCAAACTCGAACATTACAAACCTTAGTTCGGTTTGACTCGTTTGCAGCCCTAAGTCCAATTGTCTGATTTTAGATTTTTTCTCGCAAAATTGAATCAAGAGAGTAAAAAACTGGGCAAGATTATTTACAAAAGTGTAAAGTTTAAATTTCCCAAAGAAGATCTAAATTGTACTGTAAAAGTGAGCTCGTGGTTTATTACCGTGATTGGACCGTGACTTCCACAGGCATAACGGTATCGCGTAGGAGTTGAGTTCAGACATATTCTAATCAGATAGTACATATTTGTAGAAAGACCCACATTTTTTCCTGTATTGCACATATATCCTCTATTCATCATGAAGTATATCACACATTCATAATTGCAGCCTTTATTGTTGGCATTGATGTAGTTTTAATGTCGCCTGTAAATTTACAAGATCTATATAAGTGTGGTAGTTTGCTACTGTATTTCTGAGGTAGCATTAATTAAAGCCTAGTCCAAATTTAGGATAGTTTATGTGCATATTGAAAACACAACTATACGTAATTCACGAGTGGTAGCTGTACCTGTAACACGTGACCCTAATCTTAATTTAAAACTAAAAATTGGTTTAATATTCTCTTGATTTTTTACATATTTCAATATGAATTAGGAATTTATTCAAAGCATTACCCAAATTGGGCAGAACGTGTCCAACTCAGTGAATCCCCTGGTGTCATTTGTACATGATGACCACCGTGATTCACAAACCCATGTAATCAACTTTTTATGTACTACCATTATTTTGGTTCAGTTTTATTGTTTGGATCAATTTAAAACCAAACATTGGTTGAATATTCTCTTGAATTTTACATATTTCGATACAAATGAGGAATTTATTCAAAGCATTACCCAAGATTAAGAATCACTTGGTGTCGTTTGTACAAGATGACCACCATGATTCACTAACCCCTGTAATGAACTTTTTATGTACCATTATTTTGGTGTTTTTTTTTTGTTGTTTGGATCAATTTAAAACCAAACATTAGTTGAATATTCTTTTGAATTTTTACGTATTTCAATGCAAATTAGGAATTTGCCCAAAGCAATACAGGATGTCTCAAACTCAATAAATCTCTTGTCATTTGAACATGATGACTATTGTAACTCACAAGTTCAAACTCCATGTAATCAACTTTTCATGTACCATTATTTTGGTGCTTCAATGCTACAAATGTTTTGAAATAGGAGAGAGGATTTAAAGAAAAAAAGAACATAGGGGCATATTGTGAATATGCATAAAAAAGAAGGGTTTCTTCCACAAAAACCCACTGTCAACACTACACAAAAATCCAAACAAAAGGAAATAAAAAAATCTTGAAATAAAAAAAGACAAAGCTTTTTCTGAGGAGAAAACCCCAAATAATGGAGGTGAGGAGTGGGGTGCCATTGGATTTTGCAGATGAGAGAGAGTAGTGAGAGAAAGTAAGGCTTGGAGAATCCCAATGCACAGATAGATAGATAGAGAAACAAGATCGAAAGAAAGATAGAGATAGAGATAGAGATAGAGATAGGGAGAGATAGAGATACAAAGATTTATAGAGAGAGATAGAGGGGGAGGGGAGAGAGAGAGACAGCTGAGAGTGTCTACTGTCTGGACTCTCTGTGCACTTTGTCACACCCCCAATCAATCTGCAAGAAAGAAAAAATTAATCCCATGTAACCAGTCTTTTAGTAGTTCATCCCCTTTCCTCTTTCCTTTCTCTCTCTAGAATCTCATGATGCCATGATCTGAACCCAGATTCGAAAAACCCAGATCGGGACGGCCATGAGAGAGGATCTCACTGGCGGCATAACGCCGTCGCCGTCGGATCGAATCGCCGCCATCGCGGATTACGTCTCTCCGTTTCCCGACCAGATCCTAGACAACGTCTTGGAAAACGTGCTTCACTATCTTACCTCACGCCAAGACAGGAACTCTGCATCCTTGGTGTGCAAATCCTGGTTCCGTGTGGAGGCCCTCACCCGATCCGACCTCTTCATCGGCAACTGCTACGCCGTCGCCCCCCGCCGCGTGACGGAGCGGTTCCGCCGCGTGACGGCGGTGACCTTGAAGGGGAAGCCGAGGTTTGCGGACTTCAACCTCATGCCGCCTCAGTGGGGTGCGCAGTTTACCCCCTGGGTGATGTCGTTTGGGCAGTGGTATCGTGCGCTGGAGAAGGTTTGTTTGAAGAGGATGTCTGTTAAGGATGAGGATCTGGAGCTGCTTGCTCATTACTTCCCCTTGTTTAAGGAGCTTGTGCTGGTTTGCTGTGATGGGTTTGGGACTAGCGGCCTCGCTGTGGTTGCTAACAAGTGCAGGTATTAACCTTAGGGTTTGAATTCGGAGTACTAGTTGCCAATACCCAATATAGATCTGTTCATTTTTTGGTTTTCTTGAAATTAGTTGTTTGAATTTGTTGCGCCTGATTTGGGTTTATCGATAAAGATCCATAGAACTTAACCCAGCTCGCAGGTTCGAATATAACCGCTAACAGAAGATCGTTCGGGTCAATGGAGGTTTTCCCGATCCTGAAATTTAGGGCCGGGATTAGTCGAGGTGCTTGTAAGCTGGTTTGTTAGCTTCAGGGCCGGGATTAGTTCGAGGTGTGTTTGAGTTGACTCAAACACCAATTATGGAAGAGAAAGACATTAACTTTAGAACCAATGGAGGTTTTCAAATTGGTGGTTGTGAATTTGTTGGGTGTGATTTGGATTTATGGGTAAAGATCCATAAAAGTTCGTTGTCACAACAAGTAAGGGGCTGACTTATTGTGAAAGATCAATGATGTATTGCTCGGTCTTTGACTTCAGACTGCAGGATTAGGGATTAGTTGAGGTGTGTGTAAGCAGAATTAGCCGGGGTGCGGCTAACTTAATCCGGACACTGTTTATAAGAAGAAAATAAAGATTCACTACAGTTTGAAATTAACTCGTGTTTTCGTAATTTGTTGTGGAAAAAATTTAGGTTCAATTGTTACCGCTAGTAAAACATCCTTGGGTCAATGGACGTTTCCCTCGGTTCCAAAATTTAGGGCCGGGGATTTCGGGGTGCCATAAGTTGGTTAAGTCTGTTAACTTCAGCACGCTGATTAGTCGAGGTGCACGTTAGTTGACCCGATCACCAGTTAAAAAATGAAAAGATCCATTGAAGTTTGGAATTAACTATTTTTTCCGTAGAATGTTGCATATACTTTTGTTTTCCATGGTTTTATGAACAATTAAGTTCTCCATTGATTTGGTATGATTCTGTTGAAAAGGATTGGGCGCTCATCTTTTGTACTCTTAATTGGACAAAACTTTTGGGGAAAGGTTGGTGATGCCACTTATTGTTCTGCATCAACTAATCCGAGCAAATCTGCAACTTATTGTTCTGCTCTGCATCAACTATTCTGAACAAATCTGAAGTCTGAACAAATGAATTATACATTGTGGCTTTCCTTGGAACTAACTGGATGGTTAACTTAAAATCTTGTGAAATTGTAACGGTTAAGGCTCTGTTTGGGTTTCTAAGGAGGGAATTTGAGAGCTCAAATACAGGTTTTGAACATATGGATTTGACAACGAGCTTACGATCTTTATCATGCTGGATTTGAAATGACCTACTTAATAGGAGCAATTTTAATTCCTTCATGTTAGACAATGGAATAGTGTGTGTTCTGCATTTTATGTTCATCACTGCTCTTTGCTTAATACCAGGAACTGATAATGGACTGCTTGAAAACCACTTAAAGAGTCCAATTTAAATTCTGTAAAGTCCGTAGTGGGAGAAGATTTTGATTTCTTTGTGCATCTTGAAATGATTTATCTCAGGAAACTTCGAGTGCTCGATCTTATTGATGACGAGGTTATGGACGATGAGGTTGATTGGATTTCATTTTTCCCTGCGGGCGAAACTTGTCTTGAATCTCTAATCTTCGATTGTGTCGAATGCCCAATAAATTTCGAGGCATTGGAGCGACTGGTGGAAAGATCTCCTTCGTTGAAGAAACTTAGACTGAATCGTTACGTTAGCATCGGGCAGCTTTACCGTCTAATGATTCGGGCTCCCCGGCTCACACATCTTGGTACAGGTTCATTTAGCACTTCAGATATTGTTGCTCATGGCGATCAGGAACCAGATTATGCCTCCGCTTTTGGTGCTTGCAGCAGATCGCTAGTTTGTCTCTCAGGATTTAGGGAAATCGTTCCGGATTATCTCCCTGCAATCTACCCAGTCAGCGCTAACCTCACCTCCCTAAATTTTAGTTACGCCAACATTACTGCAGAACAACTTACACCGGTCATCTGCCACTGCCACAAACTCCAGATTTTTTGGGTACGTGTTTGATTTTGTTCGTGTGTTAAATAATCGATTTTTTTTGGTATGGGGTAGTCAGATTTTTTGGGTAGTTTTTTTGTTACGTGGGGGATTTGTTTGTTCATGTTATAGTTATTTATTTTTTAATTTTTTAATTTTTTTAGTGAAGGCTTGCTTTCTATGTCTACAGGCACTCGATTCGATCCGCGATGAAGGACTACAGGCAGTGGCCGCCACATGCAACGATCTCCGTGAGCTTAGGGTTTTTCCTGTCGATGCTCACGAGGATGGCGACTGCCCTGTTTCTGATGTGGGTCTCCGTGCAATTTCTGAGGGTTGTAGGAAACTGCAATCAATTTTATATTTTTGCCAGCGAATGACTAATGAAGGAGTCATAGCCATGTCAAAGAACTGTCCGGACCTTTTGGTGTTCCGTCTTTGTATAATGGGGCGTCGTCGCCCTGACTACATTACAAAAGAGCCCATGGATGAGGGTTTTGGAGCCATAGTAAAGAACTGTAAGAAACTCACACGGCTCGCCGTATCTGGTTTGCTAACGGATAGGGCTTTCAGTCTCATTGGACAATATGGGAAACTGGTTAGGACCCTTTCAGTTGCTTTTGCTGGAGACAGCGACATGGCACTGAAATATGTGCTTGAGGGATGCCCTAAATTGCAGAAGCTTGAGATCAGAGACAGCCCATTTGGAGATTCAGCTTTGCGTTCCGGTTTGCAACATTTTTACAATATGAGGTTTCTATGGATGTCTTCGTGTAGGTTAACTCCCCAAGCTTGTAAGGAGATTGCTCAACAAATGCCCCATCTTGTGGTCGAAGTGATCAATGGGAATATGGAGGAGGAGGTGAAAGATGACTTTGTTGACATTCTATACATGTATAGGTCCCTTGAGGGTCCAAGGGCTGATGTACCAAGCTTTGTGAAAATCTTGTGAACTCGACTTTAAGCGGGTTTCCTTCATTACCCACGAGTTGATTGCTCTCTGAAACGATACAAGAAGCTGCCTTTGTTCTTGGCTTGAGCTTGATGGACTGCACTTGAAAGCCGGAGCACTCTAAAAGGGCCTGCTTATGTTCTGGTTCTTCGAGATGGCGCATGGAAACGAGCACGAGCTTGATGTTGACTCCAAACGAGCACGAGCTTAACTTTGAAGACCGTCGTCTCTGAATGGATTCAACAATCCAATGTTGTTGTGTTGGTACGCATTTAAACTTTTTATGTTTCTCTCTGCATTGTTATTCATTTCCATACAATGTAGTTTTCTAGAGTTAGCGATGAGGAGGAAAATGATTCAGCTGCATTTGAAGATTGATTAGTTATTTGTTATGTACTATTACACTGGATCATATTTGTTGAGGGTCCTGAAATTCAGAAACTATTTGTTCAGACCTATTTTTCCCTCTTTCAGTAGAATTGAGTCATCTTGTTATTCAGTTTGGTGTTAGTTTTTGTAGCCTTTGAAGTTGTAGCTGGTGAGAACAAATGGATGCCTATAATGCTAAATGTTCTTTTTCTTTTATCTCTTGACAAAATTTGTAATTATTCTGAAATTTGTACACATGAGCCATTTTTGAAAAATGAGGCAGGTTTAACTGAAGAATTTGGATTCGCGAGCATGCAAAATGACACTAAACCAATGCAGCAAACTTTATGAATTATTGGTATTTTGAGATTGTTGCTATAGTGCATGCTCATAATGCAAACTGTTGCTGTTTTGGACTCGGGGTGCAGGTGTGCGGTCCTGGTGTGCGTAATTCTACTAATCTTAACCATTGATTGCGAAAATGGGCGGTTCAGATGTCGCACCAGGATCCCCGATTCCTGCTATTTTTGCATCTCTAGTAAAATTTGTATGAGTATTTATTTTCGGATATGGCTGTTGACTTTATTGTTGTATTTAGTGTGAGAAAATGGGTAATAAATGCCAAATATGCAAAATGGACCATGTTCTAGTGGGAGAGGTTGTGTTCTTTTGCTTTTCCTGTTTGTGTAATGATCAGTTTTGATAGTGAGACCCATTAATGATGTGAGGAAAAAGTATTTTGTACAAGTACACATTGCATGGACCTTGTGGGTTCCACTTCATGAGACGGAGGACTTCCCCCACTACTTTTTGGTTCCTTTTCTCTACCTTGTGGACGGTCCTGATTCTCTCTCACAGGCATCTTTCGGGAACTCTCTCCGCACTGGAGACAGAACTCGTGTGAATCCATAGATTTGGGTTGTACCTTTATGATGATTTGTCTTCTAATAAAACTATTGGTACACTATTTGGTCGGAGTCGCTTACTTTGTTTAAAATAATTTCGTAAGAGCATCTCTACTGCACTACTTAAAAAATGTTTACTAAAGTGTACACCTAAGCACATGTGGGACGCTATTTTGTGTATTAAGAACTTAGTTAGCTAACTACGAAGAAATTCACTTTAATGAGACTCCCTAAAAATGTTCACTATCTTTTAGAGTGAGACCCATTTAAGTGGTGAGGGGTGTCAAGTGGTCCCACAAAATTCTTCTCTCCTTCCCTTCTCTCTATCTCTCTCCTCTTTCTCTCTCCTTAAGTCTCTCCCCAAATTTAGGTAGTCAATTAGGGCACTTTAGGTAGTGAGGGGTGTTATCTAGGATTTTAGGGAGTCAATTTTTGTGCAGTAGAGACCATTTTTTTGAGTTTTTCTTAGGTAACTAGTTAGGACACTTTAGGGAACCCTTTTAGGTAGTGCACTAGAGATGCCCTAAGCATCTATAAACAAAGTCAACTCAAGTGGATATTGGTAAGTGTTTTTTTTTTTATTAAATTTCGTAACTCATCTGTTACTGTGGCATTCCGTATTTGGGAACCGGGTTTCCTGTGATGTAGGGGTACACTATAGAGTTATAGTGCGGTGTAGGGGTATCCGAGCCGCTTATCTCAGCAATTAATTGTTCGGATTTTATCTCGGTCCGTCATACCTCTATTGTCTAGAAAATTGAGTCGTTGATTCGAGGCACTGCCGCGTGCCGCCGTAGGCTCCTCTCTTAGCTTATATGTTTTATTTGATAATTTCTTCTTATTTTAGACACGTTAAAAAATCGTTTATGTATCATTTGTTTTATTTTTGTTTAGATGACATCTAATCGGTAGGTGATCAACAATTCGTGGTCCTTATCTTCCATTTGTTCCAGTTTTGAACCGCTGTGGACCCATTTCCGGTACAAAATTCCACCTGTATATTTTGTTTTTCACAAATGTGAACCGTTGACATAACTATCGACGTCTAATCAAGCGCTTTTTTTTGGGGGTGGGGGGTGGTCTTCTTACTTTCTTATGATACCTAAAATATGACACTTTGATTCTGGTGGTGGTTCATAAAGTAGAGCATATGTGATATGTGCATAGAGCTGCAAACGAACCAAGCTGCTTCCGGCTCGGTTCAGCTTAGCTCGTTTAGTAATCGAGTTGAGCTCGAGTTTGAGTTTTAGGCTCTTTTAGTAAACGAGCCGAGCTTTAATACTCTAAAGCTCGGCTCGGCTTGGCTCGTTTGAAGCCAAGCCAAGCTCAAGCTCAAGTTTTTAGCTCATTCAATAAACGAGTCGAGTTTGAGTTCGACAAAGCTTGACTCAGCTCATTTGCACCCGTATGTGTATGTGGGGGTGAAATCTGCTTTCTTTGTTGTAATGGTCTTTGGCCAAGATGGTACTGGAAGCAAAGCTTATCAACAGAGTGGGATCTGACTGTGCAAGAAAACTACAGTAAATGATGGGAAACCAAGTTTGCCTTTCATTTCCTGTCTATTATAGGTGAAAGTGGACCAAACCCAATTTATTTTTCCCTCGTCCCCAATGTTAGTCCGGTTGGTTGGTAGATTTGTTTTCCACACAAACGACCAGGGTTCGCTTCTACAAGTCAGGCCGCAAGAACGTAATTTCTTGTAAATTCTTTAGTCTTGACGTGGATGATCCCTTTGACCGCACGGAAAGGAGGACGAAACCCAATGTATTTTTTCCTCTCTCTGAGTGTCATTTGGGGGTGGGGTCGGATGATGCAGCAGAGGGAGGGCCTTTAAAGGACTATGGATAAGAAGAAGAGTGTGGTGGTGCAAAAATTGAACTTTCAAAAAGGATTTTGATAATTATTATTTTTTCCAGTTCTTGGCTTTATCCATATTGCTTACAGTGGGTACAGTGCAATGGACGACTACTGTGCAGAGAATTACAGCCTTTGCTTTTTTGGTTTTGTATTTATCTTGGCAAAATTGGTCCCCCCTTTAATTATATATATAAAAAATGACTGAATTGACATATTTTTGCAAGAAAAAAAAAAAAAAAACTCCATAGTGGAGAAAAACTGGACAGATTTAGTTATATGGTTTTCGGATACGGTGCTGGATCGATTTTGATATATTTTTTTTTTTTTTTTTGAAAATGTCAAGTCAATTCCATTCAGGAATATGCCCGAGGGCAGTACAGATTTCATCAGAAACAACAGGAATGAACCAAAACTATCAAAATCTAGACGGTGGCACCCCTGTCCGAGGCAGACCAACAACAAGGCTGGGCTAGGAACCTGTCCACGATCTGCTAGTAGAGATCCCAAAGGAAAACAGCTCAAACCCTAACACTAATTACAAGATGAAATCTTAGAACCAAGCACCCAAAAGGGGCTAATAAACCACCTATGAACAGGGGTAAACAACCTAACCAAAACAAAAAATAAACTGAAAATAAAAATAACGGAGGGTTGTCGACAGATCCGCCGCACCGGAGCACTGTTGACTTATTAACGGAGGGTCCGAGTTGATTTTGATAATCGAAACCATTCACATTAAGAGCTAACAAGTTCATCAAATGTGAGAAATCACGTTAATCGAAAATTGCAGAATAAGTGATTAATTCACATTTATCTTTAACAAATTCTGATCCAGTATGTAAAATATTTTTTTTTAAAAAGGAAATATGTGTTTTCAGATTGCGTTAAGCGAATAATGATCAACATGATCTTTGCCATGAACGATCTTCTCTTCTCGACAAACTCTACGAGACGAATGATTTGGACTGTCGAAATAGTTTGCGAGGAACAAAAAGCAAAAATCGGACCACAAAAAATTTCTCCAAAATTGGGGAAGGAAATAAATTTTTGAACTAGCTATACCACACCAAATTTCTCCAAGATGGTTTTCAATAATGCAATTGCTTTACTTCTGAACTTTTCATGACCACTTTTCCTATTTCCATAATTGAATGAAAATGACCATAAACTATTGTTCATTCATTGATCTCCCTTTTGATGGCCCTTTCCAAATTATAGAAATTTTATTTATGGGAAATTTACGATAATTTCAACACTTAGGTTGAATGAATGGTGACAAGTACAACTTTTATGGGTCAAATTTGCAAAAGTAGCTTAACCAACAATACTAATTTGGTACTCTTTCTATCCCAAATTGTTGGTCATGTTGGAATTTCAATACAATTTTTAAACCGTTCATATCTTTCAGTCTATTACTATATATTTAGAAATTTTAAAAACATTATATAATAGCATTAATTAATATCTACTATCAAATAAATTCCATATGGCACATAAAATACGTTATAGATTAAAAGATATGAATAGTTTAAAAATTGCATTGAAATTCGAACACGACCATAGACGCAGTGGACATAGGTCATTCCTACAAAAAGAGTTTATCTAGCGATTTATACCCACGCAACATAGGCTTCATAAATTTGTAAATGGTTCAGATTTCTGCACATGATTTTTTGTACCCGAACTTCTTTTAAATATTATATTTGTAAAGGATTTGGCTCCTCTCTGGTAATGAGAGGGTAGTTTCCCGCCTAGTTCCTTCTTTTTCGGGCTCATATAGAGTCGTATAGTACGTAGATCTCGTCGAGTACTTAAATCACATAAAAATTTGTGTTGATTAGATATCGTTTGATAACCAATCAGATCACACTAATCTTGGAAAAAATGTACTGAACTATACAAACCGGGGGGAAAAAATCACATTTTTCATTTTTTTTTTTTAAGATAAATACTTTTGGATCAGGTATCAAACGATATCTTATCGACAATAACTTTTGAATGACTGACGAATCAGATTGTTAATGTGGGCCAGGTATGAACTCGAAAAAGGAGAGACTTGACGGATGAGCCTCCTTTTGTAGAAATTTTCGTTGAAGTAATCTGTGGAGAGATTTTTGTGATGTTTTACCGGTCAACATTATTCAGTTCATTTTTTCATTTTTCCCCTATATTTTTCTGTATATCCATATATTTTGTGGAAAATGACGTCCACGATAACGACCGATACTCTCTCAAAAGCATCTTCCAATCATAACCGTCCAATCCGCTCCCACCTGACGTACTGAAAAACAGTACTGTGGACAGCTCAATCAACCCATTAAAACGGTTCTACTTTCCTATGGGCACATTAATCATTTTTGGTAATCACAAAGACGTTTTTCCCCCCCTCAATGGGAAGGAGTTCCGGACCAATTTACGACGCCTCAATTAGTTCTCTCCCCGGTCGAAATCATAGGTAGGTTATTGACATCAAGAGTAAGAAATTCAGTAAAAATTACTCTCTCCGTCCCAATTTTATAGTCACTCGTTCTATCATAACCGGATAAAAAAACGATTATATCTTTCAATCGGTAATACATTTTATATGCAATATGGATCTTGTTTGATAGATCTTAATTTAATCTAATAAACAAGGTGTTCAAAATCACCTAAAATATTGTAGATTATAAGATATAACACTTTGAAAAGTGGCACGAACTCCCAAAAGAGACTATAAAATTGGGACGGAGGGAGTACTTTCTTTTGATTTGGCCTTAAAATTAAACCGGGATCATGTAGGTAAAAACCTACCTACCTACCAACAAGGGGCTAATATTACAATCGTTTTGAAATTTATTTGATTTTATCATTTGGGAAACTTAGCTTGATTAATTAGTGGTGGGTTGTACATAGATATAGAAGTTCTTAGACTCATCCGATATAGATATACTTGAATTCCCATTTTTTTTTTAATCCAAGTGTATCGTACTCTCTTCGTTCCAAATTACTGGTCATTTTTTGGTTTTCCAACTTTTTAAGCAAACATGAAATAACTGCATTGGCAAGTTTTCCAAATGACAAAATCTGCTACAATCAACATTTACTAAAATCTCGAGTTGATCTTATCAAAGCCAAATTCTAAAGTCAGCTCATTGGGCTGACATTAAAATTTAAAAATGGTGTTAAAATGTATGAAAAAGTGTGAAAGTATATTGAAATAAGTGAAAACTGTATGAGAGTGTTTTATTTTTTTCTATATATATGTGTTTATTGTCAGCCCATTTTGGGTGACAATAGAAAATCCCTTTATCAAATGAGCAAGATTTTTGCTAACATCAAAGATTTCACTCACCCTAAGCAGATTCATTAATTAGCATCAGTGCCTTTACATTTTCACTTTTGAATGAAATAATCATTGTTCGTAAATGAGTTAGTATTTTGAAAGATTAAGTAAATTTTATTTTAACTTTTTAAAATACCTTAACAATTTGAAGCATCTCAAAAATGTACAGTAGAAGGGACAAGCTTGAAAACATATTTATAGTTCTGGAAAAAAGATTCGGAACACATAGTACATGCGAGTGTGCACAAGGATCGGTACACATTTTACTTTCTCGAAAAACAAACAATAATAATGCAACAAATTGTCGTAAACTTTGGAGTTTGGGCGAGTTGTTGTACTTTTGGGCGTGAGGCCCCACAAAACCTATCACCGAGTCGGTGGGCCACGTGTACGGTATGGGAGGCTTTGGACACATTAATGGCATTTGTACATTACATTAACTTTAATGACCTGGATTATTCATTGTTTAATTCACATAATTAATTGTTAGCAGTAATTAATACCAGTACTACAATAAATGGTGCGTGTTTAGTCAACGGGGATTAGGGTTTGTTTGGAATTTGTGATAAAAAAAAAAGAGGAAATAAAAGTTAAACAAATTTCCCTACCACTGTTTGATTACGGGAGAAGAGAAAATAACAAATTGTAATATTGTGAATAATGAAAATTTCTTTTCATTTTCTTTTCTTTTTTTTTATCATTTTGGGATCGAGTTTCATTCCTCCTTCCCCATGTAATAGATTAAGAATGACCAATAACAAAATAAATAAATAAAGTTCAAAATGGATAAATAAATTGAAACAAGTGATTAGTTATAGAATAACCGCTTATCAAGTGATCTTATAGTAAATTGTGAACAAAACTACTACTAACGGATTATGAATTTGAAGAATCAAACCAAACCATAAATATACGGTTCGGTTTCGGTTTTAAACCACGTTTTGCTTAAATTTGAGATATCATCTCCTTAAACTATCTAAAGTGCCCTTTCATAAAAAAATATATATGTTGAAAGTACTATTTCAAAACTTATAGTATTAAAATAATAAAAGCTCACTAACATCAACCAACAAAAGAAGAGTAAAATAACTGTAACTAGAGAATGAATAAGGCCATGGAATAAGGTCTTAAATTAGGAAATTAGTTACCGAGCACAAATATTACAAAATAAATTGACTAAGTCCAAACCGTCTATTTTAGGGTATTGAAATTATAAAAATAGGTTATCATAAGAATTAATATTACAGTAGAAGTGAAAGAATATATATATTATACAGTTCGAATTGATTTGGAATCGGAATCGTCAATATAAATTCACAGACAAAATCATTTAACAGATTTCTAATTTTTTAAAGCGGGACCAAACCACATTACTCAAAAGCCAAATTAAACCACTCGATTTGGATTGAATTCGCGGTTTGATGGTTTTTAGTTAAAATCACGTTGTTAATTACTAAAG
This sequence comes from Vaccinium myrtillus, assembly GCA_016920895.1. Classification (NCBI taxonomy): domain Eukaryota; kingdom Viridiplantae; phylum Streptophyta; class Magnoliopsida; order Ericales; family Ericaceae; genus Vaccinium; species Vaccinium myrtillus. The sequence goes on from CM029274.1 coordinate 5,917,031, forward strand.
TAGTTCTTTTGGCTTTGCTCTAACTTTAAATGAGGCTTCTATTAGTAGACGGTGAGATTAATCTCACAGAATAAATGAAGTACGTGTAAGCTGGTCCGAATACCTCGTTATGAGAAAATTTACTAGTAGTACTTCTTTTGGTGACAGTGCAAGTTGATGACTTCTGAATTCTGCCACCGGATCTAATCTGCATTTAAAAAATCATTACTACATATTTATGAGCAGATTGCTATGGAGCGTGGCCGACATTTTTTGGCCGGTACCGGATTGTTTATCTATAAACTACGAACGTTTGGATCGAAGAAAAGGAATCCAAGTAATCTGGGTTTTTTTTTTTTTTTAATTTTTGTTTTCAAATTTTGCCCTTTTCCCTTCTTAGTACTAGTATTATCTTCTCTGATTTTTCTTTTAAATTTCGGGTCAAACTTATTTCCAAATTCATTTCATCTTAACGAGATAAATTCAAAAAATGATAGTACTAAATTTTTACTAATTTACCGAATACCAAAATTAAGTTCAGATTGGTTGAATAAGGAAGATCTATTTGTTCTCTAGAGAATCTACCTCATGTTTTAGTTTACTTAACTCAAATTTCTGCCATAATTCTGATAGTTTTTAACGAGCTGAATAATAACCTGTATAGTTTGACTAAAAAACTTAACGAATTTTAAAATGTATCCAAACTTTACTCTTTTTTTTTTTGTACAAACCTTTTTATGCACTTAAGCACTAGATTTTTTAGAATTAATAAAAACAATTTTAGCATTATCACCACCTTTTAAAAAAAATTGTTTTTATGTTGGTGGGTTTATCATTTAAGTGGATATCCAATGAACTTTTAAGACATTTAAGTAGAGCCAATTTACAACTTTTTTTATATATTTAATAGCCCTAAAACGAAATCGATGTTTGGAAATGGATTTGGACACAAATGTGATCAGAGCTATTCGAAGTACATGGCCTCACACAATAGCCCTAATTTTTATTTTTATTTTTATGAAAATGGTTATTCGTGATTTGAAAAATAGTTTGATGCTCTCTAAAAACATAAATTCAAAAAACCGTCAACCCAAAAACAAAAATTAAAACATAAATGAAAAGTGTAAGAAAACATGAGATAATTATTTGCACTCTAGAGTCGATCCGATCTCTTGCGTGTGATAGCATCTCATCAACTATGGAGTTCTTTTCCAAAGAAAGAGATATATAACGAAAGCTTTTGGAAATTGAGGGCATGAAATCCATTTTGATTTGGCGTACAAAAAATTAGTACCAAATTCTTGACTTTATTGACATGATGTTCATAATATCCTTAATACTCTTCCAATCACATTACTCGACCCCAGCTCAGGTCACGTGCCGCAAAAACCTCTCTATCTCTATTCTCGTACATTTTTAACCGTTGAATTACACAATACTATGTGAAGATAATGGTGTGCGATCTAGTAGCTGAAAATGCAGGGGAACAGAGTTATGTGAATTGTTGTGTAACTCGGTGGCTGAAAATGCACATAAACAGAGATACAATGGCTAACTACTAAACATTTTAGCCCGTTATATGTGTGAAGGCTTAATGAGTTATTGAATAGTAAGGCCCAAAGAGAGGCCTCGCGTGCTCAGGAAAATAGGCTAAGACCCGAGGCAATTTGAGGAGTTCAATCCGGAAATCGATCAGTTAACTGGGTGTGCGTTGCGAACCTTGCACGCAGGGGGCTGCACATACGACAGTTTGCCTCACGTAAACGCAAAAAAGTTTTTTTTGTGCACAAAGCCGTTACAAACAAATGTTTAAAACATGTGCATAATCAGTGCACAGATTTTGGGGGGCTAAGAGCAAGAAGGTCGATTGTGTTTTGCAATATGAGGATAGATTTGAAAGAGGTACAAGATTGAATTGCACATGGAAACACATGCTAGAGCTTGAAATAGATATGTCAAAATATGCGGATTGTTGTCCTTTAGTCATTGAACCAAAATGATATAAGTTTGGAGTTGTGAAAGAACAAAGTCTACAGATTTAATTTAAAATGATGCAAAATGGCAGCAAAATCCTTTCATGTGACGATCTCTTATGCAAAATGAGATCGGCTATAATTTCTTAGCTCATCACATGTACATCACTACAACAAACGAATTGAATTCATCTCCAAAACAACAAATTCGTAGCTAATGCTTTTAGCAATGAAAAATTTTGTCACCCAATTTCGTCGCCAGGAGCAACCAAATTAGAAAAAGACTTAGGGTGAGGTTCCCATTTTTAGATTAAAGTCCTAAAAGTGCTAAAATTCTTAAAAGTAGTTGATAGATCCTGTCAAAATCTATGTTTTAAGAGTTTTAGGAAAATGAGAAACTCACCCTTGGAACTTTGTACGTTGTTGCTCATATTCGAACACGAGACATCTGGTTTCCAAGCTTCCACTCCAACCACTTTACCACTTAACTTTTCATTGATATATAATATTGCAAAATTAATATATAACTATTTTTTCGATAATTTTTAAAGTAATCTATGTTTAAATTAGATTGTTAATTTTGAAAATGAGAAATTAATGAGAATTACATTCGGCGTTTGCCTTATTCTTCGCCAAATAGGCCCTATTTCACGACGAAATTCAATTTCTCATTTTCAAAATTACATTTGGCAACGGAATTTGGATTTCATCACTAGATTTTGTCACCCAAAGTATTTTTTTGTTGACGTGAAGTGTTTATTTTAAGAGCAACAAGTGATTAGTTATCCGTTGCTCATAGAATATATATGATTCGACCAAGCATATACCATTGTTAAGACAATTATTTTTGCATGAATGCTATGCACTTCATGAGCTACAAAATAAATGGTTCAGATTGTCAAATAAGACCAGGACCATTGTTAGTTTTGCGTCACGTGAGGGATCGACACCTGAAGGATCCTGTAATATTAATTATCTTCTTAAAAATACACAACCAGGTACAGGCAACAATGACTGTTTTTCTTATGGGACAGTTGTAGTAGATAACAAGTTATTTGTAATGTTACTTAAGGTCTTTTAACACTTTCTTCTTCTTCTTTTTAGGTTATATTTAACAATTCTTTGATTCATTGTTTGGCATGTGGCCACTACACCACTACCCCACTTCTCCTAGTTTTTTTTTCCAGAAGCTCTTAAAGATTTTCTCCACTGATCTTCAACAAACTCATTTGACCCCTTGAATATTCGATTGCTTCAAAGAGCTTTGACCCACTTGTGATCAACTACCTGCCTCATAGCCACCAATTCATTGGGTGCTTTATAGACTTCTTTACATACATTGATTTGGAAAGAGAAAGTGATTGAAAATCTTCCCGATGATTTCTCCTATAGAACAAAAGAAAGAAAACCTCTTTAAGTCTTAAACTCGAAGGTTAGCACTTTATGGCCCAAGAAGTTGGCCAAAATTTCTCTCAATTTCTAAAAGCTTGCACTCGTGATTAAGGAGGGGCAAAAGGGGGTTCTTAAATGGTCATAAAAAGGAAAGAAAACCTTCTTCTACGAATAAGTGTGTATATACATGCATGGTCGCGCGGACCTACATGTATTCCAAAGGAGCACATCTACTTAATTGCATGTATACAATGACATTTCTAATACACAGTATATGATATGATATCGACCCGTATCCTTATTTTCAACGGGGAAGCGATAGCGGAACTCGTGAGAAGACTCTACTTGACGCCTCCTGTGGTAGAATCCGAGTTCTGTGTAGTTATATATAAAGATACTATAATATGAGTAACATCTATATCTGTCGGATTGTTTTTAAACTCTCTCCCCTAAAACAAATTAGTGATAGGAAGGGTTTCAAATCAATTAAGTTTTCAAGGCATTCGACATCGTACCCGCCACTCAATTTTTAATCCAATCGCAGAAAGTGACATTGTATAACTGAATTCACGGCCACTTTGGGCACAACAATTAATATCTATCTTTGAAGTTACAAAATAATGCTGTTCAAAAATTACAAAGGAGGTTAAATAGAACGAAAAGGAAGATAAGAAAGCAGAAGATCCTAACTGAGTTTGGGTAAAGGTTAACAAATTGGCTAATAGAAATTTGGAAGTTTGGGGCCTTGTTCGTTTAGTAGTTTTAGTTTAGTTTAGTTTTGGAAAAATGTGTAATGAGTGGAGAGAGATAGAGAGAGAAATGAGGGTAATGATGATGTCATCAAAACTAAAACTAAACTAAACTGGGAAACGAACACAGCCGTTGTATTCTTTGTCATCTCAGGATATTCGCAACATGAACAAATTTCTTCTCAAGGAAGCTAAAGAGCTTTCTTCTTCTTTCACCTCTTATCGGACCATTCAGAGTAGGAATTCTCTCTTCAAGGAAGCGTGTAAGACCTTGGATTTGAAGCCCGTTTAGGCCAATCCGGGGAGGTGTTGTGCGGTACATGTTGTGCGCTGTGTTGTGCGGCAAAACGACGTAGTTTTGTTCATTTTATTGGTACACTTCAATAGGCCCTGTTTGGAGAGTTAATTTTGAGGTTCAATTTTAGGGTTCAATTTTAGGGATTTAGCCTCTTTGGGGTAGGATATAGTGGTTTTAGGCACTTGGGTTTAGGCGCTTTGGGTTTAGGGTTTAGGCACTTTGTAGTGACTTTTTCCTTCTTCCAAACAAGATCTTTGGAAGCTTCAAATGTGTGCCAAAAAATACGTCGTTTTACCGCACAACACGGCGCACAACACCTACCGCACAACACCCACCCCAGATCCGTTTTAGGCATTGAAGTTAGAGGGGGAAGAAATTTTATTTTGAAGCAATTTGTTGAAATGCAGGAGGAGGAAATGGCAGGTAGAATCGATGCTCTTGATGACTTGGAGGAATGTGTTTTCTTAGAGGAAGATGGTAATTCTCTTTCTCTGGAGTTTTAATGGCGGGGTCCGGAGGGTTTTGGCTTTTTCTCTAGCTCTTAGGTTTTTTATGTCGGTTGTCTTCTTTTGGAGTTTGGATTGTTCTTTTAATTCGTGGTTTCTTCGGTCGTACGTGAGCGGTTTGGTTTTAGTGGGTTGTGGTGTTCCGGTTGTTTTTTGGTGCTTTGGTTGGATTCTTGACAACCTTTTGGGTGTAGGTTTCGGGTAGCTTTTCGCCTGTGTGCTTGAGATTCTTTTAATCTTTGTTTCCATTTTCAAAGATTAATAGTAGTAAAATTCTTTTTGTCGATAGAAAAAATATCTATCTTTGAAGTTTGAACTTCTAGTCACAGTCACAGGGTGGGAGAGACAACCAAAGGTTACAAATAAAAGTGTGTGGTCACTAGTCATCGGTCTCCCTCCATCAAAGTGGCTTTTTAAGATAAAGTTGGCCTAAGCAGCTTCAACCGGTCAAAATTGCATTGGAAAGAAGAGTACCTGATGTTACTAACATGGTGGAGCCCAGTTTGGTCTGAATCGACTTCTCACTCCATTCAACACCTAAACATATCACCAACCAGCTAGCCTTTAAATAAGCTTACAAATTAAAAATAATATTTCTACTAGGCTATGGTTATACCTACGTGGAATTAATGAAAATAAAGCAAAGGTTTCATCATCTTTCTTCATTGAAAGGACTTTGTCCAACCCTTTTTTTTGTCAAGCTTTCTTATCTTATTCAAGAAAAGAATGAGTAAAGGGTTCATAATTAAAGTTGCCTAATTCTTTTCAAATCATCCCTTTTATGTTGTGATCCATGTTCAACCCCCTAACAACAGGTTCCAAAAAGAGGGCACGGAATCCTTGTCCCTAAAATAATCATGACTCAAAATTCGCGACCCCTTCCGGTCCATAAAGTTAGTCCATGATCAGGAAAAGCCGTGCAAAATTCGTGACTCCTTCCGTTACATGGTTTTTAAAATTTCTTCTCACCCAATTAACGATTTCAATTAGTTCTTTTATTTGGTACGAAAAAATAAAATAAAAATCATGAACAATTTTTTTTTTTTTTTTTACTTTTTTTATCTGAAATTGCACGATTTTTCATAATGACCTAGTGTTTTAGGAGGGAGGGAGTGTAAAAAAGTACTACCACTGTCCGTGTTTGCTTGTCCATTTTCTCTATTCCATGCCCCTTGAAAAATTGTACTACTACATATCTTTTAATAAGAATATCTAAAAATATACAATATGAATCCTATTTTGATAGATCTCAATTATTTCTATTATACGAAAATTTTAAAATCATGAAACCCTTTATAAATTAGAAGACAGACACAATTTAAAACTTAAAACGAATGACGAAAATGGACCAACAAGCACGGACGGATGGAGTATAGAGCAAATGAGAGGGTAGCGTATATTTAGCCACGTGTGTACAGATTCAACTACGCGGTTAGTTATCAGGGTACTACAGCGAGGGCTGTGCATAGAGTGATTTTCTCGAGTTCTTCATCACAATAGAATAGCCACATCCACGTTTTATGAACCACTTAAGTCTCTTGTGTTCTTGTCTGATTATTCTTGCGTTGTTCTTTATCTTACTACATATGTATTCCCTATATCCTGCGTTAAGGTTACGCATGTTCTTAACGCTCAAAGACATTGTAGCTCACAGTGCAGTACTAAAACAAGAGGATAACATATTTTAGAACAAAAGTTACAAAAGAATTCGTGGTCTCGCAAAGGGTAGCAGCTACCAACAAGGCAGCCTTTCTAGTTGTTACCACTTTACGTGGACCGTCTTATTTATCGTGGAGTAATCATTTAGTAGTCCCGGAGCTCAGCCATGCTATGTTCCGGATCACAAACGGATTAGCAAATACTACTTGCATTGTTTCATTTCAATTTGTTATGGAGTTGACTGTAGGAGATTTAATATGCTATCGATAATTTGGTATGATCCTGATTCCTGTAATCTTGGCAACCCAATCAGCCTGCAAAGCCAAAAGAATGTTTCACATTGTGTGCACTGCTGAGAAACATGACAGCCACTAAAAAAACTGCTTTTATTAAGAGCGGATAAAACAAGTGAACATTTTCTGTGTTCATCAATGCATAATGAACTATTACTATGCACTATCTACTCCCATGCATACATTGAATTTCAAAGTATCACTCGGAGTGCGTAGACATAAATCTGAATGAATTTCTGAGAGTAAACGCATTAGTACTTTGCTACTTACCCAGAAAAGAAGAACGGACGTCAATAGGAAGGCACACACTCTGACAAACTAGATCAGTTTTTCACACTTTGTTCTATGACTATCCACCACTTCAAATTAAGGAATAAAACTGTGCATTGCTAATGATATTTCCTGTTTTGCAGAGAAACAAAAGTTATCTGAGGTCCTTTCCCACTGGAAAATCTTATGCAGTAGTTACGTACCTTCTATTTTGCAGTGTCGTAGAGTTGAAGGAATGTATCAAATACATGCAAATCTTCAAGAGATAATTAACCATTTCAATGAATGATAAAGACTTACATTCTGTTTGGGTACTAAAGTGAAAATTGAAGTAATTGCTGCAGAAGCTAAATTTTGTGAGCTTTTTAATTTTAATGTCTTTTCTACGTCTCGCTAAGGTTACAGAGAACAAACTTCATGCACGTTAAGCATTTCGAATTTGTTGTTTCTTCCTAAATTTTCAAGAATCAGAGAGAGGGAATCTCCTAATGAGTAATGACAAGATTCTTCTCAGTTCCCAGACTACGTCCAGTACTCCTTTGTTTGCTAGGTTTTCCTTTCACTTCGTAAGTTATATCGTATAGTTCATACATAAGTTACATGGACATGATCAGTACTAGTGCCAGTCTAAGTGTCAAATTCATCCAATCCTCGCGTCCAGTATGTCACGACAAGGCAAAATATCCATATTCCTTGCGATCATGTTTCCTCTATTGTCTAAGCATAAACGAGTTATTTGCCTAATGCCAGTCATGTAGAATTCCATGCAATATGGAAGTTTAAATCTCGACAGATTACTCTAGGAAAACATGATTGCAAAACTCAACAGTTAGACACAGAACTTGTAACCATACCAAAGGTCGAGCGCCCAATATGTGTACTCTATACATTTTAGAACACCCATTGTAACATAGGTTGTTCCGATGTTCTGCATTCTTCTGATACTGAGAGTGTCGTAGTAACCTATTAATTTCCTTTACAAAACCGGATACCATTTGGAAAACACATAGCCTGTACAATACAACGATATCAACAACGATCAAGACCTAAGACATCAATATCAATACATAAGGTCGGATCCAAGATTGCAAACTTTTGCTCGAATTTGATTTTCTTGAGAGGAACTGTGGAAATATTGTTCAGATTCTTCACCAGAAAGTTCCTCCATAATCTTTCCACTCTTACCTAGAAGGCTAGAAACCAAACTGTTGTTCAGTTTGGTCTTCTCTAAAACTTGATCACACATATTGTTTCATCAAAATCACTACAACAACATAAGACATTCGATAATTGAAGAGGTATGCATCATTAAACTTATCTGACAATGTATTTTTTTCCCCTTTACGACAGTAAACTGTTCGAATTCAATAGAGTAGGGGCAAAATCCCGTGAATTGGGAATCACTCGAAAATGGGGTTTTAAGATATTCCACGACCAAAGACGGAGTTAGGATTTTTGTGTAGAGGGCGGTATGCCGGGGTATATCTATGGAGGAGGTGTGGGGCTATATAATTTGATGACCCTTTTGGTTTTCATTGTTGGTGTACTTGGAAGAATGACTTAATATTGATCATGATAGTTATCATTTACAAAATCATTTTATACCAGTTATCACAAGATTCATAACAAGAGTAAAAGAACAAAAAAGCCAAAAACGATTTTTCTTTTTCTTCTGATAGTCAGATAAAACCTTTGTCATCAACTCCTCCTAGCAGTACAAAGTGCGACGAACTGCATAATGACCTAAGTAATACGATAAGTGCTGAATTAAAATGGTCAGTAAATCTTACTTAGAAAGAACTAGGGGGTAGCCTCCTCCTGATCAACAAGAAATCTAGGAGAAATAGAGTTCTCTCTCAGCTGATGTATCAGAATAAAATGTTGCTGGAATGCTAGTGATGAAATGGGCTGCGGCTGGGATATGGGATTAGAACTTGGCTCGGTCAGGCTCCAGGTTGATGCAATTACTACTTTGGGTTCTTGAAACTGGAGGTTGCTATTGGATTTCATTCTTTGAAATGTATTGACAATCCTTGCTAGAACCAATTGGGTGATTCCCTTTGGGTTTTGGTGCTCCTGTTTATAGCACCTTGGTTTTCTTTTTATTTTTGTTCTATTTTGGTTGATCACTAATCAACCCTTCTCTGGGGGCGTGTGTGGCATATGATTGTCGTCGTGTTACAGGAGTTGCAACAAAGTTGGGATGTTATACACTCGCTCATTTTAATTCATGTAACCTTTGCATCGACTAATAAAATGTTTTTGTTTTAAAAAAAAAAAAAAAGTATATGGTGGAAGTTGATGATTATAGCTATCTGCACTGATAGTGGAACAATGTGGCCACTTATTAAGTGGTGTGGACGGTGATCCAAACTTTCTCCGCACACAACTTTGGAACGGTAAAGAAATCAAGAACAATGTAAACTTGAGCTTTCATATTGACCGGCATGTCAGGTTTAATGTCTTTCGTGAAGTGTCAACCACATAATGTTGAGTACTCAAAAATAATACGAGAAGTGTCAACCACAAAATGTTGAATACTCAAAAATACACCGGCATGTCAGGTTTAATGCCTTTCGCCGCTGATATCTCCTTCAACATGCCACCCAGATGGAGAATCTATGGAGACAACAAGAGGTTATTCCGGTGCATTCAGTCATGATTTTGAAGATAGACTGGACCAGCCAGATCATCAAAGGAGGCCTTGCGTTCTTTGTAGCTTTTTGCTCTTTGGTGGTATAAAATTTTACTTACCAAAAAAAAAAAAAGGAGGCCTTGCGATACCTGGAGGATGTACAGGTAAGAATATCAATGCATCAGATACAGGAAAGGATTTGTGAAAGAACCTCAAACTAAATGCACCTTGCTGCGTATTTTACTTGTACTAGGTTTTATGCAATCGCTAGAATACAACACCTCATTATCTAAATAGGACATATGCCAGTTTGTAACCTCCTGTAAAAGACTTGGTAATTATGTTGGTTTTCCAATTAATATGACTTTTTTCTCAAACAATCCCCATAACCGCAACCATACAACATAATCAAGAAAGTACTCGTTAAAAGTGAAACAGTCCAGCATGCAGGGGCAATCGATGATAAAACTTTGCAGTCAACAGTTAATGCACAGGAGAAGGAGGTGCAGCACATGAAGGAAGGAACAATAATTACACCAGTGGAGTGTGATCAACACTCTAGAGTCCCAAAGCAGTCTAGCTACGTAGCTCTAGAAGGGTCTGAGGAGTATAATGAGGTGAATTCAAATTCATGCCTAGGCTTGGATTCCTTAGTTGAAAACTCAGAAGGCCTAATTAATGAGATTCAGAAGGCAACTCTGTCCAGTTCTATAAAGCCCAGGAGAACGAAGCCCATGTGATTGAAGAAGTAGGACAGGAGAAACCACAAAAGGAGCCAAGGAGGTTGTAGGAAACTTTCTACATTTGGAAGGGCCACTAGTAATTGGGTCGAGTACTAATATCCGTACTTCTATTTAAACCCAAGAGAAGCTTGAGAGGCTCTGTGGAAAAAGATACGAGATGGATGCATGAATTCTGGAGATTGCAAATCTTTTGAGAACTCCATCTCATCTGTCATGCAAGATGATGGTCAGAACTTGATAATAAAGGAGCTTCAGTCAACTACAACAGTTGGAACGAAATTGGGTATTGAATATTCGTATGCAGACGCTCTGATGATGAAAAGAATGATTGAAGAGGATACTAATAATAGGTTTGCTCCTTTGAGGAGGAGCAACTCAAACTGCTGAAACTTACAGGTTGAATTAGGTACTCCTCTTAACCATGAAATTAATTTCATAAAACATAAGGGTTTTAGGAGCTTAGTGAAGAAAAGCACAGGAACTATGGGGAAACATTGAGGTTGGGTTTACTGAATCAGGAACCTTTGGAAATCAGGGGGAAATCTAATAATGTGGAATCAATTTTCTTTAAAACCATAGTCTATAACCTCAAATAAAATTTTCATGGCCTATGTTCCGTGCTTGGGTATTCTGTTCAAGTGATGGTTATATTCATCTAGGCCCAGGTTCTGCTGTTGTGCTCATATTTTTTGGTACTGCTGGAATGGAGGTGTATTGTCCAAGTGCTCCCCAATGCCAAATGATCCACTGGGACTGAGTTTTTTTGTTCTTATTTGCTCTGTTTCTTGTAATCCTTTTTTTTCCCCCTTTCAGCACTTCACTGATTTTTTCTCTCCCAGCCTATACTGTGCTTTGTGCTTTGCATTTGGCTTTTCCTCGATGTACTCTTTGTTGAGTTCTGATAAAATTTTGTTGCCGATTGAAAAAAAAAAAAAAGGTGAGACAATGAGGGCCAATCTCAACGGCATTAAGCTCAGAAGGGAAGAAAGTTATAAACTTAAGTGGAGGTGGATAGATATACTGGTTCGTTCTCAGTCAAATGCAGGTATGAGAAGTGGGAACAGGAATGCAATAGTTACAATTGCAATCATGGGAAATGCTAAGTGTTCAAAAATTCTAATTTTTGGACACTCGATCCAGTTTTCTGGATAATTTCTGGGTATGTAACAATGTTGGTTGCATCATATGCGGCTCCACCTTTGGGGTGCGTGGTCAAGTGAACACCCCAAAACATTTTTTTTTTTTCAATTTTAGAAGTATTGATTTTGTTTTGGGCTTTATTTGAACACTCATTCTATATTTTGAACACTCATAAGTTCACATAATTTATTGGACAATGCTACAGTACGCCCCAATACGTATATTTTTGGTAGTTGTTACGTATGATGTTGGTACTTGTTACATATGATTTTGGTTATGAATTCACAATTCACGTCACTGTCTATGGTAACCTTGTTACGTATGATTTTGGTACTTGTTATGAACCGCTAGGGGCTTTTTAAAAATTCACTATTCACATTAATTACTATTTACGAATTCACATTACTGTTAATGGATATCAACCAAAAAATACGTAACAAGTATCAAAAACATACGTAATGGGGCTTACCGTACACCTGCTTTCAAGGGGGCAAACCATAGATTTTTCCTAATTCTTTATTTAACACCTACAATACATTAGTTGAAGCAAGGAACATATTCCTAATGACAAAAATTTAGGAAAAAATGAAGAGAAAAAGATTTGTGCCAACCTATTCGTAATTATTACCCATTTCTTTTTGTATATTAATAGATACATGCGTCTGTCTAATCTTCTCAAAATTTTAAATTTCGTCAAGAACAAGTATAAAATACTCTTATGTATCTTTATGTCTTCTAATCGCACTATTAGTACTACTACTATATGAAATTTCATGTACATACTACTGGTTAGTAGATATAGTAGAGGCTGTTCAAAAAAAAAAAAAAAAGAAGTTAAGATAGTAGAGTTAAGGCAATTCTTGAACACCCAATTAAAAATTTCTGGAGCCGTCACAAGCTTTTATGGAGAAATGTCTGCCCTAAGAAAATTGAAGTGTTTGTATGGCAAGCTAGTGAACTATTGAAGAGGAACATAGTTTTGCAAGGGGATAATGTAGAGGCAGGTGCCTTCTGTGCATGGTAGATGTGGAAACCCCCAGTGCATTTGTAACTGCAGTGCAGGGTTTCCTGAAAGGTTTGGTCCATTATCCTACAATTCTAGGGTACGGAATGGTTGAAGCCCCCCCTCTACATATGCCTTAATGTGCTGGTAGCTTACTACTCCAATAGATTTAAGAATGTTGACCAAGGGTGTTGGGAAGCATGTTTCTTGGCAACAAAATGGTCAATTTGGCAAGAAGGATGTGTTTTTCAACGCAAAGCCAATTAAGGCGAAATATTAGCTAAAGATGAGAATTGACAAGAGACCCAATTTGATCGCCATTAGTGGTTCGGGATGTTCGGAAAAATGTGCAACATTTTTTTATTGCCAGTAGACTTGCTTTTGTCGTCTTGAAGCGTATGATAACAATGTCAACCGCATGGGAGGCCGACCGGACAATTGAGGGGGATGACGAAAGATAAACTAATTTACCTCAATTGCTTTGTCTATGAAAGTGGTTGGGGTAGAGGATTTTTTTGCAGTGAATGAACTCACCCACTCTAGTGGCAATAATGAGCTGCAAACGATTGACGTTAGGATTTGATTATATATGCTGGTTTGTCATTATATAATGTGTGGAAAAACGAACTTTATTTCAAATCCAGAGGAGTCGCAGCTCCACACACACTCTATTTTCTTCACACTTTTCTACACATATACAGATGTTACACAAACATGTATAATCACAGCCTAAAATCTACCATCACGCCATTTTTGGATAATTGTTGCCACCAAAGTTGGTGACTTTACTCAAGGCAAAAACCCCGCTGCTCCAATCACTCTCAAAGACAAAAGCAAAAGATTAGTTAAATTATATTTCATCATCGCCGGCTCGATCTAAACCTAATTTACAATTTGTGAGCACAACAATCCTCGGTTGTTTGCCCCTCAGCTCCATCCTTGGGGCCTCTTCGATCGCCCATTTGGTTGGCATCGTCATTATAGGTGTCACCACGACAACAACAAGTCTATTCAAGCTATTTATGTCCCACAATTGCACGAACCTCTTGGGGCGGATCATCCTGTCCTTTTTGCAAACTCGCGAATATGAAATCTTTAGATCAAGGGATCGTGCTTTCAAAACATTTCCCTCGCTACTCTATAAAAATATTTCTCATTACTCAAAAAGTGTGTGTGAGTGAAAATGATGGACTGAGAAAAATTGTGAACTAACGCCCTATCTTGAGGCTTCGGGGGTTTGATGAAGATAATTACACAAAACATAATTTCCCAAATAATTATGTGGCTCAACTAGGTCAAAAATGTCGAAAACTGTCCAACTACATGATAAGGGAAATCGGCCTCGAAGTGTTAAAGGAGAAACCAAGGCTGTTTGATACCTGGGAAAAGAAACGAAAGGAAAGGAAAATAAAAAAAATTCCCTCTTCCATTGTTTGGGATGAGAGGAAAAGGAGAACAAAATAACTAAATTAAACTATTTTAATTAAAAAAATTCCTCCTAACTTTCCTCAACCTTTCCTTATTTTTTCCTGTCTTTTATTTTATTTTATTTTCCTTTCTTTTAATTTCCTTTCCTAGGTATCAAACAGGGCGCAAACCTCTTGGAAGTATCTTGAACGTCTTAAATGAAGTCGCGATAATCTATCTGCGGCTATCAAATCAAGATGCAACCGCGTAAAACATTTTATAGCCCTGAATATGCTGAAAAAAAACCTTGTGGCCACAAACGCAGCCGTAGACACAAAATCAGATCACGGCAACTGCTGCAACCCCAGAACTAAACGGATCCGGGGATCCTGTAGGGCGGTGCCACACTACAACCCTGTAGTGCGGCACACGAGCCGTCGATCTCGGCAATGAACGGCTCGGATTTCATCTCGGCAATGAACGGCTCGGATCATGCAAGTACCAAGATGAAATCCGAGCCGTTGATTGCGTGATCAATGGCTCGAATGCCGCACTACAACCCTGTAGTGCGGCACCGCACTACAGGATGCCCTCTTCTGAACTAAACAATAGGGATTCGGGGATCCCGTAGTGCGCTTCCGCACTACAGGGTTGTAGGGCGGCCAAAACTACGTCTTTTGGGTGTGCAAAGAGAGCACCACTATTTAATCCCTCAAAACTACGTCATTTAACCTAGTTTTATTTGTTGAATTCTAAAATGTGAGCATTTTTAAGTGGGTGTTTATTTTTTTCAAAATCAAATTTGATTTTTGATTTCTTCTATACGTGAACATAAAAGTCACTTATTTTAGATTGAGGTTGGTTTGTTTGTTTTTATTTTAGGAGTAGAAGTTTTTCCCCCGTAAAACCTGGTTCTCAAAACAAAAAGTCTACAATTAAACACATTTTTAAACTTCTTAATTTTTGGGCTTCCTTCGGTTTTGCAAAACTAATGCCCGTTTGAGATGAGAAGGGGTTACAGTGTGTAAGAATAAGAGTCAAGATGTGTAAATTGCCAATTGTGTTTAGAAATTCTAAATTATGCCACTTGTTATATTTAGGGGGCTTTTCACAAAAACACACCTACAATAGTACTAGTGAATGTTCGTGCCTAAAGACACTTTGTAAAAACTAGTATTTCTACAAAATAGATGAATTTTATTAGCTTATGTTGTCTTGCACAAATTTAAAGTCACAAATAATTTTCTAGATTTTTAAAAGGTCCACAAAAAAAAAATATTAATGTTAAACTTGACATAATCCCAAGAGAGAGAAAATGCTATGATTCTAAACTTTTGTACACCCAAAACGACGTAGTTTTGCCGCCCTACAACCCCGTAGTGCGGAGGCGCACTACGGGATCCCCGGATCCAAACAATAGGTCAAACTTCGCGGGCTTTTCCCAGACACTCCAAACTTCGATTTGTGCGTGGCTTGAACTTTCGAAAAGGTAGTTGAGTCTACTTTCTAACCCATGTAAATTGTAATTTGGATCCAATATCCTTTGTACTTAAAAGGTATGATAATATTACCCTCAGTGAGTCGAAAACAAATCATTTTGGTAAAACACTTGAATCTCCTTCATTTTAAATTGGATCAAGAACCATTTTATATTGATAAAAAATGTTTTCAAACGAATAAGATTCTGAAACCCAAACTTAAAAAATATATATATACCTTGTTCATTTTGGGACCTGTTTTCTCCATTATTTTTCAATCATTACTCATATTTCTCTCCAATCATTATCTATATTTTTAATTATTATTTTTATTTCTCTCTATCTCTCTCCAATAATTACCCAAAAACTAAACCACACAAAATCTATTAAAGTTCAGTTTATGAACAATTAGTCAAAAGCAAACCATTTCAAAGAGCGGAGGCACTAAGAGCAAGTGCACAAGACAAGCTAAACCTCTGTTTTTTTACTATTTTACCTCACAAATCACAAAAATTATGCTGCACCAGACAAGCCAAAAGGGAAGGTAAAATACCTTTGGAGGCTTGGGCTCGGTATCAATAGCCAGGCACTGTTGAGGAGCAATTGTATAAGTAAATCATTCTTTACTCTCTCTCTCTCTCTCTCTCCTCTCTCTCATCTTCTATTCTCTCTCTCTCTCTCTCCTCTCTGTCTCCTTCTCTTCTCTCTCTTCTCTTCTCTCTCTTTATTAGTTTGCATTATTTTATTGGGATACCTTTACATTTAGAGAGGATTGATGTAGTAGGAAGGCCAAGTAGGGATAGGAAAAATACAAATTTGCACTGTTGAGGAGCATTTATAGCTATCTATTGGTGCACTTGCTCTAAGGCTAAAACACTTTTTCGGCCCCTAAATTTCATCCTAGATTTCATTGTGCTCAAATCTTTAGTTCCAAGGAATTCATTGAGATCCTCGATCCAATGAAAAAACTGTAGCTCGGCCTTGGTATCAATTTCATCATTTGGATTGCCTGAGGCAGGACTTAGACACTTAGCCAAATTGAGTATCTCATAGCTTCATGTGGCCTTTCTTTTGGTTGTGCTTTGGGAAGGTAACCCATGTAATCCTCGATTGATGGAAGTGCCCGAGAGAGACAAATCTTAGGCAATATATAAAAAAGTGTTGCAACCAAAATAATGCCCCTCATACTTACAAAAATCAAACATCATTACGAGTTGGGTTGGGCTTAATTTTTTTTTTTTTTTATCGGCGGGTTGGGCTTAATTTTAACAAGGATGGTGAGAGAGGAAAGGAGAAGAAAGGGGATTCCTCTCCCTTAATGACGAGAAAAGAAAAGAGAGGGGAAGAATTTCTCCTGTGTTAACCAAACAAGCGTGAGAAACAGATTTCTATCCCTCCCATTCCGGTCATCTTTGTCGTCTCCGGCGACCTCGAAACTGAGTTTTAAGCACGGATCCGGCTTCTCCTCGACGAGACGAAGACAACGGTGGAAGTTTGACGACGATCCGACGACAGGGTGCCGCACTTGCCGCTGGCGTTCCGTTTCTCACCAAATCTCGCCACTTTTGGCGAGAAACGGGAAGGGATTCCAGTTTCTCACCATTTCTCCTCCTCTCCCACCCTTTTGGTCATCCAAACAAGGGAGAGAAACGGTTTTCCTTTCTTCTCCTTTCTTTTCTCTCCGAACCCCTCGATCCGAAGGAGCTGTAAGAGATATTCTCAAGCCCGATTCATTTACTAAATGTGCTTAAAAACTCAACCCCAATGAGTCTAAATATATATCTCAAACCCTACAAAAATCGGGCTGCGTTAGAAGGGCTAGACAAGTTAGAGGGCTATTGTGCACCCCTAGCTCCAACCCATATCCATTTTGGACCTCTAAAATGGAGAATCAAGTTTGAATCTCGGTATATGGGGACTCTCCCACAAAATAGAAATGGATATCCATTTGTGTAAATTGCAAATAACGCTATATGTCTAGGCCAGATGTATAAAAAGTACAGTTAGAAACATATTGATGATACCTTCAAAATCATATCCATCTTACTTATGGTATTTCAAAATTTTATGAAAATATTTAAAACTATAGACTTGGAAGGAAACTTGTGAAGCTTAGAAGAAATGAATTGGTGTTGTGCTCCAAAAACATTTTTTAAACAAAATAAAATACTTCCTCCGTTCCAAAATAATAGTCTCACTTTCTCTCTCTTGTCATTTTTCAAATTAAAAAATTAAGTGCATTCGTGTATTATTTTTCGGATTTTTTCACACTGAATTAAAATACTGACTGTGAGTATTTTAATTCAGTGCGAAAAAATTCTAAAAATAATACACGAATGCACTTAATTTTTTAATTTGAAAAATGACACGATTTTTTTACAGTGAACTATTATTTTGAAACGGAAGAGAAGTATCAAAATGCAGATGTTCTAACACGGGTTTAGCTCAAAATATTCTCTCACCTCCAGCTGTACAGTCGCAAAAGACAGCCTCAGGACAACCGTCCGATCACCCAACCCAACGGCGGATCACTTGCTGGCCAACATCACACCGCGTTAAGCCAATAACAAAAGAAAAAAACACGTCACAACCATCTCCATTACCCACTCGTTCAAACCAAAAACTTCAAATCTAACGCTCGTTTCCTTTTTTGTTTTTGATTTCAAGCCACCGAATCAGCAAACAATTCTCTCTCTACCACAATCGGCAATTTGATCTCAACAAATTTCTTCGTTCTAGGGTTTCTTTCCGTTTCGATCGTGTCAAATTCGTCCTTCTCCAATGGCGTCCAGTTCTTATAATAGAGGCAGTGACTACTACGGTGCCGCGCCATACAGATCGAGGTATTCCTATAATCCTACAGAATTTATCGTTTGCTTTTGTGATTTACCTTCTGTTTGTTTGATTCTCGTTGATTTGGAAGTAAATATAAAGAAAATCGAATCTTGCCATGGCGGTTTCTGCCCTAACGCAATTGGGTTGTTGTTGGGTTTTTTTTTTTTTGCTTTTCGTTCTCTTCGTTTGTTCAGCTAGTCTGCAATTGTTGAAATGGAAGTTTTTGTTTGGGTTTGTGAATGCAGAGAAGGGCTTAGCACGAGACAAGTGGCTAGTTCCGATGAAATCCAATTGCGGATTGATCCGATGCATGGGGATTTGGATGATGAGATTACTGGTCTCAGTAAACAAGTTCGACAACTAAGAAACGTAACCTCTCTCTCTCTCTCTCTCTCTCTCACTCACACACACATACGCAAAAGCACGAAGGCTGCCCTTTGTCAATTTGGTATCTTGTTAGTAACTAGAAGACCAGCACACACTGCGCACACGCTTATCACGGAGTTGGGGACTGCTGAATCTGTGATCCGCACGTTTATTTGGTATTTATATCGTAGAGCTTGATGAGTAGTGGAGTAGTATATTTTTTGAGACCAGAAAATCAAGTTTAATTGGAGATCGGAACCACATGTTCTAATGGAAGTTATCTTGTGTTTTTCGAGAAATTGTACTTCTTGTCATTTTTGCAAGACCAGTATTGGTCTTGTATTTTCCGAGAAATCGTACTTGGTGTCATTTTCGCAAGACAGTGTTGGTTGGCCACTGAGTTGCAGATGTCCGTGTACATGGATGGTCTACTCGAAAAGCTATGTAAAATGAAGAGCTTGAATCAAATTTTAGGTACTCCATTCGTTGAAAGCTTGTTCGAGATTGGTTTGTTACATAGAGAAACTAAGCTTGAACTACTCGTTATGTTTCAAACTAAACTTGAACGAGTTCCTTGCTTTGAAAAGCTATAATGTTTAAGAAATTCAAACTTGTAATGATCAACTGGATTTATGTGTGATCAACTGGGTTAATGTTAAACCGAGCTTGAACAATCCACTAATCTTTATTAGCCCTACTTGCACTTAATTTGCAACCCAATTGAGTGACCTTTAGTAAAATATCAGCACATGTCCCTGCACTGGCAAGTCTTCTTTATATTTAGTTGAAGTGGTCTTGTTTTCTTATGTCATTTACCTAGGTCTCTTCTCTTTTTTTCTTGTTCATAAGATACTATCTGTTGCTCTGATTTCTACCAGGTGCTTACATATTTCTCTGTACGATGTTCTTGGTTGGATTGTATTTTGGTATATAGTATATTTATTTCTAAGTGGTATGCGATTGTAATAAAATGCACAAGCACTGCGTGTGTCCTTTGTGCAAGGATGAAGAAGAGAGCCCTGACCACCTACTTTTTAATTGCCATTTTGTACATAATATAGTTGCCATAATCTGCAAATTGCATGTAGGGTTCCATATGCATAAGATACATAACGTCTCCCTAAGGTCATGACAACATGTTTTCTTACATTTCTATGTAAGAAAACAACTTTTGGGGCACAACTTGCCCTAAACTGGAACTGAGGGTTCTGGATGGCTGTTGTTTTCTGAAGTTGAAGCATGACTAGTTGACCATTATATGTTTCCCTTGGCCTGAGTTTTTTTTTTTCCCCCGTTCATGTCATTCTGTTTGTGAGCTCTTATTCAGAGTCTGGTGTTGCAGGTGGCTCAAGAGATAGAATCAGAAGCAAAGTTTCAGAATGACTTTCTCAATCAGTTGGTATGCCGAGAACTTAAAAACCCTTTTGATGAAGAACGTATTTCAGTTTTCTTTATTGCCTGGAACATTTCCTGGGATAGGATCTCTCATATTCTCAATTTATGACTTAGACACAATTAACTACTTTGATAACATGTCATCACTTCTTTTTGTTGTCAATTATCTAAACTGTGACTTGGGTTGAGTAAGTTTTAACTGGTAGATGAAGTTTATGGACTCTTTAAGTGGAAAGAGGATAGGAGGAAAAGATAAAATTGGTATGCAGCATGGACAATAGTTAATTAATTAATGTTTATGTAAGGTATAAGGTTCACATTCTGCATCTTGAATTAGGTAGGAGCCTAAAGTTTAGGAGGTAATATTAACTCTAGCATATAAGAATCGATCTTGTTAAAAACAGAAGTGCCCTTCCCATAAATTTTTGTGACCACGTGGTGATATTGTGGTCCATCTTACTTTCTGTACTGAGATTCGGAATCAAATCAACATTTGATCTGCCAATGGAATGAATAATTGAATAGATAGTACCAGCTTTGTTAGAACCTACCTAGAAGGACCGTACTCATGTGATTGTAGGAATGTGACAAAAAATTGTGGAGTCGGGAAGAAAAAAAATTTTGTTTTACATTTGGTGTTAAAAAAACATCTGCCATAATCACGTTGACTGCTAGGAAAAGGAGCCTGTTTGTCTGAAATATAACAGCAAACTCGATTCACTTACGTCCTTTAGAACCATATTACTTTTCCACAATGACCTAGGCAAGTCTTTTAATGGGAGCTTTTTTTATGGATCATGTACCAAATACCAATAACCTTTTGTACCCTCTTTTATAGTTCATATCACTATATACTATTCAGGGGTTCTAGTCTTGTTTCAATTTTCAGACTTGTTTCAATCTTCAGATTGGTAACAATTGCATTTGGGTACATAAGAATTTCTCCTAATTGAATATTGGTTGGTGGTTATTTTTAGGCTAAGTTTTCACTAAAAATACCGTCTTCCCCACTGTAGTCAAAAGTGTATGTTCTTTCCGCTAAATGTCTCAGTTGATGTACAGGAGAATGACTTGCGAGAGAATACCAAAAATACCTCGGAAAATACCATAGAGGAATTTTAGCCTTATTGTGATATGGAAATCTGATTAAACTTTTTTTTTTCTCTTTATTCTACTGCTATCAATTATCCATATCAAGGAAGTTGCACTTCGCCTCCCTTAAAAATAGAAGGGACTGCTTTCTGAAGGCGTTATGTTTTTCTTGTATGCGACAGCAAATGACGATGATAAAAGCTCAAGCCGGGGTCAAGAACAACATGAGACGGTTGAACAAGAGTATCATCCAGCATGGGGGAAACCATGTTGTCCATGTAGTGCTTTTTGCACTTCTCTGCTTTACTGTGGTCTACTTCTGGTCCAAACTTTCAAGAAGATGAGGTTTAAAATTCAACTGCTGCCCTTTCAATGCCAATTGCCAAGGCCAACTGGATATACTGGAGTTTTAGGAAGACACAATTTCAGTTTCTTTGTGGAGCTGTCGCCATTACTAGTGCTCTCGAAATGTTGAAACATGAATTCTTGTAATCAGGGTATAACTGTTGTGTGGTAAATATGACTTGTCGAGTTGGAACTATGAGTTCAGTTGATGGAATCGTTGCTTCTTCTGTATTCAATTGCTGACATTTACGCTTCAGCTCAAGGCGTGATAAATAAACTGCAAAATGACACCCTTTGGCACTTGTAGAACTTGACTGTTCTGTTTTTCATCCTTGCATAAGTATATGTTGTAGCCATAAACTTGGATCTTGTTTAGTTTCTTGGTGTTTGCTGGGACCAGTTAAGTTGGTCTGAAATCAAGTGAGTGTCATCACATTATGTCCAATACGTATAGACCTTGTTTTCTGACCGGATTAATCGTGAACGGATGTAAATATTTTAGGGCCAGTTCCGTTGACACAAAATTGGACACACCAAAGGTAGAATACTCATTTTGGAGTTACACGGAAATAGACTGTTCTGCTTACGCTAACGCATAAATGTTATTAACATACACAGATTTGGTCCTGATCTGGAAAATCCATGACCTGAAAAAAGCACCATCTTGCACCAGGTCACAAATGCAGTTTAAAGAATGAGAAAAATAAGCGGCACAGCAATGTTTCTAACAAAACTGATGGCACAAACCGGTGATCAAGCAAATCACCAACTCTCTATTTACATAACCTTTACATAAGATTATTCGGTCAAGTTTATTCAGTTGGATCAGATTAGGCAAATACAGGTCAATAGAAATTAATGTCGGATCAAACTTGGAAACTACAGAGGGCAAGGCAAATCAGATCCCCATTCAAAAAACCGGGCGATTTAGTGACGGTTGTGTCAGTTGGTCAGGTCTTCATGAATCGGAATCAAAATGCTTTGCACAGATTGTTAGTACTCAAGTTAGATGAGCACTGCTCCCTTATTGGGCTTGTGGGCCCACACAACCTGCTTCTCTTCGGTTCAGAAATTGTCACGTGCGAAATCGCTACTGCCAGTGCATCCACCAAGCCACATTCATCTTCTGTCGATGATGCTAGGATTCCGCCATTGCTGAAAGAACCACCGCGGGTTGTTCTACATTCATCCTGCTCCGGTCTGGATGTACTGGATAATAACTGGGAAGGAGGGGCTGATTGACTCTTTGATTTTGACTTGATGGATAGAGACCTTAAGGTGCGCTCGGTGTAGAACAGAATCCATGGATGGGCTGAATAACATCAGTTCATGTAAAAATTATTAGCAAGTTTAACAAAGAATCCAAGGTTAAGCAACAATGAGGAATTACTGATAGCTCTTGATCACAACAGTAATTAATATAAGGAAACGGAATGATAACCCCTCTGCCCTCTATTGCTGATCCCCGTTCCATTTTAGGAAGTCCAAAAATGTATGTCCATTTTGACAAGTCAAAACATACAGTTTGTAAGTTTTCAAATCTAAGTATTTTTTTTTAACCGGAAACAAAGTAGCCGCAGGTATAATTGACTTGAGTGGGAAACAAAGGGTTAGTGCTGGAAATAAAGACGTTGGTCCCAATTCAGATGCATTCATTACGTACCCTATGAAAGTTAGGACTGGCAAAAGGGACCGACAATATGGGACCGGCAATAAAAATAGAAGGTCGAAGTGGTTAATGAGAGCGTATGTTGCTGATCATTCAGATATGGTTCTAGCCTAGTAACATAACAAAGAATTAAAAACCCTTTCTAGAATATAACTAGGATAGGAAGCTTACTTAGAACTTCATCTGCTGTGATCCTTGCTGCAACATCCCTCGTAAGAATGCGTTCAATCAGATCACGGGCAGGTTTAGATATAGACTCCCAAATCCCAGTGTGGAAATCGAGCTCCACATTCTTGATTTGCTCGAAAACTGCATCTAACGAGTCTCCTTGAAATGGGAGAACGCCAACCAAGAGAGCATGTAAGAGGATTCCGGCACTCCATATATCGACTTTCTCAGAATAATTGCCTGACAGAACTTCTGGGGCAACATAAGCAGGGCTCCCAGCCAAACCTGTTAATCTCTGACCTGCAATGTAGCAATTGCTCTATTTCATAAGCAAAGGGAAAGAATATCAAAAGGCAATTTGCTAAGTTACTAAGTAAAATATGCGGCAATGAAAAAGAAACATAAACTCCAAAAACATTGAAGCGGAAAGAGATTTCTGTTTTTTAAACTCACACCCCCTTTGGGAAACAAAAAAAAAAAAAATCATAGTTTAGGAACACTGGAAAAACACACGACACAGCCAGCACAGCGTTTGGAGGCTTGGCAATTAAACAAACCATTAATGTGTTGTGTGAGTGTTATGGGTAAGGAAAAAAGAAAGTCACTCTGCTGCCTTTTTGAAGATAGTAGGAAAATTCTTACATGACAGGATTGTTAAAAAAAACTACGTGAAAGGGTAAAGTATTCTCAGTCTGCACAAAGGGGGAGCAAGATTTCACAAAGAGGCAAAGAGCCATGTCAATTGGAGAATAGGTTTGAAGGATAATGGCCTAAATAGATTTGTCTATTTGAGCATTAAGCAACATGTAAAAGATGAGCTCGGTAAAAAAACCCAGCAATCAGAAG
Source organism: Vaccinium myrtillus (assembly GCA_016920895.1). Lineage (NCBI taxonomy): Eukaryota > Viridiplantae > Streptophyta > Magnoliopsida > Ericales > Ericaceae > Vaccinium > Vaccinium myrtillus. The sequence continues at coordinate 5,941,272 of CM029274.1, forward strand.
GTTCAAATTTCTCTAAATAAAAATACTAATATCTTAATCGACATAATCTAAACTGGAAGTTACAAGAATATCTGAAAACATGTAAAAAAAGGTCCATGTTCACAGCAACCATTGGTCTTAAAAGAGCAGCAATATCGAGATATTAAGGACTAGAAAAACAACACAGAATAAGTAAAGGACGTGTCAGATATTTTACCATTTGCTACCCTCATGGCTAAACCGAAATCTGCAAGCTTGATCTTCCCTGATGTTGAGAGAAGAATGTTTTCAGGCTTTACATCCCTGTGAACAACTCCCATCTCGTGACAATACTTAATCACCATCATTAACTCCTTGAATATATTAGCAGCTCGGTGCTCAGAATATTGAACCTCCTTTGACATCTGATCAATCAACCGCCCACCAGAACATAACTCCATCACAAGGTGAAAACATTCTGTATCCTCATACACTGCTTCCAATGTTACAACACCTGGATGGCCCGATAAATGCTGCATAATCTCCACCTCACGATGAACAATCTCCTCCCCCTTTATAAGAGTCTTGCATGCAAATTCCTTTCCAGTAATCCTACTCCGACACAACCAAACAGACCCAAATTTACCTCTTCCAATAGTCGCTCCCGCGATATAATCATCCTCAATCTTATTCTTCCTACCCATTTGGGTGGCTATGTCGATACACCCTATCTTCCTCTTCAATCCCCTTCCAGGTAAAACCAACGACGAGGTTCCACATGGTGGAGCCGTAGCAGCAATACCCACAAGCCTACTTTTACATGACCCAACATGCTCATCATCCACAACATCTTCCTTACACCTCTTCTTCAACCTTGCATAGTCTTCCAAAGAATAATGGGTTCTCAATTTTGACAAGGAGGACCGCGAGGTTGATTCTAAAACTTCCTCCTCTTTATTTTGGTACAAAAGTTCACTCCCTTTCCTCTTCTTCCTCATAATACTCATATCACACTCCCGAAAATAATTCAAACTGATATAAACCAAAACTCTAATTCAAAGACAAGCGGAAGGATCACCCATTCTACTTTTCGACTTTTTTGACAACCTGAAATTAATTAGCAAAAATGTTTGGTAAGGAAACTCATTCAAATCAACTACAAACAGAATACACAAAGCTGAGCTGAACAGAAAAAGTACTAGATTGATGTTCAAATAAATAAATAAATAAAAGAACGTGAACTCATAGAATAACATGACTTCATTTCGCTAACGAATGCTTGGTTGATTCTAAAATTATCCTCCTCTTTATTTGAGTTCAAAATTTCACTCCTTTAACTCCTCATAATCAAATCACTCCAAAAAATTCTTCAAAACCCTAATTCAAAGACAAGCCACATCAAACCAATAACCTAATTCAAAGACAATCGATAGGATCACGTCAGTACTAATTTTTAACGAATTCCACTTTCGCCTTTTCAGAATACCCAAACTCAAAAATCCATTCATATCTACTATAAACAGCAGATACCCATCAAGTTGAACAAAACAAGAGTAGTAGATCGACGAAAAAAAAGAGGATCATCCAAATAGGGAAATAAAGGCAAGAAAAAGAACCTTTAGGTTTTCAGATTGCAGAGGCAATGAACGGAGAAGGTGTCTGAAGAAGGTGACGAGTATACGATAGACGAATCGCTGGCGAATAGAGAGAAGAAGAAGATGAAGATGGAACCCTAGAAATCTGCGACGGGTGATTTTGGGGATTTGGTTTTGGCCTTTGGGAAAGTTCGGGGTTTTTTTTTTCTTTTCATCTGGTGTTAACAGAGGAGTGTGTTGCGTTTTTACTTTTTGACAGAGAGGCAGGTCTACGTGTCGGCTATAGGTCTGGAATGAGGAATTAGTTCATAGAATGATCTCTTTGTAGTACTCTCTTGTCCAGTTTTTATTAATTGGATTTGGAGTCAACATTAATTTTCAGGAATTTTTCTACCGGCACTAACAAGTAAGAGCATCATGATCATCACGCTCAACAAAAATTATGTTAAATTTAACCTTAAAATAAAAATATCTTTTATAAATTAACAAATCACTTTTTCAAAAACTCACAAAATCAGACTCTCTATTCTAACTTCACTTAGAATTAAAAAGTAATAAAAAAATAATAATAAAAAGAGATTGAAAGGGGAATAGACGGAGAGAGAGGGAAGTCAGGAGAGAGAATGACTTTAACCCGTGAATAGTGTCTCAAATGATTTGTCGAGTTACTGTAGCAAAGTTATAAGTTTTGTAGATTTACAAAAAATTTGTTGGGTCTGATTTTGGGGGGGTTCCCCTTTCACTCAACAACTTAGGTCATCTCTAGTGCACTACCTAAAAAATGCTCCCTAAAGTGTACACATAAGCACATGTGGGACCCAATTTTGTTTGTTAAGAACTTAGTTAGCTAGCTAAGAAGAAATTCACTTCAATGGGGCTCCCTAAAAATATTTCCTAAAGTGTATGTGGGACCCATTTAAGTGGGCCTCATAACCAAAAAGACAATGGCAGATTCAATGTTATAAATGCAAGCAACTTTCTCTCTCCTCTTTCTCTCTATCTCTCTCCTCTTTCTCTCTTCTTAAGTCCCTCCCCAAATTTAGGTAGTCACTTAGGGCACTTTAGGTAGTGAGGGGTGCCACCTAGGATTTTAGGGAGCCAAGTTTTGTGCACTAGAGACCATTTTTTGAGATTTTTCTTAGCTAACTAGTTAGGGCACTTTAGGTAGTGATTTTAGGTAGTGCACTAGAGATGCCCTTAGCCATCAGGGGGATTTGCCTCCCCTGATGAGGATGCTCTAACAAGTGGAGTATATAAAATATTACGCTAATATTTTTGTGTTCGATAATACATTAATGTGATAGTAACGTGTTTGTAAAAAAATGTTACGCTAATATTTTGGATTCATAGAATGATCAATTATAGTACTCTCCTGTCCAGTTTTTATTTGGATTGGAATCAACATTACTTTTCAGAAATTTTTCTACCGGCACTAACAAGTATTGGCCTAAATATTTCTGTGTTCGATAATGCATTATATGTATGGAATGAAGAATTAGGGGAATCCTAATTTAGATTCATAGAATGATATATTCTAGTACTCTCCTATCCAGTTTTTAATTGGATTGGAGTCAACATTATGTTTCAGAAATTTTTCTACCGGCACTAACAAGTATAAAAAAATATTATGCTAAATATTTTTGCATTCAATAATCCATTAATATGATAGTAACATGTGTATATTTAGTGTAATAATTTGTATAACATTACTTTTTAGAAATTTTTCTACCAGCACTAACAAGTATACAAAATATCACGCTAAATGTTTCTGTGTTTGATAATGCATTAATGTGGTAGTTAACATGTCTATATTTTAGTGTAATAATTTGTAGATAGTTGATGTTTGTAGCATTGCTCTTACTTTTTTCTTTTTTACTTACTATTTATACAATTCGTTTCTGCAGATTTTACACTAAAGTATTTCAGTATTTTTTATATTTTTTTCATAAGTCATTCTTCTCACATATACATGATACATCAACTGATTTAATAATTTGTAGTTCAAAATATCGAAAATATCATAGTGGAAATTTACCTTTTTATTTTGTTTCAATTTTGTGATTTTTTCTATGAGAATTCTGATTGTGTTTGTTCTGTCATTCATTTTTTCTTATGTCAAGAGATTCAAGAATTATCTCATGAATGTTTATAGAATTGTTTGGGTGGAGATTAGTAATTTCACTTGATTGATATTATTTTCTACTACCTATAATAAAAGAGGGAGTAAGGTGTTTATCAAGCTGGTGACCTAAAAAGACTTATATGCCCTTTGCCTTCTTAAGTTATGCCCCATTAATCCTCCTAAAGCAAGAAAACCACCACCTCACCTTATATGCCATTTGCCTTCTTAAGTTATGCCCCTTTCATCCTCCTAAAGCAAGAAAACCAGCGCCTCACATTGAATCTTCCCCTCACATGGGAATGTCGTTTTTTTTTTCCCCTTGTTTATCAGTTGTAAAGGTTATCAGAACTATTGTAAGATGGAATTGTCATTTTTTTTTGTTATTGAATATGGTTCTTGAATAATTGATTTTGATGTTGTTTGAATGCATATGTTGCACAAACTAAATGCATGTTGAATAAAAAAAAAAAAAAAATTGAAAGAAACTAAAAGATTTTGTGACTAAAGGTTGGTCACCTATATATTGTTACAAGCTGGTCACAGAAACTATCTTTTAGTGACCACTATTTTGGTGGGTAAAGTGCAACATTTAGTGACTATCAGTTTTCGGTGACCAAATTCAAATGGTCAACAAAAGGTACCATTTAGTGACCACCACTTTTCAGTGACCAAATTCTAGTGGTCAACAAAAGAATACAACAGTGACCAAGTTTTAGTCACTGAATGTTATGCTTTTGTGACCAAAGAAAATTAGGTCACCAATACCTTTCTGCGACCAGGGATAGGTGACTAAATTATTATTGGTCACGGTAGACCTTTGGTGACTAAATATGGCCTTTTAGTGACTAAATTCTTAGTCACCAAATGTGTTTTTTTCTTGTTGTGCGTACTGCAGTTCCACTCAAGAGTTTAAATCAGGTGGCAGACAACATGTTTGATTTAATACTGAAGTGAATATTAGCCTTCTTTTTTAATCTTTTACCTCCCTTTAGCACTTTTTTATGATTCTAAGACAACAATTTCATGCTTGGAACATTTGGTTCATATGTGTTTTGTTGGCCAATTTGTTGCTTTTATGTAACCACCTATGGAAAAGAAAACGTCATGTCCCATAAAGCTCCATTGAAGCTTCACACTTCGTTTCTATAGATTTATTACGTTCACGGTAGGGGAAAAAAAAAAAGGGAAAGGAAACCTGCCACGAACATGAAGCATTTTCATGACAGGTACGTGTTGTATATTCATAGTACTTCTATAACATGCAGCGTAGCAACCCAAATCACACCAGTGTGATCACTGATCTCCCTCCAATTAGCTAGACGGTCGCTTCCTTCTACATTGAGCCACTGTTTGACACATGTTTGTGTCCTTCATATTTTCTATTCTTCCACTAAAAGATGGAGACACCTGCCAATGATTTTACAAGATAAAGTGCATTCTTAAGGTGCAACATGCCACTTTTCGGGGAACCTCCTCATCTAACCTGCATTTTAGAAGTACTTCGCAACTATAAGAAATAGCACCCTATTTTCGCTGTGGTTGAATAGGAAACAGATTGTCACAATTGTTGCCAATGATAAATACCCAAAAGCCAATCTCACTGCCCAAAAAGTCAGATGGCAAAAACGATAGGTCCTACGCAAGAGAAAGGGCGCGTAATCAGAGCACCGAGAAAAGATGAGAGGGGTGAATATACATCATTGTCAGCGGGGAAAAAAGAAGAAGAGATACTTAGGAAGATGAGGGAGTGTAATGTGCAAAGATAAATAAGATGTAAAACATACACGTCCTTCCACCGAATCCGATTATGCAACAAGCTTTCGATTACGCAACAAGCTCCCACACCACATGACGTTTGAGCGAAAAGAAATTTGTGCATGTATAGTTTTCATACAACATCCATCAAGATTTGTATATCTAAATAACGGATCACTCAATTTGTTTTTATCTCTACAAAATTAATCTAGTTTTAATTTAAGGAGGTTGTTATTTTCAGTGGTATAAATTTGCTAAGAGTCGTAACTTTGTTTATATATTGTCAAAGGTTAGGTCTATTTCCGATCCTCCTATGTCTCTATCTATATCGATTAGGAACACAAGTACAGTTATTGTTGTGATGAGCAATGCTACGGCGACAATATTTGGTGACCATGTTTTGAGTACCATGTTACGTGTCATCAATAATAAATTGGTAGAATATGGTTTACTATATCACAAATGAAACTCATTTTCACGTCCAGAGCGAAGGTCCTAGTGTTTGGGTTGCCCAAACCCGACCCCAAGCTTAGTTGTCCACTTAATATGAAGTCATAAAAAAAAAAGATGTACAAGTAAAAAATATATGTATATCAACGCGTTACATTATACTTTTAGCTTGAATTGCATCAAAAAATCAAAATCAAAATCAAAATATAATTCTGGTTATAGTGCTTTTATAATTAACATGATCCAATTTGAAGAAAAAAACTTCTCCTTACTTTTCTTAAGCGAATTCTACTTTGTTTTACTATCCGAGAAGAGTACGCTTCCCTTCTATTGATAATCAGTTCTCTCAAAGCATGTTTCTTGGACCAAAAAATCAAGGTCTCCTAAGAGCTCGAGGAACCAAGAAAAATACATGTGTATCTCTCAAAAATTTGGCCGAACACATAGCTTGCCCTGATATTTTGGAAGCTTAAAGCGAATTTAAATATTCCGCCCCAAGTTTTTGTGAACAAGGCTCAATATAGGCGGCTAATATAAGGTAAATAGATTAAATATTGTATTCTTGTTACGTAATTTAACTAAATATTTTTTATAAGAATTTTTATACAATTACTAGAAAAAAATAAATCAAACATAACAATGTATCGTTCATCTATATGCTTTCTCTAACTAATCATGTTATCAACTTTACTCATGTAAGAATACTATTTTAAACAATACAAATTATTTATTTAAATATTTTCACAAAGTTTGTTCAATGAAAATAAATTATTTTAGTTTATTTATTGTCAATAATTATTTATTTGTGACTTCTATTTGAAAAGTTAGAAGTTAAACTAAAAAAAACTAGTGTGAATACAAAAAACTTATGAAGAAATTTATGGTGTGCAAAATATTTGAAACCTTGTACTTAGAGAAACATTTACAAGTACTAAAGCATAACTAAATTGTACTACTAGTAATGCAAGGGTTTTCTTTTATCTACATTAGATCAAAATCAATGCTGGACTTCTTAAGTTTAGGGCATCATGATATTCGAACCCTACCTACTTCCCTTGGAATACATTATTTATAATATATATATATATATATATATATATATATATATATATATATAGGATGACGATCTATTGAGGACTCCCTCAAACAAAAATTCCGTGCGGACCTCACCATTTTTCGACTTTCCGGATCAAATTTTGACGATATATAGCGTTTTTAACAAAAACTGATCCGATCAAACCCTTCCGGGTATTTTTTTTTTGAAGATTTTCCGCGTGGACCTTTAAAAATGCATTTTAAAAACATTGACCGGTTCGGATCGTTCAAAATTTGATCTTAAAAAATTTGATCCGGAATGGTCAGGTCCGCAGAATCAAAATCCTATCCTAAGGGAGTCCTCAATAGATCGCCATCATATATATATATATATATATATACTTGTTGGATCTCATTTGTACTTTTAAAGTACACTTTAAAAGTACAAAAGTACAAGTGAGATACACAACTATACTTTTTGTACCCTAGAGGTGTAATGGCAAGATCCCTAATAAAAATAAACATTTCAAGAGCAATACGGCGCCGTTTGAGATCACGATACAGTCATACTCTATATATACCTCGTTCGATCAACGCTATTATCATACTGTACATCTTCTCCACAAACAATGGCAAATCGCACACAAACAACCTTAAACCCTCCCAAACCCCTCACGTCCAAAATCCCATCAATCTCTCTCCTCACTTCACCATCTTCATCGTATAAACCAATATCTAAATCCAAAAAATACCCAACAATCTCCATCTCAGCAATGTCAAGCAAACAACAACATCAACAACAACAGCCTTCTTTGGACAGTTTGAGCAGCAATGAACGCAGGGAAGAAGTTCTCCAGGCTGTTAGTAACTCGCTTTCTAATTGTCTCTCTGAAACCAATCTTCATCTAACTGTTCCTGGTCTCAAATCCAAAACCAGAGGCAAGGTACTTTACTTTCCCATACCCAAATTGATTCAATAAGCTCGATTCGTCTATTTTGGATGTTGGTTTTGGTCCATTTCCTTCTTTGTTTAGGTTTCTGAGAAAAAACTGATGGTGAAAAGGGAAATTTAGTTAAAGCCCTGATTTTGGTCGATTTGTGTATTTTGGATGTGGGTTTTGGTCCATTTCCTTCCTGGTTTAGGTTTCTGACAAAAACTGATGGGAAAAGAAAAATACAGTAGAAAGCCCTGATTTTGCCCGATTTGTGTGTCTTGGATGTGTTTTTGGTCAATGTCCTTTTAGTTTCCGAGAAAACCTGATGGCAAGAAGAGAAGATTAGTTAAAGGCCTTTATTGTCATACTCTGTACTTAACGACCATAATTAAGCACAATGTTCATGCACGCATGGATGTATATACTCCATGAATTTTCAGTTTTTGGAACTAATTTAAATTGAAATCCACAATTTTTGTGTGTGTGTGTGTGTGTGTGTGGATTCACACATCAGTATGAGAAAATTTCAAAGGATTATGTACACATTTACTTTTTTATTTTTGGATCCGAGAAATGAGAAGATTTCGTAATGAATTAAATTATGGCACCTGAGGGAGTAGGCCTACTGTTCAAAAAAAAGAGGGAGTAGGCCTAGGAGTATATGTTTCAGTCAAGCATGAAATTCGATAGCGTTACGCCTTTTCTTTTAAACCCATTTGGACTTTCTCAGAAACCCCAGAGGGTCCAAAGTGCTTTTTTTTTTTTTTTGCTGGGAAAATAAATGCAGTTTGCTTTTTGAAGGTTAGGGATATATACGATGGAGGGGATTATCTAGTTCTGGTCACGACGGATCGACAGAGTGCATTTGACAGAGTTCTTGCTTCAATTCCATTCAAAGGCCAGGTTATTGCTCATTTTAATTTTACTTTTTGTTCCCTTGGTAGATCTATAGAGGTGATCACATTTAGTTTCACAGTCATTGAATAGCTGTTCCCTATTGTAATTAATTTTGGTTTGCATGATCCAACTTACAGGTTCTGAACGAGACAAGTTTGTGGTGGTTTAATAAAAGTCAGCACATTACTCCAAATGCAGTTGTTTCAGTACCAGATAAGAACGTTACGATTGCGAAAAAATGTTCAGTTTTTCCTGTCGAATTTGTTGGTAAGATATTGCAGTTGCATCATATTTTTTGTTATTTCTCTCTCACTTGCAATCTAAGAAGCACGGATACAGACATGACGCGACAAGGATACGCGGATATGTAATTTTTCCAGAAACTAGGACACGATAGGTTGGGGGAGCGCGCACACACACACACACACACCTATACACCTAAAAACCTGAGAAAAAACAGAAAAAAAAAAAGAAGAAAAACTGAGAATAAATTTTTTTAGGGTTGATTTGTGTTTAACGTTGAAGGGAGAAGAAGAATGATATCTATTTGTAATGTGTTATTACACTTTTTACCCTTTACTTATTGGGTATTGCTATATTATCCTATTTAGATTTACAAAATTACAGTTTTTACCCCGTTTCAAGTTTTAAAAATTGTATTTTGACCTTAGAGTGTCCCAAAATGTATTGGTAGCCTGTTGGAGTGTATCGAAAAATGTGTCGGAGTGTATCGGATAATGTATCCGACTCAGAAAAATAATTAAAATTAAATATTTGGATACCTATTTTCTCGTATTGGACACGTATCGGGAACGTATCCCAGCATATCGGTGCCCAAGCATATCGGTGTCTGATACGCCCAGAATACGGATTCGTTTATCCCAGGAGAGTGCTAGTGCTTCTTAGCTTGCAATGACAAACAAAAATTGTCATGAGGAAAATTCTAGGAGTATGTATTACATATCAATATTTCTAGAGACACTAAATAAGTTACAAAATAATGTACTAAATGTACATATGGCACTTTTTTAGTGGACGAGCCTACCCATCCATGTATTGGAACATCCGTTGATGTGGTGTCGCCATGCATACATTTAGTGTATTTGTTTGGAAACTATTTAGTGTCTTTTGCATTGCTCATTATATATCCCATACTTTTCTCTTACCTATTTGTTAGAAATCTTTTGTCTATTTTGTTGCTGATTGTAAAAGGGAAAAAAGAAAAACCTCCATTGATGTTATGTGGAGCATTCTTGCTTCTCAAAAGTTTCTCCCAGTGTATTCTGTGTTCTCCGAATAAGCATGGCATATGTTTCAGACACCCGTTTTCAAATTGGATACTAGGAACCTCCAAGGATATTAATAGAAGCATTTTACATTTGATAGTGCGAAAATTTATAGTGCATCACAATCACATGGATGAAATTATATTCCTTCTTTTTCTCCCAATCCCTTCGAAAATTTCAGGTACATGCCCAAGTATACCAATGTCTTATCTCATAGATAGAGATAGATGTGTACAACGTATCCACATAGACGTGCAACTTTCGGATCAATATGCTGGTATATGTAGATAACACATTCCCAGTCCTACTAATTTATGGCAAAGTCAATTTTACATAGATGAGAAGTGTTTTTTTTTTTCACACTGCTGTTCCCAAGAGCAAAAACTTGAGGAGTTTTGCGAACTTGTGGTAGGATGGCTAATGGAGAACTTAACAGTAAGACCTTGTGCTCATGGAGCTAAGAGTTTTCTAGTTGGAGGTTCCCTACTTCTTGGGGTAGGGTTCCAAGTGGATACAAATAGCTGAAAGCAAGTGATTGGGGAGTTGTTTGGTTGAATTGAGCATGCAAGTATTATAGGAACGTAATTTTTTGTATATTCTCCAAGGACATTCATGTGATTGTGTATACCTTTTATATTCGAGTGACGCGTAAAATATTCTTGCTTATAGTTTATCATATTATGTTTCACATAAGAGCTCCGGTCTCTTGTCATCTGTGATTTTGAGAGCATATGATCTTGATATTTCTAATTTAAATGAAGACGAGTTTTCTGGTCATGCAATCAAGTTTTCCCTGGATCCTTATTATGTATTCATGTGCAGTCAGAGGTTATGTGACTGGAAGCACTGATACATCTCTGTGGACTGTCTACAAGAAAGGTGTCCGCAACTACTGTGGCAATATTCTCCCCGATGGTGTGTTTTTTATTCAATTTGTAGATTCACTGATGTGTTTTTTCTGTTTGTTTCTTTGCTTCATTATAGTCTATATCAACATGTAATAGGGATGGTGAAAAACCAAAGGCTACCTGCAAATATAATTACACCAACAACGAAGGCTGTGGATCATGATGTTCCTGTTACTCCAGATGAGGTTTTCTCTACTCTTTTAAATGCTCGGCTTTTCAAAATTTTGTATGTGTACTTGTTATCTTCTCTCTTTTAAGATATCAACTGAATCTATTATTCAATAATAATTCCACTTTCAATATTCACCTGAGAAGTTTGTCGCGCGGCAGTTTTTAGGTAAGGAAGAGGGAGAATGAGTGAAGAGTGGTTCTAATGAAATAAAGAATTTGTTCTCTTCTAAAAATAATTTTATTGTTAGAGTATGGAATGGTAGTATGCTACCTATCTTCCTTAAATTTCAAAAATAGAAAGAGCTCATGAAAAATGGTTGAAGCACGTGTATTTTGCATATCAGCAAGTAGAGGCTTGTCTTAGTTGGTGAGTATTTGTTAAAAAAAACCAAGCAAGAGTAATGTTATGGGCCTTTCTGTTTGCTTTTCCTTTTTGTGCTGTTGTTTACTTTACTTGCACCTCTGTCTTCTGGTAATTTATTGTTTGCAATGTTTTGTAATATAATTGCTAACAACATTAAACTGCAACAAGTACTATAGTGAAACAAAACATATTTGAGTGTGAATGAGCGAAGGTTGAAAAGTAGAGAGAGAAACCTGTAGATTTCCCTAGGGCAGTTGAACCAAAGGAGAATAGAGGGAGAAGAAAGGGAAAAAACCCTAGAACTACTAGGTGCCTTGAATCACGAGGATAAGAAGATTAGCAGAAGATGGAGGAAGGGATATGTCTGCTGCCTTCTCACATCTAGAGTCACTAGGGGCCTTGCACCCTGAGGAGAAGAAGATAAGGGGAAGTAGAGAGGAATGGGTTGGCGTCATTGCCTCTAAACTACTCTGGCCATGTTCGGTTTTCAGTTTTGGTTTAGTTTTGGTTTTAAATGACATCATCATTTCCCTCATTTCTCTATCTATCTCTCTCCACTTATTTCAGCTGCTTACATCATCAAAACTAAACTAAACTCTAAACCGAACAAGGCCTCTATGGTTTTTCTCATATAGACTCGCAAAACCCTGGCCATACAAAATCACGAAGCTTACCTTACTACTAAATGAAACGAAAAATTACTCCACTATCTGTTTCTTCTTTTTTATGTGGATCGAATCACATTATAGTGTCCCAAAAGTTTCTGAAGTGTCCCTAATTACCGTTCATATGACTGCAGCAAGAACAACACGAACAAGAATTCATGAATTGTATATCAGCAAGCATTATAACTTGAAAGGGGCCAATGACCAGATTGACTCCTTGGGCTTGTCTTCAGTATTTTACGGTCCTATATTATTATGTAATACTCCCTCCGTCCCTTAATGTTAGTCCACTCTTCCTTTTTTGGCTGCCCAAAATTGATGCTCACTTGTGAAAATCAAGGACCAAAATTAAGTAAGTTTCCTTCTTTACCCTTCTTATTTGAGCAAATGGCAAAGTTTCTTTGTACCAAATTCAAATTTAAATCTAAGGGACAAATGTAGAAAGTTAAACAATGAAAAGTACAATGATTACGTCCCCCAAAAAAGTTGGAATCCTGAAGTGGGACTAACATTAAGGGACAGAGGGAGTATATCAGCAAGCATTATAACTTGATAGGGGCCAATGACTAGTTTGACTCCTGGGCTTGTCTTCACAATTTTATGGGCCTTTGTTATTATGTAATATTGGTCATATCTGCAGAAGAACTATATTTTGATGGTTTTCAGATGAGTTGGGTTATAATTATGGCATACGCACTGTTCAACTCTGATAGCATCAAGCTGAATCAACTTGACCTATGTCCACCTTTGTTTCCAATATTGAAGCAGATAAGGAAAATTATAGCACGGACATGTGCGATCGGCATGTAATTGGCGTATTCACATGTTTATTGGAATGTCAACTTATTTTGAATATTGTGTTCTTTACTTGCGTACTTTGGCTTCCAGATAGTTCAACGTGGGCTGATGACTCAAGCGGATTATGATGAAGCAAGTAGTAAAGCCTTGAGCTTATTTGAATATGGGCAGGTGCCAAATCTCATAATTCTTGCTAAGCTTTATATTTATGTTTTCCTCCGGAGTTAAATGTATGATCAAATTTTCTGGACCACATCATTTATCTTTGTATTAATGCACACACATATTAATCACCCACATTTAGTCTTCAACACGTGAACTTCCTCTCTCAGACTCTTGTGTATGAGTATATGTACGTCCGCCAGTTTGTATGAAGAATTTCCATAATCATTGCCACCTTCATCTTTCAAGCCCATCAACTGCCTTTTCGAATCTGCTAGGGGTATATTTCTTGTCAAATACCAATAGATAATAGTTCACTATTTTTACATGTAAATGAAAATATTTTCTATGGCTATATATTTGAAGGGAGCCTAAGCTTCTACAAGTATGAAACAGTAGTAGCAGCACATAAAAAATGTTTGTGTTATTAAGTTGCCCCTCATTCCATCTGTCAGGGAAGAATGGTAACGGGTCGGGAATTTACCTTGTCTTCATTTGTGTCGTTGGCTACTTAAGTACCACCAGTACTCCTTCTTGCTATATGTTGTAGGTAATGAAGATTTCTGTTGATTCTGATAAATCATTTGTAGTTTCCTTTCACAATGGTGGAACCATATTCCTGTTTTCAAACCTTCCATTGCATGGTCTATTGGTTTGTTTTTTGGGTTTCTATCAGCCATGGACTTTTACCAGTTTTGATTGCTTATATTCACAAGAATATTTTCCTTCAAATTTTCAAGTCACTGCAAGTCATGGACTCCTTGGTTCAAATTGTGCCCTTGTGGCATATGTTTCCAGATAATTTTTGTAACTTATCTTGGCCAATTAAGTTGATGTTTTGTCTTTCTGCATATGGGTGACGTTTCCTTCTTCTGCATATGGGTGACGTTTCCTTCCTACTTTTTGGTTAAATTATATTTATCTTTTTGTTAAAAAAAATCAGCTACTGTTAATGTGTACCGATTACAGCGTGTTGCTGCAGAACATGGCTTAATATTAGTAGATACAAAATATGAATTTGGAAAGGGAAGTGATGGTGCGGTGCTTTTAATTGATGAGGTAAGTTATTGTTCTCACTAAAGCTTGTAGTCTTTCACTCATGCTAAATGACATTATCAGTGAGAGATCTGATTTCCTGTATGTCAATGCTAGGTCCATACACCCGACTCGAGCAGATATTGGATTGCCAATTCGTATGAGGAACGCTTTTCGAATAGTCTTGAACCAGAGAATATTGATAAGGTTATTCAAAGTCAATTGATTTTTGCTTGTTGCTCTTGTCTCTCCTTCTGCATTAATTTGCTACGAGGAAAACAGTGTGGTTGCCGGTTGGTGATCTTATGTGAGCATGTTCCTTTTTGTGGCGTGCATGAATTTTGATTTTATATTCCTTTTATTACTGTTCTCTTTTCTAGTACAAGAATTATTTGATCCTGTCTGGACATTTGGCAATTTGCTGACTACCAGCTTACTTGAAACGTTGCTAGGAGTTTCTGCGGTTGTGGTTCGTAGCTAATTGCAACCCATACGAAGATAAGGTAAATCCATTTTGTCAACCGCGTCTGCAGTCATTTGGAAGTCTATATCAAGTAATGAAATGTTCTTTCAAATTTTCAGGTCCTCCCGGATGCTCCTAAGGAACTTGTATCCGAACTGGCATGGAGGTATGCTTTAAAGTGGTTTTGTATATTACGATAGTCAGATTTAAAATACTAAAGGGTGAACATGGAGAAAAACATGTAATTGAAGTCTGTCGCGGTGATTTATGTTTCTTCTATTTTCTGGTTTACTGGTGTGTGCTTTTAGAAGACTCTTCTTCTGATTATTCACTTGGTCTGTCCATTTGTGATCCTTCCAGAAATTTATACGGTCCAAGGGAGCTGTTTTCCATTGGATTTTCTCTTTTTGTAGCACAATTTATATGTAGTTCATATGTTTATTTAGAGCAGCCCCATCAGGTTGCACCTGCTCCTCAGCTCTGCCCACAAATCTTCTGAGTTAGACTTGTGTTTGATGTTTCTGAGAAATATTTCCCAGCATTTCGCACCTGTGTCAGTGTCAGTAATGATTAGCCGCATCTTAATAGGTCACTGAGAAGTGAAGCTTGGAAAATGTGGGTTTGTTTTAAATTGTAAGAAATGCTATGAGTTGATGCTTATATAATCATGCCATCTCAATCGTAGCAACTAGATGATGAACCTCGTTAATGTAAACTTCCAGTTTGATGATACACTCTGGATCTTGTTCCGACCTTACGAATTTCCGATATCAGATGTGCCATTTTTTCAATTTGTAACCCAGCGAAGTTGTATTGATTTTTTTTTTTTTTTTTTCTGTTCATTAGCAACTAGTGGGTTTTATTTGTTACACTCTGGTTGAGAATATAGTTGACTTCTGTTGAATTGCAAGAATAGGATGTGTTTCTCAGTATGTGCAGATATACGAGACTGATTAGATGAAATCCGTTTGTTTGTTTGATTGATTCTCATCTGTTTGTTTGATTCTCTTTGTGAGTTGACACCTGGACCAATAAGATGTGGACTTGTAGCTTCTGCTCCCCCAAGCCGAATTTGTTCTCACCCAGCCCAACTTTGGTGAGTTAGCACCACCTGATTAGTGTTCCTCATATTTCCGAAGGCTTACTCTACTAACCTATTCACTTCAATTCACCCACGTCTTCTTCAGTCAGAAGGAGCTAATTGGGTCACTTATAGTCAATAAAAACCTGGTATTGAAGCTTAGTGGCCAATACTTGGTTCATTTTATAGATTTTGGTGTTTGTCCTTGTTTGGTATTGTATATGTTTTATATTGCTGTCAACCATGTCTGGGCATGTGTTCGTGCAAGAGTCCCCGTGTTCTTCTAGCTGCGAGTTGGCAGTTGGCAGTACAGCATATATCAGCAATTTAAGCTCATCTTCATTGAGTTGATCTTCGTTCTTAAATTTTTTACCTCTTGTTTTGATTGTTTTTCTTGTAAGTTATTAAAATGCAGAATTTGTGCTCTATTTTCTTGCTTTTTAGTTTTTAACACTGATATCTCCCTTCAATGGCAGATACATTTTCTTGTTTGAGACGATAACAAGGTCAAAATTTGAGATACCAGCAATGGAGGTAAAAGATGCAGCTCAATATTTCTTATTTTCTTCTTGGGATTTTGATGGATATGGTGATTTATTAATGCAGGAGCCTATACACGATCGGATCTCCCGAAATGTTGCATCGGCACTGTCATCCCTAAAATAATTTATTAAATTGTGCACTGCTCGGCCAAAATATTAGCGGGAGATGACCAGTTCAACTGTGGCCCTTACAAGATTTCCCGATCAGGCTGGATCGAGCCATTAGATCGACGAAGCCGAACTGTTGTAAACTAGTTGAGATTTTGAGTGTTACATTACTATGGTTGGTTTGGTTTATGTGATGATCAATACAACTTCGTTCAATACAAGATTTTCCGTGTCTCAGGATTTTCCGACAAGGTTGGATCTAGCCGTTGGATGGACGAAATAGAATTATTTGTAGATCTAGTTGAGATTTTGAATGCTACGTTACTGTGGTTCTTTTGGTTTTTGTGATTATTTGTAGTTGATGGTGCTTATATGTTTTCTGTTTATTACTGGGGAGGCTGGGGCCATGGTTAAGTGTAAAGTTGTGTTTGGTGAAAGTTTTTGTCCTTGGTAGCAATTTTCAAGCTTTGTAGGCCCCTGATTAAGTGACACCAAGGGTGCAAAATCAAACATTATCCAGAAATAGTCCAACTGATTGACCCACCGTCACCATTTTTGAATTTTCCAGGCCATCATGTATTGATACATATGATCCTATATATAGATACAGGCAGGGAGAGAATCTGGCAAGAAACTTAAGCATGGCTGCTGGAGAAGGAGTGAAGTTGATAGGGTACTGGGCAAGCCCGTATGCCCTGAGGGTCAAGTGGGCTCTGAAACTGAAAGGAATCGAGTACGAGTACGTCGAAGAGGATCTCAAGAATAAGAGTGCCCTTTTGTTGCAGTGTAATCCCGTTCATAAAAAGATTCCCGTGCTCGTACACGATGGAAAACCTGTGGCGGAATCGCTTGTGATCATCGAGTACGTGGATGAGGTGTGGAAGGAAAAATACCCACTGCTCCCTCAAGATCCCTGTGAAAGAGCCAAGGCCCGTTTCTGGGCCAAATTCGCTGATGAAAAGGTAATAATAAGAGAAGCTTTAATAATCTTCTGTTTTTTTTTTCTTTTTCCTATTGAGCTTCGATTATCTTTGTGTTTGATTGACTAAATTCATACCGAAAAACTAAATATATAATCTCACGTTGTACTTTGTACTAGTACATAATAACGGCACATATAACTAGAAATTGATCATTCGTAACTGTAAGAACCATAAGAATATGTAAAAGTAAGAATGATGAATATGTATGGCGGTTTCTTACGAATAGGTGCTTTGGTCAGATACCAAAAGAATTGGGTGGGGTCTACCCTCACCCATTATTCAACACTCTGACATTGGAATTGGTCAAAAAGAGTGACCGACCACTCTACTGCGGCACCTGTGGGCGCCAGACCGAACACTCTTCACATTGTAATTGGATGTTGCGTTTTCCTTGGGTTGGACGGGTGGGGCCAGTGGCCCCCGTGCCAAAAGTTTAGAGGGAGAGAGAGAGGAAGATGTGGCCATGTGGGGTGGGCCCTGGGTGGGGAGGGCATTTTAAAATTTTGAAATGAAAAAGTTTTGTTGAAGTAGATATCCGAACAAAGCGTAACAATGTTTGTATGAATATACTAACCAACTTTTATAGCATGAGAATGTGATTATAATTATTATTATTTGATTGGGCCGGGCCGGGTTGGGCTTTTAAGGGTAATTTTCATATCCATCTTATGTATTTCAAAAACACGGACTGGGTTGATAGGCTAGCGGGACGATGCGCACCCCAATATAACATTGACCACAGTATCCTATTTTCAAACCACCAAACTTTGTTGATTGTTTTTCATTTTTCCAGTGTGTGACAGCACTCCAGGCTACATTCACCAGCCAAGGAGAAGAGCAAGAGAAATCTGTAAAAGAAGCTCAAGAGAATCTCAAGACTCTAGAGAGTGGACTTGAGGGGAAACCATTCTTTGGAGGAGAAACAATAGGCTTTGTGGACATATCAGCTGCTTGGATGGGAATATGGGCTAAAATCACTGAAGATATTGTGAACATAAAACTGGTAGATGAAGAGAAAATGCCTTTGCTCTCTGTTTGGTTCCAACAAGTCCTTGAAAATCCCATTATCAAAGATTGCTTGCCACCAAGAGAGAAATTGATAGACCACATGAATGGTTTCCACAAGGTACTGTTGATGGCTGCTTCAACTTGAAAGGTTTTATGGCCCTTTTATGGCTCCTTTGGGCAACTATCCAACACAAGTCTTTTGTCATGTTTATCAATAAAACAAAAGGGAAAACTATCTGTGTGTTAGAGCATCCACATAAGTTTCTCTTTTGTACTTTAGACAATGATGTTTTTAAATGTCCACTGCATTAGAGTCGCTATTATAATATTGTTTCTTCTTTCAGGATTAAGCTTTGTTCCACAAACTGACTTGGGGGGTGTTCCACTAACAAAAAATTGTTTTTTCCAAACACCGAGACAAGTCATTCTCTCACAACACATCACATAAAAAACCGTGAAAAATTAGTTTTTTCAAAAAACTGGGTTAGTGAAACACCCCCCTAAATTAAATAAGTGAGTGAAACTGACTTATTGAGTATAATTGAGTTGATGTGTTGTGAGAGAGTGACCTGTCTCGTAAGGCGCAATAAGTTAGTTTTGAGTTTAAGTCAGTTTAGTGAAACAACCTTTTAAAGTCATTCATGCATCTTTAGGGAATGCCAATACTTATAGTTTGTGGTGTCCCTATTTCTGGAAGTTGAGTTTCACTCTTCTCATCCTTGCTACTTGCTAGTATGTCTTAGCTCACCATAGAAGTAGGAAACAAATCCCCATAGCGAGAGAACAAGAGAAACCCCTTTCATTTACCCAAAAAAAAAGAGAAACCCCTTTCTCTGCTTGAAACTTTTCGCAGTAAAAAATAACAGCTAGGATTTCTGTCACTGGGAGTAGAACGGCGGTTATAATAGCAGAAAGCAGAGATGAGGCGGAGAAGACGACTCCTATTGCACCTAGGAAGAAACACTGCCAAATAATGCCACTGGACACCAGCACCACATAATATGTTGCTTTGCCAAGTTCAAAATCTCTAGCCTCTTTCGGAATGGCCTACAAAATATGAAGAGGTATTAGTCAGCTTTAAGGGCAAATTCAATATCATCCCCTTTTGGCTTGCTCTGTGTGCACTGTAATTCCCTGTGTACACTGGCATTAGGGACGAGGTATCGGCAATCGGTGAGGCCCTTGCCTTATCGGTAATGAGGACTTTGTTGTGGCCCCTCAGCCTATCTTCATTGCTTCTAATGATTCTCTTTCCATAACTTCAGGGGCAAATGAGAATTTTGATACTGCTGATTGCCCTTCTGTTGATCTTGTTTCTACCGACCCCCTTAGTAATTATGTGGATTACTTACGCCATAAGAAGAAAGTTCGATCCAAAAAAGGATTTCGTAGGAAACACATTTGGAGTAAAAATCACTTGAAAACAGCGATGGTTTCTAGGACAACTAGTCGAGACCTTAAAGAGAGCAACTCAAGGAGGTTGAAGTTGAGATTTCAGAAAGGTACTAATGATAATCCCACTATATCGTCCCAAGAGGAAGCTAATAGTCGCATTAGGAATTTGAGTTTTATTAAGCAAGCTCGTAAAAGTATGGAGGTGAGTACTTTGTGTGGTGTCAAATTTTTGGAAGGGAGAGCTACAACATTAAGAAATATTTAGAATCATATGGTGTTGATATTTCTAAACAGGAAATTATAGCGCTTGAGAAGTTGGAGGAGGAGGCCTCCATTTCAGTGGTGTTCTGATCTGGTTTTCGTTGTGTGAGTGCTTTTTGGTTTGGATCCTGCTGTCGGTTGTTTTTGTGGTTTTGAGGTTTTGGTGTTTGGAGTTTTTCGGTGTTTTGGAGGTTTTGGTGTTTTGAGGTTTTGGAGGTTTTAGGAGGTTTTGGTGTTTTGGCTGGTTTCTTATCATCCATGTTGTTTCTTGTAATTTTTCTCTCTTTTTGGGCCTTTGGCGTTTCTAGTCTCGGGTCCTTTTAATCTTTGTAATTCGTTTTCAAAGATTAATAAATTCTTTGCTTAGCAAAAAAAAAAAAATGCCAGTGTATAATATAACAGTTGAAATACTGGTATGGCCGGTACTACTTCGCACCAGTATGACCGGTACACTTACCAATATTTCAACTGAAACAAATTTGAAGGTTCAAGGTACTGTTTTTATAAAAACATGATAGATACTGGCCATAACTGGTTCGGTCCGGTATTCAAAACCTTGGATAAAGAACACAGAGCAAACTGAGTGGGCTAAAGTGAAGTTTGCCTTGGGTTTTACGTTATTAGTTAGTTATGGTTTGGTCATTGGCTTGTGCTGTTGAGTTGATACAGGGGTATAAAGGAGGCTAAAAACCTTGGGTTAATAGGGAAATATCGGTGTTGTCTCTGGTTCTGTTTTTTTGTTTTGCTCTGTTTCAGTTTTTATTAATCTGGTATTGTATACATAGGTTGGCTGCTCGCCAAACTTGTTTTTCTTTCCGGGGTCTAGAGTGACATACGATTGTTTTTTTATACTAACAAGGTGTCTCGGTCAGTTGACGCACACCTCGATTAAGAAAAATCATACATAATCTCGTACAAATGAGGAATGGAATTTTGGTCCGAACCCAATCCCACAACCACAGGCCATGGACCTTAGGCTACGAGTTCACGAGTGTTGGCCCGGGTCTTGGTCCCAGTCCGTGCCGTGCGGGCAGGTGACCTCGTGTGTGTTACCTCACACAAATGCGTAGAAAGGGATTGGGAGGAGTTGGAGAGATTAGTCCGATTTATCAAGATACTCTTCAATCTTCATTTACAAAAAAAATCAAAAGAGGGCTTGATTGTGACTTTAACATTTTAAACGATGCCAGTGTGGGCACAGGCCCACACTGGATTTTTGAAAGGTTTTTTTTTTTTTTTAATTATAGAAAAATATACATCATTTTTTTAATATATACAAAAATACTAATTAGTGCTCTTGGGGCGTCATTACTTGGTGTTATACTCCCTCCGTCCCTTTTTAAATGTAGACATTTCCATTTTGGGCTGTCCCTAAATAAGTGTGTGGTTTGAAAAGTTAATGGGTAAAAGTTTGTACAATTATCATTTTGCCCTTTGAAAAGTTAGTGGGTAAAGAGTTAATGGGTAAAAGTGGAGGATAATTTTGGAAAGTAGGGGTAAAAGTTGATGTGAAAAGTGTAAAGTGGAGGAAAAAGTTGATGTGAAAGGTGTAATGATGATGTTTCTTTAATAAGTTGGATTTACGAAGTAACACATTTAAAAAGGGACGGAGGGAGTAATGTTATTCTCCTGCGCATATTTATGTTGGACTCAAGACTAAATATATGAGTTTTACCTGAATATGTGGTGAAGGCCGATACAAAAAAAGTAATAGAGAAGGGTGTTAGGGCATCACGTGGCGATGCCCCAGAACCACTGTATAACTAATTACTCACAAACAAGCCTTAATTAAGTGAAAATTTTGCTTCGAAACTATAACGTGTTTACGGAACCCCATACCTCCATCAACTCGAACCCTAGACCCCCCTTGGAAGCCAAGCGGTACAACAAAATAGGTTAAGAGAAACATCTATCCATAAAATGTAAGTCAAGCGAGACCCATTGCAGATGAAAATCAAGATATGTTAGATTCTTTAAAAAAAGATTTTTTTTTTCACAACAAAAGTACTAGCATTTATAAATCGTGCCCTCACTGGAGCAACTTTCTGGCTACGCCACTGATGCCAATGCACACCAACACCACATAATACATAGCTTTGCCAAGTTCAAAATTTCTGGCCACTTTGGGAATTGCCTACAAAACATGAAGGAGCATGTTAGCTTTAAGGGTAAATCCACATTATCCCCTTGTGGTTTACTTGCAGTTTACTCCATGTGATTTGTGGTGTAAATTAAAATGTTTGCACTGCAAAAGGATTCAGGGAAAAAAAAAAAAAAGCGATTAAATGCCCTTGAAAATAAGTAGCCTCAGTACACCTTAGCGAATGCATTCGCTAACTTGCACTCGTGGTCCAATATCTAAGCTCATGTGGTTATGTGTTGGTTTTCGAACCAAGGTTCTGAATACCATATCGGTTGTATTTACCTCTTTTGTTATTGGTTTGGTAGGTTGGTTATGTATACAATGAACTTTAGAAAAGTTTAAGACATTAGAAAAACATGAACATTTGTCCTCAAAAAATTAAAAAATTACGAGAACTAACTAAACAATTTGAGAAATACTCAAGAAAATTATGAAAAGACAGTTTTGGATATTTCTCAAAAAAATTGAGCAATTCTTATAATTTTTTTTTTACTTTTTCGATTCTTTACATCGAGACTAATCAATAATCAACGAAATGAAAACCTTCTAGTTCTTGAGAATTACCCGCCTTCTTTGAGAGAGTTCCTCATCAGGGATGGCCTAAACCTTAGGCAGATTCTTGATTAGAGTCTTCCCATGCTATGTTATGTGCCTCTTTATGTTTTTGTTGTACTGCTGTAACCTCTCTGCCATTCTCGATGGCAAAACTCTATTTTTCGTCTCCCTTTGTTTAATGCATTTCCGAAGGACAAAAAAAATTTAAATAAAGGAAATAGGCAGAGTTTCAGTTTTTCATTGAATACCCCTAGCCTAAAAAGCCTAGGGCCACGGATGGAGTTGAGCAATGGATTAATGTTCAAGTTTGAAAAACGAACTTTACAATTATGTTCAAACTTAGCATTATCAAGTAATGCTAATATACATTCATACATGAATCAAGTAAAAAAGATTTTATTAACTCCAAGCAAAGCATTATCAAGTAATGCTAATATATATTCATACATGAATCACTATGGAGTGCCAATACTTAAAGTATGTGGCTTCTCCATTTCTGGAATTCGAGTTTCACTCTTCTCCTTATTGTGTTTTAGCTCACCATAGATGTAGGAACCAAATCCCCATAACGAAAGTACAAGAGAAACCCCTTTCTCTGCTTGAAATTTTTCGCGGTAGAAAATAACTGCTAGAATTTCTACCACTGGGATTAGAACGGTGGTTATAATAGCAGAGAGTAGAGATGAAGCTGAGAAGACGACTCCTATTGCACCCAGGAAAAAACACTGATAAATAATGCCAAGGCCCACCAGCACCACATAATACGCCGCTTCGCCAAGTTTAAAATCTCTAGCCTCTTTGGGAATTGCCTGCAAAACATGAAGGATCAAAGGTAATTAGCTTTGAGGCCGTAGGGCTGCAAACGAACCGAGCTGCTCGTTAAGGCTCGGCTCGGCTCGGCTCGGCTCGGCTCGGCTCGGTTCGATAAGTAAACGAGCCGAGCTCGAGCTCGATTTTCAATCTCGTTTAGTTAACGAGCTTGCTAAAGCTCGGCTCGGCTCGAAAAAACTCGGCTCGATTACATAGGCTTGACTCGTTTAAGGAGGCTCGTTAAGTAAATTACCCTGGCTCGGCTCGATAAGGGCTCGGCTCGTTTGTAACTGAGCCGAGCTCGAGCTCGATTTTTCGGCTCGTTTACTTAACGAGTACAAAGCTCAGCTCGGCTCGTTTGCACCCCTATAATTGAGGGTAAAGTAACGCCATCCCCTAAAGATAAAACGGACTGAGGGCACAATAACAAAACGACACACGAGACCCCCAAAAAAAAAAAAAAAAACAGATGCAAATTAAAGCAGAAGAAAACCCAAAACTGGAAATCCCCAAACCTGCAACAGAATTACACAGCCAACTCCAACGCACCAGCTAATATAAACTGCCTAGAACCAAGCACTAGAAAAAAAAAGGAGCAAAAAAAGAAGACACAAATCCAAAAATAAATGCCCATACCACCATAGCTAAACCTCGAACAAATCCAAAAAACAAGCAATGGAGATAAATAGGGTTAAAACTCTAAGGAAAGAGAGGCACCATCGATCCTCCAAATCATTACTATCAGTCTATCACCATATCCTCTAATTCAACAAATTCACACATAGTAGGGGTAAAGTGAGTTTCTTTTAGGTTTTATTCGTTATTAGTTACTCCTAGCTAGTTACTTTATTTTTATTAGGATTTTCTTGTTTATAACACACCTTTTGAAATCTTGTTGAACCTGATTTTGTACAGAATTATTCTAAAGCCATTGTTTAGTTTGAGTTCTGAATTTTTGTTGTGGCCCGGAGTGTCGTCATGAATTTGGTTACACAATGCCGCTCTCTGTGACTGCTCTAAAAACAGATTTGCGCGTGCTACGTGGAATTTCATAAGAGACTTAATTGAAGCCTTTCCTAATATCAATTGGTTTTAGGAGAGATTGTGGAAAAGTGGTCCTACAAGTAGTATCAGAGCGGGTTGCTTGTTATATTAGGGTTTTTTTTTTGCCTAGAGCGGATCATTAGTAACAATAAATAAGAACACCAATATGAATCTTCCATCTCATCGTACACCTACCCTAGACAGTGAGAATTTTGACTACCGAAAATGTCAAATAAAAGTTACTATGAGATCAGTTGATGAGAAAATTTGGAATTCATGTGTTATAGGATATAGATATCCCATGAAAACCGTAGAGGATAAGCTAGTCTTAAACTTACTTCAGCACTGTCTGTCACGGAAAAAGCAAGGTACAAGCCAATAATTGTGCTTTAGACATATTGTTTAGTGTTGTGGAAGTAACAAACAATGTAAGATAGTAAAGTGCGAAATTGCGAAAGAAGCTTGGGACATTTTAGTGACCTACCATGAAGGTACATATGTTGTTAAGTAATCTAAGTTACATAGACTTATTACTTAATTTGAAGTGATTAGACCGCAAGAGGAAGAGACTTTTAATCAGTTTAAAAGTGATTAAAAATATTTGTGAACGTTGGGTGAGCCTATTCCTACTTTTACAGTGACTAAAAATATTTTGCGTTCTTTACCAGAAAGATTTTAAACAAAGGTTACTATGCTTGAAAGTAAACGAAAATTTAAAGAAAAATCTGTCTAAGAGATGGTTGGCTCTTTTGCAAACCTATGGGGCAGACATGTTACAAAAGGAGGATTAGATCTCGGTATACCCCTGTGTAGTCGAATCTCAGAAATCTAAAACTAAATCTTTGGCAAAGCCAATTGCTTTTTCAAGCTCTCAAATCGAATCTAGAGGTTCAAATTGTGATGATGAGTATGATCTTAAAGCTATGGATTTATTGACCAAAAAGATTAAACAATTTTTCGAGAAGAAAATGACCATAGGTGATGGTAATAAAAAATTTGCAAATAAAGGAAGAGTGAGTCTTCTAGTGGTAAAGAAAAGAATGGAATAAAAGGACCACGTACAGGACCAAATGTTATGAGTGTCATGGATATGATCACCAAGCTCATGAATGTGTTATCAAATTGAAGAAGAAGACTAATTTCAAGGCTAACATAACTTGGGATGACGATAAAGAATTCGACAACTCTAAAGAAGAACAAGTAGATCAACCAAACTCTATTGCTTTTGGGGTTTCTTTACAATCTTATGTTAGTGAACATGAATCCAGTGATGATATATAGTGAGGATGAGGAAGGTGACGAGGTTGAGAGTTTTCATGAATTGAAAGAGTCTTATGCCAAATTGTAGAAAGTGAGTGTGAAAATTAGTGAGACCGATTTCAAGTTCGCCGAAAAATTAAAAATATATATATAACATAGAGTTGGTGACAGTGAAAAATGAAGTAGAAGAATTGCAAGGCCTTTTAATTAGTGTTACTAGTCATGACAAGCTGAGAAAGGAGGTTGAGTGACTTCAAGAGGAAAATAGGGTCTTGACTGATTCTAACACCACCGCTAACGATAAAATAGAGACACTAAATAGTGCTATTGATAATGCTAATCGTCAATTTGAGCACATGGATACAGGATCACAGACATTGATGATATTATTAGCATACAAAGACTGAGAAGTCACAAGTCGATGCTTGCCTTTTATGGAGCTTCATCCTCAAAACAACTTGAAGGTAAAATGAAT
The DNA here is from genome assembly GCA_016920895.1 of Vaccinium myrtillus. NCBI lineage: Eukaryota > Viridiplantae > Streptophyta > Magnoliopsida > Ericales > Ericaceae > Vaccinium > Vaccinium myrtillus. The sequence continues at coordinate 5,967,536 of CM029274.1, forward strand.
GAAGTAAAATCAAAAGAGGAAATTCCAAAATCCATGCTAAAAATATTGCTAAGAATAGCGCTAAAAAGCATCATAAATTCATAATATTAAGCCTAATACTGATAAGGGTCATATTAGACTTAACTACTTCAAATTACATGGCTATTCTATCAGTAATCTTGATAATGCTTCTCAAAATAGAGAGATTTATTCTCGTGGTTATGATAAACATGTGCCTACATGTCATTTTTTTTTTTGTGTGAAGGGCCTTATTCAACCTAGCTAGGTGTTTTCAACTGTACCCCAATGCTTCTTTCGGTCATCACCATTTTAATAATCATGGCGGTAGAACCCAAAAGCCTAGACGTAGGGTGACTCCACATGAAAAGGTTATGAATATGAAACCTAAACATGTGGTCTCTTTCATAAAACTTCCTCACCCACTTGAGGGGGAGTTGTGCTATCGTGATATAAAATGTAATTCGTATCAATTGTCGCTTGGATTGACTTCGTGAGGAGAAGATATTTCGACAACCTAGAATGACATGAGAAAAGCCGTTTGATAAGTGGTATCAAAGCCAGGAGGTCATGGGTTCGAGACATGAAAGCGTCATCGTGAGGAGGGATTGTTGAGCCTAGAGTGCCCCTATGGATTTGGTTACACATTGCCATTCCCTGAGACCGCTTTGAAAAGAGACTTGCGGGTGCAACGTCGAATGCCATAAAAGTATTAATTAAAACCCTTTCTAACACCAATTGATTTTAGGAGAGATGATGAAAAAGCGGTGCGACAAGAATTTTTCAGTGTTGTTTTATTATTTGAAGACTGTTTTTAGATTTTCCAAATTCATTAAACCTAATTTTGAGGAAGATGAAATATTAGTATAACAATCGCAAGTTAGTGTTATAAACACTTGAGAAAGACAGGGCATACTCCACTTACGCCCTCCCTGTGGTTTTGGCCATTTGTGATTATACGATATCACCTATGGATCAATTTGTTGCATCCGCATCCCTTGTGGTTTTAAAAAATGTTCATATGCACCCAATTAACGGAAGAAATTCTTTCACCGTTAACGAGAAAGACTTAAAGTCCTATATGCCCTCATCTTCTTCTTGATTCTTCCTTGTCCTTAAACCTAAACACTTTATCGTTTGTACAAAAATTAGATTTTAACTGTTCATAATGTAGAGTTTGATGAGTATTACATTCATACCAAATTCAAGTCTATTGGTAACTGAAACTTTATGGTCGAATAGAATTTATTAAAGTCATTTTTCAACTTTAAATTTATATTTCCTTCTAGGATCAGCCCGATCACTTAGTTATTGAAGTTCAATTGAAATGATTTTCTATAGAGATATTCTATTCCTTGATTCACACATTATGAATGATTCAGATTTAATTTTTAATGTAATGGTTAGATTCTAGAGACGTGCGAAGTACACATCCGTTAACATGGACGAAAATGGGTAAATCTGCACATTTTTTAAAATAAGAAGGAGTGCAAATACGATAAATTAAACCACAGGGATGTAACCACACATATTCCAAACCACCGGAGGTGTAACTGAATTTTTCCCAAAAAGAATTCAAGCTAGCTAGGCAACTAAAAATTGAATACCACATTAGATATACTGCGAGCTTGTTTCACATTGTATATCCCATGTGAGGGAGAGTGCGCGTAGCGGGCAGGGCCGGCCCAGACCCAAGTCTGGCAAGACCTTGGGCTAGGGCAACCCCCGAGCAGGGCAACCAAAAAAAAATAAAAATTCGTAAGTTATATATAAATTTAAAAAAGTTCCAATATGTTAATAAGATGATAGCCTGGCGTGGTGGCCTCCTTGAAGTTTCTTACTGCCGCCGACTGGGGTTCAAATCCCACCCCATGCGTTCCAATTTTTTCTTTTCCCCTTTTTGTTAAGCGATTATTTTTCCCTTTCTATATAGTGACTGAACACAGCCAAAGCTGAAAATGACAGAAGTACAAGACCCATTCATTCATTCTCTTTTATAGAGATCGGCTTCTTTCATTTTGATTTTGAAATTTTTTTTACATTTATTCAAGCTAAAAACAAAATTTAACCTCTATTTTGCTATGTTCCTTTACTTGCATGTCTATTTTTTTTTTGGTTTTATGACTTACTAGTATGAGGGCAACCAAGCTCAGGGATCGGCTAGGGCAACCCAAATGTCAGGGCCGGCCCTGGGCATTCCCATGTTCCCACCACACCGGATTGTATTTGTGTGGAGTGGGGTGTGTGTGGGTGTATGTACTGTGAGAGGCAGAGAGATGAGAAAGTGTGAGAGTTCTTCCTCCTTCGGGAGGGGCCCGAGCTCCGGAACATCTGCCGGAGCACGGGGTGAGCGGAGGGGTGAGGTCTGAGCGATAGGGTACCGGTTTGTGGTCCCCGGGGAGCCGGTAGGTGCTCCGGAGAGAAGTTTTTTCATGTATATTATGTATTGTGTGAATATATACATATACGGAGTTTTTCCTCAAATTATTGTGTGAGTTGCGTGCATATGGTGACCGGGGTCGAACCCCAACAACAAAATTGACCGGCCAACCGGCGGTTTCTAACCAGCTCGCAAGCCACACTCGGTTGCCGCCGTGTATAAAGTAGAGGCGCGTGACCATGGGGCAACCGCAGCCGCCGACGGCGAGGAGTGTGACGTTAAGTAGTAGGAGAGCCCTTCTCATTTTCTTGTTAGGGTTTTGGTCTGTCTTGTCCATTTTTTTTGGAAGAGTATGAATTTTTCTCTTTGGCAAACCGGTAGCTATAGATGAGTAAGGTCATTGGAAATTTGGAGTCAAAGTCAAAATCTCAATGGGGTAAGCTGTAGCGGTGTCTTGTAGCAGGTGGTGTCTTGTTGCTGTATATTCTGTTTTCGTTTTGTTGTCATGCTAATATTATTATTCATTTTGTGATTACACGGTACCCGTGGATCAATTTGTTGCATCCGCACTCCTTGTGGTTTTTGAAAATGTGGATATGCACCCAATTAATGGAAGAAATTCTTTCATCGTTAATGGAAAAGACTTAGAGTCTTATACGCCCTCATCTGCTTCTTTGATTCTCCCTTATCCTGAAACCTAAACAATTTATCTATTGTACAAAAAATAGATCTGAATTATTTATAATGTAGAGTATGACGAGTACTACATTCATACCGATTTCAAGTTGATTGGTGAATAAAACCTAATGGTCGAATAGAATATGAAGTCATTTTTCAACTTTAAATTTCCATTTTCTTTTAGGATAAACCTGATCGCTTAGTTATTAATATTCGATTGAAATGATTTTCTATAGAGATTTCTACTCTTTGATTAATAAATACATTATGAACGATTCAGAGTTAATTTTACTATAATGGTTACATTCAATAGGCTTGTGAGGTACACATCCATTAACATGGACGAAAATGGGGTGTTGTTTACACCATATTTTACGGCCTTATTGATATCGATAAAAAGGTGATAATTGAGAAAATCTACTTTAAAAAAATCAGTCTTAGTATTATAATTAGCATTAGTACTTTTATTATTATTTTATTATTATTATTTTGTATTTTTTACATGTGCAGGACACTTGGCACGCTTCTACGCATATGAAAGTTAAAGAGGAGTTATTTGGACATGTGGAAGTACAAGAATGAAGAAAATTTGAGTTGTAGTAATAGGAAGCTTGAAGAAGAAGATATGAAGCTATTTCCTACACTTTTTAGTTTTCTATAAATAGTCTTGTTAGACTTTATTTGTCTTTAATTTTTGTCTTACTAACCCAATTTGGAGTTATAATTAGGAGTAGGAGTAGATGTAATTTAGATCCTACTATCGATTCTTTCTTCTTTGCATCAACGATTTTCTTTTTGTGTCGATATTCCATCCGAATATTAATTTAAAAATGTGTAGGAGTAGATGTAATTTAAAAATGTGTAGATGCACCACGGATTCGAGCCGCATTGCTTGCCCTTGTTTTTTTTGTTGACTTTGTTTCCCGCAATCTCTTATCGATTTCGATCGAGGAAAAAATTGGTAAATAGGTGCATCTATATACACATTTTTAAAAATTAGAAGGGGTGCGAATACAATAAATTGAACCAGAGGGATGTAACCGCACATCGTCCAAACTGTAGGAGGTGTAAGTGAAGTTTTCCCAAAAAGAAAACCCCTTTCAAGCTAGGCAATTAAAAATCGAATGCCACATTAGATATACTGCGCCTGTTCCACAAAACTTTGTTATTCCAAAAATAAAATAATTTACTTATTGTGCTCTACGAGACAGGTCTCTCACAATATATCAACCCAACTCAAAAAACTGTCTTAAGTTACAAATTAGAACAACCCCTACATAATTTTAAAAATGATTTGGCTAGTGTTATATGCATGATTAAGTTGAATTGGACTTATTTCGGGTCACTTCGATGAAACCCAAAATCAAAGCGGTTTTAGTTTGTCTGTAAAACTGGAAACCTTATCAGACCAATGGCTCAAGAAAATCGAACGAAATCGTTTTATGAGCACTGCTACATATCCAGAATGGGTATCCCGAAAGTGTCCAGAATTTGAAGTTCAATGGTTCAGATTCACTTGCTCAGAATCTGGACCATTAAAGTTTAAATTTTGGGGAGAGAGAGAAAGAGAGAGAGAGAGAGAGACACCTGGAAGTCCTTGTTAATAACCATGCCAATAGTGCAGACTAGAGTAGCAAAGAAGCACATAACAACTTGAATCTCCAAAACCAACGTATAAGTAATAGCCTGTCTTGCCTTCTTATATGTCAGCTCCACCAAAGTCAATCCAAGCCCGCACAAAGCCGCCGCGGCCACCATCAAGAAAAAACCAACATAATACTCCCTCTTCGATTCGTCCTTCGGCTGATCACTGCTCGTGTGAAGAGCCAGAACCCCAGCTCCTACGGTGATCAAGACCACCGCGTTTATTGAATACGGTGTGAACTTCTGCTTTACGATAAGGAAAGCGAAAACCGCGGTGAAAGACAATTTCGAAGCATTCACCAGGGTGGAAGTGGACACGGGGAGGCGTGCCACCCCATAGGCGTAGAGGTAGCCCTCGAAGCCTGTGAGGGTGCCTATGACCGCGGCGGAGACGAACACCGGTCCTTTCGTAAAGAAGATTTTTGTGGTGGATCCCTCTTTACGACGGCGGCCGAGGTAGGTTATGAGGAGAGGGACGAAATTGATGGGCCAGCCGGCTGTTTCTAACCAGCTCGCAAGCCATACCCGGCTGCCGCCGTGGGTAAAGTAGAGGCGCATGACCATGGGGCAGCCGCAGCTGCCGATGGCGAGGAGTGTCACGTTTAGTAGTAGGAGTGCCCTTCTCATTTTCTTGTTATGGTTTTGGTCTGTCAGTCTTGTCCATTTTTAGATTGAATTTTTCCTTTAGACAACCATATACGTACTTTGCTGCTTTTCCCTGAGGGTCCCGCTTGGCTTATGATTGTTGATGTGCGAGGCCGTGAGGGTGCGAGAACATAGTTGGGATGCTTGCCCTTTGTTGTGAAAATTGTCTTGCGTTTGACCCTTTTAGTATTTGTAATTAATTTTAAAAGATTAATAAATTTCTTCTTTGCTGATCAAAAAATATATATGTGATTATTTTGTTACCATGTTTTTTCACCAGTATTGAATATCGTATGATGTAACATTATCCATGCGTGACACCATTTTGACTGGGCTACGTATGTTGATTCAAATCACATCGTATCAAGGTTGTAAATAACAGTTTCGCGATGAGGAGAAAATATGACTCCACTAAAGAGCATCACCATGTAGCATCATTAAGATTTCAACATAGCAATGGAGGACATAATGCATCATCAAATTTCAGAGAGAGTACATGATCATAATACATTGTCTAATTTCATAATAGGATTGTTCTCGAAGGTCAAGGATCAAATTCTAAAGCACAAGCAAATGCCATGTTCTATTCTTCAATCAACCAATTAGACAGCATCAAGAGTGTATAATGTAAATGTGTACCTCGAGGAGAACATTCGAAGTCATGACTTGCGTGCGATGATCTTTGATGAGTTCGTGGAGAAGCCTGATCAGGGGGGTCACTGCAACCATCTCGAACCTAAGATATGCAACGAAAATTTTCATAAGCATCTGAGCAAATAAAACTATAGTCTAACTTAAGTGGTATACTACACCATGTAGCATTATCAAGTTAAAAGAAATGTCATAACCTGTAAACCAGTAACCCCAGGCATAAGTCTCAGCAACAAAGCCACTTGTTCTTTTAAAGTGCTCATTTCCCTCGCTTGAGCTTGCATTTCCCTCGCTTGACCTTGCATTTCACCCGCTTGAGCTTGCACCGTCTCTTCTAGTTTACTTATAGTTTCTTTGTCTCTCATTCGCTCTTCTTCATCAACCACATTAAAGCTTAAGGGTAATTAAAAGTTGAGTTGTTGATTTTAGAAGTATAACCAAACCCACAACCACGGCGACGACCATGACGGTCTTTTTTAGTTATCACTTGAGAATAAATGTCATTTTGGGACCAATATATGCTGCCCTTAGAATTACCTTCCAAGCTATTTGGCTGTGATTTCAGCAAATCCTGCATTTTTTCCTTGAAAATTGTTCAAGTGTAATTAGAGTACAAAAAATGAACTTAAAGAAGCAAACATGGAAAAGAAACACGTTAATCCATATGGAAAGTACCTCGAATTCTAGCCGCCAACTCCTCATCATCTGCATGGTCTTGCACATTCAAGTCCTCCTCTGCTTCGTGAGGCTGTGAACAGGCATGGTCTGAAGAGTTGTATGACTTGGGACGCTGTGAAGTTTTGGGCAATTGGTGAGGTGGTGAAGCTCCGGCGAAATGGGTTGGCTGCGAAGATGCATGTGGCTGGGTGGATGGTGAAGCACTACGTGATTGGTCTATTTCGCATGTACGATATCTTTTCTTTGTCATTCCTATTCAAACAAATAGTAGCAAGAGAAACAATAAAGGTAAGTAATGAAGAAAATCATAAGCAAACTTAATTTAGCAAATTCATACTCAATATGCTAGCCAAACTAATAAGGTCAAACACATCATTTAGCAAAAAACAAGCAACACAGGAAACAACTAACGAAGGAAACAGGTAACAAAGGAAACATGAATACTGCTCAGACATTCTGAAGGGTCAAACGCTGAGACTAAGCGCAATTACAACCCCTTTTACTACTTCTGGGCCAGTCAATTTGGCAGGCCTAGAAAAGAGCAATCAGTTGAATGGGAAGGAGGATTTTGGGATTAACAAAATCCACCAATGACAGGAAGAAACATAAGTGTGCGGTTTATAGATCAGCAGCTGCTGTTGTGGCCCTTTCAGTCTCCATTGAAGGGATCGTTAACAGGAACAGAATTTTGTTAAACGAGGCTCAAGCTGATGGGCCTTAGACAAACTTCTGGGAAATGACTACAAAGGTTCAGACGATCAAGTGGTTAGTAAGTTGCTGCAGATGGAAGTTCAAGATGAGGAAAGGGCAGCCAAGCAGGCCTTAGTTCCTGTTGTTTGTTAATGCTGTAATCTTTTTACGGGGTAGTTCTCAAGCCCGTCAGTATGAAGATTATGTCATGAAATGTTTGGGGCTTGGGCATTAGGGAGAAAAGAAGGAAATTGAAGTAGTTTTTAAGAGACAAGGTTCACTGAATATCATTCTTAATTGGAGTGGAATCTGATGTTAGTGCGATGGGGATTCTCACAATTTGGAGTTCTAATTTTTTCAAGATGGTAAAGTGTTCAGCAGCGGAATCTTCTCACTTATGTAAGGAAGTTTAGCAGGCATCTGGAGATTCAGCATTGGAAATTCCATTTAAATAAAAGGTTATACCAATGGGTGGAGGAAGCTACCACAGCTACGGCAGGGAAGTTCATCTCACATGGGCTGTTTGTAGCTTCAATAGGTCTAATCTAGTCACAAGATGACTTCAGATTGCATGCTATTGTCTGTAATTTGGTTCATTTGAATCATGGGAAACAACTTAGATTTGATAGCTCTTTGGATCTGGGTGGAGGTCTTGGGAGTTATTTAAGCTCAGATTGTTTTTTGGGTTAAAACAACAAGGTGAAACGTTAAGAGAAGCAAATAAACCTAGACTTGTTAAACATTAGATATTCAACCAAATCTGAAGCAGAAACGAAAAAAATACTGAAGATGATAGAAATTTAAGGAGGACGAGTGAGAAGCAAAACCCAAATGGCATATCCATATGTATGTCATGCATGTTATGCAAATAAATATTATGTAAGCAGAGCTACTTTCACAAACTGGTAAGATGTTGGAAATAGATAGAACTTTAATGAGCCGGCGATTCTTTCAAGTGAGATTTTCATTGCTGGTGTTGTTATTGCAGTATTCATTGGAATGGCTTTGTCCTATGGCCTCTCGTTGAACTTGTCCCTAGTTTTGTCCATGGGCTGGGGTAGTGAAAGCTGAAAAGGATTGGTTTGTGCAACAATCAAACAGCAAGAGCTTTAGGAAGTCCATTCTAAAGCTTTCCTTGGCTGCAGCAGTCTATTACCTATGGGGTGGAAGGAATTCGAGGATTTTTTAAATGAAAGTCATGGATGCTTGTGCCCTTAGCTCCAAGATTCGTAATGCTATAAGGGACTGTATGCTGCCTTGGAGGAGAGTTAAATAAAGCCCTGGTAATACAGAGATACGTGTCCATTGGATTGTGCCTCATAGAGTTCATGAGGCTTCGCATCTGTAGTTGTTTTCTGGTTTCGAATCTTTCGATTCTATTTGTTGCTGTTGTTTTATCTGGAATTTTAGTCATTGCGTAGGTCTTTTGGTTGTAGGGGGTGTCGCCCCTTGAACTCATGCTGTATGTTTGGTTTGGCCTTTATATGAAAGTTCTTCTAGCCAAAAAAAGAAAGAAAGTAAAGATACTCACTTCGCTATTTAGTGCTGCAGTGGCAGAACCTCGTTCATCAGGATCAATCGTAAGAAGAGTTTCAATCAGAGGGAGAGAAGAAGGAGGAATTTTTTTGAAGGTTTCAGAGATGCAAGGCTTGTATGGCTGTTGTGGCTTGAAAAGAGTTGTGTTTGGCAACCTGGATTTCTTCCAATATTCCTCAGATGGGGACCCACATAACTTAAATATCTTGTGCAGTTGCTCAACCTATGGATGAAATGATTACAAGTTAAATAAATTGAAACTGACTCCTATAACTCCTAAAAAAGAAAAAGAAAATAAGATGGCAAACAAATGAATATATTCACCGATATCAAATGTAAGCTATGGGAATTCCACAATATGGAAACCAATTCAAATGCCCAAATAAGGTACTAAGGTAGAAACAATCAAAATCAGAAATTAAAAGACAGATCAGAATTAAATAACAACACACAATCTCTTATGAAATTACAGGGAACCGAGAATTCTCATGGTAGTGTTACATTTTCCTCTAAAAACTATAAACCTGTGGACAGGACACTCATCTGACTTCCCTAACAGGTAGAACTATCATTAGACAGGGAAAGGCCATACTTAATAGGCACATGGGTATCAAGGAAATTAAATGAATTTGCTTGGATTAATCAAAATGTCATTTACACATACATTAGACAATATATTCCCAAATATACTGAAATCTCTCCTGATCTCCTCTCATCTCCAGTCCAGTCATTTACACATGCTAATTGTGTGATGGTTTTTCATCTGTTCTGACAGGCGCTTGGAAAGTGTCAACTAAAAGAGGTCATTCAGGAGAAGGAAGAGGGCCTAGACTCCTTTGGTAAGAAGCCAAACAATTTTGAAACAAAGTGTAGCTTTTACGCTGTCAAACAGGTTCTCACATGGAAACTTGAGTTAAGCTTATTGAAGGGAAAATTTTCCTTCTTACTTGTCTTTCCATATGTCTACTTTTGGTTGACTTATCATCCCTAGTCCAAATCAGTGGGCAATTTCATTTCACTATTTGGCAGATTCGTCACTATTTGTTCTCCATCAAAACACTGATCTAGTCTATGTTCTTGTCTATGTGGATGATTTACTGCTTACTGGCACCAATACACAGTTGATTGCCACTCTGATTGATCAGTTGAGTACTTCTTTTGCCTTAAAAGATTTGGGTGACTTACATTACTTCCTGGGAATTGAAGCTGTAAAGACTTCCCATGGTATGATTCTATCTCAACATAAGTATGCTGTTGATTTGCTTAGTAAAGCTGGTATGAAAAATTGTAGTCCCTGTTCTACACCTTCATCTCTTCATTCTGAATTCGATGCTGCCTCACCTCCTATGTCAAATCCTGAGCTGTACAGATCCTTAGTTGGTTCACTACAGTATTTGACTTTAACAAGGCCTGAAATCTCTTTTGCTATGAATAGTGTCTGCCAACACATGCATATGCCTTTGGAATCTCATTATACAGCTGTTAAACGTATCCTCCGTTATGTCAAGGGTACTTTGAATCAAGGCCTGTTGTTTTCCAGAAGTCCTCTTCTCCTCTCTGCCTTCTCTGATGCCGATTGGGCAGGGGATTCTCTGGATCGCAGATCCACAGGAGGGTACTGTGTGTTTCTAGGCTCAAATCTTATTTCTTGGTCAGCAAAGAAACAAGCTACTGTGGCCAGATCCTCCACAGAAGCTGAGTATAAAGCATTGGCTAATGCAGCCTCTGAAGTCGTGTGGTTACTTCAATTGTTTAAAGACCTTTGCACTCCTGCATTTCCTTCTGCTCCTATCTTATGGTGTGATAATAATTCAGCGATATGTTTAGCTACAAACCCTATTTTTCACGCTCGTACGAAGCATATTGAAGTAGACTTCCATTTTGTTCGCGAGAAAATTGGTCTTAAACAGCTGCAAGTTCGTCATGTTCCTTCTGCCTTACAGATTGCTGATATCTTCACTAAGCCTCTCACTGTGGCTCGTTTTCTGGACTTACGTGCCAAACTGAAGCTGTTCTATCTCCCAGCCTCAGTTTGTGGGGGCATGTTAAGTAATGCAATTTCTGTTTAGTCAGTTAAGTGGTTACTTGTTCTGTTTAGTTTGTGCAATATGGCACGTGTTGTAATTGGCACATATGTGTAAATAGTTAAGTCGGTTAAGCTGAGTCTGTAAGTATAAAAACAGAGTTCTCTTCTTCATTTGCTTAAGTAATGAAAATACATTTTTCTCTGAACTTTGAGAGAGAAAGTTTCTTAGGGTTTTACATTTTCTGAATTCTGTTATTACATTTTCTGAATTCTGTTAGGTTCGAATTGGAGCATGGGACAGAGACAATTGTTTTGCTTGGGCCGTGCCCTTTTGAGGAGAAGCACGATACTAGTACTCGATGAAGCGACCGCATCAATCAACAACACGACCGACTCCATCTTACAGAGAACCATCAGGACTGAAATCACTGATTGCACTGTGATCACAGTGGCCCACAGAATCCCAACCGTCATGGATTGCACGATGGTTCTAGCCATTGTGGATAGATTGGACCCGAGTATTTTTTAGTGTACAACTTCATTGTAAATCACATTAGGGTTTTCATCAATCTAATACATTAGACTCACATCACAATCCAGAGAGAGAGAGAGAGAGAGAGCTGATCGACGCACCTTTAGCTATGGAGATTTCACCCGAATATCGCAACAAAGGAGAGAGAGAGCGTGTGTGTCGAATAACTGGTTGCGGGATTAGTAAATGCAGAGCCGAAGTTCATACATGCAAAACATCCAATGAAAATTTTACAATCAATTTCAAACCCCAAAAATTAAAGTCCAGAGAGAGAGAGAGAGAGATGACGCATGTACCTTCCAGCTATGGAGTTTTCAAGCAGAAATCGTATGAAAGGGGAGAGTGGAGACAGAGAGAAAGGAGAGGTATGGAGTTTTCAACCAGTAATCGTATGAAAGGGGGAGAGCGGAGACAGAGAAAGGAGAACGATCGACTGAAATTTGGGGATTTCAATTTACGTGAAATAATTAAGCGCCAATTGTTTCTCTCTTTTCGCGCGCAGGATTGCATTTTTACCAGGTCTATGTAGGGGTGAAAGGGAAAAAAAAAAAACCGAACCGAACCGGAGAACCGGTTAGAACCGGTTAAAAAGTTCGGTTTTTTTGTTTATCCGGTTCGGTCCGGTTCTCGAAATTTAAATTTTTTAAGAACCGGTTCGGTTCTCGGTTCTTGATTTTTTTAGACCGGTTCGAACCGAACCGAACCGGTTTTAAAATATATATATTTATTTATATATTTTTAATACTTGGTAAGTTGGTATATAAGGTTCCTCCAGTCATTGTAGCCGCCCCACCCCCATTTTCGAACCCTAAAAATCCCAATCCAGAGCTGCTACTCTGAACTCTCGTCCAAATTCCTCTCTCTCTCTCTCTCTCCCCCCGTCCGGCGTCCATCCAAACCCACCTATTCGAGTTCCAGCCGCGACAAATCCGCCCCAGTAAGGCAGTAACCTGTTGGTCCTGTTCGCACATCGCCGATCGGCGACTCTCTCTCTCTCTCTCGGTCTCTCCCCGTTCGGCGTCTGGCGTCCAATCGTCCATCAACGCATCAACCGTTCGAGATTGATCTGGTACGACTGTTGGAGATCAAGTAAATGATTAATGGTACTCTCTCTCTCTCTCTCTCTCTCTCTCTCTCTCTCTCTCTCTCTCTCTCTCTCGTAACCGAACCAAACCACTAGTGTTTTGCTTTGAATCTTGAAGCTTTACTGTTTACTCTTTACTGTTTAAATAACCTGAAACTTGTAATAGATGTTGTTGGTGATGGTGTTTACTGTTATGATGATGGTGTTTACTGTTTATGTTCCAGTACATGTGAGCATGAGGATCTAGAACAGTCGAATCTAGTTGTGAGCTCACTGATCTGTTGACTTCACCAACCAGGCAACCACTGGGTTTTGCTGAAGGTATAAGTCTTGTCTGCCTTCTGAGTTCTGCCCGTTTTTGTTTATTGTTTGAACTTTGAATCGGTGGTTTCTGCATTGTCTTGAAGTTTGGATGGCTTGTTGTTGGCTTGTTGCTTTGCATGTGATTGTTTTCTTTATAATCTAGCTTTACCTGCAAAGTAAAATTGACTAAAGTAAAACAACATTTTCCTTTGTAGATGGATGTATCTGGGGTAACTGCCATTGGATCTAATAGGGTTGATTTGGTTGATATTGATGATGAGAATGAACCCATCTTAGTGAAGGTTGAGGATGAAAATGAACCCCAAAAGAAAAAACCAAAAAATAAGAATGCGTCACTTGTATGGGATCATTTTTCAAAAGGAGAAAAGGTGGGTGGGAAGCAAAAGTCTACTTGTAACTATTGTGGAACAGAATTTACTTGCAATAGCGATCAAAATGGGACATCGTCAATGAGAACTCATATTCTCGTTAGATGTAAAGTATATGAGCTTAGCGAGTTTAATATGAAGAAGAATAAAGGGGATATGAGGCAAACGACCCTAGGGTTTGAACCCGTTGGTGTAGGAGGTAGTAAGGTTCCAAAGCTTACCGCCGCAAGCTTTAGTGTGGATGCATGTAGAAAGGCCTTGGCAGAAATGATTATTCTTGATGAATTGCCTTTTCGTTTTGTTGAAGGTCAAGGTTTTAGAAAGTTCATGAATGTGGTGCAACCCAAGTGGACCAAAATCCCATCTAGGATAACGGTTGCAAAAGATTGTCTTGAATTGTACAAAGACAATAAGAAAGCTTTAAAGAAAGTATTTAAGAATCAACGAATTTGCCTCACCACGGACACTTGGACTTCTCTACAAAATCTTAACTATATGTGTCTTACGGCCCACTACATTGATAGTGATTGGAAACTACATAAAAAAATCATTAACTTTTGTTTAGTTCCAAATCACAAGGGCGAGACACTTGGTAAGGAAGTGGAAAGATGTTTGGTGGAGTGGGGGATTGACAACATCTTGACAATCACAATTGATAATGCAAGCTCCAATAATGGCATAATTGATTTCATGAAGAAGAAAACCATGAAAAGAGACTCCACTATTCTAGGCCATGAGTTTTTGCATGTTAGGTGTTGTGCTCACATATTGAATTTGATCGTCCGTGAGGGGTTAAAAGATGTTGATTCATCAATTGCAAGAGTGCGCAATATTGTGAGATATGTGAGATCCTCGCCCCAAAGGTACGACAAGTTTAAAAAATGTGTCCAAACCGATCAAATTGATTCTAAACTTAAGCCTTGTTTAGACGTTGCCACTCGTTGGAACTCAACCCTTTTTATGTTGGAAAGAGCTTTGGTATATCAAAAAGCTTTTGAGAGATTGGAAGAGGAAGATAATCTCAATGTTGTTGTTGGTGTTAGAGAGGATGAGATTGGTGTAGACAATGAGAATGAACATGTATTGGAAGGGGAAGTAGATGGGTCAAGTGACGTTATGGAGAGAGGGATAGGCCAAGGGAAAGGGAGAGGGAAACGTCCAACACTTGATACTCCTACTATTGATGATTGGAATATTGTGGAGATGTATGTTGAGATTCTTAAATTGTTTTATGTTGTAACGGAGAAATTTTCGGGTTCTTTATATGTGACTTGCAATACATTTTTCAAAGAGGTCATGACTATTAAAATTGCAATTGGCAAATTGGAAGCGAGTGATGATTATAACTTGGTGCTTTTGGCAAGGGGTATGAATAAGAAGTATGACAAATATTGGGGTCAATTTGCAAAAATAAACCCTTTGTTATTGTATGCTAATGTTCTTGATCCCCGTTACAAATTTGAGTATGTGAGATGGAGCTTAGGCAAATACCATGAAAAAAGAGAAGTTGAAAGCAAGATTGTTGAGATAAAGGATGGGATGAAAAGACTTTATAATTGGTATGAGAAGAGAAGTATGGAAGATGGGCAAGCACCAAATGTTATTGAGTCCTCTAGAAACAAGGTCAAAAAGGGAAAGCGGCGGTTGGATTTATGTGAGGCAATGGATTCGGAATTCTTGCAACACATGGAAGAGGAGACTAATATGGTGAGCAAATCGGAGTTAGAAAGGTATTGGATGGAGGGTAATGAAGATGCTAAAAATGAGAACTTTGATCTCTTGAGTTGGTGGTCCCTTAATTGTGCTAAGTATCTCATTCTCTCTCAAATGACACGTGACATTCTAGCTATTCCGGTATCTACCGTTGCATCCGAATCCGCATTTAGCACCGGAGGACGTGTTCTTGATCCATACCGGACCTCTCTTTCTCCCAAAATGGCGGAGGCCCTTATTTGTACACAAAATTGGTTGAGGTACCCATCCGAAATATCTCTTCGAGATGCACTTGATGAGGTGGAGGAACTTGAATCGGGTACGTCCTACTCTTTAACTATAATTTGTTTGTTTGAGTTTTGGTCCAAGTATTTCATGGTTTAAATTGTTTCATGTTCTTTGTTTTTGTGAATTTTTAGTGGTTTCGGAAGCGTTGGAGGATTCATGCATCACCGAGTTATAAACATTGGAGTCTTGGAGAAGAAATAGGTAACACTAAATGGGTACCTATCAATTTGTCTTTTTCCTTTTAACGTTGTTAGTATTTTACCATCACCACTACTTTATTTTTTGGCTAATTTAGGAGCTGTTGTTGGCTGGGACTTGAAGAAAGGAATGGATGTTGCTGGGAAATGGGAATTGAATAGTTGATGCTGCCATGGCTAATTTAGGAGCATTTTTTGTTCCAAGTATTTCATGTTGTGTAATGTGTATGTTAAAACTATTTGTTTTTTAGATTGTATGAGGCAGGAGACTTGTATGTTCCAAGTGTTTCATGTTACTATTGCCTACTGCCTTGAGGCAGGAAACTCTATGTTTTTGAGGCATTTGATTGTATGAGCTATGAGGCAGGAAACTCATTTCTAGATGGTAGTTTAATTGGGCTTGTGGCCCAAAGTTTGATTTGTTTGAATGGGCAGGAGATTGTATGAGTCTATGAGACTATGAGGGTCATTTCTAGTTGGTGTTTAATTGGGCTTGTGGCCCAAACTTAGATTTGTTTGAGTGGGCTTATAATTATATTATGTTTGAATGAATGGGCTTATAATGTGTTTCAGTGGGCTTAAAAGCCTAATGGGCTGAGAATGTTATTGGGCTTGGCCCAAATAGCCCACCCAGCTGAACCGAACCGAGGTCCAAACCGAACCGAACCGGCCGAACCGAAACACGAACCGAACCGACCTTGAAAGTTCGGTTTCGGTTCTCTAGTGTTCCCGAACCGGTTTTTCCCGGTTCTCTCAAAAATCGCCAAGAACCGGACCGAACCGGACCGGTTTCACCCCTAGGTCTATGCCATCGCCCCAATTGGGCCGCTGGGGAATTGTAATTGGGCCACTGGGAAATTTTAGAGCCATTGGGAAATTGAAGTTGGGCCGCCGGGTAAATTCAAGAAATCTGCCAGCGGTTCACAACCGCTTGTAATGGGCCGTTTCTAGGAATGGCTTCCCAGGCGCTGGTATAGACGAATCAATTCCAGCGTTTTTCTGAACCGCTGGTAAGAAAAGCGTTGGAGTATCCCAACTTTCTTGTAGTGTTTGCATGGTTTTTTGGATTATGGCCAGAATGAGTTTTAAATCTAGGAGGAGTGTTTGAGAGAAATGTGCAGAATGCATTTTGCAAAAGTAGTAGTGTTTAGGAGAAAATTGAAAAAAATGAGTTATAGATTAGTTTTTACCAATTTACCCTTGTTTGTTAAAACCGTGCCAACAGTAACTTCTCCTTCAAAAAAAAAAAACTGATAATAGTCGAACAATTGGGAAATATGCATCGGATCAAATCATTGGTAGAAATGAAGATTTCAATTTTTTTTTAAAATTCGGATTGGGAAATATTTTTGGCTTTTGGACCCATCCAATTTTGAGCCTATTTTTTTTTTGGAAAATATTATTAGATGCTCCTATTTTTTTTTTTTACACGAATTGATATACTCCAGTAAGCTACCCACAAATTTCTTCTTTCAAACCAGAGTTTTTTCTTCTCTATATATAAAAAAAAACTGAATGAACAAATTTTTTTTAAGTGGTTGAGATTGCTCTTAACATTAGCTCTCATCATCTTTGAGAAGCTGCTTGGGACCAATTGGGAAGCAGGAATTGGTGGGCGGACAAGCTTTGCAGCCATTACCAGTACTCCAAAACAGGATTCAAGATTTTCTTGTGTTAATGTTACCGGGGAAATGAAATGAAGCTGTTTAGGATAGGATAGGATAGGATAGGAGAGTGCACGTGATTGGGATTTCCTAATTTTACCTAACCATTGTTGTAGATCTGAAAACCTACAAGGGTTTTCATGGAAGAAGATGAGAAATCTATCAAAAATAGAACAATACTGAACGATTTTGGGGTTGGGGGAGAAGATTACATCAACAATCGACGAACGTGAGAGATTAGAAGAAAGAACAGGAACAACGACAAACAGTTCTCTCAATTGCAGGAGGAGTCTCTCTTCTCTCTGGTTCATATGTGGGGAAGAGGATAAGGGTAACCCAATGTAAACAAAGGGGTACAAATGGCAGAGATAAAATCAGGGGAAAATCAAAAAAGAAGAATGGAAAATGAGAATGCAAAAAGGAAGGGGAGAGCTCTTTTTCGGGTTTCTGCTTCTAAAGTTAAAAATGAGGAATGAGTTTTGCAGAATGAGTTCCCAGAATGAGCGGCCAAACAGCAAAAAACCAAAAATGAAAATGGGAAAATGTGATAAGTTGGCGCCCAAACAGGCCCTAAGTTATTAGTAATTTAAAAATTACATTGGAGACCGAACTGAACTATCAAAATGAGGAGGAGGGAGTACGTTGTTGGGTGCACGCAGATACAAGACAGTGCTTGGTAATATGTTAATTGATTCAAATAGTTTAGTCATTTGATTAAATACTTAATCAAATCACTATGTTGGCTTTATTCTATTGTATCAATCGTCACTGATCAATATCAATGACCATAGATCTCGACTACCAACCCTGCTAACCATGCTATATTGATAAGTTTAAATGCTCAATTGAAACCAATCAATTACATCCACTTTAGTCAATTGTATCGATTCTCCCAGATCAATATCAACCATCATTAAGTATTAACTACCACGTCTGCTAACTATGTCATATTAATCAATGGGACATTTACCATCAGGTCATGCCCAACTCTAAAAAATTCCCATCAACTCCCCAACTCGTATAAAAATGTCTAAATCATAGGGTACCCTATGAAAGTGCCTAAACCACTAAACCTTATAATAGGAAAGTGCACTCTAAACCTAAACTCTAGGGTACCCTACGACTAGGGATTGAGTGGTACCGCTAGGAAGGGGACTGATATCGATATCACCTCTCCTCCCCCTACCTTCTATTGGACCACTACTACATTAAATCTTTTTTGAGCTAGCTAGTAATCTTTTTTACTAGCTAGATAAGTGGCTATCCCTGTTACATTCATAACAGACTAATCTTTTTTTAACTAGATAAGTGACTAGCTAGTAAGCTTTTATAGCATAAGGAAATTTATTCAATGGTTCTTAACCAACACTAGTATTTTATAAGGGCCAGGCCAGATTCGCTTTGATTTTAAGGGTTATTCTCCAACGTTCCTATTTATAAACATGCAAAAAAACTCAACACAATTCTATGTGAGTCTTACAAATTAAGCAATAATCAAATTCATTATGAATGCGGGTTGGGTTGGGCGGTCTAGCAAGCCGGTGTCTCCTATATATATCTTCAAACCAACAAACAATATTATCAAAGATTGCTTGCCACGTACGTACCGAGATAGAAATTGTTAGAGCAAATAAATGGTTTCCAATAGGTACTGTTGATGGGTGCTTCAACTTGACATGTTTTATGGCTCTTTTATGGGTCTTTTGGGTAACAATCCAACACAAGCTAGGTTTCTGTCATGTCTATCAATACAACAAAAGGAAAAAGGATCATTTCTTCCTTTGTGGTGTTTGTGTTATGCAGGAGAGATCTCACAAAAAGGGCTAAAAATCCAATGTGGGCACGTGCCCACCCTGGTCCTAAGCTGTCTCCGCCCCTGTTTACACGACCTTTAAAATCATGTGCATTGGCAAACTCTCAAAGATTATCGATTATCGGTTATCGATTAAGAGGATCAATTTTGCACCGCAAGTGAAAGTTTATATTTAACCATGTAGCTGTGTGGTTTGCTCCCTCTTAAGATCTCACGTTCGATTCCCCTTATAAAGACGGTGGAAAAGCTGAGTAATTGCAGAAAATTATCATCATAAGCAAATTATCTTTTTTGTATCATGGAATATAGAAAAGCTAGTATTCATTGATTATGGATTGAAATGAACCAATATTGTGGATGCCTTTTGTGGCTCGGTTGATATGAAACGGATGGCGAATACCATAACCCATGTTTAAACAAACCGTAGGATAAACATGGGTTTGTTTGTCAACCGAGTAACAAAAAACACATCATAATTTCTGAGGCCATTTGCAAATTAGCACTCATCTCTCTTTCAAGATTACAAAATTAAGACAATGAGGTAATAATTCTGCAGTGATATGATTATGCATGACGTGCATGATTCTGACAAAATAAAGAAAGGAACAACCATGACCACAACACTTAACAAGCAGAAATATTTGGAAACTACGCATCAAAGAAACATGAGAATATCAGATATTATCTACTGTTTCATCGTAACAAGGAAACGTGTGGAATTTGATGCCAAAGAGATGCAAAGACCCTAACACGTCATTATTTATAGTTCCATGAAGAGAATTAGGCTAGAAAGGAACAACCATTTCTTGTTCGACAAATGTATGAACATCATTGATATAAGAGTAAATCAAGCGGTTTAAGTACATCCTGAAGAAGAAAACTACAAGCAGCAACTAACAGAACATTCATGGATAACAAACAACAATGCCCATAATAACGCAGCTCCAAGCCCAAGAGTGAAACCGAAGTTACAAAAAAAAAAAAAAAAAACTTTAGGTGGAATCAAGCCCCATAAGTGCTCCAAAAGGGCTGGAAGATGAAGCTCTAAAGAGCATATCTAGCTAGATCATGGTTTTGTTGCAAAATGTTGATAGTACTGCTGCACATAGTTAATTTGCTGGACTAGAGCCTGGATGTTCCTTCCCCATTAGCTGCAAAATAAATTTGAACCATCAGTAAGTATACATGTATGAAGCAAACTAACGGGTCCTCTGTATGGTGAGAAAAGAGAAAAGATGAGAGAGAGAGAGAGAGAGAGAGAGAGAGAGAGAGAGAGAGAGAGAGAAGATTGTGGTTCTCTCTAAACGTTCATCATATTTTTTTCCTTCTCAATTCTTCATCCTTTTCTTCACAACTTCTCATCTCTTTTAACAATCCAAACAAATGTCAAAATTCTCCTTCCTTTTCTTTCTCACCCTTTCCCATCATCCAAAGGGGCTGCAAAAGCAATGGGTAATAGCCCATTAGATGGGAAAGAGATGGCTAGAAGCTCGGTGCATAGAGAAGAGTTATAGCAAGAACTAGAAAGCTGAAACTCGAACATTAATTCAAGACTTCCAGTTCTTGTTCAAATGGATCAGCCAATGCAGCAACAAATCAGCGACGTTAATGAAAGTCAGATTCTGATTCTGATGAATCCAAAAGATTGGGGACTAATGCCCTTTACGTTTGTTAATGCATGACTCTTTCATCCTACATGTCTACAAATCATCAAGGAGTGCTGGGAATCTCAGGGGTGGGTTGGGTTGGATAAAAGATAATTGAGAAACTCAGGGAAGTAAAACTTAAATAACCGAACAGAAATGAATTTGAGAAGGTGGATGCTAAGCTGATTGCCATTGAGAAACAATGAATCCCATGTGACCATATTCAGGAGCAAAGACTACTAGATGATGATGAAAAAGCCGTAAGGAGAAAGCTCAGACATGACTTATGGCAATGGGCTAAGCTGGCTGAGAAAATTTGTAGGCAGTAGTCAAGATCAAAATGGATTACACTTGGTGATAGAAACAAAACATATTTCCAGTCTGTTGCTAGCAACAGAATTAGGAGAAATTTTATTGGCTCCATCAATCTCGATGGACCACAAGTTGATGATCCTTGTGACATTAAGGAGGCAGCAGTGAACAACTTCTCAAACATTTTAAAGGAAAAACAACGGAGAGGACCAGAGCTAAGGAGCGAATTCAAGAGGAAATTAAGAAGCCTTGAAAGTGCAGAAATTGGAAAGACATTTCCCCAAGAAGAGATCGTGGAAGCTGTTAATGACTACTGCAGCTTTAAGGCTCCAGGGCCTGATGATTCAGACTCAGCATAGTCAAAAATGCTTGGAAGTTCATAAAGCAAGATTTTCTGGATATTTTCAAGGAGTTTCATGCTAGTGGCAAGCTGGTAAAGAGTCTTAATGCTATTTTTGTCATCCTAATTCCTAAAGTGGAGGGCCCATCTTCATTTCAGGAGTTCAGACCACCAAGTATAGTGAACTGTGGATACAAAATTCTGTAAGAAGTCCTTGAAACAGAGTCAAGAAGGTCTAACCATCAATAATAGGGGAGTCACAAGCTGCATTTATTGAAGGAAAGCAATTAGATGGAGTTTTGGTTGCAAATGAAATATAGATAATTTGGAAGCAGAATGGGAATCAAGGATTGATCTTCAAAGTGGACTAGGAAAAGCTTAATGATAGTGCTAACTGGGGTTTTTTTTGCTAAAGATGTTGGAGAGTCTGGAGTGTCAAGGCAAATGGGTTTCATGGATCAAGGAATGCATGTCAACTGCAGCTCTATCCATTCTTGTCAATGGCTCAACAACTAAAGAGTTCCCAATGCATAGAGGATTGAGATAAAGATAATCCCCTTTCACCTTTCTTATTCAGTATAGTTGTTAGCACAACAACTAAGACTAAGTAAAGTGTTGGAAAACTACTCATGCATTTACTAGTAATTGTTTTTACTTTGATTGTAATTAGAAATGCCACATTTAGGAAGTGAGGATAAGTGACAGAAGAGTATCCAAAAGGTATCTGATACTTCAAGGACAAAGAATATTAAAAATTATTGATTCGTTTAAAAAGCATCAGATAAGTGCCAGTGGGTATCCAAAGAAACAGCATACGTATCTTATATCCTATATTGACATGACACGGATATGACGGCCATCTCTCTATACTCATGCAGTCATGCTTCATAAGTTAGACTCCAACCTTTTTGAGTGGGCCCTCGCCATTTGTGTATGATCAAGTATACTATCTAAATTCAACATATGTCACTAATGAACACCCTATATAACTCTGACTACCATATTTATTTATTTTTAACAGCCTGACTACCAATCTATCAGTAAGGGATATATGGATTTGCAATCTCCAAAAACCTTTAAATATAGAAGCTCAAGTAGTAGTAATACACGATATGTATAATTAGTCAATTATTAATCAGCAAAAGAATGGACAGAGTCATTTCTATGTTGGAAATATACCTGACAACTCTTTGAACTTTCACCTAAAGAAGCTTCATGGTGTCTCCGAATCTGTCCTCCGTGATTAGGAGAGACAAGGGTCTCAATGTAATTTTCTTCAGCTTTAAATCCAGTGGGCATACCAGAAACAAACACGACCCTCATTGTTTCTTTTTTCTGATTGTACACAACTAGTTTGTCTCCGTCAGATCCATCTACTATCTCGCCGTTAACATCTACTATCTTTCCATATGTGTCAAACACAAATTCGTCCTCTGCTGACATACACAACACACGCCGTACAACCACCCCAGGATTTGCAATTGTAAATTTGGTCCATGAGTCTCTTATCCCGTACTTCTTCATCATCCAAACTTCAGTTCTTCCTCGAGCCGTATCAACAACCAAACAGAGAGAACCGCCAAGAACCGCCATGTGATGATCACGAAGCACATCATAATAATCGCAATCAATATCATCACACAAAGCAGGCAGCTGGATTTCCTTGAAAGTCTCATCCGACAAATTGAAAGCAGCAAGATTCACAGGACTATGACAAACCCAATGGAGACGCTCGTTAAAGTAAAACCCATCAAGTTGTTCCGGATAGTCATGATGTGAAACTTTAATTTCCCTCCAAGAATCAGTTTTCATTGAATACACAGCCATATTAGCATTTTCACCATCAACGCAATATTCACGGTAAAGGAGAATAACAACCTTGTAATCATCGGTGGATGAGTCGTAACCCAACCCACGTAGAAGATAATGGTTCCCGTTAATCAAATTGTATAGGTGAGAGTAAGGGGATTTGGGGAGTTTCTTGCATTCTGTAGTGAATGGGTTGAACAAGAAGTTGGAATTACCCTGATCACAAATCAGAACCAAGCCATTGCAAGAGCCCGAGACACTGATCCACTTGTCGTCGGAGTTTCTTCTTTTCTTTCTCCTTGAACTGCTTGTGGTCGGAAAACAGAGCTTTTTCGCAGTGGGATTTTCCGGGGCGGGATCGAGGGAGTAGAGAGCGTAAGAGGGAGAAATGAGAATCGTTTTGTGGGGTTTGGTGGTGGTGTTGGTTATGTGGTGATGGGTTTGGGCGAATTCTGGGGAAGAGATTTCGGAATTCCAAGAGTGAGAGACACATTTGAATCGGGAGAGAGACTTGGTGGGTAGGAAAGAGAGTATGTGGGTGATCATTTCCTTTGGAAGGCGACTCCAGAGAGAGGAATTCATGGTTACACTACTGTCGTC
Source organism: Vaccinium myrtillus (assembly GCA_016920895.1). NCBI lineage: Eukaryota > Viridiplantae > Streptophyta > Magnoliopsida > Ericales > Ericaceae > Vaccinium > Vaccinium myrtillus. Next base: position 5,991,151 of record CM029274.1, read on the forward strand.
GGAGATAGTAATGGTCGTCTTCTACAACAACTGTAGTTTGGAATTTCTGATCAGATAGATGCTTTTTGTTTCTAGGGTTCTTGTGCGTGAGAATCCCTTTGTGAAGAGAGAGAGAGAGAGAGAGAGAGAGAAGCATGGCTACTTTTATTTGTAATTTTATTTGAAACTCATTTCTTTTCTTTGGGACATCGGAAAAAAATTTCGGAATTGAATGAGTACCATGTGGCCGAGCCTATGTTGTATTTTGGCCACGTGATACTCAAATGTAGCATCTAAGCTGTCAAAGTGTATCAGACGGCCCAGATCGAAACCCTCTCGTCCCTTTCTCTCTTCATAATCCGGACCATCGAAAACCAAAATGGATGGCCCATATCACGCGCGGGTACCACTTGGTATCCGCTGCACTGAAAAATTGCTCCTATTTGACAGTTTTAGAACACTTTTGTAAGACTTTAAACAAGTAACAACAAAAATCCCTTCTTTTTTTTTTCTTTCTGAATTTGACAAGATGCCTCTACAAGTTGAATTTTGATCAAAATATGCACAATAATTTTACTTATACGCACATTGCAACCGCCGAAAAGGGAAAAATGGTCAATCTATTTCAAGAACATTTATCTATATTTTTTTATCCTCTACAAATCTCTCAAAATATGAAAAATTCCATCACCACTTGGCACTTACATTAATTACCGAAAGTATTCACGTCCAATTTTAAAATTCCACATCTTTTTCGAATTTTAAAACAATAAAACAGATGGAAGTCTTGGGATGCATGGGCATTATTGGAACGGAAACAGACAAGGTATGAAAAAAAAACAGAGTTGTATGGCCTCTTTTCCGAGGAAATATTTTCAATGCCGAGCGGGTACCATATGGCGTACCCGGCGAATATTTCGGCCGTCAAAAAATATATTAGACAGTCATTAATGATTTACTTAAAATCTGGACCGTTGATTAAGAAAATGAACAGCTATGATGAATGCTCAAGCACAACATAGGATGGTGCCCACTCGACACTGAAAAACTCCTTGTCAAGCAATAAATAAGGACTAAGAGCATCTCCAAGTGTCTCGGCATTGCTCCGGCGAGACCAAACTGGCGAGGTTTCTCAACAAGCTCACCCACTGCCTCACCATTTTCTAGTTTCACTTTTTGGCTCGCTTGCCTCAGCGAGGCACTATAGCCCTCACCCCAACATCACCGCAACAGTGTCGTCGTTTGACTCCTCCGGGCGGTGAAAAAAAATACACTCTCTCTCTCTCCCCCCTTCGTCAAATATCGTTCTCTCTCTCTCTCCCCCTTCGTCAAAGATCGTCTATGACAGAGGCTAGATTTTGGTGGGTTTTTGGTCGAATTTCATGGCGGGACGACTCGGAGGGCCTACGGGCAACTGTGGTTGTAGCCATGGCAAGAGGTAGTGATGATTCTTACATATTTGAGCCTCTGTGTGTGCGCGCGCATGTGTTGATTTTGGCCGGTTTTTGTGTTAATTTTATTCGGATGTTTTGTTGATTTTGGTTGGATTGATGGTGGTTGTGGGTCTGGTGCAGTTGGCCGGTGTGGTGGATATGGCAGTGTATTTGTGTGTGTGTGTGCGCGCGTGCGCGTGTGGTTTTTTTTTTTAGTGAAATGACTAGTTTGTTTGGTAGAGGTGATATTTTTTTCCTGACTTTATCAGTGAATTGCACATTTTCTTGGCAATTTGTTGAGGATTCTGATGAGTCTGCTTGAGATGCTCTAATAGTTTAGAGGGAGAGATGGGATTACAAACAGGAATTTATTGGAAAAGTAACACTTACCCTTTTCGAAACATGGGTATTATTTTTGGTTTTAAGGTTATTAATGATGGTTAATTGATGAAAGAGTATTTTTTGGGTATTAAGTATGCTGATGAATGATTAATCTATGACAATATGTACCCTTTTGGGTATTAGAAATAATTAATCTTAAAAGTAACTTTTTAATACTAATTACTCCCGTTCGTGAAGATAATTCACTCCAAAAAACCTCTAACTTTCAGATAAAAAAATAAAGCACTTCTGTGCATGACCTCTTACATTTCTTGACATAAAATTAAAAAACTAATAGATATTTTTATTCAAAAAATGCTCATTGTTTTATAACAGACCATCTTTGTAAAACAGAAGAAGGAAGAATATTGATTTTGAATGTCACCTCCGACTCGACATCCTGGCACTATCCTTGGTTAAATCATATGCATTGGCAAACTCTGATCATCAATAACATGTTTTCAAAAACTTCTCCTCGGTGAGCAAATGTATGAAAATTAAAGGGGACACTTAAATAATAATCATTTTTGTACTCACTTGAAATTAAAAAATCATTCTGAGTCTTTTTAAGAGTTATGTTTCCATCACGAGATTCAAATAAGCTCACTTTTGCCCTTGATTATATATATAAATATACATACTAGGAGATTAAGGACTAAAACGAGTGTTTTCATCCAAAAATTCTTGGGCTATAGGGTAAAGATTTTTTATGAAAAACTGCTCGGATCAAGCCCTTCCCGATATTATTATTATTATTATTATTATTATTATTATTATTATTATTATTTATTTATTTATTTATTTGCTGATTTCTTGTGGGGACCCTTAAAAACACCTTTTAAACACATTGGACGGTTCAGATCATCGAGATTTAGTCCGAAAAGTGGAGGTCCGGATTTTAAAAACTTGCGGGATCCTTGATAGGAAGTGTAATAATGATAAATCACATTAAAAGAGGATGAAAACATAACTCCTTAAAGTAAAGGGGCTGAAAATCTACATAGTGTCCATAAAATGGATGAATATTTAATTACCTCAAAATTAAATTACTGATTGCAAGGCAATGAACAACACTATTAGGGTAATTAGCTTTTCATATAACTCTTAGTCAGGGATCAATAATAAGGGGCTGAACTGTCCACTTTGACCTATTTGGAAGAACTTTTTAGACTCATTTAGATGAGCAGAACCATTCATTATTTAGAATGAGATCGTCAACCATTCATTAAAATCTATCCCCGTATCTATCACATACACGCCCATATTTTATAACTCAACCATTCATTATTACTTCATGTATATTTATTGAAGATCAATACTACTACGGTAAGTTTTAGAAGCAATAAGAAGTTATGTGTACATGTATGTTCTGCAAAATATGAATAAAAAGTGGATATTTATATGTTTCTTCTTTCACAGAATATTACAGTATTCATTAGATTTCGTGCTTGAATTTCAAACTCTAAGGAAAACTTAAAAATCCTAAATGTACATATTTCACATTCTAAGTTTCGCCCACTCCTCTTTGCAAATCCTAATTCTGTCCCTAATCGCATATGCATAACGTTTTGCTAATCAACCGGCATTCTAAATTAGCTAAAACCAGGTACATAAATTACATAATTTGAACCAATAAATCCATGACTACTGCAACTATTTTGTGCAAGTAACGTACAATAGATTCTTTATAATACTCTATCCAACTATTTAAGACATATCATTGCTTTTCAAAAGTACTACAAGTTATCAAATATTTAAGACATTATTGCTTTTTATTTCGAATAATGTGAGCTAGCTAGTAATCACTTTACAAGAAAGAGGGTAAAATGGATCAAATTTTCACCTTCACTTGTCAGTAGACATATTTAGATGATAGGCCATTCATAAATGGAATGGGAGATTAAAATAGAGGGACGAAGTGTTAGCAAGGAAAATAAGTACTTTTATACTCTTTTTTTGTGCGAAATTTATCAAGCTGTCCTTTTTTCAAAGAGAGCGAAGAGGGAACTGTCTCAGCTATGGAATTTTGAAGCAATAGAACACTATTGTTATTAGCCTACTCAACTCCATTCACCCACACTCCTTCTTAACGAGGAGTTAGGGCATCTCTAGTGCACTACCTAAAATAACTACCTAAAGTGCCCTAACTAGTTAGCTAAGAAAAACCTCAAAAAATGGTCTCTAGTGCACAAAACTTGGCTCCCTAAAATCCTAGGTGGCACCCATCACTACCTAAAGTGCCCTAAGTGACTACCTAAATTTGGGGAGGGACTTAAGGAGAGAGAAAGAGGAGAGAGATAGAGAGAAAGAGGAGAGAGAAAGTTGCTTGCATTTATAAGCCATTGTTTTTTTGGTTATGAGGCCCACTTAAATAGGTCCCACATACACTTTAGAGAGTATTTTTAGGGAACCCCATTAAAGTGAATTTCTTCTTAGCTATAGCTAACTAAGTTCTTAGCAAACAAAATTGGGTCCCACATGTGCTTAGGTGTACACTTTAGGAAACATTTTTTAGGTAGTGCACTAGAGATGACCTAAATTTGGGTCATTGACATGACAATACCATGATCTATTTTGGAATTGTGTGCTTTTATTATGTATATATATAGAGGAAAAAAATGTGGTTTGCAGTGCAGAGTGCACTGTAATTTCAGAGAGTATTTGTGATTACAATAAAAATGAGGGGCTATTACTGAAATTTACCCTCTTTACTTTTTCTCTAGAGAATCTAGACTAGTCACCGCTGCACGTAACGGTTTACGTAAAACCCTACACCGAAGAAACAAACAAACAGGGTTTATCTCCCACCGATGAATCGACACGGCGTCGCACTCCACTTCTCCGATCTTTCGCCGCTGACTGGCCTCCAGTTTCTACAACCCTAGCTCGGCTGCGTCTTTTGTGGCGTTATCACTTCAAATGCGCAGATTCAATTCATTGGGGCTTTCCCCCAAATCTCTGTTGCGTAATTTCCTGGTAACACAGTTTAAATTGATTATCTTCCGCTGATTAATTAGTTTCTGTAATTTTGTATACTTCATGTTTTCAGTATTGTTTCGTTTTTACTGCAGTTTGGTCGGCATTTTCAGTCGCCGGTGGGTATAAAATCGGTACTTGATCGAGGAGACCTGAGCGGAATCGACTCGAGTCACCCGACATTTCGAAGAACATTAGTTCACCATCGCGGTGAGAAGTAACTGATGACTGTCATAATTTTTACCTATTCGCAACTTTGTGTATTTAGAAAGTGACTTTTTTTGGGTAAATTTACATGTAAGAATTAGCTAATGAGTTGTAATTTTTAACTCTTCACGATTGTATTTGTTTAGGAAGTGACTTTGTTTTGGTAATTTTAAACTTATATGTTTTGTCGATATTCTTGTGCATTTAAGCATTTCTTAAGTAATTATAAGTTGGGCGCGTGTATTGTGTGTCCATTTATAGTTTGAAAACCTTGAAATAGTACCATTATGTCACTGTCTTGTGCGTATAAATTGTGATAGAAGCATGTTGCAAAATTAAGATTAAACTCAATTCTTATTCCCTTTCTGTGGTGTACCTTTACAAACACCTTGAATGTAAAAAAGACCTGACAAAATGTGACCTGGTAGTCCACAAAAAGCAATAAAGATTCTATTTGTGGAGGTCAGAATAAGGAACCTATCAGGCAAAACCAAGAAATGGAGTTAAGCATGAGTTGACAACAAAACCACGGAAAATCAGCAACCAGATAAACCTAGAGTTAGGAAGGAAGGGGGGAAAAACAGGACTCAAGCTCTGTTTTGATGGATCGTTCAATGGGTGTTTGTGTAGATTAGACTTGTCATCACCAGATCTTCTCCAAGCATTTCTCTTCTGGTTGCTTTTCCTAGGAGATAATGCATTGCAGAGAGACAGAGAAGAGGCAGAGAGACCGACATGAAGCGGTTACCAAACTTGGATTATGGCCATTCATAATGCAAACTTATCAATTAAGAGAAATCCATATGCCCACACTTGTATTTTGATAGGAATGAAGCGCCCCTATAAAATAAGAAATTATTCTAAATTGGAACTATGGAGTCGCAAAAGGATTGATATAAGTGCTGCTTACACAATAAAATAATAGAACTGAAAGAGAACAACGGAAAAATTCATGTGCCAACAGTTGTATTTTGATAGGAATGAAGAGCCCAAATTAAATAAGGAGTTATTCTACATTGGAATTATGGAGTCGCAAAATTGATATAACTGATGCTTACATAATAAAAGAATAGAACTGGAAGAAAACAACAAAGAAAAGGTGAGGATTTGGAGTTAGATACTTTGCTATGAAAATATTAAACTGCTTATTCCGACGTACCCCCCCCAAAAAAAAGAAAATATTAAACTGCCATCTTCCTTTCTGCCATCTTACTAGGTATGCCATCTTCCTTTCTGTCATCTTATCTCATTCTCTGCCATAATGTCCTCTATAAATCCTCCATATGGAAAACAATAGATGTTTCTTTCCCTCTCCGAATCATCCCTATGGAATCGTATGACCATTACAACAACAACTATGGAGCTATGGCTGATAGGAGCACATTACACACTAGTGGTTTGGTGATCGAAGTACGGTAACCGCGATTGGTTTGTTTGGTCTGGTGTCTAATTTGGTGAAAATGTTTTCTGTCTTCCAGGAAGAGTTGTATGTTCTTGGTGGCATCTCTGTTATGTTTTTTTTGAGAAGTTTGTTTCTTTCTAGTTTTAGTGATCCCACTACTTGTTTAAGGTGTGACTGCAATTCTAGGAAGAGTGGGCTGCGTGAAAGATTCAACCTTTAGATAACTGAAGCAGTTTAACTTTGCATAATTTTCAATATCTTCTTTAGTGAACAAACACTCTGATCTTGTTTGAATTGTATAAAGAGGTTTGAGTTGTGTAATTTTGGAATGTAAGTGGTGGTGTAGTACACCCTTCAAAATGAGGACACCAGAATGCGTTCTCCCGTTATATATAAAATATTGATTGATATAGATTATGGGTTTGTCCAAAGATGCAAGGGAACAACCCTAAATTTTCAGGAAACTGATTTCCCTCTCTTATAATATATGCTTTTTTGAGAGATGGTCAAGACATTATGCGTATCGAGAAAAATTCATGTCATTGTAATGTAAGGTGCCCAATAGTTGGTACTTGGTAGTGGTCTGGTTTATTGCCAAGTAGTTACAAGTACGTGTGTTCAACTGTATTAAATTTTTTTTTTTTTTGTAAAAATAGATTGTTTGTATTGACTATAGAGTATGGAGTGATTGTTATGAAATAATTCGCCTCGTTCGACAGATTTATACAATTGCAGTTTTGAGGAAAAGCAGGCTGAATTTTCAACCATAAGAATGCTGCAAATGAAGCGTTTTCTTCATGCTACAGGTTTCCCTTCCATGAAAACCACCTTTTGTTTTCAGTGACTCCATCATGGTTTTGTTTTGACTTTTTGGTTAAACTATTACTCCTACTTACTTCCCCACTGTATGTGATGATATAATTTCTATAATTTCTTGCCCCAGGATGTCGTTACTATCCAAAACGTGATTATTATGAAACTCTTGGTGTTTCTGAAGATGCAAGTCGAGATGAGATTAAGAAAGCTTTTCATGCCGTAAGTGCATTTTTCAAGGTTCATCTGTTGGCGAGGGATGGGTTTTATTTGCAATCTCCTGCATTTCTTATGTGTAATAATTTTATATTTCTCTAATTTTGTGTCCATTTTGCATTTACAAGTAGACAAGTTGACTGATTATCCATCTGATAAAAAGTATAGTGCGGAAAAGGACCCGCTGGCTTCTTTTCTTTCTGGAGAAAATTTTAAGTTCCAACTTTAGGCTTCGGTAATTAAGGTGGAAACAGGAGCTTTTGGTTTGGAGGCTTTGGGTTTACAAATAGACAAGTTGACTGATTATCCATCTGAAAAAAAGTTTGGTGTGGAAAAGGACCCACTGGCTTCTTTTCTTTCCGGAGAAAATTTGAATTTTCAACTTTAGGCTTTGGTAATTAAGGGGGAAACAGGAGCTTTTGGTTTGGAGGCTTTGGTTTTACAATCAGTTGAATCCAAATCGTGAGATGTGTTAGGCCAGTTCCTCCTGTATCTACCATTACCGAGTACAAAAAGCTTTCCTCTTCAGTTGGCAATTTCTGTAAGATACTAAAGTTTCCTTTGGAGGAGCTCTCTCTTTTTGGGTTTCTTGTATGTCACATATATATGTAGGGATGTACCAGTAGTATACACTCAAGTAGTTATCCTTTTTGTATCAGAATCGTGTTAGATGGGGGCCAATAGGCTGGGGTACCCATTATGTACTGTGTAAACATTGCATGTAGGATATTCATGAAATTGCATGCTGCTATAGCTGGCAAGAACAAAATGGAAAGATCCCTATGCAAAATTGTAGACACAAGAAATTTTCGCTTTGGACTAGAAAAGAGCTTTCCACTTCTGCAATCAATACTTTCCCCACGTACAGACAAAGTATGAAAACCATATAAAGGGTAGTTTTCAAGCCTTCCTGATTTTTTTTTTCTTTTTTTTAAGGCTGCCTTTAGCCCATGAAGTGAGGAAGATTTTCCCGTCGAGGCATAGCCATGTTTCTCCAAAAAGAGAGAAGGCTCCAACAGCTCATTCGCCGCTAGGCATTGCAATAATGGGACTAGAACTCCTTTCCATTGTCAAATAACTTCCCCCCCCAATGGTATCCTATGAAGTAATGGACTTTCTTGCAACTAACCATGCAATCCGCTCGAGTTGATGTGCTAACCCTTAGCCTAACCACGTGGCTCAAAAGGTTAGCCTTGAGTTATACAGTAGCTGCCCATGATTCGTTATATACCTACTCATTTTCCAATTTACCCACCTATGTGGGACTTCCTTTATGGGTTCTCACAATATGCGTCTTCCGTCCTTTCAATACGACATAGAATGATTTCTTTCTTGTTCATACTGTTAATCCGTATTTGCCAATTAACATTTGAATCTTAGTAAGTTTAAGAGATTTGGTGATATAAGTTTTTGAGTGGCTCCATGTCACAAGGGAAGAAAGAAGTTTTTAGTCATTAACTCCTTATCAGTCGGGTTGGGGGATTCAGTTTAGTAATGGTAAATGGTGAGCCTGTGCTATTTGAATCTACCTCATATTTTACTTACAAAGCCTGCCCCATGTCCACCGTGCTCTCCCCTACGACTGCCCTCCTGCGTTTAGTGCATTGCTTTGAGCCGCTTGGATAATCTGACTGTTGAGTCTTTGGATAAGATTGGCCTCTTACAACCCATTGCCTCTTCAAGCTCCTCCATCAAGCCCCATTCTTTTCCATGTTGGGGTACTGGTAACTGAATAGGCTCCTCATATTTGGCCCCCTTGCACTACATTGATCATTCAGCTGTGACCTCATAACTCTTGGTCAATGCTCTTTAATCGATCTTGGACTGGGAACCCGTCTTCTTGTGTCTTATCCCTCATTGTCATACAGGCAGGAGAGGATTCTTCAATCCTCATGCTCATTGTTTAGCGTTACCTTATAAATCAAGATTGCTGTAGGTGAAGTTACGAACACTCATCGTCGTAGTTGCAATCCGTTGCGCAGATCAACTTTAGCCACTCGTTTACGTGGCACTGAGCTAGTAATCTCATGATAAGTTGCTGAGGCCAAAGGAACCTCGAAGTCCTACCATCTTTTGAGGACTCCTCAACTGGCTTACGGGCCTAGTCACCCTCAAGTCCTCAACAATCCACATAGATGATATGATTGTGATGGATATTAATGAACTAAAGGTTTAACACTCTACAGATGATAAAGCTTAGTTTAAAACGATCAACATGTCAGTATTTTATTGTTACCACAGATCAGGCATTAAACTCTATTTTAGAGTCTTAGACCAGTGACTATTGTTTTTGTTTCATAAATTTATTTTAGGAGATGAGAATTTAGAAGTACATGCAACCCTTCCCTAGACCCTGCAATAGCGGGGACCTCGTGCACTTGGTGTCCAGAAAATAGTTTTGCCTCTCCAATAAAGGTCGATTGCTTGGAATTGGGATAAGACAGACAGTACTATGTGGAGAATAAATTTAATTTGGATGACCATGCTTTCAAGTTACAATGATTTCGATAAAGAAATATGTCAAATTTCTGATTTTCCATACTATGTCCAGCTTGCTAAGAAGTACCACCCAGATGCAAATAAGAACAGTCCTTCTGCCAAGAGGAAGTTTCAAGAGATAAGAGATGCTTATGAGGTTTGTATTTGTCTGTTTGTGGCTTACCTTCTGCTCATTTGTTTGATGGCTTTAGTTTAGTCCTCTTTTGAGGTTTGATCATTAGTACACACGATAGGAGCAGCGACAATGATCACTAGCAAATAGAATATAAAAAAACACGTGTACTCGTACCTATTTGACTATTTGTGCATATCTTTACAAATAACAATACGCATGGCAGGGTAACTTATTGTTTTTGTGAATAGCTTTGTGCTTTAAAATTCTTCCTCTATGATTGACAACACTGTGCGTCCCTTTGTGTGGAAGGTGAATCACAGACACTGCAAGATGCCGAAAGGAGAGCGCAATATGATAGGGTAAAAACTCTGTTCTCATCGTAAATTTGCAAGTAACGATTTTTATCAGTTTTCCCTTTTTTTTTTTGGCTGCATTTGTTTTATCTTTTCGCTTCCTCTCTTTCTTCATGTTGTCAGCAGAGATGAAATGCTATGATTTGCTATACCCGAATATAGTTCTTCCACTCTAAGTTTTTACAACTAGCTGACTTTTTTTCTTCATGTATGTCCAACAAAGGAGCGCTATAGGAGTTCAGAGGATGTAAAGTACGCTGCTAATGATGCAGAAGGGTTTAGATATGCTTCTAGTCCTCAATTCTCTGGTTCATTCCATAAAATTTTCACCGAGGTAATTTGCATCTTCGGTCTTAGACTATGTTCTTAAACAAATATTGACTTTTTGCAATATGGATATTGTAAGTATGCTGAATGATAATTTATCACAGATCTTCGAAAATGAGGCGGAGAATTTTGCAAGTGATATTCAGGTTGACTTGTTATTCCTAGCTGCACAAACTTGTTATTCCTAGCATCTGTGCAGTAAAATTAATTTTCTATGCTCTTGCTAAGATGGTTGCACAATATTCTGTATCTAATTTTATAGGTGGAGCTGTCACTCTCATTTTCTGAAGCTGCTAAGGGATGCACCAAGCACCTGTCATTTGATGCAAGTGTTCCTTGTGATTCTTGCGGTGAGTTAAGTTCAATTTTGTTTTGCAGTCGCATGGCATTTGGAAATATCTTCCATGATGGAATAGCCGAATAGCTTCCACTAATTACTTTGCAGCGGACTGTGGGGAGGCATCAACATGTCTTCCCTCTGTGCCCGAAAATGAGTCAGCGAATAATGTCTTGCCTCGTTTGTAAATAGCTTTATAGCGTCTCTTCTCCAATCCTTTGTCTTGATCCTCCCCTTGTCGCCATCGCAACTCTTCCCATGCGACACCCCTTGCACCACCTTCAACCTCGGTGGCGATCCAGAACCTCTTCATATCACATCGTCTGCAGTGCTTGCCAAAGGCTTACGTATTTCTATAGATGTTGAAACTGTAGTCCCAATGTCATTATTGAAGCCCCTTGCAGCGCATAAGACTGAAGTCACTACTACTGTCTTTCTCATGGTCGAAAGCTTAGCCCTGGTTCTCATCTCTCTCTCTCTCTCCCTCCCCACTTCACAAAAAAATCATATTTGAGTTGTTGAGTCCTGTTATAGTGGTTTGGTGTCTATGCTAATCAATTGGATATTTTTTTTGGTTCACATGGCACTGAGGGACAATGTTTAGAACAGGAGTGATTAAGTAATTAAAATTTCTAAATGTATGCATAATATTTAGTATGGTGATGGGTGATTTGTTTCGTTGTCTCTCTTTCATCACATCCTTCTTTTGTTCCGTCCACTAATCCATGCTGGAAGTCCCTAAATCGTTATTCATTTCCAAGAGTCCAGATTATTATTCATGTACTCTATCAGTTTAGTTTGGATGTGTTATGTGTTTAATACAGTGGAATAAAGGGTAGGTTTTGAAATCCCATAGTCATTAGTTAGTTACAAACTCAATAAATGCTTCCCACCTTGGAAAGTTTTCCCCCCCATGTCGACTCTATTAATGTTCGTGGCCTGTTTTTTTCCCAGCTGGGGATCACAAGAATTTGACAGAGGGAGTAATTTCTTAGTTTTCCTCCTTCTATGCCTATTTTTTGCTTGTTGGCTGCAAGCAATTTGTGCTTTTTGGAGAGGCACTGCACATGCACTTTTTTTATGCATTAGGAAAAATAGCTATAGTTGGATATATGATGAATTGTGATTTCTAATCTGAAGATCAAGTATGTCCTAGTGAGGGTTTTTTTCTTTTTCTTTTTAGCCAGTGTAGAACTTTGGGTTTAAGTCCATCTTCGCAGAATTTATTGCTTCACTTGATCATGTATCATTTGGTTTGTGTTAATTTGAGCTCTCCTGCATCATAACTTTGGCCACCCATGGGAAGTTATCCATATCAGCTCTTTGTAGACAAAATATTGGACTTCAATTTCAACTTTTACCTGTTATGGAAGTCCCGCCACTATGTAGGTTGAGATGTTTCATAACTTTCATGTATACCTTTGCATTTGTCCTGATGCCAATTATCTTCTTCTTGTTACAAGTTGCATTGCTGCTATTGTAAGTGAGTGGACCTTTGGTTATGTTGCGATGCAGATGGACTTGGTTACCCACTAAACGCCAAGGCTAGAATTTGTCCGGCTTGTGATGGCATTGGGAGAGTAGGTGTTTCGTTTACTTAAACTCTTGTGGACTATTGAGTTCCTTCATGGCTCATGCAACTTGTTTAGCCATTTATTTTGGAGGTGACACAAGTCATTTCGTTAATCTATTTCCCCTATCCTGTTTATCTCTACTAGGTTACCATTCCCCCTTTCACTGCAACATGCAGTACGTGTAAAGGATCAGGACGGGTTATTAAGGTCTGATTGCTAAACTGATGACTATTCTGTGGAACTTGATATGTGGATACGAAGAGTATATTATTACTGCTAAACTGAGACTATTCTGTGGAACTTGATACGTGGATATGAAGAGTATACTATTACTCCGTTGAGTTTGATTTATTGAAGCAAACAATACCCATTATGTTCTTTCTACGTGACTTTTTATGGTGCAGGAATACTGTCAGGCATGCCGAGGATCAGGGGTGGTTGAAGGAGTTAAGGAGGTTAAAGCTACAATACCAGCAGGTTGATTTTGTCGAAAACTTTGTCTGCAAGCTTAACTAGTAAACGCGTTTCACAAGTCTTGGGTGATGTGTGCTTGGAGGTTGTATTATAAGTATACTTTAGTCCAAGATGAATGACGGTATCTAAATTCTAAAATTGCAGTTTCTAGATATCTTAATAACATTGAAAGACTGAGCACCTTGGGTTTTTTCTTTCTGCATGTTACTAAATGGTGAAGAATCACTCTTTTTCATGATAGGCGTGTCTTTTCCTGATACTTGATGCAAATAATCTTAGCACTAAGTCACAAGTAAGTTTATTTTTTAGCTTACTTACATCGAGCATTAGTTGGCTAATACCTTTTATTCTTTGTTCTCTTGAATTGATCAGGTGTGGATACTGGGGATACAATCCGTGTTCCAAAAGCTGGTAATTCCGGAGGACGAGGAACTCAACCTGGCAGCCTGCACATAAAACTGAAGGCATAATGTTACTTCTCCTATCGATAATCCGTTATAACTTGATCAAAGTTTGAGTGCTATTTGAGGCTTCTGACAGGCTGTGTATGATTATTATTTTTCACTTAGAGATATTTACTGCTGGAATGTTTGTTGATAACAGTCTTCAGACTAGTGAGTTTTTGTGTTAACATGATACTCTTATCATTTCTTGTGTTTGGTTGTGCTATTTGTTGGAGGTTCAATGTTGAAGTGTGTTGTGTGAGATATGTTAACTTTAAAATCCTGAAGTCCTAATAGACTGCAGCTGGTATGTAGGTCGCCTATTATTTTGTATTAAGGGACCTTCAATGCCGGATAACTAAAATAGGCTACTGCTGAGTCATTCTTGAGTCTTGACAGACAGCTCTTGTGGAAAAAATTTGTTTCGTAAACACTTATCAACAGAATTGTGTTTTAAGTCATTTTCCTGTTCAATTGTTTTCTTTGTTTTTTGTACGTGCTCATGTTCTATTTGTTTGTTGTGTGTGCTCCCACTACTTGCTAACGGATTGAGAACTTGATAAAAAAGCTGTTAGTAACATCTGTCATTTCCCCATTATGTTCATCAGATCCTAAAGGCTAGAATAAGTTTGGTAAGAAATTAGTTGTTTGTGAGACTATTGATAAGTGATACTTTGGTTTAGTACTAGAGATGCTTTTTGTAGAAACTTTATATCCAACCCAAAAGTTTAAGCTTTTAGGTGGAGAGGTTCCAACATTATATTAAATTCTCACCCATTTCATACCCAAGCAATGTAGGATCTATTTCCTTAACATCCCCCCTCATGTGCAGCCCGTTTTGAGGTCTGTTACGTGTAGCTTCTGTTCGGGTCCATCATTGTGCACCATTTTTGTTGGGTTTGTCTCTGTGGGGTGTGGATTGTGATTTTTTTTTCCAAATGTGGATGTGATGGGCCCTGCTTTGATGCCATGTAGAAACTTTATATCCAAACCAAAAGCTTTGAGCTTTTATGTGGATAGGTCCCAACATTATATTAAGTCACCCATCCGTACTTAAGCGATGTGGGATCTATTTCCTTAAAACTTCGGCTTTCTGGTTTCTGTTGCCACAAGGTGTTTAATTTCCTATTTTGCCTTCGGAGTTCCAGTTGTTGCTGGCCTCCTATGCTTGTTCTCATTTCTTCTGAAATGTTTATTGTGGCTTTCAGGTTGCTGAAGATCCCATTTTTTCTAGGGATGGTGAAGATATTTATGTCGAATCTAACATTACCTTTACACAAGTGAGAACTATATTCCTTGAATCCTTGTAGGTGTGCCTCATTTTGAGTTTTCACATTATCGCTATGTCGGGAACTTTTTGGTGCAACAGAAGTTCAAAAAAAAAAAAAAAACCACAATCAAAACATCAAAAAATTAACTACAGGAGGGTTCCACTTTGAAATTCCTCCGAAGAAACATCAGTAGCAACTGGCAAACATTTCCAGGAGTCTGGAGGGAAGACTAGGGCCCCGAGGGAGGGGTCTTGGTCAATCCCCGTCTTTGCTAGACAGGCAGTGACACAGTTCCCTTCTCTTAGTGTCTGATCAATTCAACTGCAGGAACTTGCCAATGTGTTCATGCATTCTTCCACACTCCCTGTAAGGAAAATTCTGAGTAGGGCTTTTTGACTCAAAGAGACTGCATCATGAATATGATACCATTTGAACTCCTTTATGTCATATCTGAGAATAAGCTTCAACCCCTTAGAAACTATCCCACAGCTCAGCTTCAAGGCTTCTGCAATCCTTAACTCTTACCTAGCTTCCCATCATCCAATATCCTCTTTCTTCACGGATGACACCATCAAATTAAGCTTGCCCGGGTCCCTTGAGCTCCCATTCGTATTCATATTTTTTCTCACATGATATGAAACTGTTGTTTCTCTTTTTACTCGTGTTGTATACACGATGAGGTTAAAGCCTCTAAGCAGGCAGTATTGCTGCTAGAGTAATACTGGACAACAAGCAGTTCTATTGAGTTGAAAGAATTACTGGGTATTGGTTTTTTTCACTGATTTGATTGTAACGTTTTTAACCTTCCTCACAATTCTCAAATTGACTTCATGGCTGGTTCGATAGATTTTTAGGTTAAGAAAATGTGGTACATCTGCTTTAGTCATATATTTCCGTCCTTACCAGGACATAGACGGCCCATTTGTTTGACTGGATTAATGGTGAAGAGTTATACTTCTTAGGATGTGTAATTCCATTGGATTAATAGTGATGAGTGTTATGTAGCATGGACAATAATTAACAAATGAATAAATAATTTTTGTTTCAAAACCTTTGGAAACATAATTATGATAGATGCCTGAAGCATCAATGCACTTAAGCAAGCATCATATAGACATCATATTACCCTTTTAACCCAATATATTTGAAGTAATACACATGTTCCCCCGACATAATGTAAAATTTATCCCTTATTGTGTCCCCTCGTAAAAGATTTAATTAAATTTAATCGACAACCCACGTGGTGTGTCCTGTACGTTTTTTGCCGAGTCCCCTGCATGTCCTGTGTCAACGGTTGTTGGACATGGATACGGCAACCTCTAGGACAGTGCTTCATAGGTGATGAGATTAATACTACCACACCCCCATGGTATTGTATCTCATCTTTTATTGGACTACTTTAGGTCATTCTTTGCAGTTTACAATTTGTGTATGTACTTCTCAATTGTGATGCTGTTATTCTGCGTTTGTGAGAGAGTTTGGTACCAAACTAAAGCATCTTTGGTAATTGTGAAGCTTTAATTTCTTAACAGGCTATTATGGGTGGTAAGGTGGAGGTACCAACATTGTTAGGTAAAGTGGACGTGAAGGTATGGTGCTTATCTCAACTTTCTGTTGTCTTAGTCTTCTAAACTACCATTCCTAACTTTTTGTTTAAGGCTTTTTTTTTTTTTTTATTGGCTTAATTAAGGCTTCTTTTAATGGCTGTTCTGGTGAAGATAGAGCTTTAGTTTGAGCAATTTCATTTACTAATTGTTACCACCTTTTGTCTTTGAATTGTGGTCCATTTAGATACCGAAGGGGGTTCAGCATGGACAGCTTATGAAGCTTAGGGGCAAAGGTGGACTGAGATGACAAAAATTGTTCTGCAGAATAATAGATTATTTATCTGCCATCTCTCTCTCTCTCTCTCTCTCTCTCACACACACACACACACACACACACACACACACACACAAAAGCGTGCTTACTGTTGGTCTATGCAGGGTTGCCCAAACATGGCTTTCTCGTAGATCATGGGGATCAATATGTTCGTTTCCGCATTAACTTTCCTACGTAAGCCTTTTTCCTAGTAATAATGTACATTGTTTGCATCTTCTTTATGCTCTCTCTCAAGTTTTCTATCAACTACCATCTTCTCGAGTTGTGTCGGATAGCTTAGACATATATTTGGGCCGATTTTTTAACTCGTTAAGCTTTTGGGACAATTCAAATTCTATGTTGGTATTAGAGGCAGCAGAGTAACAAAGAAAGGTTCTAAAAGTACCTCAATTAAGAAAACGTGCAGAAGAAATTGTTATACTGGCCAATTGGTTTTCTTTTTCTTGTTATATTGGCATGATGGGTGACATGACTCAGCTTGATTTGTTTGAAGTTCTGATTAGGAATGTATGATCTGTTTAGAAACTTGAACAGAGGTTGCAGAACTGCCATTGATGAACTCTCCAACCAGTTATTAGGATAGCAATAAGTATTGCTTCGTGAAAAAAGAAAAAGTTAGTTCTAGCATCGTTACCATGGCGATGCTTTCTGCTAGTCATTTTGACCTCAATCCCTGTGGGCTCTCTCAAAGATGGAACTTCGCAAAAGATGGGCCCTGAGGATTATAAGTTTATAACATCGCTGTTACAATGGTTAATTATAACCTCCAAAACTAGTATATGATCCTGGGGGGCCTCTCCATTCATTGCCAATTAGTTTTAAGTCGGACACTTTAACATGGTATCCGAGCTAGGCTTTTGGACAAGACTCTATGTCGCTGGTGGTTGGTTTCCCCTTTGTTTGTCGTTGATGGTTGATAGTTATCGTATGTGTTGAGTCATTTGTTTACCTCATCATGTGTGAGTCATTGGTCGCACATGCGGGGAGTACGTGCAAGGGAGTGATAGAGCTCGTCCCACATTGGTTAATTATAGTTGTCATATGTGTTGAATCATTTGTTTACCTCACCATGTGAGAGTCAGGGGTCACACCTGCGGGAGTGTTAGAGCTTGTCTTGCATGGTTAATTATAACCACCAATGCTAGTATATGATCTTGGCCAACCTCTCCAGTCGTTGTCAATTGGTTTTGAGTTGGATGCTTTAACAATTGACATGCAAGAATTCCGTTTGTGTGGTTAGTTTTAATGCTTTATCCCTATTTTATGCTTTAGACTTTTGTATGAGTGGTTTTTGAGAATGGGTAAAATTTAATATTTGAAGGTTAAAAGTTTTTCCAGATTTCTCAAATGACATTTTGAGAGAGTGGTACTAATTAGCACCTAGTTTTAGTAGTTTGATTAAATGCTTATTCCCCATATATCATTATTGCTTCTTCTCCGGGACTTTACACTAGTGCTTTTATATATGAACAACCACTATCAAGGTGCTGAGTCAAGCCAGGGAGGTAGCTTCTATTATGGGGCCAAGTTTGAACTATACATAGATTTGAAAGCTGAGCTGAGAACCTGATACATTTCTTTCCCTTTTCTTTCATGGTAACCTTCCTTGTTCAATGAAGGGGTGGTTGAACAAAACCTAGATTTTAAAGTAAGCTGAGAGCCTGAAGGCCCTAAACAATTTTTTTCTTTTATGGGAACCTCTTCCTTTTCAAATTTTTTATTTTTGTGCTAGATGTTTTCCTATGGTCCAACTATTACATGGTCTTGGGTAGAACTCAACCCCAAAAGCTAGCTCATGAGTGAGGGCGCCCTCCTCTTTACACCATCCCTCACGCGCAGCGTGCTCACTCGGCAGCACCTACTACGTGCAGGCGAGAGACACGCACCCTTCCCATCTCTGGTACCCAGCTCTAATACCATGTTACATGGTCTTGGGTAGAACTCAACCCTCAAAAGCTAGCTTGTGAAGTGAGGGTGCCCTCACGCTTATATATTTCATATTACTTTGGTACCCAGGCGATGTGGGACTTTGCTTCACACCAACAACATTGTCTCACTTGATTGTAAAAGACGTACGACATTTCGTGTTTCTTTTCTTTTCCTTTCTCTTTTTTTTTTGTTTTTTTGTTTTTTGGGTGTAACGGACGTTTCGTGTTCAAGCAATGCTAGTGGCACTGAATAACTTACAAACTATTACACTAAAAGTACACGTCATTTCCACATCAATGCTATTGTAGCGACGCGCTCCAGTTGACCTGCTAACCTTTAGCTTAACCACGTGTTCAAAAGGTTAACCTCGAGTTATACAGTAGTTCATTGCGTTTATTATATATCCCATTCATATGCCACATCTTGCCAATGTAGGACTTACTGGGATGGGCTCTCACAATCTCCCCACCTTATGATGCAACGTCCTCGTTGCATTGCCCAACAACTTTTTACCCTTGTGGCCATGGTGTGGCACTAAGCTCACACTAGAGCCTAGAGGTGGCCCCCACTATATAGACTGGTGTTGTGCTCTGATACCATCTAAATTACTTGCCCCAGCTCACCTGCTAACCATTAGCCTAACCACACGACTCAAAAGTTAAACCTCGAGTTATACACTAGCTCGTGGTGTTTCATTACATATCCCATTCATATGCCACATCTTGTCAGGAATAGAAGCAGCTCAGAAATAAATGAGACCAACCAACAATAAACACGGAGTCAAATTACACATCCACATAATAGAATCTCATACCCCGGCCCTCCTCAGTTTACGCCTCACCTGCGTTACCAAGCCCACTCTGTGGCTTCAACTATTGGCCTAGCTCGGCCACATACTAGATAGTTCCACAGCATCCAGCCACCACACACACATAACATAGCTCAACAATAATTCACAGAGTTCAACGAACAAAGCATACAAAAGGATTTAAAAGCAGGACCCCAAGGAAATACTCCAGGGATTTAGAAGTGCATTATATACTTCGGGTACCTTAATTAAAATCACATTAGTTAAACTTGTAGACTTTTCGGCTACATTTATTTTTCAGGTTTGCGTCAGAGGCGAGAGTTGGATGGGATTAGCATGTGAAGATTAGATACAGTTGTAACAGTTGTTTCATTTATTTTTGGTATTACAATTTTATACAATTGTTTTATTTAGAAGACAGTTGTAAACGTTTTTTTTTTTTTTTTTTTGGGATTAAATGACTAGCGTTATGTCATGTCTTAGTTTTCGTGCTTGAGGATCCATTTAGTACATTAATTAGTGCCTCTAGACTTTTCCTTTCTGAAATTGAAGGTTGTCTCCTCTTCCCTTGGCTTACCTTGGCTATGTAGATGCTGAAAACTTTGTTTTACTAGGAGAATCCATTCTACCATTCACTAAGACAAACTGAACGATTTCCCCTCGTAGTGATTCGTGGTTAAAATCAGCATTGTGTTTTTCTAAAATGATGCTTTGGAAACTGATTCGTTTGTTCTTTTATGCTACAGAGTTGTAAATGAGCGTCAACGTGCTATATTAGAAGAGTTTGCAAAGGAGGAAATTAGTCATGAAAATAGCGCATCAATTGAGGGACATTGGTAAGTTTTTTCTTGTATGTTTAACTCATGCATTTAAGGTGAGCATTGTTTATTTAGATTTACTGCATATCAGACTTGTAACCTTCCGATAGCATAGCAACTTCAATTTTATTCAAAATGGGCAAACAAGAGATGAAATTGATGTAGTTTCTTTCCTATTTGCCTATTTCTTTTTGAATATTGTTCCTCCTCTAACACACAACACGCAAAAGTATGCTTGTAAAGATAACCATCATTTTTGTAGTGATGTATGTATGTGCAAGGTCTCGTTAATGTGCTGTTTAGCTGTCTTTTTAACTGTCTAGTTTCTAAATTTCACTCCCTCTGCCCAATGGATACCCTTTTCAGCTAAAACATGCCTCCTAATTGTTGTTTCTTTTACTTCGAATATTTGGATGCGTTTTGTGATGTAGGAAAGATCATCTACTGGACACGTATTTAATTAAGCTGCTTCAGGCTGATTTTCTGTTACAGGATTGTACATATTTTGAAATTGGCCACTTGAAAGAACCTAACGTGAGGCAGTGAAAATGGGGGAAAAAAAACAATTTGAGTTCTTGGTTCGTACATCACAGTAATGTTTGAATTTAGATTCATATATAGGTCTTATAGTCCGTCGCATACTATTGCTCGCATAGGTATGCGGCAATGATTTTGGTGCCAAGTTCTTGGTCTTTCACTCGGAATTATATAATGAACTGGTTGAAATGTTGATCATTCGTAATTTCTCCTTTAGTAACCATTCTGAATGTAGTGTGCATTCTGGAAATGCATAACAGGCTTTATCAGCAGCTGTCTACTGCTTGAACTTACAGGTGGCAGCATATTCTTGATCGTGTGATGGTTCCAAAGTTCATGCTTGAATGCTCCTTCTTGGTATTGATCCTTCTGCTGCTTAACAAAATCGTGGGATGAAAAACGTCTCCTGGGCACTTTTGATGTAAAATCTGCACTCGCTATTTATGCTAGAAGGCTTGCTGCTATCACCCTCAGCACAGGTTGCTTTCATATGGATGAATTGACTTTGCTTTTCTGCAAAGTGATGATTCTTCCCGTGATTGAAGGTACAAAAGTTCATATTCATCTTGTCATGCTTTCTCCTCATTCATCAGCAGCGATTCATTCAAACACAGAGTTGCTTCTGCTTTTGTTTAGAGCTTATAATTTCTTATACAGGTGACATATATCACATGTACACAAATGATTCTTTTATGGCTAATAAAAGTAAATTTCCTCACATTCCAACTTGGATCTCTGTTCTTTTTAACATGCTGAACTGGGTCTCTTTTATGTTTTCAATAAATGTCATTTTAATTTTCTCCCCAACCAGTACGGTCATAATTATTGTTAAAGCATCTAACTCAAAACTAATTGGCAATGAGTGGAGAGGCCTCCCAGGCTCATATACTTGCTGTTATAATTAACCAATGCGTGACAAGTTCTAATACTCCCCCGCACATGCAACCCCTGACCTGCATGTGGAAAGATAAACAACGGATCCATAACATAGTGATCACAACAAAAAACGAAACAAGGTTCACTTAAGGCACAAACAACGGGGCAACTAGTCTTCCAGAGTGTGGTCCAAAAGTTTCTGAAAGCCTAGCTTTGATACTATGTTAAAATATCCAACTCTAAACTAATTGACAGTGAGTGGAGAGGCCACCTAGGCTCATATACTATCTTTGGAGGTTACAATTAACCAATGTGAGGTAAGCTCAAACAATTACAATCAACCATAACAATAAAATATGAATAATTTTTTTTTTTAAAAGCGAGATGTAAGGCCAAGGATACTTTATGAGACATAGTTGGGCCAGAAGAAAACAATATATGAAGAGAGTGAGTGTAGCTGAGATGAGGATGATAAGATGGATGAGGGTTCAGTGCAAGAAACAAACAACTAGAAACGAATACATTGTGATTCGTGAAGTGGTTAGAGTTGGAATAATTGAAGCCAAGTTGAGAGTGGACATGGTAGGATTGTTTTACTAATGTACCATGGAGATCAGTAGATGTGCTGCCCTCAAGGGCTCAGGGCAAGTAACCAATTTTCCTTTAACCTCGCCTCACATAGAGCATGCCATTCAGAAGAAGAATCGCTGCGTCTGGACATCCAAGCTCAAACGTTCAGGCACGAGTCACCGGGTTTCACATACTTGCATAGTCATCTCAAGTGTTATCAAAAGACGAAGAAAATAGATTTAACGCAAATGTGATCATGTTAATGGTAATGCTAGGAGAGAGACCAAAATAGACGATGTATTCTAACCTAAGAGATGATGATCGTCTTGAATTTAGCTAGGAATGAAAATGAGCAGAGTAGTCCTACTGTTACTTTTTTGGTGTGTGTATTGTGGTCTATCAAGTAATCAACATTGCTTCAGTGACTTTCAATTTTCGAATCATGGAATACCTCTTGAAAAAGAGAACTAACTGTATGGAACTGAAAGGACTCTGCTATGACTTTCTTTCCTGCAAATTGATTGAGCCATCACTTTTATTTTGACATGGAAGTCAGTAAATGAATTTAAGGATTTTCTGCATGTTAATATGCCAGATCAAGTTTTTACATTCATTTCAAGCACACCACTCATTAACAATACTGGTCTTACACCAATTCATGGAGGAGTGCTAATACTAATAGCTACTGGCATCTCTGTTTCCGGAGTTTGAGTTGTACTTTTCTCCTTGCTATTTTTTAGCTCACCATAGAAGTAGGAAACAAATCCCCACAGTGAGAGAACAAGCGAAACCCCTTTCTCGGCTGTAAACTTTTCCTTATAGAAAATAACGGCAAGGATTTCTGTCATTGGGAGTAAAACGGCGATGATGATGGCAGAGAGTAGGGATGAGCCAGCGAAGATGACTCCGATTGCACCTAGGAAGAAACCCTGCCAAACTATGCCGCTGCAAACCATAACCACATAATATGTTGTTTCCCCGAGTCCAAATTCTCTTGCCTCCCTCGGAATTGCCTGCAATATTAAGGTGCAAGTTAGTTTTATGGTATATCTAATTCGGTATATAATGTCTTTCAAGACATTTCCTGCGTACAACACAACTATTGAAACCTTCGTTTAGTTAGTGTTATTGATTTGCACTGTTATATATATATGTATGGTCTTGTGTTTGCTGGTAGCTCTCTTTCACTGATCTGGGTAGACCTTTCTTCCTTGCTTTCTCGTGTTAAGAAAGAGGACATTAACTTTTTGATTTCCAGAAATCAGTTGATGTTTATCGTTAGGTCAAAGCATTGGAATCACCTACTTCCAATTGGGTTTCCCAATTTTTACAAGTGATGGCAAGGTTCTAAAACTCGCTAGGCGCTCCCAGGGCGGCTGGGCAACTTCTAGCTTCCAGGGCCGAGTACTCGGCGCCTAGTCGGGCAATTAGTCGGGATAGTCGGTCTAGTTGAGCTAGTCGGGCTAGTCGGCGAGGGGCCTTCTAGCGTTTAGGCGGCAAGTACTCAGCCTTCCAGACCTTCATTTAGAACACTGTGATGGTCTCACATGTTCCATCTTTGTCAAAATTGTTTATATGCATGTTCTTCAGGCCCTTTTAATTGGCCTGATTATATAGAGTGTTGGATTTGCATATCTATAGAGATCACACTTTCACTTGTTGAATCAGCCAACCAGGATTTCAAATCGCGGTATCGGGAAATGATATGGTATTGGTGATATGGTTATATATCAAACAGTGCATAAGTAACGGTCAACCATATCAACCAGTGCATAAGTAAAACGGTATCGGTGATCTGAATTCTTATGTAACGCCCAATATGATTAAGTACCCAATATGCATCCCACAACGTATTGGATGAGCAATAGCCATCCCACAAAACGTGAGATACACAATACCTTAGGGGTGGTGGTCCAAGTAATATTGATGTGCCGGGATTTGATAAAAAACTAATCTTCATCGAGCAACTGCTTGTCAGTAAATTGGTGGAATATCCAGCTGCAGGTGGGGATCCTTTGTCTGAATTGTCTGTCACAACTCCCTGACCTAGTTTCTGCTGTAATCCAAGATATTCTTCTCACTAAAGATCAAATGACTAAGCCACACTCAGTCCCCCCTTTGACATCTTCTTGCTACCTTCCAGGATCGTTGTTCTCCCCTCGCCATCGCCACCACCACCACGACGGCTTGATTTCTGAAACTTCTTGATCCCTTTTTCCTGTGTTCTAGCGAATATATCTCTGTCTGTCTCTCTCTCTCTCTCGCTCTCGCTCTCTCTATATCTATTTATCTAATCTCTCTGTCATAAATGTGTATAGGTTAAATGCAATTTGTATATTTGAGAATAATTAAGACACACAATACGTATCAATACATACGCTTCAAGTTCTATGTATATGCATATGACGTTTTAATACTAGCATTATCTATAGCTTTCCTTTACATTTGCCCATGGTTTTGCAGATTAGATGGTACACTAATTTTCTTAGTTAAGCCTTTAGCAAACCATTCTCGAGCTCTGGGGAATCAAATATCAGGTTTCGCAGTTGAGTTTTCAATTTCTTGAATCAACGTTTCGTTTCTTGTAATTTCTACCTACCTTGAGGGGTTATCAATGGGAGAGGGCAATTTGCCAAAAGCGAAAACCTTGTTTGGTTGGCCCGGGGGGTTTCTCAATAGAGAGGAGATTGGGTGTGGCTTTAGTCATTTCATTTTTGGTGTGGAAGACACGTGTCGTATTATGAGAACTGCGGCTACTGAGGAGATCTGAAATCCAGGATGATCGTCTTTCATTTGTTTTTTGCCTATGGGTTGGGAGATAATGGAGAATTCTATGTTCTTTTTAGTTCTTTTTGGTGTCCACACCTAGGGTTATAAACGAATCGAGCTGCTCACGAGCACCTCGTAAGGCTCGGCTTGACTCGTTTAGTAATCGAGCTAGAGTTCTTATTTTAAGCTCGTTTAGTAAATGAGCTCGTTTAGTAAATGAGCTCGCTAAAGCAAAAGTTCATCTCATTTATATAGGGTCGGCTCGTTTAGGAATGCTGGTTAAATAAATTACCTTGATTCGGATCGTTTAGCTCGAATACGACTCTTTAGGACCACACCTTAATTGTAATACTACCAATTGATTGATTGGAACGCATTGAAAAAGTATCTGAGGAATGTTGGTTAAATAAATTACCTTGATTCGGATCGTTTAGCTCGAATACGACTCTTTAGGACCACACCTTAATTGTAATACTACCAATTGATTGATTGAAACGCATTGAAAAAAATATCTGAGAACCCGATATTTTCATATCTTGTCTTGGTCATCTGATGTGTTATTTGATAAGATAGTAGAGGCATTTATTCATTAGATGATCACATATGACTCTTCTGTGAATTTGGAATTTTTCTGTAATTATGTGCGTTGGAGATTGCGTTTACGGCTGGTAAGCAGTTAACCAAACAATTGGGTATACCAAAAAGTTGGTATTTTTTCATTTCATGTGTCACCAATATATTAGTAAACAGGAACCTGCGATCCCATATCGATCCGCTCTCTGTTGCTCGCATCCCAAATGGCTTTAACCGCACAATTTGCGTTTCTTCTGGTGAAGCAAAAGTTCCCTCCGTGTTCAATCAAAGCAATAGTGTTACTCACCGTCGGAGCATGAGTTCTCGCGCTTCATACGAGTAGTGACCGGCGGAAGGGAGAGTCGAACGAGGAGTATTATTTGCTAGGTGCAACAAATTGGGTTTTCCCGGTTATGTGCTTCGTTCTTTTATTCTTTTTTTTGGTGATGAGGAAGAGTTTCGGGAGATGAATCGGGACTCATCTCTTCAACCCCTTCTAGAACTCTTTCCATGTGTTTACATGAGGTGAGGTGAGGTGACACCAAAGATAAATTGCTGCCGATGTGAATTGACTTTGCGACCCTAGGGTGGTAAGCTTCACGAAGACTAGTTGGTTAACCACTACGAAAATCTCTTTGTGGTTTCATTCTTTACTTGTTGCTAAGTATAAACTTGAACCAACCCTAAGTGGGCATATGTCGTATGTTCGAATCCCTATCCCAAATCTTGGGGCCACTAGGTTATGCCAGATCGTTACCTTAAGGGCCCCAGAATTAGTTGAGGTGCGCACAAACTGACCCGGACATCTGGTTATCAAAAAAAAAAAAGGGTGTAAACTTGAACCGACGTAACTACCTACTATTGGATGGATGGGAGGTTTTATTTTCTAATCATTACTCCCTCCGTCCCTTTTTAATTGTAGATATTTTCATTTTGGGTTGTCCCTAAATAAGCGTGTGATTTGAAAAGTTAATGGGTAAAAGTTTGTATAATTATCATTTTGTCCTTTTGAAAAGTTACTGGGTAAAGAGTTAATGAGTAAAAGTGGATGACAATTTTAGAAAGTAGAGGTAAAAGTTGATGTGAAAAGTGTAAAGTGGAGGAAAAAGTTGATGTGAAAATTGTAATTATGATCACTGTGTTCGTTTCCTGTTTTGCAACCAAAATTTTTTGAAATTCACTTTTCCCAAATCAGACTTCCTGATGGAGTTGCACGCCTTGGCCCACATTTTATTACTCCCACATGTGATTTGTCAACAGTGGACTCCACAACTGGGTTTACTGGGTTTCCACGACTGTCTTTTAGTGGCTATTTACTCGATTTGGGGTCAGCTGTGAGTGGGACCACTGGTCCTAACGTAAAAGGAGTTAATAGGCTGCAAACGGGAGGGACCCACAGCAAATTTTCGTACAACTCTTGTCTTTCCCATGTCTTTCCATCGGAGGCAGGGGCTCTGCTGTCTGTTTTAGCCAGCAGGCCCTGCTGGCCTTAAAACCATGTCGTTTTGGCACAGACCTGAGGTCCCCTTTTCCCCTTCCCTTTTCCTTGTTTGGTGCCCAACAAATGGGCAAGGAACACTACAAAACTTTGTTTTTTATGGGACAAAAACCATATCGCAAGCTCTGGTTTTTTATATAAAAAAAAAAACGTCTTCCCGCAAATATGAGTCAAACCGCTCATTATTCCTAAAATAATTTTTTCTGGGTCTCTAAAAAAATTAACTTACTCTGATACTGTTAGGGTGCCCTACAAATTCGTAGGGCGCCCTACCAATATCAGATTAGCTACTTTTTTTCAGAGACCCATAAAAATACGTTTTAAGAATAATGAGCAACTTGAATCATCTTTGTGGGCTCCGAAAATAGTCCCCCCCCAAAAAAACTGCTTGGGACCAAATAACTTAAGCATCCCCAAGTGTGGAGGACAAACATTTGTTTGCATTTGTCTTCGTGGACAAATATTTGGCTACTTAGGTGCTGTTATATGGTTGCAGCAGTCGGTGATTTGTTACCAAGCAGTTTGCTCCTTATTAAAAAACACGTTTTTGTATTGTTTATTGATTTTTGGGGGCTATTTTCAGAGTCCACAAAGATGATTTAGGCCGTTCATTATTCTTAAAACATATTTTTATGGATCTTTGAAAAAAGTAGCTTAATCTGATATCGTTAAGACGCCCTACAGGTTTGTAGGGCGCCCTAACGGTATCAAATTAAGTTTATTTTTTTAGGGACCTAGAAAAAATTATTTTAAGAATAATGAGCGGTTTCACTCATATTTGCGGAAAAGCGTTTTTTTTATTTATTTTACCAGAACTTGCAATATGGTTTTTGTCCCATAAAAAAACAAGTTTTTTTGTAGTGTTTCTTGCCCATTTGTTGGGGTACCAAACAAGGAAAAGAGGAGGGGAAAAGGGAACCTCAGGTCTGTGCCAAAACGACATGGTTTTAAGGCCAGCAGGGCCTGCTGGCTAAAACAGACAGCAGAGCCCCTGCCTCCCTTTCCATCCGATCACTCTTTCTAAATTATTTAGTTTAGAAACACAAAACCAAATTTTAAAACAGCAAACGAGCAAAGTGGATATTTTTTTAATAAGTTGGATTTATGAAAAAATACATTTAAAAAGAGACGAAGGAAGTATTTTTTATTTGGCTAATGAAAGAGTGGACTAGATTGAACCAGCGAGAAGAAACTAAGGCCTCCTTTGGGTGAATTGAAAAAACTGGTTTTTTGGTGGTTTTTTGGTTTTTTTGGTTTTGTCCTTATTCAATTTTTTTTTGCATTTGTTAGTTTTCGGTCGATTTGTTGTGGTTTCTTGGCTCCTCTCTACGAGAGAAATCTAAAAAGTATAAACTTATTAGTCAAACTTAAAGTTTTGTGAATAAAGACGAAAAATAAACTACAATGGTTTTTTTACCCAAAGGAGGCCTAAATATACTTGAAAGTAAGAAAAGGCAATATCCCACCATCGATTCATTTTACTTTGGGGTGCTTTCGCAAATAAGGAAAGTCTTATATAATCTTTTACAAATGGTGCAAGTGATTCTGGTCCCGTTGCATAAAAACATTAGATCGAGTATTTTGGTGAGAATTCGAGAGAAAAGTGCAAAAAAGAAATGTTTTGATTGGCTCTTTCATTTCTCACAAAAAATGGTGAGATTTGGTGAGAAACGGCTCCCCTTTGTTATTCCCCCTTCTCACCATCCAAAGGGGCTGTTAGGAAACCATTAAGTAATTAAAAAATAGCATACTATAGTGGCGTAGCCAGGATTATGGATTAGTGTGGGCACCATAAATTAACCACAAGTTCCAAGAATAGCCATGCTTCAACAACCTATACGCTCACAAGTTGATAGTTGTTGACAAAACTGTAAACCTTGATATCTTCGAAACTTGGCAAGCTCTTGGAGCCATGCCACAAGAGAAAAAACCCCTTTGAATTATCTAGTCTCAGCGTGGATGGTCTCCTTTCGACCAGACTGGGGAGAAGAATAGTCGAAGTAGACGTAAGCTGACTGAAACACGTCTTACCGTTGGAAAAAAGAAGAAGGAAAGGACAGTGTCGGCACTTGCCCACAGGTCTTGAGGTGGCTCCCCCACTGGCAGACTATAGTATTATACTATTATTATAGTTTGATATTTGCAATGGAAACATTAATGTTACAGTTTCCCTATTATATAAGGACACCTAACTTCAGTCTGCAGTGTCTGCGGTATGGTGTGCCATCCTAGAAGATTGGATATGGTCAGCCGGCATGTGCTCGTGAGTGAGTGTGCAGATTCAATTCACGGATTGGTTCATGATCGTTACGGCCGATTCACGACGTGTCCCGTTATTTAAAAACTTAATCGCAAAGAGAGGGAGAGAGGGTAACTGACCTGGAAGTCGTTGTTGATAACCATGCCAATAGTGCAGAATACAGTAGCAGAGAAA
The DNA here is from genome assembly GCA_016920895.1 of Vaccinium myrtillus. NCBI lineage: Eukaryota > Viridiplantae > Streptophyta > Magnoliopsida > Ericales > Ericaceae > Vaccinium > Vaccinium myrtillus. The sequence goes on from CM029274.1 coordinate 6,020,644, forward strand.
CACATAACCAGCTGAATCTCCAACACCAGCGTGTAAGTGAGAGCCTGTCGTGCCTTCTTATACGTCAGCTCCACCAACGGCAATATAAACCCGTACAACACCGCCGCTGCCACTGTCATGAAAAAACCCATGTAATACTCCTTGTTCGACTCTCCCTTGGGCCGATCACTGCTCGAGTGGAGAGCGAGAACTCCTGCTCCAACGGTGAGCAACGCTATCGCGTTGATTGAATACGGAGTGAACTTCTGCTTCACCAGAAGAAACGCGAAAACTGCGGTGAAAGCCAGCTGGGACGCGAGTACCAGAGAGGAGGTCGATACGGGGAGGAGGGATACCCCGTAGGCGTAGAGGTAGTCGTCGAGTCCGGTGAGGACACCGATGACAGTGGCGGCAATGAACACCGGGCGTTCTATGAAGTATATCTTGGCAGAGGAGCCCTCTTTGCTGCGGCGTTGGAGGTAGGTTATGAGAAGGGGGATGAAGTTGATGGGCCAGCCGCCGGTTTGCAACCAGCTCGATAGCCATACTCGGTTGCCGCCGTGGATGAAGTAGAGGCGCATGACCATGGGGCCGCCGCAGGCTCCGATGGCGAGGAAGATGGAGTTCAGTAGAAGAAGAGCCCTCTTCATCTTTTTGTTGGCTTGTTGGTTCATGTCCTCCATTGTAATATGGATGGAGGAAGAAGCTCTCTCCTTAGGACATGAAGGGGAGAGAGAGAGAGAGAGAGAGAGAGAGAGACTAGACAAGAAAGTTTGATTTATATTGTGTTTGTGAAGACTTGTTATCTGATTTTATTTATAACGACACATAATAGTGTACAAATGGATACTTCCATAGCTATCTAAGTGAAAATTGTCCCGGCGTGAATGATCTGTTTTTCTTCGAATCGAGGAGCTGAATAGTTGAGGTGTATTAAGCTGACCGAACAACCAAAACTTTGGAAAAAAGAAAAAGCAAATCTAGTGAAAAAGTGTGGTAAATTTGCTAATAAGTGGGTTCAGTCCATATCTAGCACAGCCTGTGGGGTCTAGGCTTGTATTTTGGATAAGAACGATAATACATATCCACAAGGACACACCGCCACACCCTCTCACGCATGTGGGGTGGGTCCCCTCACATGTGAGAGGGGGTGTGGCAGAGTGTGTCCGAGTGGGTGTGTCTGTATCATTTTTGTTTGGATAAAGATGTTATGGGTTTTATATTGTATACTTTGTCAACATGGTGAGCATTGCTGTAATATTTAAATAAACAGTCGTTTTCATTGCAATGGGGCAGTAGAGTGATTTTTTTTTATTTCATTAAAAAAAAATCCTAATTATCCAATGATTTTGGTCAGGATCTTTTGTCCCCACAATCTTGTCGTCGTGGTCTTATCTTTATGGAATTATCATGTTCCGTAATTTCTAAATTAGAAAAGGTATAAGCTTGTACTTTTCATGCACAAAAGCCCATTTGTCGAATATGAGCAATCAACTGCATTCGGAAAATAAAAATAAAAATTGAAGGGCTGAAATCTCATCACAGGTCTCTCTTCGAATCATTACCGGACAAAATTTAGAAACGTGTGAGGCAACGGGACTAGAATTTGGGGTCCGATTGTCCCCCAAGACATTACACAAGTGTAGTGCTTTCGATCCAACCGTTTATCTTCGCAATTAATGATACTAGAGCAGAGATGAGCCACTGAAGATAAATCATATTGCACCCAAACTATGCCAAAGCAAACAGAAATTTCTTGCTTCGCTCGGATTCACCTGCAATACATTACCACATGTAATGTAAATATAATCTTTATCGGTAAATCCAGGAGTACCGACCCCCTAATACAGGCCATGTACCGACCGGCACCAGGGACCCCCTTTGGGTCCCACGCGGGTTGAACGTAATGGAGTGATTTTGGATCGAGCACTTAGGAACGTCCGATTGAAGTGATTTCCACGTAGACCTCCTCGGATTTCAATTTTGGGATGAATGGACGGCTAGGATCGACCTTGTGATTTCCACATAGGGATCCCCGACACGGGCCGGTGCACCATCAGTGCACCCCGTCTGTACATATAGAACGGTTGAATCTTTGTAGTACTCCCTCCGTCCATTTTTAAGTGTTGACATTTCCATTTTGGGCTGTCCCTTAATAAGTGTGTGTTTTGAAAAGTTAATGGGTAAAAGTTTGTAGAATTATCATTTTGCCCTTTTGAAAAGTTAGTGGGTAAAAAGTTAATGGGTAAAGGTGAATGATAATTTTGGAAAGTGGAGGTAAAAGTTGATGTGGAAAGTGAAAAAGTTGATGTGAAAGGTGTAATGATGATGTTTTTTTAATAAGTTGGATTTACGAAGCAACACATTTAAAAAGGGACGGAGGGAGTATATGTTATTGGGTTAATGACTTGATGAGTTTGATGGTAGATCTCTTTCACTGGCTTGAAAATCCCTGTCTCCCTCAATTTCTTATGTAAGTGATTGTCTTTTTAGTTGTAAAAAGAGGACAAAGTTTTTGATTTTTTTTACAAGTGGTGGTCTCACACGGTCCTTTTTATTTGGGGAACTTTTACTACTTTGACTTATGGGTTGAATAGTGACTGACTTGCATAGGTTTGAGTAATTATTGAGAGGGTTTCCGCGCTCCCGGCATCGCTACGTGATACTCCACCACTCTCATGTCCATTGCTTAGCTTAGAGGGCGTTGGTTTCAGTCGTGTATTGTCCAGTGGTAGCAACTTTTTAGAGCAAATTTATATAATTCTCTGTAGCTTTATTGCTTTGTTGTTTTTTTCCTGTAAAGTGCTTATTTATCATTTGAATTCTCTCTTTCTAATAAAAAAAAGGGGTCCGTTTTTTGGAAGGACATAGTAAAGAGGTATTTACTTCAATAAGGACATCAACTTTTTTTTAATGCCAAAAGGACAAATCACATAGGCATTCCAAAAATGCCCCCACTAGCCATTGAAATTGCCTAAACCCCCAAACCTAATGAAAGTGCCTAAACGTAAACCACATGATACCCTATGAAAGTGCCTAAAACCCTAGGGTACCCTATGAAAGTGCCTAAACCACTAAAACCCTATAATTGGAAAGTGCACCCTAAACCTAAACCCTAGGGTACCCTATGAAAGTGCCTAAACAGCTAAAACCCTATAACAGAAAGTGCACCCTAAGTGCCTAAACCCAAAATGCCTAAACTCATTATACCCTACCCCAAAAAGCCTAAACCCCCTAAAATTGAACCCACTGTTATGGATTTTATCGTGAACACCTGTTCAATCCTACAACGAAAACGCCCCTACGGATCTTGGAACAATGAATCACAGAAAAAGAGCAAACAAATACGTGCGTAATGAAAAACCGGAAAGAAAGCAAGACACAAGATATACGTGGAAAACCTCAACGTGAGGAAAAACCACGGGAGCCACACCAGTCCACTATGAAATCGAATCAAGGAGTACAAGTCTTCTCACAATCTCTCTGAGATTGGTTTTCTCTCGCCTCTCTCTATTTTTCACGCTCTGAAAAACTAACTTTCGATCTCACCAACACGCAGGTCGGCCGAACCCTAAAAAGCATTTTAAGGCTCGCGGTAGCGCTACAGGGAAACACCTGTAGCGCTCCAGAACTCACTGTCCACAAAATAGGTCCTCGGTAGCGCTACCCCAAAACCTTGGTAGCGCTACCGCTTGGTTACTCTTCACTCCCAACAATCTCCCACTTGAAGATAACCTGAAGCATCCGCAAATAACCAACCGCAGACCCAAATGATCTCAATCAACCCGTGGACGTAGTCATCTGACCCCTCTTGGTGTGACTCCAGGCCCATCATCTCTTCAAGCATGAAGGCCAACTGAAGTTGAACACAACTTCAGTTTCTGAACAGTAACAGACTTGGTCAACATATCTGCCGGATTTCGTTCCCCCAAAATCTTCTCTAGCAACAAATCCCCATCCTCCAAAAGCGAACGAATGAAATGGTACCTCAAATCAATATGCTTCGTCCGGCATGGAACACCGGATTTTTGGCAAGGTGTATAGCACTGCATCACATCTTTGAAAAACGCAGTTCTCTTGCTTCAAACCCAACTCCTCCAAGAAGCCCTTCAACCAAATCATCTCCTTTGCGGCCTCGAGTCACGGCCACATACTCGGAATCGTGGATAGTGTCACTAACTTCTGCAGACGTGAGACCCGACCACCGTTGAACCCATAGTATAGATATAACTTTGTGGTGCTTCGCCGCGTATCCCGATCACCGGCAAAATCGCATCCACATATCCCCGCTTTGTCAATTTCCCTTTCCCAAAACAAAGTGGCAAATCGGTGGTACCTCTCAAATATCGCATGATCCACTTTGCTTCCCAATCTTTGTTTCCCTGGATTGCTAGCAAACTCGCTCACAACTCCCCCTTTGCATGGGCAATGTCTGGTCTCGTGTTCACCATCGCATACATCAGGCTACCCACGGCCGAGGTATACGGAACCTTGGCCATGTACTCTCTCTCTGCATCTGTCTTGGGTGATTGCCCCTGAGAAAGTTTGAAATGACTTCCCAAGGGCGTGCCAACTGCCTTAGCACTCTGCATACTGAACCTCTCCAGAACACGTTCAATATACTCAGCCTGACTCAACCGCAAGGTCCCTTGAGCCTTATCTCTACTGATCCTCATCCCAAGTATCTGCTTAGCTGCACCCAGATCTTTCATAGCAAACTCCGTTGCCAACTGTTGCTTCAACCTGTTGATCTCCCTAACACAGGAACCTGCTACAAGCATGTCATCTACGTAGAGCAATAAAATGATGTAGCTAGACTCAAACCTCTTGAAGTAACAACAGTGATCTCCATTGCACCTTGTGTAGCCACTGCGCTGCATGAAACCATCAAACTTTCTGTACCTTTGCATCGGGAGCTGTTTCAAACCGTATGAGACTCTTCTTGAGTCCGCACACCATCTCTTCCTTGTCTTTCACAATGAAGCCAACAGGCTGCTTCATGTAGATTTCTTCATCCAAGTCCCCGTGAAGAAAAGCAGTTTTAACATCTAACTGCTCAAGGTAGAGATTTTCAGCAGCAACCAAACTCAACACCACTCTGATAGTGGCCATCTTCACAACAGGCGAAAATATCTCTGTATAATCGATCCCCTCCTTCTGTTGGAAGCCTTTTACAACCAATCTTGCCTTGTACCTTTTCTTGCCATCACTCTCCTGCTTAAGTCGAAAAACCCATTTGTTCGCAAAGCTTTCTTTCTCTGGGAAGTGAGCTAACTGCCAAGTATCGTTGGAATGAAGAGAATCCATCTCTTCCTGCATCGCGGTCTTCCACTTAGCTGACTCGGAAACCTGCATAGCCTCATCATAGCACTCTGGTTCTCCACTGTCCGTCAAAAGCAAGTAATCAAGCGAAGAAATATATTTCGGATTCGGCTTGTGTACTCTGGTTGTCCTCCTCAACTCTCGACCTTGAACTAGTCCCCTCTCTCGGAGCTACCTCATCGAAACCTGTCTCATCTAAAGCTCTCTCCTCTACCGACTGGACCTGTTCAACCCCACCGCCATCCGGAAGATCCTCCAACTCAAAGTACTCGGACGTATCTTCATCCGAAGTGGTACTCCCACTGCTCTGTTTGCTGTCCCTGTCTTTGTACATCACCTTTTCATCAAACACAACGTCTCTGCTTCTGATTATCTTTCGGTTCTTGTCATCCCAAAAACGATAACCAAACTCATCTCCGCCGTACCCAATAAAGGTGCACTTCTGTGACTTAGCATCAAGTTTATCCCTGTTCTTGTCGCTAATATGCACATAGGAAACACAACCAAAAACACGTAAGTGTGAGAGATTTACCTCCTTACCACTCCAAACCTCCTCTGGTATGCCAAAATTCAACGGAACTGATGGCCCAAGATTGATCAAATATGCTGCTGTGCTGACTGCATCTGCCCAAAACATCTTGGGCAAACCTGCGTGTATCCGCATGCTCCTAGCACGCTCAGTCAAAGTCCTATTCATCCTCTCTGCAATGCCATTATGCTGCGGAGTCCCTGGAGGTGTTCTCTCTAAACGAATCCCGAATAGAGCGCAGGCTTTCTTGAACTCCCCCAACTCATACTCTCCGCCATTGTCGGACCTCAACCTTTTCACCTTCAAATCTGTTTCATTCTCAACCATGGCCTTCCACTTCTTGAAGACTTCAAAGACCTCTGACTTGTGCTTCATGAAGTATACCCATACCTTCCTCGAGTGATCGTCGACAAAGGTAACATAGTAATAAGAACCGCCAAGAGAAGACACTGTAGCTGGACCCCACACATCTGTATGGACAAGCTCTAGCTTCTGAGCCCTGGGAGGCCTGCCGCCTTTCTGAAAGCTAACCCGTTTCTGTTTCCCGAAGATACAATCCTCACACATGTCAATATCCACTGACTCTAAACCCGGTAGCTTCCCATTCGACTGCAAAACCTTCATTCCCTTCTCACTCATATGCCCCAGTCTTCTGTGCCACAGATTTGAACTCTCCTTACTGTCTACAACAGCAAGTGTATCGCTACCATGTGAAGTCAAGTAAAGTGTACCAACTTTCTTGCCTTTAGCCGCCACCATGGTACCGTTGGAGACTTTCCACGTGTCCCCTGTGAATGTCGAAGTATAACCTGCTGCTGCAAGCTGTCCAACCGAAACAAGACTCCTCTTCAACTTCGGAACGTGTCTGACATCCTTCAGACACCATCTGTACCCCTGCGTCGCAATCTGAACATCCCCTTTTCCCACTATACTGCAAGGCTCGTCGTCCCCCAAGTATACTTTCCCAAAGTCCCCTGCTACATAGTTCTGCAGAACCTCCCTGTTAGCAGTGGCGTGGAATGAGGCACCCGAATCAATCACCCACGATTCGGCGTCGCTGTTCATGGCAAGAATAAGTGCATCGTGCACAACATGAGCCTCTTGCCCATTATTATTCTTCTTCGGTGCTTTGCAAGTTTGTGACATATGGCCTGTCTGACCACAATTCCAACATTCACCTTTAATAGGCCGAACCTGAGATTTGGCCTTATTTCCCTTACCCTTGGATTTCGACCTGTTCCTGTTCTGATTCTGACCACCCCTGGCCTGGCTTCTGCCCCTCTGCTCAAAACTTAGAGCTGAACCTGAACTACCTGAACTATCGATCGAACCCCTTCTGACCTCCTCAGTCAAAATCAAACTGACAACCTCACTCAGTTTCAACTTTTCTTTCCCTGCCGAATTACTGACTGCAGTAACTGTACCCTGCCAGCTCTCTGGCAGCTGAGACAGAATTAACAAGGCTTGAACCTCATCATCAAACTCAATAGCGACAGACGTAAGTTGATCAACTATCGTATTGAACTCACTGAGATGTGACATAAAGGAAACCCCTTCAGCCATAGACAGGTTGAAAAGTTTTTTCATAAGATGTACCTTATTCGCAGCAGACGGTTGCTCGTACATCTTCTTCAGTGCTTCCATAAGCTCTTCCGTCGTTTTCTCCTTCAATATGTTGTGTGTGACTGACTTTGAAAGGGACAGGCGAATAACCCCTAACGCCTTCCTGTCCAGAACGTCCCAATCCTCGTTGCTCTCTGCAGTTTTCTTCCCCTTTACTTTACCCTGCAGCGGCCGGTAAAGATCCTTCTGATACAGATAGTCCTCTATCTGCGTTTTCCAAAACGCGAAGTCTGACCCATCAAACTTATCGAGCTTTGATTTCCCTTCTTCTGAACCCATAGCTCCCACTGAAACCCTAGCCTGCCCGAACGAGGTTAAACCCTAACCTGTCGAACAAAAACTACCGCAACCGCGGCTCTGATACCAGTTGTTATGGATTTTATCGCGAACACCTGTTCAATCCTACAACGAAAACGCCCCTACGGATCTTGGAACAATGAATCACAGAAAAAGAGCAAACAAATACGTGCGTAATGAAAAACCGGAAAGAAAGCAAGACACAAGATATACGTGGAAAACCTCAACGTGAGGAAAAACCACGGGAGCCACACCAGTCCACTATGAAATCGAATCAAGGAGTACAAGTCTTCTCACAATCTCTCTGAGATTGGTTTTCTCTCGCCTCTCTCTATTTTTCACGCTCTGAAAAACTAACTTTCGATCTCACCAACACGCAGGTCGGCCGAACCCTAAAAAGCATTTTAAGGCTCGCGGTAGCGCTATAGGGAAACACCTGTAGCGCTCCAGAACTCACTGTCCACAAAATAGGTCCTCGGTAGCGCTACCCCAAAACCTTGGTAGCGCTACCGCTTGGTTACTCTTCACTCCCAACACCCACCCCCAAAATTGAAGAGAGAGAAATTAATTTTGTCTCACCCACCCAAAACCCACACGTCGCTTTTAGTCATTAAAGGGGGACCACATGTTGGGGTCAAAGAAAAGCACCAGCGGCTGGCCTTGTTTGGCACGTCGCTTTCAGTACTCACCCATTGCTTTCAATATTGACCCGTCGCTTTCACCTCAAGTGGCAAGTCGGGATTGGGTAATCTGCCTTTCGTTTTGTACGCATAAGATACCTCTACATGTGCGGGTGAGTGGTGGAGTTCATTAAGGGTATTTTTGTCTAATTTTGTCCTTGAGTCATCAAATATTTCCTATCAATGTATTGGAAGCATTAAAATAAGTTAGTCTGGACTAAACACCATTTAAAGCCCCAAACTTGGCCTTTAGACCAATTTTCTGTAAAAAAAAGAATGATATATACATAATACTCGTTGTCTTTTTTTTTTATGGCCCACAATTCTATTTTGGGTTATCTCCAAATAAGTGTCCATTTTAAAAAGTTGTGGAGTAAAATAGATTCATTTTCGAAAAGTTAGTGGGCAAAAGTGTAATGATGATGTCACATTAAAGAGTATTGTTAAAATTAGAAAGTTCGAAATGTAATGATGATTTCCCTATAAAACTTTGAATTTACGGAGTTGAACACTTTAAAATAGATAGGATGGAGTATATAACAAAGTCCTTAATCGGCAAGCAAAATTTATGGAGATAGGTAAGAAAAGATATATTAACTGTTCTTCTTAGTTGTGTATTTTTTGAAGTATAAGAAAAGTTATGTGAGTTGGCCGAAGAAGTACCCTTTTTTTTGTTGTGTATCTAGCATTTTTTCTTTTTTAATCAAACTCTGATACGCAGCTGACTGATGAATTGGGGTAGAGCCGTAGAGGTCACATGATAGCTCAGGCGTGATGCAGAGAAGTTGTTAGGATTCGCTTTGGGGTGGGTGGTGTATACTTGGTTTTTGCGAAGTGGTGTACCTATACTTTTTTATTTATTTAATTTTACGAGAAATGCTAGGAACACAATTATTCAGACACAACACCGAGTACACTTCTTCACATACATGTGGGTCTCACGTAATAAATGTGTACGAAACCTATGTGTATGTGAGAGATTGTATTTGGTGTCGTGTCCGGATAATTGTGTTCCTATCATTTCAACATTTAACATCAAGGGAGTCATTGAACCAATATCTCTGGGCTTTGAAGCTGATGCCACGGTAAAACAACGTGCACCGACCACGCAACGACGGCGTCGGGGACGCCGTTGTGGGTCACATCCGATCGATCCGAGCCGTTCCATCGTTCTCAGAATATTTTTGAATGAAATGGGGGTGATTTTGGATTGAGCTCATACAACTGTTCGATTGCCTCGATTCTCGCGTGGAAATTTTACATTTTTGCTTCAAATATCCCGGTAAAGTTCCCAAAATACCCTTCCTTTAATTTTTCTCCAAATTTTGAAAAAAGCTTTCCCTCTTTTCCTCCCTCCTCCCCTTCTCATAACCCACGTCCTCTCCTCTCCCATACTCCACCACTACACCGAAACACCCAACACCCACACCCATCACCACCCACTACCCCTCCGACCGGCGATCACTACCACTGTCGCGACGACGATCGGCGACGACAACCAAACGGCTCAGATCTGACCCAGAACTAAAAGGTGTGTTCATTTACTCAGTATATATATATATATACAAAAAACTTTCAATCCAAACTCCCGGATTTTATAACGTCCGGACCTCCACCTTCCCAATATTTTTTTGAAAATCCGAACCGTTAGATGTGTTTAAAACGTGATTTTAAGGTCCAACGCGAAGATTTGGCAAAAAAAAAAACCCGGAAGGGCTTGATCGGGGCAGTTTTTCATAAAACTGTTTTTATAGCGTTTTTGTGAAAAACTGGCCCGATCAAGCCCTTCCGGATATTTTTTTTGCCAAATCTTCGCGTTGGACCTTAAAATCACGTTTTAAACACATCTAACGGTTCGGATTTTCAAAAAAATATTGGGAAGGTGGAGGTCCGGACGTTAGGTCCGTAAAAAGGGGTTTGGATGTGAAGGGGTTCCTATATATATATATATATATATACAGAACATATCCTATGAGGGCTCCCTCACAAAAAAAAGTGCGGGAAAACAGTTGTGGGCCGTTGGATCCTATGCCCTTCAAGCGATCCAATTGTTAACAACTGTTTTCCCGCACTTTTTTTTATGAGGGAGCCCTCATTGGAAACTTCTTATATATATATATATATATCAAGGATCCCGGATGGGAGGTTTTTTGGTATTTTGATGCTTTTAAAAATTGTTTTTGGGAAATCCGAGCCGTCCAATGTGTTCAAAAGGTGTTTTCCAAGGTCTACGCGGGAAATCTTCAAAACAAAATACCGGGAAGGGCTTGATCCAAGCATTTTTTCGCAAAAACTGTACATTTACAGTTTTGCGAAAAAATGCTTGGATCAAGCCCTTCCCGGTATTTTTTTTTGAAGATTTCCCGCATGGACCTTGGAAAACACCTTTTGAACACATTGGACGGTTCGGATCGTCAAAAAAATATCGGGAAGGTGGAGTCCCGGATCCGGGACTCCCGGATTAGATAGTGACTGTATATATATATATATATATATATATATATATATATATATATATATCGTATAGATCTTTGTAAGGTTCCTGAAAAATCGTTTTATAGTTGTTAATTTCAAGTGAGATTGGTTGATCGGAAGTTGTTTGGACTGAAATTTGTAAGTTGAAACGTCATTGACGTCGAAGGAATTCGGTATAGAATTCCCGAAAAACGATCTAAATTTCGGGAGTTAGTTGTCGAAAATTTCAATACCAATTGTTTGGGCAATGATCAAACGGGAATTATCCACCGAAATTCAACATTGTTTTCGACAATTAACTCCCGTAATTTTCAACAATTTTCGGGATTTAACTTCTAAAGTATACCTAGTTTTTCGACAACTAACTCCCGAATGTATATCTAAATGTAGGACCCCCTTCTAATAAGGGACCCTTATTTAACTTTCCATGCGGACCTAGGGGCATTTTCGACTTTTCGGACCAAATTTTGACGATCCGATCCGCTCAATGTTTTAAAATGTGTTTTCAAGGGCCTACGCGGAGAATCTCCGGAAAAAAATACCCGGAAGGGCTTGATCCGAGCAGTTTCCGATAAAAACTATACATATACAGTTTTTATCGGAAACTACTCGGATCAAGCCTTTCCGGGTATTTTTTTTCGGAGATTCTCCGCGTGGGCCCTTGAAAACACATTTTAAAAACATTGAGCGGATCGGATCGTCAAAATTTGGTCCGGAAAGTCGAAAAATGGCAGGTCCGCATGGTATTTTAAAAAAAAGGGTCCCTTATTGGAAGTTTATTGTCTAAATGTATATGTATATATATACATATATCATATAGATCTTTGTAAGGTTCCTGAAAAATCGCATTATAGTTGTTAATTTCAACTGAGATTGGTTGATCGGAAGTTGTTTGGGCAATGATCAAACGGGAATTATCCACCGAAATTCAACATTGTTTTCGACAATTAACTCCCGTAATTTTCAACAACTTTCGGGATTTAACTTCTAAAGTATACCTAGTTTTTCGACAACTAACTCCCGAATATGGAGCATATTTTCGGTAGTATATTTCCAAAACTTAGAATTTCATTTGCTTATCATTTTATTTGTGATTAGATGTTGGGGGATTGTTATTATAATAGCTTATGTTGTGTGCGGGAGTGTTGATGTTTGCCTTGTGCTTATAATTTCATTTGTGCTTATCATTTATTTGTGATGTGTTACAAACAGATATGGTACGTGAGTGGCAAACGGCTTCTAACCAGCGGCGCAAGGCTTCGGAGGTTACTCAGACCCGGAAGGGAAAATGGGTTCGTCGTACTGATGCCCTCCTCCAGGAACAACCCCCTCACGTCGTACTGATATGGTTTGGTTATGTATGACTTTTATGTATGTTGATATTATGATGTATTTTGATATTTTGGTAAGTGTTTGCACGTAATCACTATCTGCTTTCTGGATTTACATAGTTCGGATATTTACTACCGAAAAATAGCATAAATTTCGGGTACAAACTACCGAATTCATTGATTGGCACGCAATATCGTAGATATAAGTGCCTTAATAGGGTAGTTTTAACACGTTGTTATCTAATTTATTCCCTATTTTCCACTTGATGCGTTGCTTTGGTATGTTTTGGTATTTGTGTTAGTTTTCCAGGTAAAATGGCTTTTGGCGCGAGTGTGCATGGCTTGAAGTAGAAGCGCGGGAAATTGAGGCTTGGGAGATGGATTTTGGAATGTTAGGCTGAAGGGGATAGGTATCGATACCCCTCTCAGCTGTATCGATACCAATTGGTTATGAAGGGGCGAGTTGCAATCCAGAAGGTTTAGTATCGATACCCTTCATAGGGGTATCGATACCTACGGCTTACACGGAAGAAGGATGGATAAGGGTTCGGTATCGATACCCTTATTAGGGGTATCGATACCGAGAGCTTACGGCTGAGGTTTTAAAACTACGTCGTTTTGTTGGTCGTAGAATTAATTCCATAATTATGTAGTTCGGTTTTCATTAGGATTAGGAGTTTTAGTATAAATACTCATGTTTTAACCTAGATTAGAGGGCCACGAATTTTCCTTAGGTTTTATGTTTTGAAGTTTCCGGCTACAGTTTTGGGCCGTCAATATCCGTTCAAGTTTGTTCCAGATTTTGAAGTTGGATTTCTTCTTGCAATCTACGGTATTGTTTTCTGTTTTTATATTTTATTCTTCAAGCATGTCTAGATCTAGGTTTTATTTGATTTCTGTAGTTATTAACATCATGAGCGAGTAGTCGTATAGAGTGCGGCTGCGGGCGAAGGCGCTACGCACTAGACTAATCGATGTTTCACCTCGGAGCTGAATTAACTTGATTTTCGGGCAGTTTTAGGATACAGAAGTTTTTCTAGCAAACAAACCCGGGCATCGCCGGATTCGGATGTGCACAGAATCTGGTGACATGTGGTGCGCATTTGTTAGGGATCGTTTCCTTATTCTAGAACCAGTAAAAAGAGTCATTGTGGCCCGAGTAAACATTGGTTAGGCTAGTCACGGACGCTGGGTTCCCACGGCTGTACTCTTCCTTTTAAATTCATATTTAGTTAATTTAGTTTGGTAATTTAGTTAGTAAATTAATCTCATTAAACAAGGGGTGGCTACCTAAGAGCCAAGATAAACTGTGAACCCGTCATCTTTGAGTCCCGCACACGTTCGTCCGTCTCTGTGGATTCGACTCCGGTACTTCCGGATATTATGCTACATCGGTCGAGAGTCCTACGCTTGGGACGCGTCTTATTTTTAGTCACCCGGTCGGTCAAGCATTTTTGGCGCCGTTGCCGGGGATGGCAACGTGTGTTCAAAGAAGACGGGTCGGGTTAGTATCTTTGTGTTTTTGAGTCGATAAAAAAAAAAAAAAAAAAAAAAAAATGTCTTTTGTTTTTAGCATCTTTTTGTTTCTAGGTTGAGTCAGTCGAGTAGTAAGAGTTTTGTGTCTTGATTAAAAAAAAAAAAAAAAAAAAATTTGGGGTGATCGAGGTGAGAATGGAGGAATTCTGTGAGATGTGTGAGTGTTGGGGGCATTCTATGTATACCTGCTCCGCTTTTTATGCACTCAAGGAAGCTTATCGGAATAATCAGGCTAGGGTGAGTGTTATTAATCAGCAGTGGGATCCATACCCAAATACGTCCAATCTAGGGTGGTCCCACCACCCATCTTTTTCCGGGTGGTATTCCGAACCCCCAGTGCTACCACAGGCACTGCCCTTGCCTCTGCCAGAAATACAGTCGTTTGAACCTGCCCAGGACCACATGACCCAATTTGGCTCCCTTTATCAAGACCCGCAAGGGTTTGATCCTTATTCTACTGGCCCACCTTCAGAGCTGACTTATCCCCCTCATGATGAGGAGCTTGAGGAGAGAGTCTGGACTCTTGTGCAATCACGAGATGACCTTCACCGCATGAGAAACCACCCAAGCAATTGGGAACCTTCGGACCTTGTTGACTCAACTTACAAAGGCAGTGGGACAAATCCAACAGGAGTGAGAGACCTTTCCTTCTCCGCTGCAAGTAAATAGAAGAGAGGAAGTCGACCCATTTCTCATTGAGGGACGGGTTGATGATCGTATGGAGGATTTTGAGTCGTGGTCTCAAAGCTCCTCCGAGTTTGGAGGGAGTGAAGAGTCTACTCCTAGGGACGAGGAAGTAGGTCTAGTTAACGATGTTGAGGATGTTGACTTGGTCTTACCACCATCCTCTAAATTTGGGGGATGAGGAGCTTCTTTGCTAGGAGAGAGAGAGAAGAGGAAGTCGAGCCACTTATCATAGAGGGTAGGGTTGATGATTGTTTGGAGGAACCCTCCCAGTTGGGGGAGAATGCGGAGCTAACTGCCCAATGTTCCCCCCTCGAGTCTAATGTAAAGGTCGAACCTCCTCTCATGTATCTCCCACTTTGTTGATCCGCGCCGCCTATGTTTTCCTTTTGCGCTCCTATGAGTCTAGAGAACGAGGAGCTCACCGCCTCCGTGTGATGGTCCGATAGACAAATCTCTCTTCTTTGCGAGGCGTGGGACGCGAGATTGATTATTTGCGTCCTTAATGGACGAGCAAGATAGGAAGCATGGGTTTGAGGGCGAGTCTCTTATGTTTGGGGACCAAGACTTTGTTGAGGAGGACTTAGTTGAGCAACCAAACTTGGCAGAGGAGGAGTCACAGTCGACGGTAGTGGAACATATTGATTTTATTGGTGTTGATGATTACAAGCTGTGTTTCTTTTCCTTCTATCGCAAATTATGTCCCTTTGCTCGAAAATTAATTTGGTTCCACATGAGCACTTAGAGGCACTTCAATTTCTTAAAACAATTCGGCGAATGGTTTACTCAAAATATCTTTTCGTGGTGCGGCCGAATTCAATTTTTAGTGCAAAACTTAGAGTGGACTGGTGCATTCTTGGGAGTTGCTTTTGTGCATTTGATTAACTTTCGGATTCTACGTTGGAAAGATCTCTCTCTCTCTCTCTCTCTCTCTCTCTCCCAATTCAAATTAATTTCAAAAAAAAAAAAAAAAAAAAAAATTTTTGGTCTTGTATAGCCACCCACTCTTCAATTCAAGTTGGGGGGATGGGGAGAAAAGTATGACACGTAAGACTGCGTGAATGTCTGGTGGTTGTCCTTGTTTTTTTTATTTTATTTTCTGTATTGTGGCCCGGCTTTCACATGCGGCGGTACTGACATCATTTGTTGCCTAGTTGGGAGTTGGATCTTGCCTTTTATTTTGCAGGGTTGGATTATGTGCGCGGTTTTGATGCCGACAGCGACAATGGTGGCAAATTCCCCATACATCGGCCGGGGTCATGGTGGTTGGCTGCCACCTCAGGTTCACTCTTTCCTTCCCTTTGTTTTTCTCTTTCTTTGTCTCTATGCTCTGGGGACAGAGCACATTTCAAGTTGGGGGGAGGGTGTACTTCGTACATGTTTTTGATTTTCAGTTTTAAAAAAAAAAAAAGAAAAAAAAAGAAAAAAAGAGGGAATTTGGATGCTTGAGTGTAACTATTCTTGGTTGATGACTGTTAATTAGCACTATAGTGGTTGTTGTTGTGCGAGTCGGAGTCTCGATATGATTTCATGGATAGACTTAAGCTCGTGAACATGATGTTGAAGAAGTACGTGATTAGCCCGTATCATCTATAGTTGGATAGCGTTTGGTCACTTGGAAGCATGCTCACACACACACACTGTCCCACTTGATGAATTACCGGTCTCGAGTTTGGTTCATGTGTCATTGGTAATCCGGTATGTGTTAACTTGTTTGATGGGATTTTTGTGGATCACCTTCTAAAAAAAAAAAAAAGAAGAGAAGAAGTTATGTGTGCTATATTGATTAATGCTTATCCGGGCGTCCATTGAGTAGTAACCGGACAATCGGGGTATGCTCCCACCGTGTTGTTCGCGTCAAAAGATGGATATACCTTGTGAAAGTATCGCTAAGTTTGGTTAGCTTGGATCTCAATAAAGCCTTTTTGACTTGAGCAATTAAGTCCGTAGGGGTCTCTTAAAACCTGGTGCTCTAAGGCCGTTTGGCTTGGGGATGGCCGACCCAAAGCTCGCTAAAGAGTCAACTAGAAAGCCCGATAGATCCGGCATTGCACGACCATGAGAAAAAAAAAAGAGAAAAAAAACAAAGAAAGGAAAGGAAGGAGTGTGCTTAAAGAAACATTGGGCTATCAACGGTGTGTGAACTGATTTCGAGATTGGTAAATTTCTTTATGTGGCTTTTCATTCACGCATGCCATTTGAAAATTCGCTATCTGATCGTAGGTGAGAGGATTAATTTTTGTGCTAAGTTTGGTACGGAGTTCATTTGTTTAACTTTATCCATGGATGAAATATCTTGCCTTTGACATGCTTGACAGTTATTGTAGAGCTTTTAGAGGTTATCGATTGGGTTGAGTAGCATTCGAAGTGTCCGAGTTCTTTGTGTTTTGTGGGTGATCACTGCTTTGAAAACCCTCACGAGACTTCACTCGTCCCTACGGGGCCGCCCGGGGTTTAAAAGACCTATCCTTTTATTTATTTGTTTTATTCTTTTTGTTTTTGTCGCTAGGGACTAGCAACCTTCAAGTTGGGGGTGTGATTGGCACGCAATATCGTAGATATAAGTGCCTTAATAGGGTAGTTTTAACACGTTGTTATCTAATTTATTCCCTATTTTCCACTTGATGCGTTGCTTTGGTATGTTTTGGTATTTGTGTTAGTTTTCCGGGTAAAATGGCTTTTGGCGCGAGTGTGCATGGCTTGAAGTAGAAGCGGGAAATTGAGGCTTGGGAGATGGATTTTGGAATGTTAGGTTGAAGGGGATAGGTATCGATACCCCCTCACCGTTTATGATCGATACCAATTGGTTATGAAGGGCGAGTTGCAATCCAGAAGGTTTAGTATCGATACCCTTCATAGGGGTATCGATACCTCGGCTTACACGGAAGAAGGATGGATAAGGGTTGGTATCGATACCCTTATTATTAGGGTATCGATACCGAGAGCTTACGGCTGAGGTTTTAAAACTACGTCGTTTTGTTGGTCGTAGAATTAATTCCATAATTATGTAGTTCGGTTTTCATTAGGATTAGGAGTTTTAGTATAAATACTCATGTTTTAACCTAGATTAGAGGGCCACGAATTTTCCTTAGGTTTTATGTTTTGAAGTTTCCGGCTACAATTTTGGGCCGTCAATATCCGTTCAAGTTTGTTCCAGATTTTGAAGTTGGATTTCTTCTTGCAATCTACGGTATTGTTTTCTGTTTTTATATTTTATTCTTCAAGCATGTCTAGATCTAGGTTTTATTTGATTTCTGTAGTTATTAACATCATGAGCGAGTAGTCGTATAGAGTGCGGCTGCGGGCGAAGGCGCTACGCACTAGACTAATCGATGTTTCACCTCGGAGCTGAATTAACTTGATTTTCGGGCAGTTTTAGGATACAGAAGTTTTTCTAGCAAACAAACCCGGGCATCGCCGGATTCGGATGTGCACAGAATCTGGTGACATGTGGTGCGCATTTGTTAGGGATCGTTTCCTTATTCTAGAACCAGTAAAAAGAGTCATTGTGGCCCGAGTAAACATTGGTTAGGCTAGTCACGGACGCTGGGTTCCCACGGCTGTACTCTTCCTTTTAAATTCATATTTAGTTAATTTAGTTTGGTAATTTAGTTAGTAAATTAATCTCATTAAACAAGGGGTGGCTACCTAAGAGCCAAGATAAACTGTGAACCCGTCATCTTTGAGTCCCGCACACGTTCGTCCGTCTCTGTGGATTCGACTCCGGTACTTCCGGATATTATGCTACATCGGTCGAGAGTCCTACGCTTGGGACGCGTCTTATTTTTAGTCACCCGGTCGGTCAAGCATTCATTACCAAATTTCGGACATCAACTCCCATATGAACCACCTGCCTCTCTGGATTTACACAGTTCAGATGTTTATTACCGAAATATATCATCTATTGCGGGTACAAACTACCGATTTTATGTCCCAATTTCGGTTATTAACGCCCGTCCTAAATGTTTGCTCTCTGGATTTACATAGTTTGGATATTAACTACCGAATTGTTGCACTAATTTCAGGTACAAAATACCGTATTTATGAACAAATTTCGGGCATTAACTCCCGTTTGCATGCCTCTATTTAAAATTGGTCATTCAACAATGTATAAACTGCATATCATGAAGGGAATATCAATTGCACCTGTATGAATTAAGTTCTCGAATAGACTTACACATTAATTGACAACAATCTCAAAGTGACAACAATCTCCCATAAATTACAAGTACGCATTTTCAACACCAAATTACAATTACACATTGTCAAAGTTACAAGTACGATACATTGACTATTGAGTAATATCAAAATCCTCTGCAGTTGCTACATCAGACCCAATTATCCTTCCAAACTCTTCGATTAGACTAGCAAACGGAGGTTCCCATCCTTTCGCATATGGTTCTCGATATCTGTGCCAATTCAACGCTATCGGTGGCATGGGGGAATTCGGCCTCAAGTGTTCCGTATGATCATATACGCCACCTATTGACAATGGAGGAAGAAGAGGGAGAAGAAGAGGGGGAAGAAGAGGTCTGGGGAAGAAAAAGGGGTGGGTTGGTATGTAGTAATAAGAGAAAAAATGTTTGTGTAAATGGGTTGGTATGTAGTAACTTGAGGGGCAAAATGGACTTTTCGCAAGAGAGGTTTTGTGATTTATTTTGACTGGGTGGTATGAAGTAATAAATGGGAGCTATATAGAATCAACCATTTCGATTTTGTGCTAAACTACGAACCAAACCAATTCAGATCAAAAGATTGTGAACCAGGATTCTCTTTAAGTTGAGGTATCATTCGAAATATTTACAATCGATTCTCTCAATCAAGAATTGTCCCTATAAAATAAGGAAAATTCTACTGTCCGCCCAAAGTTGTCATTGACCGGTAAGAGTGAATCCTACTGGTAAAAGTGTATGCACTCTTACCGGTCAAAGAACATTCTTACCATTAGGAAAACACTTTTATCGTCCGCCCACGTGTGAGAAAATAATCTACTCAAAACTATTTTGAAGAGATTCGTTTAATGTTATACTAACCAAAAGTTACCAGACACCAAGAAGAGACAATTATGAGTGACTTTTTTTTCCTCAAAGGATGTTCCTCAATTATAGAATAACTTTACATATGCACTTCTTGTCGTGATTTGGAACGCTTTGGAACCAAAATAATTATGTGGTTCAAAATTAAGCATGATTGGAACGAGGAAAATATGTGTTCACTGTTTCAATTGAGGCTAGCTGCCATAGAAGACTTTTGGAGTCAATTGATTGAGATGGATATTCAAAGCTATCTAATAGATATCTCTGGCTTCTCCCCTTATCCATTTCCATGTGAAAGTGTGTGAGTTAAATGTATTCTGTGTGCAAGAAATAAGAGGAGTGAGAGAGGAATAAAGCAACCAGTTCCTGTTTTTGTTTGTTTCTTGCACCCATCACTTGAAAAAATAACCAGACACCCTAACCGACAGAAAAAATTGACCAGAATCTTCGGTTTTCGGTCCGTCTAGACCGGTCGTTAGTCAATCGGTTTCGGTCTTGGAATGTAGAAAAATAATTATTTCAGTTATCTGAAAATACGGCTGGATGAAACCGAACTGAAAGCAAAAGCAGAAAAAACCAATATTTTGAATACTATTTTAATTTGGCCCACGTAGGCCCATTTTGGTCAGACCGAAATCCATGACCAGACCGACCCTCCCCGAATATAAAATTTGTCGGGATCGGTCATAAAACATCATGCCCCGATCCGATTTGGTCTTGGAATAAATCACCCCAAACCGATCAAAACCGAACTTATTATCATGGCTTAAATCTACATACAAAACAAATTAACAAACTTTTTTACTTTCTAAACTGGTGGCAGGCTACACTATTGAAAAACCAAACCAAAACACTCGGCTTGGATTGAATTGGCTGTTCAAACGGTTTTCGTGCTCACTCCCTCGAGTGTTATGTATATATTGCTTCTTTCATCCTAAGCACACGTTCATATGAACTCACAGCATAAGCTTACTCACAGGGCCGGCCCTGACAGTTGAGGGGCCTAAGACGAAATTTGAAAATGAAGGCCCTTAACACGGAAAAAACATGGAAAAAACTAAATATAAAGTCGATAAACACCGTTTCAAAACTATATGCATGTATTTAACACGGAAAAAACCCAAAATGGGCCTACATACTTGGTGGTAAAAAATATTTGGAGGCTTTTTTTTTCCATTTTTCGTGGGGGCCTAAGGCGCCGACCTTACGAGCCTTAGCTCAGGGCCGGCCCTGCTTACTCACTACAGGCCTCCGGGATCTTCATATGACTGCATTAACATTCCTTTATTTTGCTCTTAAGAGACGAGCCTTCCATCTATAGTAGGTACAAAAGTTGGTACACATCTAGTCATCCTTTCTCTTCATTCATCAGCAGCAATTTTATACAATATGGGAACAAACTAAAACAAGAGTTAATAGGAACAAGGATGTGATCAATATATGGAAATGATAGGAGAGAAGGACCAAAATAGCCTAGGCAACATATTGTGATTATTGTCCAAACGGAAGGAGTCAGCTCTTGCTTACAAGCGAGTAGGGTTCAACTCCTCTCCAGGGCAGGTACCGTGATTTACCTGGTGGGTTGGGCTGGTGGTTGCTTTGGCTCACCCGGAGGTTTACACTCTGAGGCATTTACCAGCCGGTCTAAAAAGTAGACCCTGTTAGGACCGTAGGCCACGGTCTTCATTTATTGGCAATTCCACGACAAATCACACATTTCATTGTTTCCCTAATTATCGAGTTGTAATTTATTTTTCTCATATTTTTAGATTGTCTGTTTAGGAAGTGGAGGAAATCTAATATTTTGTAAATTGAAAGGTGAAGATCCTTAGGTAGGTTTTTAGAAGGATTTGCACGAGATTGATACGGAGAGTAGTCAAAGGAAAGTTTGGAGCCTAGTCAAATTGATATCGGAAGAATTTGCTCGGGATTGATATGGAGACCAATAAGGAATGTTTGGAGCCTAATCAAATTGGAAACTCTTCATTCATTACTATAAGAGAATTCTCCACATGGAAAGTCTCTTTGGCAGCCTTTTTCTTTAAATGGTGAAGTCAGAGGAAATGGGATGATGGATGAGACGAGGGAGTTGTTTATGATTGGTGTGGACAAAATGATATACAACAGCTTCTCTCCTATTCTTTTCCTTAGAAAATACTAAGAGAGTGTTGAGTTATATCTCTTGGAAAATCTACATGATGCTTTGATCATTCAACTATCAATATAATTCCAAGAGTTCCGTAGCATCTTTGATTATACTACTCGGATTGTTCTTCCGGTGGATTCCGGAAGTATTTTGGAGGACTTGAGGATTCAAGGCAGCGGCAATCAACCACTTGGTGCGGTGTACGTGGATTCGGCAAAACAGTCTTTGGTTAGTCGGTGAGGATTCACTATTATGTTAGTTAAGATTGTTTTGTAACTGCACAATGATAATTTTATAGTGCGTTGATTTCCTCCCGTGGTTTTTACCCTTTTTAAGGGGTTTTCCACGTATATCCTTGCGTTCATTGTTTATTGTTTTAAATTCTTTTTAGTTTGCTTGTTAAGTATTTGATAGCATATAGAAAAAGAAATTTTCAGACCCAATGCACCACAAGGTACAGGGCTTTTCCAGAAAACACACCTAGGGAAGTTAGGTACAATTTCTACCCGAAATACCCACAAAGTCGCCGACAACCTCAACTCTCCCGTGAACGCCATAGTTGCCTTCCTCCTTCGCTGCTCCAACCTCAACTCTCTCTCCCCTCCAAACTCGTCTTCGCCGACCACGGGCAAAGCAAATGAATGACAAACATCACTAAGATCTTCCCCCCCAACTCAGATCTATTTCTCCTTTATGAACTCCACTGATTCAAGGATCAAAATCAACAGTCACACATGTATTTTTACGAGATGCAATCACTGCGAATTTTTGCAATTAAAGTCAGATTTCATAAACTCTTGTAAGAACAAGGGAGATGTGGATCTTGGAAGCGTTGAAAATGAAAATTTTAAAAATGCTCAGGCTGCGAATTTTTTATTTTTTTGCGAATTTCTGAGTGCGATTTTTTTCAAATTTCTCCGATTGCCACCATGAATTTCTCTGAATAAGATATACATATGCAAATTGGGAATCATATCACTGTGAATGTTCAAACTTAAGTCAAAGTAATCGTTAAAAATGGATTCTGAAAAAATTCGCAGGGTGCGAATTTTTCCAATCTTTTGGAATTTGAAAAATTGATTCAACTGAACCTCTCAAATAAATTTGTGTTCTAATTACATGTAATTTTTCTCTGTATCATATCAAATTGGGATTATTTTACTCTTTATGTTAAAGTCCCTTGAAAAGGGAGACATCCCTTTTCTGTTATAAAACAGGAAAATCCTGTACCTGTCGGCCAGGTGGTCGCCGGAGGTTGGTGACGGTCAGAGAAGTGGGGCCAGCTAGGATGGTGATCGTCGGAGGTTGACGATGGTCGGAATAAGGGGTGGTGGTGGGTTGCTGGGTCAAAGAGAAGAGAGAGAGAACGGTGCACGTATTTAACAGGTATACAAGTCAAGGACAAAATAGTAAAGTAACCTACTCACCTAGACCTACAGGTAATTAAAATGGGCGACTCTGCTTGACGGGAATTAAAGAGTAGTTTTCTGTACTGGACGGTAATTTTCTGTTACACTCTATAGACGGGTCCAATTAGTAGCCCTCTCATGGACTGGTTCCTTCGTCAGCAACACACACACACACACATTTCACTTTCTCTGCTTAATTTGTAGGCAACCAGTTTTGGCCCAATAACAGGGCCCCCAAATTTTAGAATATATTATATATTATGTATGCCAATACTTTTACAAATAGCGATGTTGTAGTTCTGTGGTAAGGTCTTTGAGTTCTACCTGTTAGGTCATGCGTTCGGTCTTTCAAACTTCATTTTTTTTTAAAACCAATATACATTGAAAATGTACCCAGAAATGCCTCCTATAGGAGGTGCAATGACTGGATCCCGCGACCTTGAGGTAGGGAGTTCTATTTTCCGCACAAAACCATTGTACCACAAGGCAATCGTGAACATTGTGTCAAACAACTAATATATACAATCGTTACATTTGGCTGATCATCAATTCTACTACTACTGGTGGTCAAGGCTTTGGAGTCCCATATTGCTGGAAGCTTTCTTATATCTACTCTTCATTGAAGGCTCTTGTTTTTCGCTATTTTCATTTCATAAGTGTAATTGTGGACTGGATTGTCTTTCTTGCTTAGGTTGACAACTGGTCAACCTTTTGTTATTTCCCTTTCGGGTCCGTGGTGGCATATGATTGTTGCAATGTGGGGTGCCAACTTTGTTGGATTGTCTCTTTTGTGTCGTGATGCCGTTTTTCCGTGGTCCCCTTTAATCTTTGTAATCCGTTTTCAAAGATTAATAAAATTCTTTTGCCGTGCAAAAAAAAAAATATACAATTGTTAAAGAGCCCTATTGTTAAACCACGCTTAGGAACCGAAAATCTCGGGGCCGGGCCTCTAGGCAACATGTTAGTGTTACAGCTTCTTGTGAATAGGATTAGACCATGTTTTACATTGATTTGAAGCAAAACTCCAATTTAGATATGTCATTCATGGTGAAGTGATAACACTAATTGCTTGTGGCATCTCTGTTTCTGGATTTTGAGTCTCACTCTTCTCCTTGCTATGTTTTAGGTCGCCATAGAAATATGAAACAAATCCCCATAACGAGAGAACAAGACAAACTCCTTTTTCTGCTGTAAACTTTTCCTTATAGAAAATAACAGCTAGGATTTCGGTCACCGGGAGTAGAGTAGCGATGATGACAGCACAGAGCAGAGATGAGCCGGCAAAGATAACTCCTATAGCACCCAGGAAGAAACCCTGCCAAACTATGCCACTGCAAACCAGAACCACATAATACGTCGTTTCACCGAGTCCAAAATCTCTTGCCTCCCTCGGAATTACCTGCAAAAAGTTAAGGTGCATGCAAGTTAGTTTTATTTGCACTCACTTAGGCCTAAATGTCTTCTTCGACTTTTGATCTATATACAACTTTTGAAAACCTTGGTTTAGTACTCCTAAGTTTTATGCCTACATGGTCTTGTGTTGTGTGTACATTGTTTGTGTTTGGCGGTAGATCTCTTTTACTGGTGTGAAAACTCAGTTCTTGGTAGACCTTTCTCCCCCTCTTGCTTTTTCTTCTTTTCTTTTCCTTTTTTTTTTGTTTGAAATGAAGGGTGACCCGATGAACGAGACTCATATCTCTAGCCCGTTCCACAGCTCTTTTCCACGCGTTTGCGTGAGGTGAGGTGGCTTCATAGACAAACGACTGTCGAGAAAAATCGTCCTGCGACATTGGGGTGATAAGCCTTACTAAGACAAGTGGATTTACCAGTGCGATAATCCCTCGGAATTTCTCCCTCCCTCTCTTTCTTGTTGCAAGTGGTTTGCCTTTTTGACTGATGAAGAGGAAAAGTCAACTCTTTGATTGGAAAGAGGGAGTTCCAATTGGGTATCCTAAACCTATATTTCCTAGTGGTGGTCTCACTCTCTAATGGTCCATCATTTGGCACTTTACAATTTTAACTTCTAGGTTGAACGAGGAGTGAAGTGTATAGAATGTAGGTGGATTTCCTCATTTGTCACAGTTGCTTCTATGACTTTTCTCTGGAAAAACCTATGGGTACATAACAAAGTGCACAGAAAACGTACAGAGCGCTTTCGGGAACTCATTTTTGGGTCCCACACGAGTGATTCGAATCGTTCATTATTCTTAGAATATTTTTCTAAGGGGCCCCACAAAATTTCAGCTCAATCAAACGGTTAGTAGTGTTTGAACCAAAGTCCCACTGTTTCAATCAAAACACGGATAACCAATCTCACAAAACACAGATGTGGAATATGATACTTTAGGGGGGTTGTGGTCCCAGTAATTGCCGTACCTTAGGGAAACAAGAAACCTATAGTGTGGCTTCAGAGCCGTTTATCATGTAATTAATGGTCCTGATTTTATCTCGGCTCTTGCAAATTTGATCCGTCCATTGCCAAGATAAAATCCGAACGAAGTATTGCCAAGATGAATAGCTTGGATGTTGCACTAGTCTACCAAATATACTCAATCATTAATGGTTTGTTTGTGAGCGGGATATGTTTTGGAGGGGAAGAGAGGGATATAATAAGATAGGGGATAAAGACGTGCATGTGGTTGGAAAGGGTATTAATTTAGAAGGAGAGATTAAAATTTACTTAATTTATTTTGTTGTTGTAGGAGAGGTATACAAGTGGTTGGATAATGTAAAATTGTGTAAAATGCCCCTATTATCCCAAATAAACAATGTGTAAAGAAAATGTGTGAGCTCAATGAGGATTAAATAGTCAATGAGAGGCCGGATATGTTTTAGATAGGGGGGTTAGTCCCCCGAGGGATATGCATATCCTAGCCAAATACTCCCCAGAAAGCAAAACTCAAACAAATATCATATATGCTCAACTCAGATATGCATATCTTATTCGGGTTCTTCGTATATCTCACCTCTATATACCTCAAACAAGGAGGGCATAAGAGAACAAATTGTCATCAATATAGACTGACCAATCATACACGGACATTTGGGTGAGTTCGGGGCACTTATACCAACTCCATTCGATTCCAAGAAACAATACTAATAATGCTGCTAACAGAATTGATTAAAATAGAGGGAAAATGACATAGACAAGAATCCAATACTATCAGTCTTGTATGGAGGCTTGACCAATGTCGTGTCATGTTTGAGGGGTGTCGTGTGGGATTCATCTCGGGTCTTATTGTTTGATTTGAATCGTTTATTTTGTTTGTTTTCTAGAATGTGTATACTACACAAAAACTCAGTTCTGTGATATGATCTCTCACGGTCCGTCTTTCGATCTTCTCTCAATCTTTCACGCGCAACAGCTTTGAATACTTAGCTTAGTTAGAGGGCTTAATTATTACCAAATTAGAAAAATGTTAAATATCGTTAATCGTCTGCTACAATTGTTGCAAGTGATTTGTGTGGTTGGTGTGTCTGCATAGAAAATAGGATATGGTTATGGGTTGTGGGCGCGAGAGAGAAAGAGTACCCTGAAGTCGTTGTTGATAACCATTCCAATAGTGCAGAACAGAGTAGCAAAGAAACACATAACCACCTGAATCTCCAAAACCAGCGTATAGGTAATAGCCTGTTTCGCCTTCTTGTACGTCAACTCCACCAACGGCAATACAAATCCGTACAAAATCGCCGCCGCCAGCGTCATGAAAAACCCCACAAAATACTCCTTGCTCGACTCCCCCTTAGGCCGATCGCTGCTCGAGTGTAGAGCCAAAACTCCCGCTCCAACGATGAGCAACGCCACCGCGTTGATCGAATACGGAGTGAACTTCTGCTTCACCAGTATAAACGCGAAAAGCGCGGTGAAAGCCAGGTGGGAGGCAAGGATCAGAGAGACGGTTGATACGGGGAGGCGGTCCACCCCGTAGGCGTAGAGGTAGTCATCGAGTCCGGTGAGGACGCCGATGACGGCGGCGGCGACAAACACCGGGCCTCCCATGAAGTAGAGCTTGGCCGCGGAGCCCTCTTTGCGGCGGCGTTTGAAGTAGGTTATGACAAGTGGGATGAAAGTGACGGGCCAGCCACCGGTCTCTAACCAGCTCGTTAGCCATAGCCGGTTGCCGCAGTGGAGGAAGTAGAGGCGCATGACCATCGGGCCGCCGCAAGCTCCGATGGCGAGGAAGAGGACGTTTAGTAGGAGGAGAGACCACTTCGGTTTTTTGTTGGCGTTTTGGTCTATTTCCGCCATTCTTGTATCTACGACACCAAGAATTGAGCGTGTCTTTGGAGCTAAGAGATTAGTCGAGGTGCATGTGCGTAAACTGACGTTAACGCGAAAGAAAGAATTTTGCAAGTTTGTGTGTGGTCATAGAAGCTCAATTCAAGTATATAGACTAGAAATGAAGCTAATGTTGTGGTGTACAAAAAATAAGTGTAGAAATTGTAAGGGGGAGGACCAAATCTAGTCCACATGAGTCTGTGAGATATGTCGATGCTAGAGAAAATTCATCACTCATAATTTTACCAGTCATTATAGAGTTATCACCAGATTTCACATCAAAATATTCTATTTACAAATAGGTTAAAATACTTAGAGACACCCTCATCTTTACTCATTTTCCCAACAGACCCCCTAACCTTTAAAAGCGTCCAAACTCACCCCCTCATCTATGCGAAATGTACAACACCCTTTACTCCGTTAATAGAATGACGGCACATGACTATAATACCCCTTAAAAAACTCCCACGCTCACCCCCTCATCTATGAAAATCATCCACAGTGACCCCCTCTCTCTTTCTTTTATTTTTTTTAGTGTGTTTGTTTACAAAAAATTTCTGTTTTCAAAAATAAAATTTAGTGAATTTGTTTTTTTATTTCAAAATCAGAGTGTTCATGTTTTGTTTTCAAATTTGATTTTTTTTCTCTAAATATCTACATTCATTTAAAAACACACACCCAAAAAAAAATCAATCAAAAAAGAAGGGAAAAAAATTGGAAAAGATTCTGATAAATGAAGAAATATGGAGAGAGAGCGCCCAAAACCCTAACTTCCTCCCCCCTACCCCATTTTAAACACACAGGCATGGAGGGACTTGACACTGTTTGAAACCAAAAATCAAAATCAAAAATCGAAACCATGCCTTGATCAGAGCAGATTGAATTAACATGGACGACTTGGGAGGAGCTATTGCTGGCGTGCGCGGTGAAGCACCACGACATCAAGGACTGGGACTCTGTCGCCATAGAACTACAGACTTGAAGCTCTCTATCTTTCCTATTGACCTCTCAAGTCTGCAGAAACAAATACCACGACCTTCAACGCCGTTTCACCGAACCCGACGACGACCAAACTGATACTATTCCTTGGCTCGAGGAGCTGCGAAAACTGTGTCTCTGAGCTTAAACAAGAGCTTCATCGATATGATCTTTCGATCCAGTAATTTTTTCCGCTTAAATTTTCAAATTTTTTCCGATCTAGTTTTTCCACAGATCGTTACAGTTGAAGATGAAGAATTTGGAGGAAGAACGCGAACGGAGCTAGCTTGAAGGAGAACGACGACGTGGAACCAGATCTGGAAAAGAATTTGGAAAAAGGAGAGATCAGAAAATTTCAAAGACGACGACGGTGACACCACATGAGCACCGACGAAGAGCTCGCCGACCGAGAGAACAGATGGTTTAAAGGTGGGTGGCCCACTGGTGTGGATTTCTAGAGATGAAATGGAGAGGGAGAAGGGAAATGGTGCCCCTTTAACTTTTAAACTCAGCCAGGGCATTTTCGTCCAATTCGTATCATTTATCTTCAAAATTTAACGGTAATGTAACATAAGGGGTCTGTATGGCTAACGGTGAAAGGTGAGGGGGTGAGTTTGGACGCTTTTAAAGGTTAGGGGGTCTGTTGGGAAAATGAGTAAAAATGAAGGGGTCCCTAAGGAATTTAACCTTACAAATACATGGCGTAAATTGCAATTGCAAGACGGTTTAATAAGGTTAACAAATTTATTTCACTAAAGACAGATCGAGAGACGGATGAGTTTGAGCCCCGCGCCACCTTAATTTGCAAAATAGTTTTATATTTATAGTAGTTTTCTTTTCTCAAGACATATCAACTTATATAGTTATATATAGAGAGTCCTCCGCCCAATGTTTTCTAAAACAATTTAACATTTTACAATATCTTTGTAATTGTATAGGTTGATCAAAAGAATATTTACGATAATTAACTAGATATTATTTTTTGTCGATAAAAAAAAACTTGATATTGTTTTTTGTATTGTATAATACCAAAAATTGATATCACATTTAGTATATGGGAAAAAAAAGCTTAGTATTCGAATTCGACCATCCGACGTTGAAATCCTACGTCTGTCTTTGTTGACAACATGATCCATATATTTTAAAACGACGTCATATGTTTTAAAATTACTAGTAGTTATTTTATGATGTCCTCGATTGTAACGTTTAATATAGAACACCACAACGCTCGCAATAAAAAGCATAACATTTTAAAGCATCTCCAACACGTGGAGTACCTTTCAGAAGAACAAAAGTCCCACATTGCTTAAGAGTGGAATGAGTGATCACTTAATAAATGCTTAGACCTGTGTACTTACTGCCAATTGGTTTTGAGATGGATATAAAATTTCCACAATTTCCTGGGTCAATTTCATCAAATGAGTGGACTTGGAGTCTCTGCAATGTCCCAAAGCACTACACCTCATTAATTGTGAGCCATCTAAAATCTCCATTCTACCATTCACTAAGACAAACTGAACGATTTCCCCTCGATAGTAATTCGTGGTTAAAATCAGCATTATGTTTTTCCAAAATGATGCTTTGGAAACTGATTCGTTTGTTCTTTTATGCTACAGAGTTGTAAATGAGCGTCAACGTGCTATATTAGAAGAGTTTGCAAAGGAGGAAATTAGTCATGAAAATAGTGCATCAATTGAGGGACATCGGTAAGTTTTTTATTGTATGTTTAACTTATGCATTTAAGGTGACCATTGTTTATTTAGATTCATGCATATCAGACTTGTAACCTTCCGATAGCATAGCAACTTCAATTTTATTCAAAATGGGCAAACGAGAGATGAAATTGATGTATTTTCTTTCCTATTTGCTTATTTCTGTTTGAATATTGTTCCTCCTCTAAAACACAACATGCAAAAGTATGCATGTAAAGATAACCATCATTTTTGTAGTGATGTTGTATGTGCAAGGTCTCGTTAATGTGCTGTTTAGCTGTCTGTTTAACCGTCTAGTTCTAAATTTCACCTCTGCCCAATGGATACCCTTTTCAGCTAAAACATGCCTCCTAACTGTTGTTTCTTTTACTTCGAATATTTGGATGGGTTTTGTGATGTAGGAAAGATCATCTACTGGACATGTATTTAATTAAGCTGCTTCAGGCTGATTTTCTGTTACAGGATTGTACATATTTTGAAATTGGCCACTTGAAAGAACCTAATGTGAGGCAGTGAAAATGGGGAAAAGAAAAAATTTGAGTTCTTGGTTTGTACATCACAGTAATGTTTGAATTTAGATTCATGTATAGGTCTTCTAGTCCGTTGCATAGTATTGCTCGCATAGGTATGCGGCAATGATCTTGGTGCCAAGTTCTTGATCTTTCACTCGGCATGATATAATGAGCTGGTTGAATTGTTGATCATTCATAATTGCTCCTCTAGTAACCATTCTGAATGTAGTGTGCATTCTGCAAATGCATAACAGGCTTTATCAGCAGCTGTCTACTGCTTGAACTCACAGGTGGCAGCATATTCTTGATCGTGTGATGGGTACGAAGTTCATGCTTGAATGCTCCTTGTTAGTATTGATCCTTCTGCTGCTCAACAAAATCATGGGATGAAAAATGTCTCCTGGGCACTTTTGATGTAAAATCTGCACCCGCTATTTATGCTAGAAGGGTTACTGGTATCATCCTCAACACAGGTTCCTTACATATGGATGAATTGACTTTGCTTTTCTGCAAAGTGATGATTCTTCCCGTGATTGAAGGTACAAAAGTTCATACTCATCTTGTCATGCTTTCTCCTCATTCATCAGCAGCGATTAATTCAAACATAGAGTCGCTTTACTTTCGTTTAGAGCTTATAATTTCTTATACAGGCGACATGTATCGCATGTACACAAATGATTCTTTTATGGTTAATAAAAGCAAATTTCCTCACATTCCAACTTGGATCTCCGTTCTTTTTAACATGGTGGACTGGGTCTCTTTTTTGTTTTAAATAAAGGTCATTTTAATTTTCTCTGCAACCAGTACGGTCATAATTACTATTAAAGCATCTAACTTAAAACTAATTGACAATAAGTGGAGAGGCTAATGTGTGACAAGTTATAAGTAACCAATGTGTGATAAGTTATAATACTCCCCCGCACGTGCGATCCCTGACCCGCCCGTGGAAAGATAAACAATGGATCCATAACATAGGAATCACAACAAACAACGAAGCGAGGTTCACTTAAGGCACAAACAACGGGGCATCCAGTTAACAGAGTGTGATCCCAAAGTCTCTGAAAGCCTAGCTCTGATATTATGTTAAAGCATCCAACTCAAAACTAATTGACAATGAGTGGAGATGTCACCTAGGCTCATATACTATCTTTGGAGGTTACAATTAACCAATGTGAGACAAGCTCTAACAATTACAATCAACCATAACAATAAAATACGAATAATATTTTTTTAAAAAAGCGAGATGGTAAGGCCAAGGATACTTTATGAGACATAGTTGGGCCACAAGAAAACAATATATGGCGTGGGTGTAGCTGAGATGAGGATACTAAGATGGATGAGGGTTCAGTGCAAGAAAGAAACAACTAGAAACGAATACATTGTGAAGTGGTGAGAGTTGGACTAATTGAAGCCAACTTGAGAGTGGACATATATAGTAGGATTGTTTTACTAATGTACCATGGAGATCAGTCGATGTGCTGCCCTCAGGGGCTCAGGGCAAGTAACCAATTTTCCTTTAACCTCGCCTCACATAGAGCATGCCATTCAGAAGAAGAATCACTTCGTCTGGACATCGAAGCTCAAATGTTTAGGCACGAGTCACTGCACTGGGTTTCATATACTTGCATAGTCATCTAAAGTGTTATCAAAAGATGAAGAAAATAGAGTGAACGAAAATGTGATCATGTTAATGGTAATGCTAGGAGAGAGACCAAAATATACAATGTATTCTAACCTAAGAGATGATGATCGTCTTTAATTTAGCTAGGAATGAAAATGAGCAGAGTAGTCCAAGTGTTACTTTTTTGGTGTGTATATTGTGATCTATCAAGTAATCAACACAGCTCCAGTCACTTTCAATTTTCGAATCATGGAAATACCTCTTGATAAAGAGCAATAACTGTATGGAACTGAAAGGTCTCTGCTATGACTTTCTTTCCTGCAAATTGATTGAGCCATCACTTTTATTTTGACATGGAAGTCAGTAAATGAATTTAAGGATTTTCTGCATGTTAATAACCTTTTTTGAATATGCCAGATCAAGTTTTTACATTCATTTCAAGCACACCACTCATTAACAATACTGGTCTTACACCAATTCATGGAGGAGTGCTAATACTAATAGCTACTGGCATCTCTGTTTCCGGAGTTTGAGTTGTACTTTTCTCCTTGCTATTTTTTAGCTCACCATAGAAGTAGGAAACAAATCCCCATAGCGAGAGAACAAGAGAAACCGCTTTCTCGGCTGTAAACTTTTCCTTGTAAAAAATAACGCCAAAGATTTCTGTCATTGGGAGTAAAACGGCGATAATGATAGCAGAGAGCAGGGATGAGCCAGCGAAGATGACTCCAATTGCACCTAGGAAACCAGCCTGCCAAACTATGCCACTGCAAACCAGAACCACATAATATGTTGTTTCCCCGAGTCCAAATTCTCTTGCCTCCCTCGGAATTGCCTTGCAAATATTAAGGTGCAAGTTAGTTTTATTTTATATGTAATTCGGTGTATATATAATGTCTTTCAAGACATTTCCTGTATACAACTATTGAAAACCTTCGTTCAGTTAGTGATATTATATATTTGTGTTTGGTGGTAGCTCTCTTTCACGGATTGCAAACGAATCGACGAGCAGCTTGCAAGGCTCGGCTCGTTTAGTAATCGAGCTCGAGTTTCTGTTATAAGCTCGTTTAGTAAATGAGCTCGCTAAAGCAAAAACTCAACTCATTTATATAGGCTTGGCTCGTTTAAGAATGTTTGTTAAATAAATTACCCTCATTCGGCTCGTTTAGCTCGAATATGCTCTTTAGGACCACATCTTTATTGTAATACTACCAATTGATTGATTGAAACGCATTGAAAAAAATATCTGAGAACCCGATATTTTCATATCTTGTCTTGGTCATCTGATGTGTTATTTGATAAGATAGTAGAGGCATTTATTCATTAGATGATCACATATGACTCTTCTGTGAATTTGGAATTTTCTGTAATTATGTGCGTTCGAGATTGCGTTTACGGCTGGTAAGCAGTAATTAACCAAACAATTGGGTATACCAAAAAGTTGGTATTTTTTCATTTCATGTGTCACCAATATATTAGTAAACAGGAACCTATGTCCCCATATCGACCCCCTATCTGTTGCTCGCATCCCAAATGGCTCTCACTGCACAATTTGCGTTTCTTCTGGTGAAGCGAAAGTTCACTCCGTGTTCAATCAAAGCAATAGTGTTGGTCACCGTCGGAGCATGAATTCTCGCACTTCATACGAGTAGTGACCTGCTGAAGGGAGAGTCGAACGAGGAGTATTATTTGCTAGGTGCAACAAATTGGGTTTTCCCGGTTGAGTAGGACCATGACTTCCTATTGAGAAATCATGGGTTTGATCTCACGGGGTGGATGTGCTTCATTCTTTTATTCTTTTTTTTTTTTGGTGGCGAGGAAGAGTTTCCGGAGATGAATCAGGACTCATCTCTTCAACCCCTTCTATAACTCTTTTCACGCGTTTACGTGAGATGAGATGACACTAAAGACAAATTGCTGCTGATGTGAATTGACCCTGCGACCCTAGGGTGGTAAGCTTCGCCAAGGCAAAGTCAGTTAACCACTATGAAAATCTCGTTGCTGTTTCATTCTTTACTTTCTCTTGTGGCCAAGTATTAATTTGAACCAACCCCAAGGGGTGTTGGGAGTGAAGAGTAACCAAGCGGTAGCGCTACCAAGGTTTTGGGGTAGCGCTACCGAGGACCTATTTTGTGGACAGTGAGTTCTGGAGCGCTACAGGTGTTTTCCTGTAGCGCTACCGCGAGCCTTAAAATGCTTTTTAGGGTTCGGCCGACCTGCGTGTTGGTTAGATCGAAAATTAGTTTTTCAGAGCGTGAAAAATAGAGAGAGGCGAGAGAAAACCAATCTCAGAGAGATTGTGAGAAGACTTGTACTCCTTGATTCGATTTCATAGTGGACTGGTGTGGCTCCCGTGGTTTTTCCTCACGTTGAGGTTTTCCACGTATATCTTGTGTCTTGCTTTCTTTCCGGTTTTTCATTACGCACATATTTGTTTGCTTTTTCTGTGATTCATTGTTCCCAAGATCCGTAGGGGCGTTTTCGTTGTAGGATTGAACAGGTGTTCGCGATAAAATCCATAACAACTGGTATCAGAGCCGCGGTTGCGGTAGGTTTTGTTCGACAGGTTAGGGTTTAATCTCGTTCGGGCAGGCTAGGGTTTCAGTGGGAGCTATGGGTTCAGAAGAAGGGAAATCGAAACTCGATAAGTTTGATGGGTCAGACTTCGCGTTTTGGAAAACGCAGATAGAGGACTATCTGTATCAGAAGGATCTTTACCGGCCGCTGCAGGGTAAAGTAAAGGGGAAGAAAGCTGCAGAGAGCAACGAGGATTGGGACGTTCTGGACAGGAAGGCGTTAGGGGTTATTCGCCTGTCCCTTTCAAAGTCAGTCACACACAACATATTGAAGGAGAAAACGACGGAAGAGCTTATGGAAGCACTGAAGAAGATGTACGAGCAACCGTCTGCTGCGAATAAGGTACATCTTATGAAAAAACTTTTCAATCTGTCTATGGCTGAAGGAGTTTCCTTTATGTCACATCTCAGTGAGTTCAATACGATAGTTGATCAACTTACGTCTGTCGCTATTGAGTTTGATGATGAGGTTCAAGCCTTGTTAATTCTGTCTCAATTGCCAGAGAGCTGGCAGGGTACAGTTACTGCAGTCAGTAATTCGGCAGGGAAAGAAAAGTTGAAACTGAGTGAGGTTGTCAGTTTGATTTTGACTGAGGAGGTCAGAAGGGGTTCGATCGATAGTTCAGGTAGTTCAGGTTCAGCTCTAAGTTTTGAGCAGAGGGCGAAGCTTGGACCGGGGGGGTGGTCAGAATCAGAACAGGAACAGGTCGAAATCCAAGGGTAAGGGAAATAAGGCCAAATCTCAGGTTCGGCCTATTAAAGGTGAATGTTGGAATTGTGGTCAGACAGGCCATATGTCACAAACCTGCAAAGCACCGAAAAAGAATAACAGTGGGCAAGAGGCTCATGTTGTGCACGATGCACTTATTCTTGCCATGAACAGCGACGCCGAATCGTGGGTGATTGATTCGGGTGCCTCATTCCACGCCACTGCTAACAGGGAGGTTCTGCAGAACTATGTAGCAGGGGACTTTGGGAAAGTATACTTGGGGGACAGCGAGCCTTGCAAGTATAGTGGGTAAAGGGATGTTGGGATTGCGCGAGGTGCAGAGATGGTGTCCGAAAGATGTCGACACGTTCGAAGTTGAAGAGGAGTCTTGTTTCGGTTGGACTGACTTGCGGCAAAGAGTTATACCGACATTCACGGGGGACACGTGGAAAGTCTCCAACGGTACCATGGTGGCGGCTAAAGGCAAGAAAGTTGGTACACTTTACTTGACTTCACATGGTAGCGATACACTTCTTTGTTGTAGACAGAAGGAGAGTTCAAATCATGTACGTAAGACCAGGGCATATGAGTGAGAAGGGAATGAAGGTTTTGCGGTCGAATGGGAAGCTACCGGGTTTAGAGTCGGTGGATATTGACATGTGTGAGGATTGCATCTTCGGGAAACAGAAACGCAGAGTTAGCTTTGAAAGGCGGCGAGAGCCTCCCGGGGCTCGAAGCTAGAGCTTGTCCATACGGATGTGTGGGGTCCCGGCTCTGAGTGTCTTCTCTTGGCGGTTCTTATTACTATGTTACCTTTGTCGACGATCACTCGAGGAAGGTATGGGTATACTTCATGAAGCACAAGTCGAGGTCTTTGAAGTCTTCAAGAAGTGGAAGGCCATGGTTGAGAATGAAACAGATTTGAAGGTTAAAAGGTTGAGGTCCGACAATGGCGGAGAGTATGAGTTGGGGAGTTCAAGAAAACTGCGCTCTATTCGGGATTCGTTTAGAGAGAACACCTCCGGGGACTCCCAAAGCATAATGGCATTGCGAGAGAGGATGAATAGGACTTTGGAGGCGTGCTAGGAGCATGCGGATACACGTGAGTTTGCCCAAGATGTTTTGGGCGGATGCGATCAAGACAAAGCAAAGATATTTGATCAATCTTGGGCCATCGATTCCGTTGAATTTTGGCATACGCAGGAGGAGGTTTGGAGTGGTAAGGAGGTAAATCTCTCACACTTACGTGTTTTTGGTTGTGTTTCCTATGTGCATATTAGCGACAAAACAGGATAAACTTGATGCTAAGTCACGAAGTGCACCTTTATTGGGTACGGCGGAGATGAGTTTGGTTATCGTTTTTGGGATGACAAGAACCAGGAAGATAATCGAAGCGAGAGGCGTTGTGTTTGATGAAAAGGTGATGTACAAAGACAGGGACAAAAAAAGAGCGGTGGGAGTACCACACCCGGATGAAGATACGTCCAAAGTACTTTGAGTTGGAGGATCTTCCGGATGACGGTGGGGTTGAAACAGAGAGGTCCAGTAAGGCAAGAGGAAAGAGCTTTAGATGAGACAGTTTTGAGAGGAGGGTTTCGAGATGAGGTAGCTCCGAGACAGGGGACTAGTTCGGCCGGTCGAGAGTTGAGGAGGACGGCAGAGTACACAAGCCGAATCCAAAATATATTTCTTCGCTTGATTACTTGCTTTTGACGGACAAGTGGAGAACCAGAGTGCTATGATGAGGCTATGCGGAGTTTCCGAGTCGGCTAAGTGGGAAGATGCGATGCGGGAAGAGATGGATTCTCTTCATTCCAACGATACTTGGCGATTAGCTCGGCTTCCCCGCAGAAAGAAAGCTTTGCGAACAAATGGGTTTTTCGACTTAAGCGAGAGTGATGGCAAGAAAAGGTACAAGGCAAGATTGGTTGTAAAAGGCTTCCAACTGAAGGAGGGGATCGATTATACAGAGATATTTTCGCCCGTTGTGAAGATGGCCACTATCAGTGGTGTTGAGTTTGGTTCTTCTTGAAAATCTCTACCTTGAGCGGTTAGATGTTAAAACCGCTTTTCTTCTTCACGGGGACTTGGATGAAGAAATCTACATGAAGCGACTGTTGGCTTCATTGTGAAAGACAAGGAAGAGATGGTGTGCAGACTCAAGAAGAGTCCGCATGCGGTTTGAAACGAGCTCCCAGACAGTGGTACAGAAAGTTTGATGGTTTCATGCGGTAGCAGTGGCTACACAAGGTGCAATGGAGATCACCTTGTTGTTACTTCAAGAGGTTTGAGTCTAGCTACATCATATTATTGCTCTACGTAGATGATATGCTTGTAGCAGTTCTGTGTTAGGGAGATCAACGAGTTGAAAACAGATTGGCAACGGAGTTTGCTATGAAAGATCTGGGTGCGGCTAAGCGAGATACTTGGGATGAGGATCGGCAGAGATAAGGCTCGGGAACCTTGCGGTTGAGTCGGTGAGTATATTGAACGTGTTCGGAGAGGTTCAATATGCGAGTGCTAAGGCGATTGTTGGCACGCCCTTGGGAAGTCATTTCAAACTTTCTCGGGGGCAATCACCCAAGACAGATGCGAGAGAGAGAGAGTACATGGCCAAGGTTCCGTATACCTCGGCCGTGGGTAGCCCGATGTATGCGATGGTGAACACGAGACCGGACATTGCCCATGCGGTGGGAGTTGTGAGCGAGTTTGCTAGCAATCCAGGGAAACAAAGACATTGGGAAGCGATAAAGTGGATCATGCGATATTTGAGAGGTACCACCGATTTGCCACTTTGTTTTGGGAAAGGGAAATTGATGTGCGGGGATATGTGGATGCAGATTTTGCCGGTGATCGGGATACGCGGCGAAGCACCACAGTTATATCTATACTATGGGTTCAACAGGCGGTGAGTGGGTCTCACGTCTGCGAGAAGTTAGTGACACTATCCACATGCGGAAAGTGAGTATGTGGCCGTGATTCGAGGCCGCAAAGGAGATGATTTGGTTGAAGGGCTTCTTGGAGGAGTTGGGTTTGAAGCAAGAGAAGCTGCGTTCTTTTCAAAGGATGACGACAGTGCTATACACCTTGCCAAAAATCCAGTGTTCCATGCCGGGACGAAGCATATTGATTTGAGGTACCATTTCATTCGTTCGCTTTTGGAGGATGGGGATTTGTTGCTAGAGAAGATTTGGGAACGAAATCCGGCGAGATATGTTGACCAAAATCATTCTTGTTCGTAAACCGAAGTTGTGTTCAACTTCAGTTGGCCTTCATGCTTGAAGAGATGATGGGCCTGGAAGTCACACCAAGAGGGGTCAGATGACTACGTCCACGGGTTGATTGAGATCATTTGGGTCTGCGGTTGGTTATTTGCGGATGCTTCAGGTTATCTTCAAGTGGGAGATTGTTGGGAGTGAAGAGTAACCAAGCGGTAGCGCTACCAAGGTTTTGGGGTAGCGCTACCGAGGACCTATTTTGTGGACAGTGAGTTCTGGAGCGCTACAGGTGTTTTCCTGTAGCGCTACCGCGAGCCTTAAAATGCTTTTTAGGGTTCGGCCGACCTGCGTGTTGGTTAGATCGAAAATTAGTTTTTCAGAGCGTGAAAAATAGAGAGAGGCGAGAGAAAACCAATCTCAGAGAGATTGTGAGAAGACTTGTACTCCTTGATTCGATTTCATAGTGGACTGGTGTGGCTCCCGTGGTTTTTCCTCACGTTGAGGTTTTCCACGTATATCTTGTGTCTTGCTTTCTTTCCGGTTTTTCATTACGCACATATTTGTTTGCTTTTTCTGTGATTCATTGTTCCCAAGATCCGTAGGGGCGTTTTCGTTGTAGGATTGAACAGGTGTTCGCGATAAAATACATAACAAGGGGTTGGCAAAGTGGGAATAGGTCGTATGTTTGAATCCCACGGAGGCCAACTATCCCAAAATTTGGGGCTACTGGGTTATGCCTGGTCGTTATCTTCAGGGTCCCGAAATTAGTTGAAGTGCGCACAAACTGGCCCGGACATCTGGTTATCCAAAAAAAAAAAAGGGTGTAAACTTGAACCGACGTTACTACCTAGTATTGGGTGGATGGGAGGTTTTATTTTCTAATCATTATTTTTTATTTGGCTAATAAAAGGGTGGACTAGATTGAACCAGCGGGAAGAAACTAATATACTTGAAGGTAAGAAAAGGCAATTCCCCACCATCTATTCATTTTACTTTGGGGTGCTTTCGCGAATAACGAAAGTCTTATATAATCTTCTACAAACCTTAGAGCCCCATTGGATGAAGAGATTTTGTGAAAAAGAAAAGAAAGGGGTATGATTTCTAGCCAAATCACTCATTTAGATTGAGTATTTTGGTGAGAATTCGAAAGAAAAGTATAAAAAAGAAATGTTTTGATTGGCTCTTCCATTTCCCGCAAAAATGGTGAGATTTGGTGAGAAAGGGATTCCCTTTGTTATTCCCCCTTCTCACCATCCAAAGCGGCAGTTAGGATACCGGCAAGTAATTGAAAAATAGCAGACTACTGTGGCGTATCCAGGATTATGGATTAGTGTGGGCACTACAAATTAACCACGAGCTCCAAGAGTAGCCATTCCTCAACAACAACCTACACGCTTACGAGTAGATCGTTGTTGACAAAACTGTAAACCTTGATATCTTCGAAACTTGACAAGCTTTTGGAGCCAGGCCACAAGAGAAAACCCCTTGTGAATTCTCTAATCCCAGCGTGGATAGTCTACCTTTGACCGAACCAGAAAGGAGAATAGTTGAAGTGGATGTAAACTGATCGAAACACACCTTACCATTGAAAATAATAATAAAAAAACTTAACAAAATAAGAAAGGACAGTGAGGGCAGTTGCCCACACCGGTCTTAAGGTGGCTCCGCCACTGGAAGACTATGGTATTATAGTTTGATATTTGCAATGGAAACATTAATGTTACAGTTTCCCTATTAAATAAGGACACTTTACTTCAGTCTGCAGTGTGGTGTGCCATCCTAGAAGATTGGATACGGTCAGCCGGCATGTGCTCGTGAGTGAGTGTGCAGATCCAATTCAATCACGGATTGGTTTATGACCGTTACGGCTGATTCCCGACATGCGCGCGCCGTTATATAAAACCTTAATTGCAAAGAGAGGGTAACTGACCTGGAAGTCGTTGTTGATAACCATGCCAATAGTGCAGAATACAGTAGCAAAGATACACATCACCAGCTGAATCTCCAACACCAGCGTATAAGTGATAACCTGTCGGGCCTTCTTATACGTCAGCTCCACCAACGGCAATATAAACCCGAACAACACCGCCGCCGCCACTATCATGAAAAAACCCATAAAATACTCCTTGTTCGACTCTCCCTTGGGCCGATCACTGCTCGTGTGGAGAGCGAGAACTCCTGCTCCAACGGTGAGCAACGCTATCGCATTGATTGAATACGGAGTGAACTTCTGCTTCACCAGAAGAAACGCGAAAACTGCGGTGAAAGCCAGCTGGGAGGCGAGCACCAGA
This sequence comes from Vaccinium myrtillus, assembly GCA_016920895.1. Lineage (NCBI taxonomy): Eukaryota > Viridiplantae > Streptophyta > Magnoliopsida > Ericales > Ericaceae > Vaccinium > Vaccinium myrtillus. Next base: position 6,061,587 of record CM029274.1, read on the forward strand.
GAGGAGGTCGATACGGGGAGGAGGGCTACCCCGTAGGCGTAGAGATAGTCGTCGAGTCCGGTGAGGACACCAATGACGGTGGTGGCAATGAACACCGGACGTTCCATGAAGTATATCTTGGCAGAGGAGCCCTCTTTGCTGCGGCGGTGGAGGTAGGTTATGAGAAGGGCGATGAGGTTGATGGGCCAGCCGCCGGTTTGCAACCAGCTCGATAGCCATACTCGGTTGCCGCCGTGGATGAAGTAGAGGCGAATGACCATGGGGCCGCCGCAGGCTCCGATGGTGAGGAAGATGGAGTTTAGTAGAAGAAGAGCCCTCTTCATCTTTTTGTTGGCTTGTTGGTCCGTGTCCTCCATTGTAATATGGATGGAGGAAGATGTTCTTTCTCCTTAGGACATGAAGGAGAGAGAGAGAGAGACTAGACAAGACAGTTCGATTTATATTGAGTTTGCGAAGACTTGTTATCTGATTGTATTTTTAACCACACATAATAGTATACAAATGGATACTTCCATCTATTGCTAGTGAAAAAGTCTCGGCGTGGATGATCTGTTTTAATTTGATCGAGGAGCTGAATAGTTGAAGCGCATTAAGCTGACCTGAACAACCCAAAATTTCCCTCCCCCTCTCCCTTTTCGATGTACCCTTATCGAGTTTATTTTATAAATCTTCTTTTTTTGATAAAAAAAATAAAATTGTATGACAGCTTGAGCGATACAGTAGTACATATTTGGTGTATCCATTTTGAGGCATGCCTCCTCTGTTTCTTGCTCTCATCATTAGGAGTGAAAAAATAACCGACACACCCGAACTGACGGAACAAATCAACCAGAATTTTTGGTTTTCGGTCGGTCTAGACGAGTGGTCGGCCGGTTTCGGTCCTGGAATGAAGAAAATTAATTATTTCAGTTCGGTTCGGTTGTCTGAAAATGCCGAAAACAAAAGCAGAAAAAACCAATATTTTGAATACTATTTTAAAATTTTTTAATTTTCTTATCCTAGGACCAATCTGGTCCGTTTATCTCTAACTCGAAGTTATAACAAAAAAATCTAAAAGTGATGGGTTTGGCCCAAGAAGTTTTTTAATTTGGCCTGAGTAGGCCCATTTTGGTCAGACCGAAATCTCCGACCAGACCGACCCTCCCTGAATTGAACTGAAACCAACATAAAATTTGTCAGGATCGGGGCATAACGTTCTAGGACAGATCAAAACCGAACCAATTGCACTCCTACTTGAGTCATCATGGCTTAAATCCACATACCAAACAAATTGATTAACTTTTTTACTTTCTAAACTGGTGGCAGACTACACTACTAAAAAAAACCAAACAAAAACGCTCGGCTTGGACTGAATTGGCGGTTTGAACCGTAAAAACTTTATATCCATCTCAAAACCAATTGGCAATGAGTGGAGAGGTCCCAACATATATTAAGTGATCATCTATTCCACTCCTAGGCAATGTGGGACAATATTTCTTAACATCTCCCTTCACGTGCAGCCGCATTTGAGGTCTGTCACGTACGTGTGGCCACTTTTTGGGTCCTATCATAGTGCATCCTTTTTGCTGGTCTGTCTTCGTGGGTGTGGGATTGCGAATTTTTTTTTTTTTAAATGTGGAGTGGAATAGGCCCCGCTCTGATACCATGTAGAAACTTTATATCCATCTCAAAACTAATTGGAAACTTTATATCCATCTCAAAACCAATTGGCAATGAGTGGAGAGGTTCCAACATATATTAAGTGATCACCCATTCCACTCCTAGGCAATGTGGGACAATATTTCTTAACATCCCCCCTCACGTGCAGCCGCATTTGAGGTCTGTTACATACGTGTAGCCACTTTTTGGGTCCTATCATAGTGCATCCTTTTTGCTGGTCTGTCTTCGTGGGTGTGGGATTGCGATTTTATTTTATTTTTTTTAAATGTGGAGTGGAATAGGCCCCACTCTGATACCATGTAGAAACTTTATATCCATCTCAAAACCAATTGGCAATGAGTGGAGAGGTCCCAACATATATTAAGTGATCGGGGTTTCGCGATTTTATTTTATTTTTTTAAATGCTCACTCATTCAAAGCTATATATTGCTCGGGATATATTAAATATAGAAGGGTTTCGTGCTCACTCATTCGAAAGCTATATATTGCTCGGGGGCCCTGTAGTGAGGGCACTCACTACAAGATGTAGTGGGCAATAATGGTTGTTGGATTCAACAATCAATGGTTCAGATTTAAAATAAAACTCTTACATGTAAGAGACTATTCTTATATGGAAGAATTTATTTTAAATTTGAACCATTGATTACCACATCGAATGGTTACCGTTGCTCACTACACCCTGTAATGAGTTTGGCTCACTACAGGGCCCCCGATTCCCATCCTTAGCATAGGTTCATTCGACTGCATTAAACATTCCTTTTAATTTGCTCTCAAGAGACGAGCCTTCCATCTATAGAAGGTGCAAAAGTTGGTACTCATCGAGTCATCTTTTCTCTTCATTCATCAGCAGCAATTTTATACAATGTTAATAGGAACAAAAGATGTGATCAATATATGGAAATGATAGGAGAGAAGTACCAAAATAGCCTAGGCAACATATTGCCTTCAACATATTGTCCTGGCGGAAGGAGTCAGCCCTTGTTTACATGTGAGTAGGGTTCGACTCCTCTCCAAGGCATGGGTACCGCGATTTACCTAGTGGGTTGGGCCGGTAATTGCTTTGGCTCATCCGGAGGTTTACACTTTATATATAGGCGGGTCTAATTAGTGGCCCTTCCAAAAGGTGGTTCCTTTGTCAGAAAAAATAAAATAAAAAAACATAGCTTTCTGTGCTTAATCAATATGGCAAGGCAACATGTTAGTGTTAGGCCATCTCTGGCAGCATCGCCATAACTCCGGCGAACCCATTTTGGCGACCCAAAACCGCAAAACCATCGCCTAGCAGCCTCGCCAAGAAAGTCGACAAGCAAGTCGAAGCTACAGTACCTCGCCACAGGCGGCGAGGTTTGGCGATCGAAGGCGAGCTCGCTACCGGAGTATCTTTCTCTCTCCTCCCACGCCGGAAAAACGACTACACCAGAATATTTGTGCTAAAATTGATTTGATACCAGAGGATTGTAGGAATCGTCGAGGCGATGTCAACGGTGTAAGATTCGTCGGCAGAGTTGTCCGCCGGAGCCCGCACGCGCCGGTCGACGGAAGCGCTTGTGGGAGAGTCAGATCTACTCGTGGCGCGTGTGGTGCACATGCCCGTTCAAACTCCTTGAGCTGACGTCGTTTTTTTTTTTTTTTTTCTCTCAAATGGCTAGGCCGGTGGGTGATCAAAGCGTTTGAGGCTAGCTATGTACATTTTTTCTCGCCAAAATGGAGATAGAGAGGCCTTAACTGTTGGAGATGCTCATAGAGCTTTTTGTGAATAGGCTTAGACCAATTTTACATTGATTTCAAGCAAAACTCCAATCTAGATTTTGTCATTCATGGTGAAGTGATAACACTAATTGCTTGTGGCATCTCTGTTTTTGGAGTTTGAGTCTCACTCTTCTCCTTGCTATGTTTTAGCTCGCCGTAGAAATATGAAACAAATCCCCATAGCGAGAGAACAAGACAAACTCCTTTTTCTGCTGTAAACTTTTCCTTATAGAAAATAACAGCTAGGATTTCGGTCACCGGGAGTAGAGTAGCGATGATGACAGCACAGAGCAGAGATGAGCCGGCAAAGATAACTCCTATAGCACCCAGGAAGAAACCCTGCCAAACTATGCCACTGCAAACCAGAACCACATAATACGTTGTTTTACCGAGTCCAAAGTCCCTTGCCTCCCTCGGAATTACCTGCAAAAAGTTAAGGTGCACGCAATTTAGTTTTATTTGCATGAGGTGAGGTGGCTTCATAGAAAAATGGCTGCCGAGAAAAATCGTCCTGCGACATTGAGGTAATAAGTCTTACCGAGACAAGTCTATTTACTAGTGCCACAATCCCTTGGAATTTCTCCCTCCCTCTCTTTCTTGTCGCAAGCGGTTTGCATTTTTGAGGAAAAGTCAACTCTTTGATTGGAAAGAGCGAGTTCCAATTGGGTTTCCTGAATCCTTATTTCCTAGTGGTGGTCCCAGTCTCTAATGGTCCATCATTTGGTACTTTACAATTTTAACCTCTTGGTTGAACGAGGAGTGACAAGTACAGAATGTAGGTGGATTTCCTCATTTGTCACAGTTGCTTCTACTATGACTTTTCTCTTCAGGCCGGTTTGACATGGATAACCAATCTCACAAAACACAGATGTGGAGTATGATACTTTAGGGAGGTTGTGGTCCCAGTAATTGCAGTAATTTTGGGAAATGATAAACTTGTACTGTGGCATCCGAGCCGTTTATCGTGCAATCAATGCGTGGTTCTGTTTATCTCGGCCCTACAAATTTGAGCAGTCCATTGCCTAGATGAAATCTGAATGAAAAATTGCAAAAATGAATGGCTTGGATGTTGCACTTGTCTACTGAATATATTCAGTCATTAACGATATGTTTAAACCGGATATGCATATCATATTCGGGTTCTTCCTATATCTCTCCTCTATATACCTCAAACAAATAGGCCGCAAGAGAACAAATTGTCATCAATACAGACACTGACCAATCATACTCGGGCAATAGAGTGGGTTTGGGGCATTTATATATACCAACTCCATTCGAATCCAAGAAACAAAACCCGAACTCAAACCAAACCTGATAGTATAACAGAAAGACACAAACCGGCTCACGGTGAGCCGGCCGGATGGAATAAATTGCCAGGTAAGCTTGTCCACAATTTTTCACAAATAATGCTGCTAACCGAATTGATTAAAATAGAGAGAAAAAGGACATACACAAGAATCCAATACTATTAGTCTTGTATGGAGGCTTGACCAATGTCATGTCATGTGATGTGCCTAGTTTGAGGGGGTGTCATGTGAGACTCATTCCGGGTCTCATTGTTCGATCTGAACCGATTATTTGTTCGTCTCGTCGAGCGTGTATACGTTACGAAAACCTAGTTCTGTCTCTGATCTCTGTCGTTTTGTCTATCGATCTTCTCTCAATCTTTCACGCGCAACAGCTTTGAATACTTAGATTAATTAGAGGGCTTAATTATAAGCCAATTAGAAAAAAGTTAAATATTGTCTGCTACAATTGTTCCAAGTGATTTGTGTGGTTGGTGTGTCTTCCTATAAAATAAGATATGGTGTGTGTGTGAGAGAGAGAGAGAGAGAGAGAGAGGGAGGAGCAAGGATTTAAAAAATCGGCTGACACACGACGTATCAGCTAATACGTAGCAGTTTTTCGAGAGACTGATACCGATATTGACCAATATACTGTCCGATATAGGCCGATATTTAACTGTATCATCAATCCGTGGAGGAGAGATTACCTTGAAGTCATTGTCGATAACCATGCCAATAGTGCAGAACAGAGTAGCAAAGAAACACATAACCAACTGAATCTCCAACACCAAGGTATAGGTAATGGCCTGTTTCGCCTTCTTGTACGTCAACTCCACCAACGGCAATACAAATCCGTACAAAATCGCCGCCGCCAGCGTCATGAAAAACCCCACAAAATACTCCTTGCTCGACTCCCCCTTCGGCCGATCGCTGCTCGAGTGAAGAGCCAAAACTCCCGCTCCAACGATGAGCAACGCCACCGCGTTGATCGAATACGGAGTGAACTTCTGCTTCACCAGAATAAACGCGAAAAGCGCCGTGAAAGCCAGGTGGGAGGCGAGGATCAGAGAGACGGTCGATACGGGGAGGCGGTCGACCCCGTAGGCGTAGAGGTAGTCATCGAGTCCGGTGAGGACGCCGATGACGGCGGCGGCGACAAACACCGGGCCTCCCATGAAGTAGAGCTTGGCCGCGGAGCCCTCTTTGCGGCGGCGTTTGAAGTAGGTTATGACAAGTGGGATGAAAGTGACAGGCCAGCCGCCGGTCTCCAACCAGCTCGTTAGCCATAGTCGCTTGCCGCCGTGGAGGAAGTAGAGGCGCATGACCATCGGGCCGCCGCAGGCTCCGATGGCAAGGAAGAGGACGTTTAGTAGGAGGAGAGACCACTTCGGTTTTTTGTTGGCGTTTTGGCCCATTTCCGCCATTCTTGTATCTAAGAATTGAGCGTGTTTGTAGCAAAGAGATTAGTCGAGAAATTGAGCGTGTTTGTAGCAAAGAGATTAGTCGAGAAATTGAGCGTGTTTATAGCAAAAAGATTAGTCAAGGTGCATGTGCATAAACTGACGTTAACACCAAAGAAAGAATTTTGCAAGTTTGTGTGTGGTCAGAGTCTTAGAGAAGCTCAATTCAAAATAAAACGACGACAACATGATTCACATCTTTTAAAACGACGACAACATGATCCACATCTTTTAAAGCGACGTGATATGTTTTTTATGTAAAGAAATAGAAATGTATTAAAACGATGTGATATTAAATTACTAGTTATTTTATGATGCCCTCGATTGTAACGTTTAATATAGAATAACACAACACTTACAATAAAAAGCATAACATTTTAAAGCATCTCCGACACGTGGAAGACCTTTCATAATTTCCCGGGTCAATTTCACCAAATGAATGGATTTGGAGTCTCTGCAATGTCCAATGTCCCAAAGCAATACCTCGTAGTCATATTTTGTTAGAAATGTTGAGTAGATTATTCATGCGAAAAAACAAATATATATGATATCGTTAGAGGGATGGTCGGATATCATTTATTTTACAAAAATTGAAAATCGATTCGGAGATTGAACTGTAAGACAAATATGTCTCGATCATGTGTCTACCAATGTCCAACCAAAATATTTTTTGCACATAAGTTGTGCTTAGCGTTCTTGAAAAAATGAACAATTTTTCAAAATAATTGTCACTTACCTCTCCTGCTCTTGCTTTAAGGCTAACGTTATTAACTTTTTGCATGAAATGACCGTAACACCCTTATATATTCCCCACCCTAAAAAAACATATTTTTTTAAAAAAAAAGTAGAGTTAAAAAAAAAAGTAGAGTTAAAAAACTTTTCTAAAAAAATTAAATCGTTTTTCATTTTGAAAAAAATAGTTTTTAAACAAAAAGTATCAAAGATTTTTTTTTTCAATTTGACTTCTTTGTAGGAACTAAAAAACTAGTTTTGAAAAGAGTTTTTTAAATTGTTTTTTTTTTTCGGAAGTCTATTTTCAAAACTTTATTTTTTTTAAAATAACGGTTTACCAAAAACTAATTTTTTTTAATCCAAAACAACGTTTTAAAAAATTTAGCATTTCAAAAGCTATTTTAAAAATCTTTTTCAAAATTAGTTTTTTTTTTACTGGAAAAACTTTTTCCAAAGAAAAATTTCAAAAAAAGTATTTTTTTTTGTGAAAAAAATCTCTTCGATCCTTTTGTCTATAAGATATTTTTTTATAATGAAAAACGATTAAAATTTTTACTAAGGGTAATATATAAAATGATTTTTTTAGGGGGGAGATTATATACTAAGGGTACTACGGTCATTTCACACAAAAAGTTGACATCATTAGATTTAAAGTAACGGCAGGGGAGGTAAGTGACTATTATTTTGAAAAGTAAGGAAGGGCAGTGGAATTTCAAAAAGTATAGGGGAGGTCTCTATATTTGTTAGAAACGTCAGGGGAGGTAAGTGAAATTGACCGTTTTATAATTTCCTATATATTTGTACTTATGGGAGGATTATCTAATGAGGACTCCCTCATTAAAATTTTGTGAGGACCTAATGGATCGGGGTCAAATATCGACGATCCAAACCGCTCAATATGTTTAAAACGTGTTTTTAAGGGTCACAGTGAGGAATCCAAAAAAAAAAAAAAAAATACCCGGAAGGGCTTCATTCGAGCATTTCTCGATAAATTTTATATGTACGGTTATTATAAAAACTGCTCTAATGAAGCTGTGGTGGGGTAGGTTTTCAACTTAGGAAAGCAAGCCACTGAAAGTCGCGCTGAGTAGGGTTCTGGCGAGAGCACCTGCAAGACTCAAAGAACGTTAGGCTACCCGGCCGGGGTTTGGCCGGAATACCCCTCCGATGCTTAAGTCAGAGACTGAATGTGAAAAAAGAGAGGAAATTAGGGTTTTGTGAGTATGATTGTGTGTACCTTTAGTTGAGGGTGAAACCCACTTTTATAGGCTCTCTTCACTTGGTGTCCAAGATACCTAGTCCGTCCGGGATACACTCGTATCCCTAAATCTCCGGAGCTTCGCCTTTATCGGGATACTTGATGATGCTTATCAAGGTAGGTTCCCCGATTAGGGCGGACTCGCCTCGATAGCTTCCCCGATTGGGGCGGACTCGCCTTGGTAGCTTCCCCGATTAGGGCGGACTGCTATCTCGAGTAGATCTATCAAGCATCTTCTAGAATCATCTCTACGCCATCCGGACTTTTACTCCGCCCATTGAGACGGTCCATCCCAACTGGGCCTAGTCCGACCAGGTCATGCTCCTTTCTAGCTCGCTCTGCTAGTTTAGCCCAATTATCTCGGTGGCCTAAAATCCGGCCCACCTCAGAAGCCCTTTCGGATATTATTTTTTATTGATTCCTAGCGATGGCCTTAGAAAACATGTTTTAAACACATTGAGCGGTTCAGATCGTTGAAATTTGGCTCGAAAAATTAAAAAAGGGGTGGTCCTCACAGATGAGATCCGTGAGAGAGTCCTTAGGAGATCATAATTGTGTACTTATGTATGTAAAAGATAAATTTTTTATTTGAAATTCTAGACCTGTATGATTATATCTAATATTTTTGACATGGTAAGGCTCGTTGTTGTTCGAGTTCGACTCATACCTAGGCACGCTTGGCTTGAACTCGGCTCATCAAATTTTCATTAAGTTCGAGCTCGGTATTAGTTGGCTTAAAATCTAAATGAACGAACTTAAACACCTAAAACCTGGCTCAATTTGTTTGGTAAATCTTCCTATCGTTTGATACTGCTTTATCTGTTATGGCGATTACAGCCACTATAAAACTAGTTTATTTTCGGTTTTATTAAAAAAATTATTACTTTTAACCATAATTTTGTACTCTTTGGATTTGTCTCAACGAAATAAATTCAGAAACCACAAAATCTTGACGCAAAACTAACAAATATAAATTTTTTTTGAATAAAAACAGAAAAAACCAAAAAAACCAATTTTTTAAATTTACCCAAAAAGTCCTGAGTCTCCAAAACCAATGTACTAACAGCCTGTCTTGCCTAAGTCAGCTCCATAAAGGGCATTAAAAACTAGCCCACAACCGCGGCCGCCATCCTCATGAAAAACCCTAAATAATACTCCTTCCTGGACTCCCCCTTTGGCGGATCGGTAGTCGTGTGAACTGTGAAGAGCAAGAACTCTGGCTCCAACGGTGAGCAACGCCACTGCGTTGATTGAATACGGAATGAACTTCTGCTTCATGCCTTCACCAGAAAAAATGCGAAAACCGAGGTGAGAGTCAGTGACGCAGCTAGAAACGTGAACAAGGACAAAGATCACCCCCACGAATTAGAAACAACTCTTCTACAATCTAATAACCCGCAGATTAATAGAATTATAGGAAAAAGAGATACTCTCTCTTGTGAAAAAACTCAACATATTAATCATCTCCCTTGCCCTAAGGCTTACATCAACTATTTATACTAGCCGCAACCCTAAAACTAAAAAAGAAATAAAATTACTAGCTAGCAACCCTAATTCTTGTAAAACAAGGAAACATAAAATAGGAAACTTCAATCAGAAGAAACTAGGAAACAAAATACTTCTAGAATATTTTGACTAAATTATAACATATTAAATAAAAATACTAAATGTAAATCAATATAAATAAAATATGTCTTTTCTTGAAATCCACCCTGCATCAGTCAAATGGGATGTGGTAACCAGAGAGAGGGTCGATAAGGGGAGGCGGGCCACCCGGTAGGAGTAGAGGTAGTTGCAGAGTCCGTTGAGGACGCCCATAACAGTGACCGCGATGAACGTGGGTCCTCCCATGAAGACAAGCTTGGCGGTGGCGCCCTCTTTCGTGCGGCGGTGGAGGTAGGTTGTGAGAAGAGTGTAAGCTCCATAGGCTGAGCTCCTTTTTCGGTTGGCAATTCCATGACACAATATCGCGTTGTACTTTTTATTTTCAATATTCTAGATGCGTCTGTTTAGGTTGTGGAAGGAATCATGTTGTATTTGTACTAGTGCTCGAGCACATTTTTCTCTCGTATCAAGCGCATTGGCTGTTGGCAAAGTTCTAGCATAGTGCTCAAGCACTTTCATGCCTCGGGTCCAGCAAGTAGGCTGTTAGGAAAGTGCTCGAGCAACTTGAATGTGCTCAAGCAGGCGCTCAAAACATCCTATAAAAGGGCAGCAGCTAGGGTTACGGTTTTTACATCTTCAGTAGCCGATTTTTTGACATTAAGAAGCAAGGAGAGAGACAAGGCTACGTGTTGCATCTTTGTGGTATGGCTTGGAGTTCTTGCATGAAGTTTTGAGCAACCAAATCAAATACTCCAAGATCTTATTCAACCTTTGATTCAATCGTTCTTCCGGTGGATTTCTGGAAGTATCTCGGAAGGCTTGAGGATTCAAGGCTTGCGGCAATCAAACACTTGGTGCGATGAACGTGGATTCGGCAATCGGGTCTTGGGTCAATTGAGAGGATTATCAATTGTAAGTATAGGTCGATTGTAATCGCACAATGGTATTTTTAGTGTTTTGATTCCTTCCCGTGGTTTTTACCCTATTCGGGGTTTTCCACGTATATCGCGTGTTTATCGTTTCTTCGTTTATTTTTAATTCCTATTATTGCATGATTATTCGACTGCTAGCAAAATAGGATTTTTCAATTGGTATCAGAGCGGGTCGCTCGTTATATTAGGGTTTATTCCTAGAGTGGATCCTCAGTTAAGATGAACACGCACACAAACATGTATCATTTATCTAGTCGTGTACCGATTTTGGATAGTGAGAATTTTGATTATTGGAAATCCAGAATAAAAGCTGTTATGAGATCAGCAGACGAAGAAATTTGGAAGTCGTGTGTTAATGGTTATACGTACCCTACTGTTACAGTGAATAATCAAGCAGTACCCAAACCTAGTTCCGAGTTATCTGTCGCAGAAAAGGCACAATTACAAGCAAATAATAGAGCCTTGGATATTTTATTTAGTGCAGTGGATGTGAATGAACACCGTAAGATAGCCAACTGCGAAATAGCAAAGGAAGCATGGGATATTTTAGTCACTTGTCATGAGGGTACTGATGTTGTCAAACAATCCAAATTGCAAAGGCTTACAACCGAATTTGAGGTTATTAGAATGCAAGAAGATGAAACATTTAATCAATTCTACTCTAAATTGATCTCTATTGTTAATAGTTGCGAAACCCTCAGTGAACCTATCCCTCCTTTTAGAGTTATTAAGAAAATTTTGAGATCCTTGCCAGAACGTTTTAAAACAAAAGTCACTATGCTTGAGGGCAAACGTAAACTCAAAGAAAAATCTGTTGAAGAAGTGGTAGGTCTCCTCCAGACTTATGAAGCTGATATGATACAACCTGAGTCTCAGAAAATAAATTCTAAACCTTCGGCTAAGCCGATTGCTTTTTCTAGTTCTCAAAGTGAAAATAGAGATTCAGGAAGTGATAATGATTATGACCTAGAAACAATGAGTTTATTTACAGAAAATTTTAAAAAGTTTTTCAAGAAGAAAGCCATTGGTAATGATTTTAGTAACAAAAAGTCTAATATAAAAGAAAAACATGAGGGTTGTTCTGGAAAAAGGAAAACAAGGGTTAAAAGATCTCTTGAAGGGCCAAAGTGTTATGAGTGTCAAGGGTATGGTCACTTAGCGCATGAATGTATTAACAAATTAAAGAAAAAGACTAATTTTAAGGCCAATATAACTTGGGATGACGACAGTGAATCTGACAATTCTGAGGAAGACCATGTAGATAACACAAACTTTATCGCTTTTGGGGCGTCTTTACAATCAAACTTTAGTGAGCAGGAATCCTCTGATGAGAGTGAGGAAGAAGAAAGTGATGAGGTTTTGAGTTTTGAAGAGTTGAAAGAGTCTTATGATATGCTTTATAAAGAGAGTGTGAAGATTAGTGAGACTAATTTGAAATTAGCTGAAAAATATAAAAATTCTAACATAGAATTAATGATAGTTAAAAAGCAAGTTGAAGAGCTACAAGGGTCATTGAGCAGTGTCACTACTGAGAAAGAAAAGCTGAATAATGAGGTTGAGAGTCTTCGAGAAAAGAACAAGGTCTTAACTGATTTAAACACCACCTCGGAAGGGAAAATAAAAATGTTAAATATTGAAATTGATAATGCTAATATTCTATTTGAGCGGTTAAATACAGGGTCCAAGCTACTGGATGACATTCTCAGCATACAAAGACCGACAAGTGACAAAACAGGGCTTGGATTTTATGAAACTTCATCCTCAAAAGTACTCGAAGGTAAGGCGAATGACTTGCAATCAAAAAAGGTAATATCGAAATTCCACACTATAAATACTATCGATGATGTGATTGAAAAGGCTCATGATGTTAAAAGGGGTAATTATGTTAAATTCATTCCTACATGCCATTATTGCCAAGTAAAAGGTCATATTAGACCTAATTGTTTCAAACTTCACGGCTACCCCTGTGTTGATCATAATCATGTTTGTCTCAGTAAAAGTGTCTCCAAGCATCACAACACACATAAATCTTTGGTTAATCACGTGAACTATGATAATGATAGAAACATGATAGTGAGAAACTCAAGACCTACTTTTGAACCTAACAATCAAATTAAGACATCTCAAGTCAGGACTCGATCCATATGGGTCAAGAAGTGTGATTTGCATTGTTTTGTTACTCAAACGGCGTTAAATGCTAGAAACTCTCACATGTGGAATTTTAATCATGATTGCTCATATCATATGTCTGGCGATAAGTTTGGTCGGGGTATGCCTCGTTGATTAAGTCTCTTTGGAGTGCCTTAGTAGTGTTTTGGTTATTTTATTTCTTTAATGTATTTTTTTGTGTCGATGCTTTTAATTTTGCTCATAATAAAAAAAATACAAAAACATTCATATATGAAAAAATTTGGGCTTATCATGCTTTTTGAGGATGAGTAGTCAGCCATGAGACTCACACAAATGCACATCTTCGGGAATGCATGCACAAGTTTTGTTAACTCCACTCATGAGATGCATTAGGTAATTCGTTGTAGCATGCCTTATGACTCTGTGATCACCACCCCTGCACGTCAAGGTTAGTAAGATTACATAGAGAGGAAAGTGAATTCTCATGCACCTGGTTATATCATGTCCTTTCTCTTGGCGATTGACCATTTTTTTGGCCTAATTTTTTGGATACAATGGCTCATTAAGTGCAGCTAAAAAAAAAAAAAAAAAAAAAGGGGAGTACTGATGAAAAAACAAAAGTATCTGTATATATGCTTATCCGGGCGTTCATTGAGTAACCGGGCAATCGGGGTGAGGAACTCTCCCTCTGAGTGTTCGCGTCAAAAGATGGATAGACTTTGTGAAAGCATTCGTGATTGGACCATTCGCTTAGTAACCGGGCATTGGGTATGAGGTACTCTTACTCCCAATATTCGCGTCAAACAGCAATGGGGTAAAAGCGAAAACACGACTATGAAATTCTATCAAATATTAATTGTTAAGTTGAGGGGGAGTTGTTTACTTTTGATGGCACAAAATTTGTATCGATGAGTGCCTGGTTTGACTTCGTGAGGGGGAGAGTGCTTGATAGTCCAAGGATCCATGAGAATTTTTGACTACTCGGATAATAGTCCTAATTTCCTATGATGTGTCACACACGCACCTTGTCACAGATTCATAGTGCATGCTGCAACTTATCCCCAAAATTCACTCACGATGAGTTTAATACAAATTTACTCATGCATTGCTCAATCTTGTGATATTGTATGAGCCTCATTTTTTACTGCTTATTCTTCGGACAACTGTGCCGCCCATTAGGGCTCTCTTCTAATTCTTGCATCTTCATCCTTTGATCGTGCCTTGCGGTTTTCCATATTCGGTTAGTTCTTTCTTTTTTATTTTTCATTCTTAGAACGTTTTGGTTCAATGGGTTTCAATGGATTTGTTCTCAATTTTGTGCGTCTTTCGAACAATGCTCATTTGTTTAGTTATATGGTTGCCATATGTGGCGTTTGGCATTGTGGTTAGTTGGTATTTTTGGATAGTGGTTTGATGCTTATGAATGTCTGACAGTTGAGTTTTGGCAATTTAAATACTGGTTTAGCTCTCTCATATTTGTGCTCTCTTATTATTCTTTCTATTCTCATCCAGCACTTTGTTTCTGGCTTATATTCACTTTTTATTTTTACTACCTTTGTCCTTCCGTGACAAAAAGGGGGAGATGTTTTCTGCCATGTGTTTTTCTAGTGTTTGTTTTGCAGCTTCACAGGACAGACGCCTTCACACTATTAGGGGTTTTCTTTTAATGAATAATGTGTTTTTGTTTTGTCATGGAAGTGCCAAAGGGGGAGATTGTAAGCTCCATAGGCTGAGCTCCTTTTTCGGTTGGCAATTCCATGACACAATATCGCGTTGTACTTTTTATTTTCAATATTCTAGATGCGTCTGTTTAGGTTGTGGAAGGAATCATGTTGTATTTGTACTAGTGCTCGAGCACATTTTTCTCTCGTATCAAGTGCATTGGCTGTTGGCAAAGTTCTAGCATAGTGCTCAAGCACTTTCATGCCTCGGGTCCAGCAAGTAGGTAGGTGTTAGGAAAGTGCTCGAGCAACTTGAATGTGCTCAAGCAGGCGCTCAAAACATCCTATAAAAGGGCAGCAGCTAGGGTTACGGTTTTTACATCTTCAGTAGCCGATTTTTTGACATTAAGAAGCAAGGAGAGAGACAAGGCTACGTGTTGCATCTTTGTGGTATGGCTTGGAGTTCTTGCATGAAGTTTTGAGCAACCAAATCAAATACTCCAAGATCTTATTCAACCTTTGATTCAATCGTTCTTCCGGTGGATTTCTGGAAGTATCTCGGAAGGCTTGAGGATTCAAGGCTTGCGGCAATCAAACACTTGGTGCGATGAACGTGGATTCGGCAATCGGGTCTTGGGTCAATTGAGAGGATTATCAATTGTAAGTATAGGTCGATTGTAATCGCACAATGGTATTTTTAGTGTTTTGATTCCTTCCCGTGGTTTTTACCCTATTCGGGGTTTTCCACGTATATCGCGTGTTTATCGTTTCTTCGTTTATTTTTAATTCCTATTATTGCATGATTATTCGACTGCTAGCAAAATAGGATTTTTCAAAGAGGAATGAAATTGACAGGCCAGCCGCTGGTTTGGAAGTTGGAACCAGCTCGATAGCCACACCGTTTGCCGCCGTGGATGAACTAGAGGCGCAAAACCATGGGGCCGCCGCAGGCTCCGATGGCGATGAAGATGGTGTTGAGTTGGAGGAGAGGAAGATTTTTTTGCTTAACGTTCACTTTTTTGTTGGGTTTTTCCTCCATTTTCCCCTTTGAGGTTGGATGAAGACAGTAGTAGGAGTACGATAGAAAAAATTAAAGAGTCAATGTGATATTTATAAGCACATATAAGAATGTCGAATTGGGTTGGTACCTCTTGATATGGTGAAAATTAATGTGTAGTAAATCACATCAAATGTAGTCCACAGGTGGGGTCTAGTCAAGGGATGATGAAAGCAATTATTGAAATAGGTGCCGTTATGTGGTGTTTCGGTTGTAACTCGTGCAGGTCGTCCTCTCAAGCGAGCCTACATAGTCTCAGGCGAATCCCTTCCCCATTCTCCATCCTTTTATCCGTTCCATATGGATCACAGAGGCCTACCGGAGAAGCAAACCCCACCAGGTTGTTCTCACAGAGGCCTACCGGAGAAGCAAACCCCACCAGGTTGTTCTCTCTGTTTTGAACCATGCCAATATGGAAATAGCTGCTTTTGGAAAAGAGAATAGATTGTGTAAGTGTAAATTTATGGCTTTGGAAACAATGTACTGCGACTTTCTTTCCAGAAATTGACCCGTGAGAAACTAATAATTTGACATGATAAAATTTTATGCCTTTCGACATTTTATGTTTTACATTGATTTGAAGCAGAATGTGCAGTTTTACATTGATTTGAAGCAGAATGTGCAGCAACTCTCATGGAGCGGTAACACTAATAGGTAGTGGCATCTCTGATTTGGGAGATAAAGCTGCACGCTTCTCCTTGTTATGTTTTAGCTCACCATAGAAGTAGGAAACAAATCCCCATAACGATAGAGCAAGAGAAACTCCTTTCTCAGCTGTAAACTTTTCCTTGTACAAAATAACGGCTAGGATTTCTGTCACCGGGAGTAGAATGGCGAGCATCATAGCAGAGAGTAGCGAAGAGCCGGAGAATGTGACTCCTATTACACCTAGTGTGCAAATCTGCCAAACTATGCCGCTGGCAACTAGCACCGCATAATACGTTGTTTCGCCGAGTCCAAAATTTCTTGCCTCCCTTGTAATTGCCTGCAAAAGAGAGAGGTGTAAGTTTTCTTTTACACTTGGCTATATGTATATAACATTTTGCTTAGAGTTTCCATGTATACGTATTTGAAAACTTTGGTTTGTTTGTGTTATTAGTAGCTGTGTTAATTTGAACAAAATCCGTAAGTTTCTTCTGTTAAAAAAAAAATTGAAAAAATCTATCGGTGTTCCTTGTTCAGTCCATGTATCGATTTTCGTTCCTTTGATAATGTAACTCTCATACTCCAGCCAAACCAACAATTCGTACTGGTATCATTCGATTCCATATGTGTATTTCTTCGCATCCGCTTTTGCCCGTTTCAGGGCCACTATGGCTGATAATTGACTGTCGAAACCCCTTCAAGCGCTCTGACGTGAAAAATCATTCTTGAAAAAAATAATTCCGCTACACCCAATTTTATGTATCACTAGCATCAATCAAACACGTGCTTTGCACATGCTCAATACTGGTCACTGTATCCTGTTAAAATCTTTAATGTTATTTGCTACTAACACCATATTTTCCATAATAATGTGCACGATATGTTTTTGTCGTACCATTTACTGGTAATTAAATGCGATGCAGGGTGATGTTCGTGGATTTCGGCCTAACGACCTGTGGATCTGGTTTCTGAGATTGGGTTTTGCGGTGGCTTTGGGATTTTGGTGGTGCGGCTTGGATCTGATGTGTTGGGGGCTGGAGGTGTGATGGTTTGGAGGTTGTTTTTCTATTTTGTAGGACTCTGGTGTTGCTGGCGGATGACGATGGTGTTTGGTGGTGGAAGGCGTGGAGGCCAGCAATGGAGGATGTTTGCGGTGCGGATGATGATGATGATCGGCATTGGAAGGTTCTTTGGCGACTTGGAAAGGGGCGGTTGGTCCGTCCTTGGGGCAGCAACAGGGGCTTGTTCCCCGGGTTCCGACGGCGGTGGTGGCAACAATCGGTTTCTCTTCAAGTGGCCGGAGTGCAACGGTGGTGGCAACAGGGGCGGCTGTGCTTGATGTGTGGCTATTTAGGGTTCTCATTGGTTGGGCTTGGCCCATTATCTAGGCTTTTTGAGGCCTTGGGTGTTTTCTCATGAGTTATAATGTTTTATCTGGGTTTTTTTTTTACCCATAAGGGTGTTGGGCCAGGTATGCTTGATTGATTTCTCTTCAATCATGGATTGGGTCTCGGATTGGACTGACATTTGCTTTTTTGCTTGTTTGTTGTTTCCTTGTCCTATTAGTCTTGTAACAATTTCAAGATTAATGAAATTTTTTGCCTTTCAAAAAAAATAAATAAATAAATGCGATGCTATTTTACAACAACCAATATAGTGCAACACCACATGTTCTCTATTTTGTTGTGCAGAACGTTACTCCATTGTTTTTCATTGCAATTACTGTTTTCCAACTTTGTTAAGAAATTATGACTATTTTTGTTGGTTAACAAGGTAAATCGACTCAATTATCTTGGTCATATTTGTCACTCCCTTTTTCACTCATAACTTGACAAAGATTTTAGGTGTTCTTGTAGCATGCACGCCGACTAAAAGGTGATACTTGCTGAGTGAATGGGTTTTAAAAGGTGATGCTTGCTGAGTGATAGGCCAGGTTGGAATTTTCTTGCCAGCAAACTCTTAGGGTCACTAAGGGTTATGTCCAGTTATTACTTCTAGGGTTCCGAAATTAGTCGAGGTGCGCGCAAATTGGTCCGGACATCCGATTTTTTTAAAAAAAGGGTCATAGATATGTGGTATTGTTTCATTTGTTATTTTTTGGGTCATTGGGTATAGACTAATTATTGGGTACTCGACCGTACTCCCTGAGTACCATGTGGTACTCCCCACAAATAAAAAATTGGCACCACACCATGTGGACTATCCCTTATCTCCCAACCACCCAACAAAAGTAAGGCTGTGTTTGGATGACAGTAATCTCAAGGGGGAACAGACAAGAACAGGAATGTGATGTCAGGTTTTTCTGATTCCAACGTTTGGTAGAGACAAGAATAGAAATGTGATTCCTGATGACATATTCAACTAGGAATCACATTCCTAGACTGAGTAGGAATCTGTTCCTCCCTTACCCCATAGGAATCTCAGATTCCTGACTCATTCATTAAGAAAATGAAATATTGACTTTAATAAATTTCCAAAATACCAAAATAATTGTTTCCCCGCTGGCCAACCCTCCATACTCCTCTCCCCTGGTTCCCCCAAACCCCTCTCTCTCCTCCATATCTGATTCTCTCCGCCTTTGTTCTCTCTTTTTCCGGAGGTCGTCCCATTCGGCCTCCTTGTTTTGTTCTGCCGCTTCTTCTGGAGTTTTGTGGCTCTCGATCTGGTATTCCCCTAGCTTGTTCTGGTTCTCACCCGCTGGAGCTACAACAGGTTTCTAGCTGAACATCTTTCACCACTCTTGTTTGTGATCCGGTTTCTGTTTACCTTTCAATTATCGTTTGTTACTGTTGGCTTGGCTGTGGAGTTTGGGTGTTTGAGGCAGTAGGCAGTTTACTGCTTCTCTATGATCAGTTTGGTTTGGTTTTCTTTGTCAATGGTGTTTTGAGTGAAGATCTGAATCATTCCTGTCTGGTTTGGGTTGCTTGGTTTAGTAAAGGTAAGGATTCTCCTCTGCACTCTAGGCGTTTGTGAAAAGTCCTGAGCGATTTCCGCTTCAATAGCTGCCGTGCTTCTTTCAATTTCTCTGAAGGTCGTGGTTTTAGCTTGATATAATGACTGCCTTCTCGTGTTTGGGTATCGAATGCTTTGTAGTTTGACGCTCACAAGCATCAAGCTGTTCTATGGAGGGTGTCAATAAACAAGCTGCCAATGGAGGTTGGATCCCTGTCATCCACAAACACTCGAGACTTGGAGGTGTTATCGATTCCAGAAAGCCTCTTATTTCCCTTTTTGTGGATAACCTTCCCGAAGACACTAGTCAGTCATGGTTGAAGATGATGTTCAATAAATTCGGGGTTGTCAAAGATGTCTTCATTCCGGAGAAAAGGAGCAAAGCCACGGGTAATAGATTTGGCTTCATTAGGTACGATTGTCCTGTCTCGGCTGACTTAGCCATTCTTCGGACTAACGGCGTATGGCTTGATGATAAGAAACTTTTTGTTAAGCTTGCTTCCTTTGAGGCTAAAAGGAATAGGCCCATTTCGTCTCATTCTAATAGAGAAGGTGTTATTCTTAAAGCCGGAATGGAGCACAATAACGAACAGGGATCAAAAGCAAATGTGTTGGGTCAGAACTTGGATTACTCGCAGCAGGGATTTCTCAAAGTCAAGAAAACTTACGCACAAGTCACTAGAGGGGTGGAACGCCCTGGAGAGCAAAATGCTAGGAAAAGAATTCAATGCCTCTCTATTGGAAATGGATGGCTCTACAGGAGCGCCATAGCGAAGATCCGAAAGCTCCTTTCTGCAAAAGATCTGGAGTGTGTCTTTAATTTTCAGAAAGTTCATGACGTCCAAATTAAAGCGATTGGCGGAAGGTATGTTGTTATTACTTTTGCCAATGAAGGTATTAGAGATATGATTTTAAAAGAAAAATGGGTGTTGAATTGGTTCGAAGATATCAAATCTTGGAACGGAGAGCATGCCAATGAGGAGAGATTTGTTTGGATCTCTTGCTTCGGGATGCCACTTAGCGCTTGGTCCTCACAAACTTTTAAAGAAATTGGCAATATCTGGGGAGACTTTCTTAAGGTGGACGAGAACACCTTGCATGGAGGTTCATACGAAAAGGGCAGATTTTTGATTGCTACTGACCAAACACATAGGATAGAAGGGGTCGTTGAACTAGTTGTAGATGGGATAAGTTATTTTGTCAGAATCAAGGAGGAAGCTTCTTTCAGAAAGGTGGAATCTAGCAATTTTCTTTCAGAGAATGCCAATGTGTTTGGGATAGACTCCGTGACTGTTAATCAAGACCAGCTTTTCACAGTTCCATATGTCCCAAAGGAGGATCATACTTTTGAAAAACAATCTGAAGAGGTTTCAAATTCTCTTCATAGTTTAGGCTCGTTGGTGGGTTTAGACTCGTTGGTGATGGAGTCTTTTGCCCAATCCTTCCGTGGCAAAGACATAGGGGTTAAATCGTTTGGGTTTAGCATGAACTCTGAAGATAGTGACCCTATTCAATCAGCAGACGACAATGAAAATGATTGCCATTCATTGGATCTTATTTCTGCTGATCCTCTTATTAATTACGTGGAACTCAAGCGCCGTAAGAAGAAAATCCGGACAAAACAAGGGGGTCGCAGGAAATCTATCTCCTTTCGGAGACCTTTCCCTCTGAAAGCAACTCTTTTTTCCAAGCCTCTTTGCTTGGACAAAAAAGAGAGCTGCTCGAGGAGGTTAAAGCTGGATTCGAAGCATTCAAGTTCAAATGATAAGTCTCTTCTTGGCCCGGGGCCTCCTTCTTTGGTGGATTGTGGGCTCTCCGAATCTGGATCCATGCATAGGACTCAAGAGGAAGTAAGACCAGAAAAGGATAGAGGAAGAAACTATTGCAACAATGGCCACTGGAAATAATCTTGCAGTAAATCTTCGTCCAGGAGATGAACTACTCTTAAAGAAAATGATTGATGAAGAATTGCAAGCATACTCTCAAATGGCTAGGAAATGGGAGGAAACCTATTGAGAGATAAAGGATCTTTTGTTTTTGTTGGAGGGTCACAGCGATGTTTGGGTGTGGTAAGGATTGAAGTCGGTTGGTTTGTTGGTTCATAGGGGCTGGGTATAATCTTTTGGCGGTGCTTGGTTGGTTTTGGGCTCTTTGGGAGTTTTTGCTTTGGCTGCTTTTTTTTGTCGTTTTTTGTTTTAGCTGTATTCCTTTTTTCTTTCTTTCAACCTCGGTTGAATTTCCCTCTCTCTTCTCGATGTACCCTTATCGAGTTTCATCTATAAATTTTCTTTTGCTGATAAAAAAAAAAAATTGTTTCCGGCGTAAGATTACTGAATTAATCCAAACACCGAAATCTCATTCCTCTAGGTATCAAATTCCTAGGAATTCGATTCCAAGTAATCATATTCCTATTTCTACCCAAGGAATTTTGATTCCCAGTAATTATATTTCTATTCCTACTCAAGATTCCGGTCATCCAAATACAACCTAAATAATAAATTCTCCTGCCGGATGATTTGTTGCTACATAAATGATAGGGAGTACCAAGTAGGCAATGCCACGTGGTACTACTGAAGCATTGAATAATTACTTGTGGGTATAGAAGTAACTTATGGAAAGATTAAAGGGCAAAGAAGTAATTTTTCCAGCAGAGGTGAGGACATATGGGGGAAATTACCTACACCTAAAAAATTTGAAGAAAGGCTCGTGGGACCCACCTTGGCTCCACCTTAATTATCAAAACAGTCCTCTTTTTTTTTTTTTGAAAAATAACGTTTAGATCATTTCGGCAAAAAAACAATTCGATCAGATACTGTTAAGTTCACCATTTCTATCGAAAATAAGGAACGGTTAAATTTTTCAACCATCTATCGTTTTCAAAAAAAATCAAACACTTATATTTACCCAACTAACTTTATTTTTTACGAGAATTTTGACCTAAACATTAATATTTAAAAAATACACAGTATAGGAAATTATAGAGGGTCCAAGTTGGGCTACAAGCGCCTTCTTAAGTTTTTTTTGTTGTGCCATGAGAAAAGAAGTGTGTGTAGAATTTCCCAAGATAAGGAGCAGCCTTCTACTCCCGCTAGACATAGAGATATGAAGGGTCATCATCGGACGGGCCGAGTTTAGCGGGTTTTTCTTTTTTGGTGGGCCGAGTTTAGCGGGCTTTTCTTTTTTCCCTTTCGTGGCTGGATGGACGTCGTAGACTCGAAATATGATGAAAGAATTTATGAGGGGGGAGAGAGACTTGAAAATTGAGTAATTGTGTCTATTCGACGAGTTATATGATATTTAGTAAAGATATGCGTAAATTGATCCGAAGATTCAATTGTTAAAAGAAATAATCTGATATTTATAGCACAAATAAGGATGTACAAATGGGTACGTAGATGTTCAATAATGTGGTGAAAATGTGTAGCAAATTTTTTCAATAGGGGTCACATCAAATCTAGTCAACATATGGTGGCCGGTCATGTGATGATGGGAGGGGAGCGATGATTTAAGAAGCTACCGCTAGTTGGTACATCGGTTGTTATGTAGGATTTTTTGCATGGCGCTTAAAGAGGTTGTTTCATATAATTTATCTGACATTTTTTGAATTTTTTGGTACTTTTAAAGTTTTGTATTTGTTTGAGTTTTTATCATTATTTTAATTTTTTTTATTCTTACTGTCGAGATGGATCGGAAAACTTAAAAAGTTTGATGCAAAATTAACAAATGTGAATTTTTTTTGATCAAAGACAGAAAGCCAAATGTGTAAAAAGTTAGAGGGAAAAGGCGTAATACTTTTCACATATGTTACAGTTACTGTATCAATGATGTATTGGTGCATAAATGTATTTTTTTTTTTGATAACCGAGGAACAGCCCTATAATAGGTCACTAATTGGACCCACTCCACGATCCAAACCTCGGAGGGAGCTGGCGCAACCGACACCAGTCACGGCCCCCCACTTAGCACAAGTACTCACCCTGTGAAGAATCGAACACCTGACCAAAGGAACTACCCCTAAAGTCAGACACTAACCCTAACCACTGGGGTCAGATTTAAATCGGTTGTTGCGTATCGTATCCTCTACTAGGTAGCGATTTTTGGGTCATACGGTACCACTACACCATGTTATATGGGTGCTACAAAAAACTCACACCTATCGTCCGATACTAGATATTTTGCTCAGTTGACTGCTACAGAGTGACTGCTACAGCCGGTTCAAAGTGCTCCGACCCCAAAAATAATTTAACAAAATTCAAGATCCTATGTGGCATGTACACCACATAGTTTCAACTTTTCAAAAAAAGGTTCCTTTTGGGAATAAATCCTATGACTGCTATAGATAGTTGGTACTACGTAGTTTTCTTCCTAAATTTTGCTAATTGTTTTTTGATTCAGCTTTCCAACTGCTTTCCAACTACGTCTTTCAACTTTCAACAAAAGGTTCCTTTTGGGAATAAATTTTATATATGTGGAATAAATTATCTCTCTTGCTTCACCTAATATTTTTGATCTATTTAGCATATATATTGTTAAAGGTTTCTGCCAACGGTTTGGAGATATGGGTGAAGAAGGCTCAATTGGCTCACTTTCTAATCTTTTATGATTCTTTTGAAGTAGTAGTACTATATGAGTACGGGCGTAAAAATTCTTTTCGGAATAAATTCTATAATTTCCATATCTTTACCATTTATGCCTTAATGCCTAAATAATCTCCTAGACGATGAAGGAAAAAAAAATTTCAAATGGACGTGCAAGTATTAATAATGCAACGGTCAATATGAAAAGAAAAAATCTGTTGTTACGAGTACAAACACTCATTTCATTTTCCCATAAAACCTCGTCGTTAGTAAAAAAAAAAATCTCCAAAGACGGATATTTAACAAATGAAAATATGGACATTTATTATTTACTTTACGGGCTAGATAGCAGGCGGGCGGGCTGGCTTGTGGGGCGGGCTGGCGGGGGTCCGAGCTTGAATCATCAAGCCCGAGCCTAGCCCAGCCCATTCATTATTTGGGCTGGGCTACCCACCGTTTGGAAGGGCTCGAGCTGGGCAAAAATCCGATGGGCCAAGCGACTTCGGGCTCGCGGGTCAAATGATGACCCTATGCTATGTGTGTGTGTGACAGAGAGAGAAGGGCACCTTGAAGTCATTGTTGATAGCCATGCCAATAGTGCAGACTACAGTAGCAAAGAAACACGAAACCAACTGAATTTCCAACACCAGCGTATATGTAACAGCCTGTCTTGCCTTCTTATAACTCAGCTCCAAAAACGGAAAAACAATCCCTCCCACAACCGCCCACGCCAACGCCAAGAAAAAACCTAAGTAGTACTCCTTACTAGACTCTCCCTTCGGCCGATCGGAACTTGTGTGAAGGGCCAGGACTCCTGCTCCAGTAGTGAGCATCACCACGGCGTTGATCGAATACGGACTGAACTTCTGCTTCACGAGAACGAATGCGAAAAACGCTGTGAAAGTCAGATGGGATGCGGCTATTAGAGTGAAGGTCGATAAGGGGAGGTGGGCAATCCCGTAGCCGTAGAGGTAGTTGCAGAATCCGCAGACGACACCGATGATGGTGGCGGCCATGAACATGGGTCCTCCCATGAAGACGAGCTTGGCGGCAGAGGAGCCCTCTCTGTGGCGGCGGTGGATGTAGGTTATGACAAGAGGGATGAGATTGACGGGCCAGCCGCCGGTTTGCAACCAGCTCGATAGCCACACCCGTTTACCGCCGTGGATGAAGTAGAGGCGCATAACCATGGGACCGCCACAGGCTCCGATGGCGAGGAAAATGGTGTTTAGTAGGAGGAGATGGATATTGCGTTTGTGAACGTTCACTTTTTTGTTGGCTTCTTCCTCCATTTTCTCCATCGCGGCTGGATGGATGTCGTAGTCTCACTCTCGAAGTATGATGAAAGAATTTATGAGAGGGGGAGAGGGAGACTCAATAGACTCGAGAAAATTGTGTAATTGTGTGTGGTTAAAAATACAATCAGATATCTATTTGTATAGTATTATGTGTGGTTAAAAATACATTCAGATAACAAGTCAATTTATGAGAGGGGGAGAGGGAGACTCAATAGACTCAATAGACCAGTCATCTGATTTTTAGATGAGAAATATGCAAATTGATCCTTATTAAAAGAAATTATCTGATACTATACAAATGAGTAGGTTTCTGTTCTATAATGTGGTGAAAATGTGTAGCAAATTTTTTCAATAGGGTCACATCAAATCTAGTCAACATATGGGGTCCCGTCGTGTGATAATGGGAGGTGAGTAGGTACATCGATGATACATGCACTCAAAAGTTGACGTGGCATATGAGGATAAACCCATTTTTTTAGATGGGCCACACATTAGACTTTTTTTTATCCGCTACATCACCTTGATGTGCATGTAATATAGATAAATAATATACCCATATGATTTTCCTAAAAAGCTGCCGCTGGTTGGAAACATCAGTTACTATGTAGTGGTTTTTCGGCACTTTAAGGGGTTGTGTTCACGTACTTTATTTATGTGAGTTTTTTTAATTCGTTATACTTTTAAGGTTTTGTATTTGATTGAGTTCTGATAATTATTTTATATTTTTTCTCTTTTTATTGTCGAGACAAATCACGAAACTTAAATAGTTTGGCACAAAACTAATAAATACGAAAAAAAATTTGATTGAAGACAAAAATTCAAAAGTGTAAAAAGTTGAAGGGAACATGGCTTTACGATCACTTATGTTGCTCTCTCAGTGATGTATTGGCCGTGCATTAATGTTGCTCAAGTTCAAAGATTTAAATCGGTTGCAACGTAACGTATCAGCTGCTCGGTAGTGGTTTTTGGGACATTTGGTACCACTACATCATGTTATATGGGTGCTACCAAAAACACACACCTATCCTCCGATACTAACTACGTATCGATTTTTATCTAATATTTTGCTCACTTAACGGTTCCAAAGTGATTGTTACAGCCGGTTCAAGTGCTCCGACCCCAAAAAGAATTCAACAAAATTCAACACAGCGCTGATTCCCACCATCATTCGATGGTATTGCTGCTATCGGTACACTACTACTACTGCTACAGGTACAAAATCCGCTGCCACTATACATGCATAATGTTAGTGCATATAATTCATATTATTATACACACACACAAAACCAATGATCAATCGAGGGATTCCTTATTGAGTTTTGGTGCGGACTTCAAAGATCTGAATCAAATTTTGATGATTCGAACCAATCAATGTATTTAAAAGTGTTTTTAAGTGTCCTTGCGAGGAACCAAAAAAAAAATGACTGGAAAGATTTGATTTGAGCAATTTTTGATAAATATTTGTATACAATGAACAGTTTGGATCATTAGAATTCAATCGAAATCTACGAGGTCTACACCAACAGCAGGTGAAAAGAAAGATTTCTTTTGGTAAACGGGTACATTTTATTTGTATTAGGTTCTCTTTGTGGAGAATAATATTAATTTGTGTTTTGGCAGTTTTCTACATAGACAACGTTTGTGTTTTGTCTTATCTCATCACTTTGAAAACGATAATGATAAGGGTACCGACCCTAAGGAACCGAAAATGTACAGATGGCACACGGGGACCCACTTTTGGGTCCCACACGAGTGATCCGAAATTTTGATTGAAACGGTGGGGCTTTGGTTCGTGCACTTCCCACCGTCCGATTGAGCTGAAAATTTGTGGGGGCACTCGGAAAATGTTTTTAGAAATAATGAACGGTTCGGATCACTCGTATGGGACCCAAAAGTGGGTCCCCGTGTGCCATCTGTACATTTTCTGGACTAATCAGTCGGTACCCCTAGCAGGGTCCCTTTGAAAAAGTGAAGATAATGTGGAGCACTTCTAGCATTTATGATTTGTTGGTAAGAGAAAAGAATGGAAAAGAAATGGAACTAAAACCAATTGCACTTTTCAGTTTTGTCAAAAAAGTTTTTGATCGGCGAAAGAAATACGAAGGCTAAAGAAGATGCTCCTACATGAGACGAAGGAGGAGCTTGACAATGAAAACTAACCCACAAAACCAAGTAACAAAACACGTCATGGGTTTTGTCATCAGTGTGCCATTATTGGTGTGTGTTACAGTACTTTTTTTTGGTAATTGAGCACCATTATGCCTTCGAGAAATTTACATGATACTCCGTTCGTCCTCTTTTTAATGATACTCGTTCGTATCCTTTTTAAGTCTGTAGCTTTGTAATTTTAACTTATTTTTTCTCACTTTAATTTTTACAACTTTTACATTTATTTTTCATTACTTACCCATATATATCAATATAATAATATGACACACTAACTTTTCAAAAATGAATCTACTTTAAGGGCAAAATAGGAAATGTATCCATGAATTTTCAAAACACACTTATTAAGAGACAACTCAAAATAAAAAATTAAACACTATAAAAGGACGGAGGGAGTACTACCGATGCTTCAAGAATTGGAACAAATGTTTGATCATTGTTTATTTTAACAACAAATTTTTTTTTAATCAAACATCAAAGATACAAGATTAAACAAGGCAAGAGAAAAGCATCAAAGTGAGGAGCGACATCCCAACGAGGTTGGCATCCCACCTAACAACAAATCATATGCCTCTTGAGATCCAAAATGGAAGGTTAACAAGAATACAACCAACCAAATAAACGAAAACAGCTTGAACTCCAACACTAAAACTGCGTGGAGTGTTTTCCCAGAACCACAGAAGACGTACAAACTAGCTCATCCGAAACCACCATGTGTCCGGTTATCAAAAAAAAAAAGTGGTGAAAAAAATCACCTACAATGGTTTCTTTCACTGTTTCGTTTCCATTAAAATTGCAATCTAAAAACATAATTATCGATGTCTGATCAACCTGAATCTCTATGTGGTAAACATAATTGACTGAGACGAACAAATGAACCATTTGGATAAAACAACGGATCCAATCCAATGAAAGAGGCTGTGGAACTTTTAAGAAGCAAGCAAGAGACCTAATCAGATCCTTTTTGGCTCTGATTTGCTCACGGGGGACCCCGCTCCCCGCTACGTGTGATTTTTTTTAGACTTTTATTGTATGTAAAAAAATAAAAGGCCCCCTAAAATTTGCATATTTAATTTTTTTAAGAGACTAAAGCAGCGGTGTTTTGGATAGCTGAGATGGGTGCATGGACTCGAACACGTGGTGTCCGTCCGGCCCCAAAAAATTTCTCGACTTACAGCCATCTCAGAAATTTAATTACGTCTTATTATAGGAAACTTGACTAGTGAAAATCTCCTACATTAAATACAGGTAGATTTGTAGGACTTTGATGGTTTATGTACGGTTGGGTCTTTCATTCGGGCTCTCTCGGGACACCCTGTGGGCCAATTCGTATAAGCTTGGGCTTTCTTAACGTGGCTCATTTGACGACTCACGGGTGTTCCATTAACTTGGTTTTTTTGGTTTTTTAGTTTTTTTTATTTTTTTTGAATGTTTTAGTTTTGCAAAAAAATTAAATTGTTCCACTAACTAGCTAGTTTTTTGATTTTTTAGTTTTTAGTTTTGCAAAAAAACTAACTTGTTCCACTAACTTGTTCCATTAAACTAGTTTTTTGTATGCTTAGTTTTGCAAAAAAAACTAACTTGTTCCACTAACTAGTTTTTTGGTTTTTAATTTTGCAAAAAAACTAGGTGATTTTTTGTTAGTGGAATGAGATAGTTTTTAAATTAAAACAAAACAGTTTTTTTTTAGCGGAACGGGGCCTCATGAGTACATATTTGTCACGTATCTATTGACATGGAATCTTTTCTGCAAAGTTTGTTTTGTGCAAAGTTTGTTTGTTCATACAAGCAGTGTGACTTGGGGAGATTTTGTTTGTTCCATAAGTTAGCCAGAGCCAGCCAATTTTTCATAAAAAAAG
This sequence comes from Vaccinium myrtillus, assembly GCA_016920895.1. Lineage (NCBI taxonomy): Eukaryota > Viridiplantae > Streptophyta > Magnoliopsida > Ericales > Ericaceae > Vaccinium > Vaccinium myrtillus. The sequence goes on from CM029274.1 coordinate 6,090,613, forward strand.
GCATGATAGTCTTCAACAGCAGAAAAGTAGTGTGAAGAACTAGTAAGAATTGTGCCTACCACCTAATTCGTGACGCATGGCAAGATTCCTCTACCTCTATAAATGGAGGTTCGATAAGTGTCTTCATCATATTCAAACCAAAGATATTGAGTAATACCACGTATGGCTATGGCTATTTGAATTTCATTTTTTCAATTGTCCAATTTTGACAGCAATTGCAGAAAGCCGGTCCATACGTAACATGCACAAATAGGCTTTCTGCAATTGCTGCCGAAATTGGAAAATTGAAAAATGAAATTAAAATGTTTAGAGCTCTACCATTTCTCAGAAAGAGCTAGGTTTAGCGCTCTACGATGCTCTTGAATTTCATTTTTGAGTTGCCCCATTTCAACCGGTTCCAGTACGTCCCACTGTCTTTCTATTACTATCAGCAATTTAATTATGGTGTCTTCTTTCTGTCTTATGTATTCTTTCTGTCTACATTCAGTTGTAAATAATTGGCACTGGAAATTATTTTTTTCAAAAAACTATAACTTTCAAGAAATTGATTACGATTACACTAATATTTTGATGCGGATGTCTACTCATTGGATGTAAAAGTTTCTGCGAACGCCAGACTAAGTTTAACATTTATTTCAACAGCCCTGCTACGTGTATATACGTGCACGAACATATCGGACAGTCCATTTTAAGAATCAAAGGTCCAGATTTTTAAAAAAACTCTTTCATGAAAAACACGCACGAACAGTCAAGATGCATCATCCATACAATTTACGGACGTGCAGTGTGCGTGCGCATAACATCTTTGTTATTTCAGGCACAACACTTTGTAATACTAATCTGCAGGCATTCATGAAGTGATAACACTGAGAGCTTGTGGCATCTCAGTTTCTGGAGTTTGAGTTTCACTCTTCTCCTTGCTATGCTTTATCTCACCATAGTAGTATGAAACAAATCCCCATAGCGACAGAACAAGACAAACTCCTTTCTCTGAGGTAAATTTTTCCTTGTAGAAAATAACAGCTAGGATTTCGGTCATGGGGAGTGTGACGGCGATGATGATACCACAGAGAAGAGAAGAGCAGGAAAAGATGACTCCTATTGCCCCTAGGAAGAAACTTTGCCAAGCTATGCCATTGCAAACCAGCACCACATAATATGTTGTTTTGCCGAGTCCAAAATCTCTTGCCTCCCTAGGAATAGCCTGCAAAATAATGAGGTGCAACTTATTCACATTATTATCTACTTATTTTTAATGTCGTCTTATATTATCTACACTACATTTTCCGAATAGAGTTGACTAATATTTGTTAAACAATATTCATTTTGCATAGTTATACACTACAAATTATAAAATATAAATAATCGTAAAATAAATGTCACTAACATAGATAAATGAACATTCTTTCTCGGACAGAGCCAGCTCTTGCTGAAAAATAATTGAGTGGTAGCACCATGATGCCTCAAACCCCTCGACAAAGTTGTGTATTTCTGTGGAGTCCACTAGTAAATGATGTTTAATCCTCGTTTTGACGTACCCTTACGGTGTTTCTTATTAAAACTCTTCTTTTTTTTCTTTTTTTTACAATCAATATATGGTTGGTTTGTCTCTGTAGAAGATACGATATCTTTGGCCGGCAAGAAAGGGAAAGAGAGAGAGAAACCTTAAAGTCATTGTTGATAACCATGCCAATAGTGCAGAATACAGTAGCAAAGAAACTCATAACCAGCTGCATCTCTAACACCAGCGTATAAGTAACAGCCTGTCTTGCCTTCTTGTACGTCAGCTCCACCAACGGCAATACAAACCCGTACAAGACCGCGGCCGCCACCGTCATGAAAAATCCCAAGTAATACACTCTGCTCGACTCTCCGTTCGGCCGATCGCTGCCCGTGTGAAGCGCTAGAATTCCTGTTCCGACGGTGAGCAACACCACCGCGTTAATCAGATACGGCGTGAACTTCTGCTTCACCAGAATGAACGCAAAAAGTGCGGTGAAACCGAGCTGAGACGCGATCACAAGAACGGAGGTCGATACGGGGAGACGGGCTATCCCATAGGCGTAGAGGTAGTCGTCGAGTCCTGTGAGGACACCAATGACAGTGGAGGCGACAAACACCGGACCTCGCATGAAGACGAGCTTGGCGGCGGGACCATCTTTGCTACGGCGGTGGAGGTAGGCTACGAGAAGAGGGATGAAATTGACTGGCCAGCCGGCAGTTTCCAAACAGCTCGAAAGCCATACTCGGTTACCGCCGTGGATGAAGTAGAGGCGCATGACCATGGGACCGCCGCAGCCTCCGATGACGAGGAAGATGGCGTTTAGTAGGAGAAGAGCCCTCTTCATCTTTTGGTTGGCGTTTTGGTCCATTTCTCCCATTAAAATTGGGACGGACGTAGAAGTTTTTCGTCTTCTTACAATTAATAAATTTATGATATCCGAGACAGTTCTACGTGCTTCTCTTAGATGGCAAGAATTGAGAAGGAGAGAGTGGAGAAAGAAAAACCTCAAATCATCAGGATTTTGAACAGGCAGCTGACTTATGTGTTTGTTTAAGAAATGTTATGTGATATTTATAAGAACATATGATAGAGCGTTCAAATGGGTACATCCAGGGCCGGCTCTGAGATTTAGGGGGCCTAAAACAATTTTTTTCAAATTGGGCCCTTAACTCTTAATATATCTTATTAAAACTTAAAACTACTTAGGAAAACAAAAAAAAAATTCATAAATAAGTTATTTGAAAGCATAACTACGACAAGGACATATAAAATTGGAGCCCCCCAAAAAATATTCCAAATTTGAGGACCTATAGCGGTGATTTTACAGGCTTTAGCCCAAAGCTGGGTACCTCTTAAGTCTTAAGTTAGGAAAAAGTATTGCCAATTTGCCAATAATATTTTTTTTTTAATATTAACCGGTGCAGTCTATATGACGTGATGCTGCCAGAGAGAAAAGGTCGACTCTTAGTACGAACCATATCCCCCGTTTTAAGTTCTCCCTGTTATTTTGTTGCAGAGAGGTTTAGGTCGTTGGATCATACACAAATTTTTATAACACAAAAACAAGATTTGCCATTCAACGGCCCAAATCCCCCTACAACAAATGAACAGAGAGTTTTTGGAGCAGGGGATCTGAAACGCTTTTAGTACCTAAGGCAAAGAGCTTAAGAATTTCTTACCCATATTTAATTTTTTGGGGATACGAGGAATATATGTGTTAATCTATTCAGAAAATTGCGACAATACAAACGTCTACTTGTAATAAATACAGGAGGAGGGGAGGCTGCTCTGCAAGGATTGCACAGCAGCTGATGTGCAACTCACAAACGGCACCGTTTTGTGCCAATTCAATTGGTTTATAAAATGTAATCTTGTGGGATCCACCTTCGGGTCCCACACAAATGATCTGAACCGTTAAATAATTTTAAAATAATTATTCAAGTGGTCTTGAAAAAAATCAAGCCCGTTGGATATTTTTATGTAATTGATCTAATTCGTTTGATTTTCATTCAGAATTCAGGACCCTACAGTTTGAAAGAATCTTCAAAAAAAATTATACAATTCTACGATTAGTAATCCATTGATCTGAACCATACGTATTGTAGGGCTCGTTAAGAAGAGCATCCAGTAAAAAAATTATCCTTTCGGACATCAATAGGTATAAAAAAAACTCATATTTTTAAATTTTTGATACCTACCGATTTCGGAACAAGATAATTTTTTTATTCGATGCTCTTCTCAAGATGCTCTACAATACGTATGGTTCAGATCAATGGATTACCAAACGTACAATTGTATAACTTTTCTTGAAGATTCTTTTAAACTGTAGGGTCCTAAATTCTGAATCAAATCAAACGAATTAGATCAATTACGTGAAAATATCCAACGGGCCTGATTTTTTTCAAGACTACTTGAATAATTATTTTAAAATTATTTAACGGTTCGGATCATTTGTGCGGGACCCGAAGGTGGGTCCCACAAAATTGCGTTTTACAAAACAATTGAATTGGCACAAAACGGTGCCGTTTGTTAGCTGCACAGCAGCCTCCCCTCCTCCTAACATACATAGAGTGTTCAAATGGGTACCTCTTAAGTTAATTAAAAAGTTCAGCCAATTTGTCAATAATTTAAGAGTTGTTTCAGAAACTGACTTATTCCCAAAACTGAAAAATGTTTTGGTAAGATAATCTATTTTAACTTTTTTGTTTTTAGTGCATTTGTTAGTCTTGCGTCAAATTTTTTTGTAAATTATTGATACGTGTAGATAAAAGAAAATCTAAAAAGTCAAAAATTATGAACAAAACCATTTTTTTAATAAAGTAAAAATAATCCAATAATCCTAAAAAAAATGGCTTTATTTGAAAACAAATTAGTTTTGACCATAATTTTTTACTTTTTGAATTTCTATAGTGTAGACAACTGAATAATCTAAAAAAAATTGACGCAACACTAAGAAATGTCAAAAAAAAAAATGAATAAAGATAAAAATTTATTCCAATGGATTATTTTGCAAAGAACACCCTGACCTAAAAACTGATTTATTGCGCTTTTCACAATATATCAACTCAAAAAATTAGCTTAAGCAAGTTTATGACTTAAGTCAATTTCTCAAGGAGAGGTTGGAGAAGCGGCAGAAAAAGTTTTCTCCGACAATATCTTTGAAGTCTCTGAGTTTTTTCTTAATTTCCCTTCAGATGGGAATACTGAAGTGGGAAAAGGTCCCCTATAGTAGGCATACATTATCTTCTAAATTTTTCCTAGATGTCTGAGTTGAAAACTTGAAATTTCCATGTAAAGCTTGAGCAATACGTGTTTATCAATTAACGCCAGTATGTGTTTATCAATTAACGCTAGTATGTGTTTATCAATTAACGTACCCGCCGGTAATCGCCGGTATCTGAGCCGGGACGGTATTGGAGGTCGAAGTTACCGATTTCTCACAAATCCAGTACGTACCGGTCGGTACCGACCGGTACGGTACGGGATTAACAACCTTGCTCCCCACCCATCCAAAACCCTAGTTTTTCCCGCTCAAGACCTCCTACTTTATCAGCTCCTTTCCAACCCTTCGAAAATCCTAAATAACTCCTTCAACCTTCCAAATCCGCCGCCACACCACTCTCCCCTGTAAAATGGCTAATCCTTTCCCCCTCCCGCAACAACCCCTAACTACCCTTCCTTTTCAGCGACTTCTCGATGATGAGTTTGTTCCTGTCATCAAAACCCACATGAGGGGAATCGCGTTTCTTGAAGGATATTATCGTAAACATCCTGACCCCTTTTTGTTCCTGTAATTTTTTTGTATAATTTATGATTTTTTCCTTGTGATTAACTTTTGGTCTTATTTTTTGCAGTCGCAATCGATATCCATGGAGAAATCGTAACTGGTTCTGAGGTTCAGAGTGGTTTGTTGTCGACAACGGAATTGTGACCACCGCTCATGGTGTTTGTGACTGAGATTTCGTATCCTTAGGTTTCAATATCCGACCTGTTACTGTAGTGTCGATCGGCGGTTTATTGGTTTCTTAGGAAGTGAGGGTCCTTACCATCGATTCCGGAACTGATTTGGCGTTTCTCGAGATGCCTCACTTGCATGAAGGCTTCCCACTCCATACCTTCCCACTGGCTGCCGGTGGGGTTCAGACCGGCGAGCATCTCCATACTGTCGGACACCCAGGCCCTTATTACTATTCCACAAGGGATGGCCGCGTTTCCCACCCCTGCCGTTCACTTTCTTCTCCAGTGCCAAACAAAACAAAATCGCCTGATGGTTTTAACCTGATTGAGGTTAGTTTCCTTACCCAGCCGGGGTTTTCCGGCGGCCCGTTAATCGACACTCTAGGTAGGGTTGTTTCCGTCAACCATTGTATTGAGCTTGCAAATTATAATTATGTCTCATTGTCTGTCCCGGCAAGATATGTCACTGGGTTAATTTTGTGGCATTTACAAAATCCTACCCTAATTTTTATGAGGTCTGATGGTGCACCTGTTTATCCTATGGATGTCCTTTCTCTTGGCGGTTATCCTCCCGTTTGGGGATTTGGAGGTGAATGGGTTGGGGCTGGAGGAGAGGTTGGAGAAGGGGCTGGAGAAGGAGAGGCTGGAGAAGGGAGTGGGGAAGAAGGAGAGGCTGGAGCAGGGACGGGGGAAGAAGGAGAGGCTGGAGAAGGGACTAGGGAAGAACGAGAGGTTGGAGAAGAGACTGGGGAAGAAGGAGAGGTTGGAGAAGCGGTAGAAGAAGTTTTCTCCGACAATATCTTTCAAGTCTCTGAGTTTTTTCTTAATTTCCATTGAGATGGGAATACTGAAGTGGGGAAAGGTCCCCTATAGTAGGCATACATTATCTTCTAAATTTTTCCTAGATGTCTGACTTGAAAACTTGAAATTTCCATGTAAAGTTTGAGCAATACGTGTTTATCAATTAACGCCAGTATGTGTTTATCAATTAACGCTAGTATGTGTTTATCAATTAACGTACCCGCCGGTAATCGCCGGTATCTGAGCCGTGACGGTATTGGAGGTCGAAGTTTCCGATTTCTCACAAATCCGGTACATACCGGTCGGTACCGACCGGTACGGTACGGGATTAACAACCTTGCTCCCCACCCATCCAAAACCCTAGTTTTTCCCGCTCAAGACCTCCTACTTTATCAGGTCCTTTCCAACCCTTCGAAAACCCTAAATAACTCCTCCAACCTTCCAAATCCGCCGCCACACCACTCTCCCCTGTAAAATGGCTAATCCTTTCCCCCTCCCGCAACAACCCCCAACTACCCTTCCTTTTCAGCGGCTTCTCGATGATGAGTTTGTTCCTGTCATCAAAACCCACATGAGGGGAATCGCGTTTCTTGAAGCATATTATCGTAAACATCCTGACCCCTTTTTGTTGCTGTAATTTTTTTTGTATAATTTATGATTTTTTCCTTGTGATTAACTTTTGGTCTTATTTTTTGCAGTCGCAATCGATATCCATGGAGAAATCGTAACTGGTTCTGAGGTTCAGAGTGGTTTTGTTGTCGACAACGGAATTGTGACCACCGCTCATGGTGTTTGTGACTGGGATTTCGTATCCTTAGTTTTCAATATCCGACCTGTTACTGTAGTGTCGATCGGCGGTTTATTGGTTTCTTAGGAAGTGAGGGTCCTTACCATCGATTCCGGAACTGATTTGGCGTTTCTCGAGATGCCCCACTTGCATGAAGGTTTCCCACTCCATACCTTCCCACTGGCTGCCGGTGGGGTTCAGACCGACGAGCATCTCCATACTGTCGGACACCCAGGCCCTTATTAATATTCCACAAGGGATGGCCGCGTTTCCCACCCCTGCCGTTCACTTTCTTCTCTAGTGCCAAACAAAACAAAATCGCCTGATGGTTTTAACCTGATTGAGGTTAGTTTCCTTACCCCGCCGGGGTTTTTCGGCGGCCCGTTAATTGACACTCTAGGTAGGGTTGTTTCCATCAACCATTGTATTGAGCTTGCAAATTATAATTATGTCTCATTGTCTGTCCCGGAAAGATATGTCACTGGGTTAATTTTATGGCATTTACAAAATCCTGCCCTAATTTTTATGAGGTCCGATGGTGCACCTGTTTATCCTATGGATGTCCTTTCTCTTGGCAGTTATCCTCCCGTTTGGGGATTTGGAGGTGAATGGGTTGGGGCTGGAGGAGAGGTTGGAGCAGGGGCTGGAGAAGGAGAGGATGGAGCAGGGACTGGGGAAGAAGGAGAGGCTGGAGAATGGACTGGGGAAGAAGGAGAGGTTGGAGAAGAGACTAGGGAAGAAGGAGAGGTTGGAAAAGCGGCAGAAGAAGTTTTCTCCGACAATATCTTTGAAGTCTCTTAGTTTTTTCTTAATTTCCCTTTAGATGGGAATACTGAAGTGGGGAAAGGTCCCCTATAGTAGGCATACATTATCTTCTAAATTTTTCCTAGATGTCTGAGTTGAAAATTTGAAATTTTCATGTAAAGCTTGAGCAATACGTGTTTATCAATTAATGCCAGTATGTGTTTATCAATTAACGCTAGTATGTGTTTATCAATTAACGTACCTGCCGGTAATCGCCGGTATCTGAGCCGGGACGGTATTGGAGGTCGAAGTTACCGATTTCTCACAAATCCGGTACGGTACGGGATTAACAACCTTGCTCCCCACCCATCCAAAACTCTAGTTTTTCCCGCTCAAGACCTCCTACTTTATCAGCTCCTTTCCAACCCTTCGAAAACCCTAAATAACTCCTTCAACCTTCCAAATCCGCCGCCACACCACTCTCCCCTGTAAAATGGCTAATCCTTTCCTCCTCCCGCAACAACCCCCAACTACCCTTCCTTTTCAGCGACTTCTCGATGATGAGTTTGTTCCTGTCATCGAAACCCACATGAGGGGAATCGCGTTTCTTGAAGCATATTATCGTAAACAACCTGACCCCTTTTTGTTCCTGTAATTTTTTTGTATAATTTATGATTTTTTCCTTGTGATTAACTTTTGGTCTTATTTTTGCAGTCGCAATCGATATCCATGGAGAAATCGTAAGTGGTTCTGAGGTTCAGAGTGGTTTTGTTGTCGACAACGGAATTGTGACCACCGCTCATGGTGTTTGTGACTGGGATTTCGTATCCTTAGGTTTCAATATCCGACCTGTTACTGTAGTGTCGATCGGCGGTTTATTGGTTTCTTAGGAAGTGAGGGTCCTTACCATCGATTCCGGAACTGATTTGGCGTTTCTCGAGATGCCCCACTTGCATGAAGGTTTCCCACTCCATACCTTCCCACTGGCTGCCGGTGGGGTTCAGACCGACGAGCATCTCCATACTGTCGGACACCCAGGCCCTTATTAATATTCCACAAGGGATGGCCGCGTTTCCCACCCCTGCCGTTCACTTTCTTCTCTAGTGCCAAACAAAACAAAATCGCCTGATGGTTTTAACCTGATTGAGGTTAGTTTCCTTACCCCGCCGGGGTTTTTCGGCGGCCCGTTAATTGACACTCTAGGTAGGGTTGTTTCCATCAACCATTGTATTGAGCTTGCAAATTATAATTATGTCTCATTGTCTGTCCCGGAAAGATATGTCACTGGGTTAATTTTATGGCATTTACAAAATCCTGCCCTAATTTTTATGAGGTCCGATGGTGCACCTGTTTATCCTATGGATGTCCTTTCTCTTGGCAGTTATCCTCCCGTTTGGGGATTTGGAGGTGAATGGGTTGGGGCTGGAGGAGAGGTTGGAGCAGGGGCTGGAGAAGGAGAGGATGGAGCAGGGACTGGGGAAGAAGGAGAGGCTGGAGAATGGACTGGGGAAGAAGGAGAGGTTGGAGAAGAGACTAGGGAAGAAGGAGAGGTTGGAAAAGCGGCAGAAGAAGTTTTCTCCGACAATATCTTTGAAGTCTCTTAGTTTTTTCTTAATTTCCCTTTAGATGGGAATACTGAAGTGGGGAAAGGTCCCCTATAGTAGGCATACATTATCTTCTAAATTTTTCCTAGATGTCTGAGTTGAAAATTTGAAATTTTCATGTAAAGCTTGAGCAATACGTGTTTATCAATTAAAGCCAGTATGTGTTTATCAATTAACGCTAGTATGTGTTTATCAATTAACGTACCTGCCGGTAATCGCCGGTATCTGAGCCGGGACGGTATTGGAGGTCGAAGTTACCGATTTCTCACAAATCCGGTTACGGTACGGGATTAACAACCTTGCTCCCCACCCATCCAAAACTCTAGTTTTTCCCGCTCAAGACCTCCTACTTTATCAGCTCCTTTCCAACCCTTCGAAAACCCTAAATAACTCCTTCAACCTTCCAAATCCGCCGCCACACCACTCTCCCCTGTAAAATGGCTAATCCTTTCCTCCTCCCGCAACAACCCCCAACTACCCTTCCTTTTCAGCGACTTCTCGATGATGAGTTTGTTCCTGTCATCAAAACCCACATGAGGGGAATCGCGTTTCTTGAAGCATATTATCGTAAACAACCTGACCCTTTTTGTTCCTGTAATTTTTTTGTATAATTTATGATTTTTTCCTTGTGATTAACTTTTGGTCTTATTTTTGCAGTCGCAATCGATATCCATGGAGAAATCGTAAGTGGTTCTGAGGTTCAGAGTGGTTTTGTTGTCGACAACGGAATTGTGACCACCGCTCATGGTGTTTGTGACTGGGATTTCGTATCCTTAGGTTTCAATATCCGACCTGTTACTGTAGTGTCGATCGGCGGTTTATTGGTTTCTTAGGAAGTGAGGATCCTTACCATCGATTCCGGAACTGATTTAGCGTTTCTCGAGATGCCCCACTTGCATGAAGGTTTCCCACTCCATACCTTCCCACTGGCTGCCGGTGGGGTTCATACCGGCGAGCATCTCCATACTGTCGGACACCCAGGCCCTTATTACTATTCCACAAGGGATGGCAGCGTTTCCCACCCCTGCCGTTCACTTTCTTCTCCAGTGCCAAACAAAACAAAATCATCTGATGGTTTTAACCTGATTGAGGTTAGTTTCCTTACCCCGCCGGGGTTTTCCGGCGGCCCGTTAATTGACACTCTAGGTAGGGTTGTTTCCGTCAACCATTGTATTGAGCTTGCAAATTATAATTATGACTCATTGTCTGTCCCGGCAAGATATGTCACTGGGTTAATTTTGTGGCATTTACAAAATCCTGCCCTAATTTTTATGAGGTCTGATGGTGCACATGTTTATCCTATGGATGTCCTTTCTCTTGGCAGTTATCCTCCCGTTTGGGGATTTGGAGGTGAATGGGTTGGGGCTGGAGGAGAGGTTGGAGAAGGAGAGGCTGGAGCAGGGAGTGGGGAAGAAGGAGAGGCTGGAAAATGGCCTGGGGAAGAAGGAGAGGTTGGAGAAGAGACTGTGAAGAAGGAGATGTTAGAGAAGGGGTTGGAGAAGGAGAGGCTGGAGTAGGGAGTGGGGAAGAAGGAGAGGATGGAGCAGGGACTGGGGAAGAAGGAGAGGCTGGAGAATGGACTGGGGAAGAAGGAGAGGTTGGAGAAGAGACTAGGGAAGAAGGAGAGGTTGGAAAAGCGGCAGAAGAAGTTTTCTCCGACAATATCTTTGAAGTCTCTGAGTTTTTTCTTAATTTCCCTTTAGATGGGAATACTGAAGTGGGGAAAGGTCCCCTATAGTAGGCATACATTATCTTCTAAATTTTATCTAGATGTCTGAGTTGAAAATTTGAAATTTTCATGTAAAGCTTGAGCAATACGTGTTTATCAATTAATGCCAGTATGTGTTTATCAATTAACGCTAGTATGTGTTTATCAATTAACGTACCCGCCGGTAATCGCCGGTATCTGAGCCGGGACGGTATTGGAGGTCGAAGTTACCGATTTCTCACAAATCCGGTACGGTACGGGATTAACAACCTTGCTCCCCACCCATCCAAAACTCTAGTTTTTCCCGCTCAAGACCTCCTACTTTATCAGCTCATTTCCAACCCTTCGAAAACCCTAAATAACTCCTTCAAACTTCCAAATCCGCCGCCACACCACTCTCCCCTGTAAAATGGCTAATCCTTTCCCCCTCCCGCAACAACCCCCAACTACCCTTCCTTTTCAGCGACTTCTCGATGATGAGTTTGTTCCTGTCATCAAAACCCACATGAGGGGAATCGCGTTTCTTGAAGCATATTATCGTAAACAACCTGACCCCTTTTTGTTCCTGTAATTTTTTTGTATAATTTATGATTTTTTCCTTGTGATTAACTTTTGGTCTTATTTTTGCAGTCGCAATCGATATCCATGGAGAAATCGTAAGTGGTTCTGAGGTTCAGAGTGGTTTTGTTGTCGACAACGGAATTGTGACCACCGCTCATGGTGTTTGTGACTGGGATTTCGTATCCTTAGGTTTCAATATCCGACCTGTTACTGTAGTGTCGATCGGCGGTTTATTGGTTTCTTAGGAAGTGAGGATCCTTACCATCGATTCCGGAACTGATTTAGTGTTTCTCGAGATGCCCCACTTGCATGAAGGTTTCCCACTCCATACCTTCCCACTGGCTGCCGGTGGGGTTCATACCGGCGAGCATCTCCATACTGTCGGACACCCAGGCCCTTATTACTATTCCACAAGGGATGGCAGCGTTTCCCACCCCTGCTGTTCACTTTCTTCTCCAGTGCCAAACAAAACAAAATCACCTGATGGTTTTAACCTGATTGAGGTAAGTTTCCTTAACCCGCCGGGGTTTTCCGGCGGCCCGTTAATTGACACTCTAGGTAGGGTTGTTTCCGTCAACCATTGTATTGAGCTTGCAAATTATAATTATGACTCATTGTCTGTCCCGGCAAGATATGTCACTGGGTTAATTTTGTGGCATTTACAAAATCCTGCCCTAATTTTTATGGGGTCTAATGATGCACCTTTTTATCCTATGGATGTCCTTTCTCTTGGCAGTTATCCTCCCGTTTGGGGATTTGGAGGTGAATGGGTTGGGCTGGAGGAGAGGTTGGAGAAGGGGCTAGAGAAGGAGAGGAAGAAGGAGAGGCTAGAGAAGGGACTGGGGAAGAAGGAGAGGTTGGAGAAGAGATTGGGGAAGAAGGAGAGGTTGGAAAAGCGGCAGAAGAAGTTTTCTCCGACAATATTTTTGAAGTCTCTCAGTTTTTTCTTAATTTCCCTTTAGATGGGAATACTGAAGTGGGGAAATGTCCCCTATAGTAGGCATACATTATCTTCTAAATTTTTCCTAGATGTCTTAGTTGAAAATTTCTGGCTGCCGGTGGGGTTCAGACTGGCGAGCATCTCCATACTGTCGGACACCCAGGCCCTTATTACTATTCCACAAGGGATGACCGCGTTTCCCACCCCTGTCGTTCACTTTCTTCTCCAGTGCCAAACAAAACAAAATCACCTGATGGTTTTAACCTGATTGAGGTTAGTTTCCTTACCCCGCCGGGGTTTTCCGGCGGCCCGTTAATTGACACTCTAGGTAGGGTTGTTTCCGTCAACCATTGTATTGAGCTTGCAAATTATAATTATGACTCATTGTCGGTCCGTGCCGTGAGATAGTTTATGCCTTTTAACAATCACAAATATTTTTTTGACTATTATCGAGGGCGATTGCAAGCCCCTAGCGATAATCCCTTATGATTCGATTATTAACCTAATCTATGCAAAAGTCGTGGTTATGAGGGTGGAGTGGATTCTAAACTCTAAATTCCCTCTCCATCAGTTTAAATCATTTTTAATTATTGCGCTCTTCAGTTTAACAATTTCACAACCAATCAAACATCTTTTTACCGAATTAAATTAGAAGTTAGTTGGAATTAACGCAACTCAGCCAGTTTGTCTCCGTGGATCGACACTCGGACTTAACCGCTATTCTCCGGAATAAAAGTTAATTCCTGATTATTAATTTATTTATTTTGATACGGTACGACATGATCAATAATACTTGTCTATTGCTCATGAAACAAAAATGCTCACCATTATATTATATGGATGCATGTTGATGTGTAGGATTAACAGAACTTTCCTTAAAGATGAATGCCCAAATTATGAGACTTAAAAAGTGAAAGGCACAGATCATCAAACAAAACTATTGTGGTAAATTCAAATTTTCGTCACAAAGGGCCAAATGATGGATCTTCGAATGAGAAAATCTTAATTTGTGAATTCAACACTGTTCGGCATAAAAATGTTTGGGTTTAGCTTTGAAGTCTTAAAACAACCTGAATATCGCTTTTTCCAAAATGAAAAAAATAGTAGAAGGGAAATGAGCTAACAGATAAGAGTACAAAAAAATATATAAAAAATATATTTCTCACTTGTCTTGTACTTTAGGAACCTGAAGTCTTTGTGCATCCGTCTGTAAAGACTGCGTCTTTGTGCAGCCCCACAATGATCTTGCGCGCTGCGCGGCATTTTTGACGATCAGAGACGTTCACCGCGTAGACCTCGTCGAATACTACAAGTCTGCCAAAGATCAACTCGATCGGATATCTTTAAGTGCCTCATCGTCACACAAATAACATGAAAAAGTGATTTTGATCCAGTGTTTGTGTCCATTTGTGTTCCATTTGTTTTCAAAGTATTTGTGTTCCGATGACGTACTTAAAGATATCCGATCGAATTGATTTTTTCTACACTTGTAGTATTCGACGAGGTCTACGTGGTGAATGTCTCCGATCATCAAAAAAATGCCGGCGCGGCCCGCCGTGGGGCTACACAGCACGGTGTTGTGCATCCCATGCACAGCACCCCCCCTAAGTTCTGTACTTTAAGTGTACTTTAACGAGCAAGTATACTTTAGAAGTGTATTTTAGAGTGCAAGTATGTCCTAACAAGTGTACTTTTTTATACTCTTAACGGGTGAAATAATGCAACCGTTAGCAAGACCCATAGTAGAATATTGTTTGAGCCAATCATATTTTATTTTGCTATAGTTAATGTGGTAGTAAGTTAAGGTACACCAGCAGGCAGCAGGCAAAATGTAGCTCCATCTACTCGACTCGAGACTTCTCCTTTACTTTAGTGAGCTCTATTTTTAAGAATAAAACGCCTTTTAAGTGACAATTTCGTTATGATAATTTGTCACATGCTTGCAGAATCTTACTTTTAGTGACAACATGAATTCTTATAAAACATATATATTAGTGACGACTTATATTTTTTGTCACTTAATGCTACTCCCTCCGTCCATTTTTAAATGTGTTGCTTCGTAAATCCAACTTATTAAAAAAACATCATCATTACACCTTTCACATCAACTTTTTCACTTTACACATCAACTTTTACCTCCACTTTCCAAAATTATCCTTCACCCTTACCCAATAACTTTTTACCCACTAACTTTTCAAAAGGGCAAAATGATAATTCTACAAACTTTTACCCATTAACTTTTCAAAACACACACTTATTAAGGGACAGCCCAAAATGGAAATGTCAACACTTAAAAAGGGACGGAGGGAGTACTTTTTAGTGGCAACTTTGGAGTTGTCACTAATTTTGATCACTGCAGTTCGATTGTCCTACAATTTCGTTATGATAATTTGTCACATGCTTGCAGAATCTTACTTTTAGTGACAACATGAATTCTTATAAAACATATATATTAGTGACAACTTATATTTTTTGTCACTTAATGCTACTTTTTAGTGGCAACTTTGGAGTTGTCACTAATTTTGATCACTACAGTTCGATTATCCTACAATTTCGTTATGATAATTTGTCACATGCTTGCAGAATCTTACTTTCAGTGACAACTTATATTTTTTGTCACTTAATGCTACTTTTTAGTGGCAACTTTGGAGTTGTCACTAATTTTGATCACTACAGTTCGATTGTCCTCATAGCTCTCACACATACTCCACATCCCTACATATATATGCACTTTATTTATTTTTTTGAACGGCAAAAAACTTTTATTAATCTTGAAATTGTTATAAGACTAATAGGAAGAAAGAAACAACATCATGCTCAAGGAGCAAATTATTTGCCCAATCCGAGACTCAAACCAACGATTGACAAGAAACCAATCGAGGTCATCTTATGGGACAAAGCCCACCTCAAAAGGCCGAAGCCCAACATCCAGACAAAATTGTATTCCTCCCGTCACTTTTCAAAATTTAATATTTTATTTTGGACTATCATTCAATAAGAGTCTATTTTGTACAATTTGTGGATAAAAATTGGTATATTAATTTTCCATTCTGCTCTTAATGAGTAGATTTTATGTTAAAAAAATTTGTGAATAAAACCGCAATGACATGTCTCCATAGAAGGTTTATAAAAAGGACGGAGGGAATAGTTTTTATTAAAAAAAAAAAAAAGGTTCCAATTTTCTCAAAAACAGTTTTTCGCCAGAACTCATAAAATTTGTGTTACTGTTCAGGACAAAATCACGTACATATGGTGCATTGTGAGCGGTGTAGAGTAATGCTCCCATATTGGCAAACTTGTTCTGGAAATTTGTGGTCGGAATTGAATACTCTCTCTGTCCCTTTTTAAGTGATCCCTATTAGAATACGTGCAATTTTAAACCCTTAAAAAATATATTTCTTTACATAATTTTGTAAATTTTTTTAATACCAAATTAAAGTGCTCATTGAACACTTTAATTTGGTGCAAAAAAATTTAAAAACATGCTACGTACGAAAGTGTATTTTTTAACGGCTATAAAAAATACACGTTTCCCAAAAGTATCATTTTAAAAGGGACGGAGGCGTATGTACTAGTAGTATGGGTTCCAAACATATCGGTTGTGTTTGATTAGATAGTTTAGTTTAGTTTTGATAATGTCAGCAGGTGTAATGAGTGGAGAGAGATGGAGAGAGAAATGAGGAAAATGATGATGTCATCAAAACTAAAACTAAAACTAAACGGGAAAACGAACAACGTCATCATGTTTGTGCCTCTATATGTTGGATGGCTTAAAAATAGGGTTGGACCGAGGGGTGCGATGGGGGTGTTTGGCTCCTGTACTCTTCCCTAATTTTTTTACCAATTATAGTACTCCCTCCGTTCCTTTTTAAATGTGTTACTTCGTAAATCCAACTTATTAAAGAAACATCATCATTACACCTTTCACATCAACTTTTTCCTCCACTTTACACTTCTCACATCAACTTTTACCTCTACTTTCCAAAATTATCCTCCGCTTTTATCCATTAACTCTTTACCCACTAACTTTTCAAAAGGGCAAAATAATAATTGTACAACCTTTTACCCATTAACTTTTCAAACCACACACTTATTTAGGGACAGCCCAAAATGGAAAGTTAAACACTTAAAAAGGGACGGAGGGAGTACATTTTTGTGCCTCTATGTTGGATGGGTTACGTATTCGGACTAAGGCCATATCTTGCCCTCTTGTTATTATAAAATCTCATGGGTAGGATTTTATATTCCCTCCATCTATATATATGTATTGAAGTGACTCTTTCACGGTTTCACCCTTTGATTCATCAAAAAAAGCTAGGGATTGGATTTCATATTCCCTTCATCTAGGTGTAATGAAGTGTGACTCTTTTACCCTTTGGTCTATCAACAACTTCTAATTTGCGAAAAATTGAAAATTCATGCCACTTTTCAATGGAAACAATTAAATGCCGGATTTTTTGCTTTCTATCCGTCATTCTTATAAACAAACGATGCTTTACGGGACAGAATGTTGGCCTATTAAGAAGCAGCAGGTGAACAAGATAAGTGTAGCGGAAATGAGAATGCTGAGGTGGATGTGTGATCAGACTAGACGAGATAGAATTAGAAATAAAACAGTTCGATTAGAAATGAAACAGTTCGCGAGATGGTAGGTGTAGCACCTATAGAGGAGAAGTTAAGGGAAAATAGGCTAAGGTGGTTTGGGCATGTCTATCGTAGACTAGCGGATGCAGTAATTAAGAGAGTGGATAGGATAGCTTTGCGTAGAAATGCACAAGGGAGGGAAAGACCCAAATTGACATTAGATGAGGTAGTACGCAAAGATTTGAGTATATGAGGTTTAAGTGATGAAGCAGCACTTGACAGAGCTCAATGAAGAAAAAGGATTCATGTAGTCGACCCCAATTGATTGGGACATAAGGCTTGGTTTGGTTTGGTTTGGTTATTCTTATAAACAAACGAGTCCCAACAAGAACTCATGAATTTATAATCTCTGGTTAACATGGCAGCTGCTTTCTCACCTGCTCCCAAAATCTCAGATTAATTTAAATTCAAACTTCAAGTTAGGAAGGTAGCAAATAAAATCTATAGAAATTAAGTGGTCCCCAAGTACAACGAATAAAAATCGAATTTGATTACAAAAAGGAAAAAAAAAAGCCTCATATGAATGATCATTAAGGTTCATGAATGCAGTGCACGTGGGGTTCATTATGAACAATACTATTCCAAATTGTTCTACAATTGTGTTCTTAGAATTAATGTAAGATAGATAAGACATAAGTTTATTAATTCTTATGTCATAATTAGTCCAGAGGCACACCTATTTGACTACCAATTAAGTACATTTTAGGTTAGTGGCCTCCCCTCGTGGGTAGGGTTGGTTTTGGTTAAAACCGACCAATCCGTGGACAAACTGTATAAAAAACGCTTGCAGATCCGGATGTTATCCGATCCGTCAAATCCGCAACCGAACTAATCCATCCGTATGTCACCCACAGGCCACAGACAGTTGCGGATCTCAAAAATGATAATTCGTTATGAGCGGTTCGGGTTGAGAACCGACCCGAACCGTTCGGAACTGAACCATGGACACCCCTAAATGGAAAAGTTACATACTTCATACTTACTTTTTTAAAATAAAATACACCTATATCCTTGTGTTGAAATTCTGACTCTGTTTTCTCAAGTCGTTCATGTAAGTTGTTTGGATTTGGATTCCTAGGCATATTATGTTGGATGCAAGAACAGTCAACAGTTGAAATCAAGGAAGCAAAAAGAAAAATGCGAATCATAGGCAGACAAAATTGAAAAGCATTATTTACCCAAAAAAAAATTGAAAAGCATTAAGCACCCCATGCATTAAAGTATACTATAATTAAGCCATTCTTTTTTACCCAAAATGTACTTTGCTAAAACTATGGAATCGAAAATAATTTTATCAACCTATTACCACTATGGGCCGAATGGTTCATTCAAATTCCAGTCCCTGAAAGGATCGGACCAAAACTTTTAACAATCTTATCAACCTATTACCACTATCAGACTGAGCTGATTTTTTTGAAGAACCTTTAAAAAAAACATTCTAAAAAATTGTACGGCTCGGATCATTCATGTGAGATCCCGAGGTAAGTCTCACACGCTGGGGTGTGCCCAACACATCCATCCGCTAGAAAAACTCTTACATGCTACAATTTCTGATCCCCGAAGGAATCCATTTCACAAAATCAACTCTCCAAATACTCTAGCTTTTCAAACTTTTGTATCTGAATGCAATTCATTGTGAAACTTTGTGTTTGAGAAGAGTAGAATGTGTTAGGTCTTTCTCAAATCGTAGTTCGAGAATCGCCACAAGAGATTCTTTTGTTAGGTCTCTCTCAAAAGAAAGGAATCAATCGACGATTATTCCAAAAGAGAAGAATAGAAGACAACAATTGGCGTCAAGCGAAGCAGAGCACGACCATAAAGGATGAGTTTCTAAGGCTATTCAAGCTTATAAACAGAGTGTTCTAATAAGAAACTTGGTCGAAGACAAAAGTAAGAAGTGAGTAATCAAAGTGGTTGGGCATTGTAATGGTAATTGGGTAATTTGGGTGACGAGTTATTTTTTGTAAACTGGGTTCTATTTCTGGGCTTGCAATAAAAAATTTGGGCCCTCTAATTCCATGGTCTCAAAATCCCTACGCAGCCGAATATTACAATGGTGGAAATAGAAATCGATGCTTCAAATGTTATCAAACCTTATCACTTCGGCTACAAACAGTCATCACCTTTTCAATTTAATTATTTAATGCACGTCTCTGCTAAAACAATTTGGGTGATGATTCATTGGTGAAGCGTGTCATGCGGGAAAAACAACAAATGCGCAGACATACTGACTTAGGGCGTGTTTCGCTAAGGGTATTTTTAGAATAAATTGGTTTTCCGCGATTTTTTATGTAATGTATTATGATAAAATAACTTTTTTTTTTTGAATAAACAGTTTTTTGTTAGTGAATCACCCCGTTACTGTGCGACATGATTCATGAAGGGTGCCACTTATCTCCAGACTATGTATTCGTGATTTAAGTTGTTGCCTTGTTAACCCCAAAAAAAGCATAAGGTCTTAAAACATATGGCAATAGTGTGGGGTATCTCCGTTTAAAAAAAAAAGGGCGTTAATGCACAATTCAATAGTGTCATACAATAATTACTTTTGGATTTCATAATTATTTCTCCCCCAACGGACATTAGAAATCACTTTTGGGTGTCATAATCACTACCGACAAGGGATGTAAAGAGTCCATGTGATAAGAGTTAGATTGGCATACTGTTAAAAATTGATGAAAAGCTTGTCCATGTTCATGGGCCATAGCGTAATTTTCCGACTATTTCGGGCACGAATGAAAACAAATTAAAATGAAGGTGTAACGGAAGGCACGCTGGAAAAGACGAAAAGTATAAATAATTTCCCTAAAATAAAATTGAATGGACTCCTAAGCTAACACTGCCGGCGCAATATTCACGCTCAGCCAATCTCCTCCATATGGCAACCTCAACGTACACCTGACTCGGTCTCGCAACTCGTTTCCCACACCGAGTTGACTTAAGTTCCTCCTCTCTCCTCCAGACCCGCACCAACACCACTTCCCCCTTTCCCTCTCCTCCTCCAACTTCACAACCCTTGTCTTTGACGACTCCACCGCATCCCAAAACTCGTCGTTCTCTTTCTTGTTTGCGAAAAACACCGACAACCTCAACCTCTCCCTAAGCCCTAACTGCTTTTTTAAGCTCCGAGTCAACTCGTTCCACTCTCTCAAATTCACCCATCAATCCTCTCCCCTAACTCATCAAATTAAAACCAGAATCCGATACTCCAACAAACTCGGTGCTTTACAAATCTCCTCTACCTTAACCACCGGACAATCCAAATCCCTAACCAAATTTGAATTTATTAAAATTGTAATCTCACCTTTCTTTCTCCAATTATCAGCGCGTGTGTTTTTTCCATCTGCATTTTTCGGACTATTAAAAACGCCGGGAAAACTCTATTTTTTATTTTTTATTTTTTTGTAGTAGAGCTTACTTCTTAAAAAGCACCTTTCAAATATTACTATTAGATAGTATTCCCTCCGTCCCCTTTTTTTTGTGGTCTGCTATCCTATTTTGGACTGTTTCTTAATAAGTGTCCGTTCTGAAAAGTTAATCGGTAAAAATTGATACATTTTCCATGTTGTCTTTGAAAGCAGATTTCATCTTGAAAAGTTAGTACGTAAATTGTATTGATGATGTCCATGTCAAGAGCAATAATGAAAAGTTGATATTTCTAAAGATATCTTCTTAAAAAGTAAGATTTACGAAGCCGGACATTGAAAAAAAGGAGGGATTAATTGTTAATGTAGTGTCCACATGCTAAAAGTTAATATGTTGATTGATCCTTCAAAAAAAAAAACCCTCCTAATCAGCCCCTAATTAGACCGACAGAGTGTAAAAGATTTTTCTCATTATTATTATTATGCCCAATCATTTATCCTTACACAGATTTGCTGTAAAGCTGGTCCATGCTCATAGCGTATAATTTTCCGAGTATTTGGGGCAAGAATGGAAACAAATTAAAGACTATATGCATCAACATGTAAAAAAATTAAAAGCACACTGGAAAGGAAAAAAATTTAAAAAAAGTATTAATTAAATTCCCTAAACTAAAATTCAATATACTAATCTCACATCACGCCACCGCGGGCGCAATATTCAAATGTACCCGGTCCACGCTGAGCCAATCTCCCCCATATGGCAACCTCAAAACCTGACTCGGACTCCCAACTCGCTCCCCAAACCGTGTTGACTCAATTTCCTCATCCCTCCTCCCAACCCTCACCAGCCACTTCCCCCTTTCCCTCTCCTCCTCCAACTTCACCACCCTCGCCCTCGTCTCCCCCACCGCGTCCCAAAATGCGTCGTTCCTTTTCTTGTTCGCGAACAACGCCGACAGCCTCTCCCTGCACCCTTCCAACCTCTTCAAGCTCCGAGCCAACTCGGCCGACTCGCTCTGACTCAACCCATCAATCCTCTCCCCCAACTCACCGAGTCGAACCAGAATCTGGTACTGAGTCGACCGGTAATCTTCCCCGACGAAATTCATCAACTCGTACACCAAATCAATCCGTTGGTACTCTAACGAATCCGGTGCGTTACAAATCTCCTCCACCATATCCACCAAACAATCCACATCCCTAACCAAATTCGCGTTCGTTAAATTTGTAGTTGTTGCTCTGTTTCTCCAATTTTCATCGATTCTTTGCAGAGCAGAAGAAACCTCTCCGTTTCTCGAATTACCGTCGGTTATTTGCAGAACAGAAGAAACCTCTGTTTTACTCCGGTGATCGTCGTCGGTTCTTTGCAGGGCGGAAGAGAGAAACGTACCCAAAACCCTCGAAACCGTCAAGTTACGTTCCAAAACGGCGGCGTACCATCGAACCCACGACGACAATTCCCACGTTTCCGGGTCCCGTTTGTCGCGAAACCTCGACAAGTTGAGGAAATTCCGACCGCCGGCTGCCGGGTAAATAGACAGCTGGACTTTTAAAACGACGGAGCCTTTAGCAACGACGTGGTGGAGCGTGATCAGGCACTTGAGCGCCACGTAGGCGTCGCGAGTGGCGTTGAGGCGGTCGACGATGGCGGCGATGCAGGCGCCCGCGGTGGGAGGGGAGGCATGGCCGAGGGAGAGGACGGCGGAGAGGCGGCGGGAGGACGGAGGAGCGGAGGGGTAGTGGGTTGTGGCCCGGAGGACGGCGACGTGGACGGAGGCGGCGGCGCGTTTGATCGACAGGGCGGCTTTGATTAGCGAGGCCTTGTCTTTGAAAATACCGATGAGATTTCTCATCTGTTTTCTGTTTCGAACCATCAGGAAAAATTATAATTTCTTCTGATTTCGCCGACTGGGAAAAACGAGAATGTCGGATTTGAGACCGTTGGGATTTTGTACTTGGTACTTTGTGCAGTGATGAAACGGATATGTGGCTTTTTCTTTTCTATATGTGAGGAGGGTTGTGTACAATGCGCGTTTTGGGGGGTCTGTATTGCACAGAAATGCCTGTTTTGGGGTTTCTAATTTCTTAAATTGAGAACACACGTGAGGTGGACATTTTAAAGATTTGAGTTGAAAATGATGTTTATGATTAGGCATATTTTGGGAGTAATTTAGTTACGCGTAGTAGTATCAAATGGGTCGTGCCGTGTCGGGAGGGTCCATTTAGCTCCATGTTAATTGTGTTTTCTGCTAGGACGGTTTGTTTAATTACTTAATCGTGCCACGCCGGTACATTTCCAACCAAGTTTCATCAGAAAAAAATAAAAAAATAAAATTTGTGCAACTATATCTATATAATTTTTATCAATACGGTTTTGGAATTATTTTGTACGGATTCTAGTAATATATGATTAAGAGTCAATTTATTTAATAAAATTAAAATATATATATCTCGGTGTTAAGAATTACTACTTATTGTGTCGTACGCTCATGTCGTGCCCGGTCCACTTTCGTGTTGTAGCCATCTAAGCAGGTGTTGTGCCTGTGCCCGACCCGTAAAAAACCGTGCCGGTGTCGTACCGTATCACATTTAAACATATTGTGCCCGTGTCAACCCGGCCCGTTTGACTCCTCTAGTTACGTACCGTATCACATTTAAACATATTATGCCCGTGTCCAGTGGCGTAGTGTCCAGTGGCGTAGCCAGAAAATTGGGTCAGTGGGGGCACAATTCATAAATGTCAGTACTTTTGTTATGAAAAAAAAAAACCTCTCTTCTTAAAGAATTTCTAACATGTCTTAATTTTCATTTGAAAAGAGTTTACATTTATGGACAAATGTGTCTATTAGTCTATTTGGTTGTACTTCTTGGCTTCCAAGGGGGAGGCTTGGGGTTCGAGTTAGTGGAGGCCTGAGATCCGTAAACATGTAGTTTCGAGGCAAAAATTCATTGAATTGAGACTTATTTGTGAGGAATAAGTTATTCAGTGTCTCTAGGGCGATAGCGATGCCCTAACTCTCTTCTCCATCACTTTTTTTTTTGGGCCTTCATCACATATTCACGTATAACTCATAAGTCCCACATAAAAATGCACAAGAGAATTATATTATAACACCAAGTAATAACTCCCCTAGAGCACTAATTAATTTTTTGCAAGTGTAAAAAAATGATGTACCAATTTATATTTTTTACAGAAATGCAAAAAAAAAAATCCTCCTCAAAAATCCAATGTGGGCCTGTGCCCACATTGGTCCCCATGTGGCTCCACCAGTGCCCGTGTCAACCCGACCCATTTGACTACTCTAGTTAATTTTTTTTGCTTTGTCATGTACATAGCTGTCAAACACTCAGAGATCATTCATGCTCCAACTCTCGTTCCCTACATAGTGTATGTTGTAATTTGTAGGCTATACACAAAAAATGTGCGCCACAGATAAGGATTGGGACACTATTATACTAACGAGTTTTTCATAGTCTTTATTCAATAACTTAGTCATTATTGGTGCTCTAGACGTGGACGTGGGGTATTGGGGCCATTCTTTCTCCACAGATAGAGTGAGGATTTTATATTCGGGGTGACGAAATTATAAACTTAACTAGAAGATGAAAGTTTTTAAAAAATATAGTGGCGGCGAGTCTATATAATTACTGGATAATTTTTCTTTCTTCTATAGAATAATTGTATTTTTTGAAAATCTTGTGGTGGTGGCCGTCACTAATACTTGTTCCCCTAGCTCCATCCTCGTCCACAGGGCCGGCCCTGAGCTAAGGCTCGTAAGGCCGGCGCCTTAGGCCCCCACGGAAAATGAAAAAAAAAGGCCTCCAAATATTTTTTACCACCAAGTATGTAGGCCCATTTTGGGTTTTTTCCGTGTTAAATACATGCATATAGTTTTGAAACGGTGTTTATCGACTTTATATTTAGTTTTTTCCGTGTTTTTTCCGTGTTAAGGGCCTTCATTTTCAAATGGGTCGTGCCGTGTCGGGAGGGTCCATTTAGCTCCATGTTAATTGTGTTTTCTGCTAGGACGGTTTGTTTAATTACTTAATCGTGCCACGCCGGTACATTTCCAACCAAGTTTCATCAGAAAAAAATAAAAAAATAAAATTTGTGCAACTATATCTATATAATTTTTATCAATACGGTTTTGGAATTATTTTGTACGGATTCTAGTAATATATGATTAAGAGTCAATTTATTTAATAAAATTAAAATATATATATCTCGGTGTTAAGAATTACTACTTATTGTGTCGTACGCTCATGTCGTGCCCGGTCCACTTTCGTGTTGTAGCCATCTAAGCAGGTGTTGTGCCTGTGCCCGACCCGTAAAAAACCGTGCCGGTGTCGTACCGTATCACATTTAAACATATTGTGCCCGTGTCAACCCGGCCCGTTTGACTCCTCTAGTTACGTACCGTATCACATTTAAACATATTATGCCCGTGTCCAGTGGCGTAGTGTCCAGTGGCGTAGCCAGAAAATTGGGTCAGTGGGGGCACAATTCATAAATGTCAGTACTTTTGTTATGAAAAAAAAAAACCTCTCTTCTTAAAGAATTTCTAACATGTCTTAATTTTCATTTGAAAAGAGTTTACATTTATGGACAAATGTGTCTATTAGTCTATTTGGTTGTACTTCTTGGCTTCCAAGGGGGAGGCTTGGGGTTCGAGTTAGTGGAGGCCTGAGATCCGTAAACATGTAGTTTCGAGGCAAAAATTCATTGAATTGAGACTTATTTGTGAGGAATAAGTTATTCAGTGTCTCTAGGGCGATAGCGATGCCCTAACTCTCTTCTCCATCACTTTTTTTTTTGGGCCTTCATCACATATTCACGTATAACTCATGAGTCCCACATAAAAATGCACAAGAGAATTATATTATAACACCAAGTAATAACTCCCCTAGAGCACTAATTAATTTTTTGCAAGTGTAAAAAAATGATGTACCAATTTATATTTTTTACAGAAATGCAAAAAAAAAAATCCTCCTCAAAAATCCAATGTGGGCCTGTGCCCACATTGGTCCCCATGTGGCTCCACCAGTGCCCGTGTCAACCCGACCCATTTGACTACTCTAGTTAATTTTTTTTGCTTTGTCATGTACATAGCTGTCAAACACTCAGAGATCATTCATGCTCCAACTCTCGTT
This sequence comes from Vaccinium myrtillus, assembly GCA_016920895.1. Lineage (NCBI taxonomy): Eukaryota > Viridiplantae > Streptophyta > Magnoliopsida > Ericales > Ericaceae > Vaccinium > Vaccinium myrtillus. The sequence continues at coordinate 6,116,379 of CM029274.1, forward strand.
CCCTACATAGTGTATGTTGTAATTTGTAGGCTATACACAAAAAATGTGCGCCACAGATAAGGATTGGGACACTATTATACTAACGAGTTTTTCATAGTCTTTATTCAATAACTTAGTCATTATTGGTGCTCTAGACGTGGACGTGGGGTATTGGGGCCATTCTTTCTCCACAGATAGAGTGAGGATTTTATATTCGGGGTGACGAAATTATAAACTTAACTAGAAGATGAAAGTTTTTAAAAAATATAGTGGCGGCGAGTCTATATAATTACTGGATAATTTTTCTTTCTTCTATAGAATAATTGTATTTTTTGAAAATCTTGTGGTGGTGGCCGTCACTAATACTTGTTCCCCTAGCTCCATCCTCGTCCACAGGGCCGGCCCTGAGCTAAGGCTCGTAAGGCCGGCGCCTTAGGCCCCCACGGAAAATGAAAAAAAAAGGCCTCCAAATATTTTTTACCACCAAGTATGTAGGCCCATTTTGGGTTTTTTCCGTGTTAAATACATGCATATAGTTTTGAAACGGTGTTTATCGACTTTATATTTAGTTTTTTCCGTGTTTTTTCCGTGTTAAGGGCCTTCATTTTCAAATTTTGTCTTAGGCCCCTCAACTGTCAGGGCCGGCCCTGCTCGTCCACACATTGGTGGAGAGTGCCATACTATGTGACGGACCTATAACCTTATTCATTTTAGAAAATGAGGAAATATTTGCTAACATTTTAGCAAATGATAACAACCTTAAAATCAAAGATTTTAGCAAATGGTATCATTATTTGCTAAAATCAATCCAGTTGATTTTATGGATTTCTCATTTTAGCAAATGGGTACTAATGTCGGATGAATCAAGACTCGTTAGTAAATGAATACTAATGTCCGATGAATCAAGACTCGTTAGCAAATGGATATAAGGCCTAGTTTTCCAAAAAATATTAGCAACCCGGCCAGTTGCTAAAATCATGGTAAAATCATTGCCAAATCAACCATGATTTTAGCAATTGGTGAACTCATTTGCTAAAATCATGGTTGATTTTAGCATCTAGGTTGCTAATTTTTTTAGAAAACTTGTCCTACGAATCAAGACTCGTGGTGCTTCAACGACAAATTTTCAATAGCTTTGATTATTAACGAGGATTTGTCTTTTACAATGCCGTTTCTCATCTGTTTTCTTGTTTTCAACCGTCGTGATTTTTTCTCCCTTTTTAATTATGCCGATCCAGAAAAAGGAGAATATCAGAATTTCATACCGTTGCAAGTTACAATATATATAGAGGGCAGAATTCAGGCGTGTTCCTGAGTCGGGTTAAAAATTGTCAACTCTACTTCTACTTTATCAAGTGATATGACAAGTTGCAGGTAAAAGAAAAAGTGATATGGCGGACGGAGCTAGGAATTGAACCTAAGGATGGCACTCAAAAAAATCATGTACTTAATAAAAAATTATATATATTTTAAATAAATCCATACATAAGACCGCAAAAATCGTCCTGATCAAAATCATTCATTTTATAGCTCTAGATGTCTGAATCATTTATGCAAAAAATTAGATCGTTCGGGATATCTATAAGGTTTTTATTCAATATTTGTGAATAACATGAAGAATTTTAACGATCCATTTTTCTTGATGTAAGATCTTAAGGTTGCTAATAATGTTCGATCAAATTAATTTTTGACAGAAATAATGTTCATTCCCCTGATATGGCATCGTCCTTGATATGACAGGTTGTATATACAGTTGAGCCTCTACTAAAAATACTTTCGATATTTGTGATAGTACTTTTGATATTTTTTAGCAAAAATACCGAAAATACTCTGGTGGAAACTTACGTATTGTACATAAAATGCGCGTTCTGTGTTTTTCATGTATAGAGTCCTAGTTTTATAGTTTCTCCTTTCACATAGGAAACACGAGGTGGACTTTTCTGTTGTCGCGTGGATGGCTAGCTCTAGAAATTAATTTGGATTGAAAATGATGGTTATGACTAGGCATTTTTTGGGGTTTTCTTTCTAGTTAAGTTATAATTTGATTAGGACGGGCTGGCTCTTGTTTGGGAGAAACCTGACACGCTTTGATGATTCTAAATCGTTTTCCTTGCATGTTTTTGACAAGATCATTTGTGTCAAAATCAAGTGGATTGATATTCAACTAATGTTAATGTCAAAATACATTTTTTTTTTTGTGAGAAAGAAAATGTTGCGCGTAAGTACACAGGACGATGGGTAATGGATAATGTGAAAAAATGTATTGGTATCGGAGAAACGTAAGGGGAGGATTTCCGAACTTTGTGAGATGTGTATTGATATCTTTCCGAACTTTTTGATACTATGTACATATAATCTAATGTCCATAATACGGTGGTTTGCAAAACTCTTTGGAGAAATCAGATGCTTGTCAAGCTGGATATAAAATCATTTGTCAATTAGTAATTTTTTTTTGTCTTTAGTCAATTTTTAAAATGTTTTAATAAACTTGTTTACTTTTTGAATAAAAATAGTAAAATATGCAGAATACATTCAAAAAGTAAAAAATAAAAATAAAAATTGACTAAAAAATCATTAAAGACGAAAAAAACTTGGATAACAAAATAGTAAAAACTTCAAAAATAAATTTCAAAAATGAAAACCAAACAAAGTTCTCTTTAATAGGTATCGTTGGACTTCTCAACAATGTTTTTAATATAAACAGTTTCAACTATAAAGTCTGATTTAAAGTGTAAAAAAAATTATCAAAATTGGACTAGTCCAAGTTTTTACATGATTCCTTTGATTACAAGGTGAAAAAAGAACGTCCTGTGTCGTCGTGTTGATATACGATATTTGGAAGAAAAAAAAAATTACACACACGGACATGAGAATCCCTACGATAACAAGCGATCGAGCAAAAATCAATTTTACTGGGAGGGAGGCCCAACACTGGACAGCACCTGCTATCCTTGGAGATTTCGGTCTTGTTTTGATGATCGAAACGTTCACTTTGTAGAGCTTGTCGAGTAGAACAAATGTACCAAAAATCAACTCGATTGGATATCATTAAGTACCTAATTTGTACACATATAAGTCGTCAATAATGGGTTCCAATGAGTTTGATCTAGTGTTTTAGATACATCTTTTTCAAGATAAAAATGTTCCGATCAAGCACTTAATGACATCCGATTGAGCTAATTTTTGATACCCTTACTTTATTCGACGAACTCTTCGAAATAAACGTTTCCGATCATCAGAACAAGACCGGAGCAAATTGAAATCCTTGGGGACAACAGGTGCTCTCCCTTTTGAGGGACAGCACCGGTTGTCCTCGGAGATTCCGGTCTACTCTGATCTTTCGCTGATACCCCACTACCCAACAAAAGTGGAAAAGAAAAGTTAATACTGCATAGAGTAAGGTGATGATTTCAAATTCTTAGAACCAAAAACAGTGAATTAATCTAAGTTTGGCCGAACTTATTAAATTTGACTTCTATTAGACCATCTCCAGGAGACTCGTCTTCTGCTTCTCCCTCGCCACCGCCGGAGAGTTTGCCCAGAAAATGACCAAAAATCACTGCCCAACAGCCTAGCTAGCGGCCTCGCCATCGTGGCATCGTCTACAGTACCTCGCCATAGGGGGCGAGGCTTGGCGAGAAAAGGCGAGCTCGCCTACCCTTCTCTCTCTCTTCTTGCAGCAAATCGGCGACAAAGAATGGCCAGGAATGGGTAGCAACTCACTTCGCTAGAGGAAAACGAGTCGCCGGAAAAACCAATCACTGGAAAACGAGTCCTAAAATCTTTCTGAGACAAGAAGATTATAGATCTCGTCGAGACGAAGAGATTGGTCGAAGACCCATCACCGACAGAGATCTCGCAGCTACAATGAAAACATAATTATGAGTTACAAAGAAAGAAAAATCCAAACTGGAAATTTTGAAAGGCAAAATAAACAGAGAACTATGAAGCACGAGTTGCAACTTATTGGTCCATTAAGTTGTGTTGGGGATTTCAACACCCCAATCCCACCGCAACGGAAGCGCAATAAAAATAAACCATAAGCACAAATCACACACACAAGACACAGTATTTTACGTGGTTCCCCAAATCGGGTACGTCCACGGGAGAGAGAGATATCTTCATTATATTTGGAAAAATAGAGATACAATGTGACGTGAAAACCCACCCAAAGAGCATCTAACACTTGGCTCTATACATAGTTTTTCACTCACCACCCACACTCTATTTTTCCTCACATTTTCTCCTCTCAAACCCACAACCCGGAGCGCACGGCAAACCCCCACGGGCTGCCCTCCCTCGTGCCCTTCTCCGGTTGCTCTCCTCTCTTCTCTCTTTCTCTGCTCATCTCACGGTGCACAAAACACTGGCCACAATATATATAGGCACAGTCGAAAGAACTCTTCAGATGCCCGAGACTGCCACAAATGCTCCTGCTGCCCTTTCATTGCCCGCATGCAGCTTGTCTTCATTTTCTATGTTCCACTTTTCAAAGCACTCCGTTGCCTCAGAACAATTCACAATTTGCACCATTAATTCCACTGCCAACAAACCATTTAATAATTCCACCAAAACAATTCCATGCATTCATTGCCCTGTTTGACTTCTTTTCCTTTCTTTTTTTTTCAATTCCCACGTACACATACACACCATGCCAACACTCATCAAATTTCCACTTTCATTTTCTTTTCATTTTTCTTTTTCAAATTTCCAAAGAATTTCACATGAGCAAAAAATCCCAACAAGTTGCGATAAATAATTCCACGATAGCACTTTTTGTAAGAGAGACTCAAGTCACACCTCTCCACGGAGATCTTTCCGGACATTAGCTTTCGCATTTTTTTGTTTTGTGGCTCGGCTCCTCCTCCTCTCATCCTTGTCGATTTTTTGAGTGATCACTGCCGTGTCATCACCATCGTTTGCTCCTCATTGTCTTTTCCTTCTTCTTAAAGCTAAAAGTTTTCACAATCAAAGTAAAGAAAAGATTAATGTCAAAGAAAATAATAACAGAAAATGTTTAGGAAACTTGAATGCATGTAGAATTTACTCTCTAATACTCCTCGTCTTCATCCAGTAGAGGTGCTTTTCCTTTTTTCTTCTTCCTCTCCTCCTCCTCCTCCTTTTTCCTCTTCTGAAAACAACATATAATTTTCTTAGATGAGCTTGTAGTTGTCATAGATTTAATAATTTGAGGACACATTAGACACATGCATACACATATAATTCCCCAACCATAAGTGTTGAACAAAGGCACGTGGCCAAAAGGGAGCCAAAATCACCCGAACAAAGAAAAGAAAAGACTATTGCTCAACAAACTAATTGTAGAAACTGTTTAGAAAACTAGAATGGATGTAGTGCATAGTTCCTCAAAATCCTCTTCGTTCTCAAGCGTGCCCATTGTTGCTGTCCTCGTCCCCATCCAGTCCAAGATCTCGTCCACATCCACGTCCTCCCCCTTCTTGAAAAGTTAGGTAACGTTCATAGCAAAAGATTTATTGAATTGTGGAAACAATGTGCATATCCGTATATCAACAAGAGCATACATGTTGCATATTTGAATTTATTTCGAAGCACCAAAAAGGAAATACATGTATAAATTCGCAACTAAAGCTAGGAACTGGGGCAGATGAGCAAAAAGAGCCACACGCTAACTGTATTTATACAAGGAAAGATAACATACGTTCTTCCATGATATATAGAGATAATTAAAGACTATATTGCATAAAACAATAGAAAGAACAGATGATTAATGCGCTCGGAGGCATTAAATTCTTATAGAGCAACCTGAGCCTCATGTCAGGTTATTTTTTGCTATCAGAACAGTCTATATTTTTATACAATATGGATTTGATTATTTTATACTAGAACGAAGTTAATCGCATCGATACACATTTGATATCGAACGGAAAACACCGTCCCTTCAATGAATGTGCGCCTCGATGAAGGGGCTTTTTGAACTGGATTGATTTAGAAGATATTGTGTATTATGGTGACTGTAAGGACATCATATGATGATTTTGGACTTCAATCGTTAAAGTTTAGATTGTGATCATTGGCTATTTAAAATTCATTCTTGAATGATTTGGGCCATTAATTTGGAGATGGTATATATATGTGAATGCATAGCTACATGGAATGCACATGTTATGGAGACCACAAAAAATGGGCTTTTGATGATCAAAGTTCGTTGACTAAAAAGTCAACAAATATCCAACAGTGACTGCTAGTTAGTCACAAAAAATGATCTTCAATGACCAAAAGTTATTGCTGCCAAACTTAGTTGGTCAGTGTAGGATACCAACAGTGACTAAAGTTTAGTCACGGAAGAAATGTTTCAGTGACCAGATTAGAATTGATCACCAAAACCTTTCAGTGACCAAGGTTTTGTGCCTAAGTTCTGGTTAGTCACTGTAGATTTTCGGTGACTAAATATGGACTTCTGGTTACTAAATTCTTGATCACTAAAAGTGTAATTTCCTATAGTGAAAAAAGTTTATCTCTCTTACCCTGTCTTTTCAGAGCTTTCGGGACTTTTTTTGAGGAGAAATTTTTGGGATCTTTTTGAACTTTGTAAGGAAAAAGTTGAAAAAATTGGTAAGAGGAACGGCAAGCTAAAATCATTAGAAAGCCACCACTTGTCCGACCGAAGAAACCGAGCAGAGAGACTTCACGTCAGGTTGAGTGTTCAGAAATGACAAAGAAATCAAGTCTCCGATTTGTCAATAAGCAAATAAGTAGGCACTCAGTGTTATCTGGGGGTAAAATGTCTGCGAATTTTTTTTTCTCCCCATTGGGTCTGTTTACTCACCCAACATCTCAATTGATCCTTTTTTTTTTCTTCTATAACTCGGGGCTTTCGGATTAGCTAACGGACACCTCGACTGGTCCCTAGAGACCTAAAACACCTCGATTGGATATTGATCCTTTTCTTTAATACAGGTCTACTACCTCTTGGCTCTTACAGGCGAACCTCTAGAATATTTCTTGATCAAATGGTTCACTTAGATGCTGAGCCTAAAACCTTACCTGGGCTATGTCCCTTTCAGGATGGAAAAATGTTGCTCAAGTACTACATCATAAGCAGGGTTAAATAGGTGAAAAAGGAAAGAAATAAGAACTCAACAAATATAGCCGAAAAAGAATTCCTTTATCTTTCTTCTCATCACTCTTTTATACTTTTTCTTGAATTGAACTCTTTCAGCATCTTTTACTGTACTAAAACAGGCAAAACATGGCAAATGTATAGCTAAAATGATTTTTGAAATGGGTAAGCATAGCTACGCGTATGAGAGAGATGGTATATGCTCGTGTGTGTGTGTATACCTGGTCACCGCGTTTTTCTGTAAAACCACCGGACGTTATTCTTGGTATGTTCTGTTCCCTTCTGACACTTTGCACCTTCCCCTCGTAGTAGAACCACTTATTTTCGTCTGATGTTATCAATGCTTCATTGGAAATGGGATCGGATAGATATTTCTCAATATTTAGCCCTTGTCTACTTCACGGGTTTCAGAACGTAATTTCATGGAATTCTTTTGAAAGACTAACTTTCCAGAAAATTAACATGAAAAGATATTTTAATTGAATTCTCAAACACATGGTGAACAATAATTCATGGTAGATCTAAAAAAAACTGAGTGTATTTGTTTTCAAAAATGGTTTCTAAAATCTATCATTCCTTATAAATTCTTTGTATGGAAGGAAAAAAGCATACCTCCGACAACGCACAAACAATATGAGCAGTGTATTTGTTGCCTTCGACACATTCGAAACAACGGTAGACAGGGTCGTTCGGTTTTATTCTATCCTCACAAGCAGTGCAATAGAATGGTTCCAACAACGCATTTTTTTCTTCTTTGTTTCTTTTTCCTTTCTTTTTCTTTCATTCAACTTCGGTTGGATGTCCTCTCCCCCTCCCCCTTCTCGATGTACCCTTATCGAGTTTCTTTAATAAATCTTCTTTTATCGATAAAAAAAAACAACGCATTTTTTTCCCGACAGCCCATCTTTTTCCGTTAGAAAGGATCAATAAAATCTCACTAAATTTAATTACATCCCAAATTAAACACATGTATTTACATATTATTATAGTACTTATATGCATCAATAATAACGGTAGACAATTCAAAACGAATTTTCCTGGTTCAAAAAAAAAAAAGATTTTTCTATTTGCTAAAATCACCAACTCCCATTTGTTTTGAGCAAAAGGAGTGCAAAAGAGAAATTTATTTTTAACAACTTAGCTTTTTGCTAATGAAAATTTACGTGATATTTTAAAATGGACCATTTTGAAGTATAAAATGACGTTTGCCTCCGCGTAATCAGTTCATCTCCAACTCGAAACCAGTTTCCTGTCTTCGAATTCGAAAGATAAAACGATCGATCTCTCGTTCAAGTCAACAGGTTTTCTCTCTCTCTCTCTCTCTCTCTCTCTCTCTCTCCTCTCTGTGTGCTCTAGTTTGTGTCTGCTAGTATAAAGGATACTTCGTTTTTACTGTTTGACATTGTCTGATCTATCGTTGTGCTTCCGATTTGTTTGCAATGTTCGTTCCATGGGGTTTCTCTTCAGCAATCAGATCGATACCATTATGCTCTTAAAGTTTTTATTCAAATGGTATTTTTGAATGACCATCAACTAGTAAAATTTGGGTATATCTCTTGGAACAGATCTTTCCCAGAATTTAAAATCGAAAATACTATATGAAAACTTACCTTGCTTCCTAGAAGATATAGATAATCCGCTGTAAATTGCTATTGTGGATCGATTTGTATGGATCTAAATGACTTTATTAAAATTTAGATCGTTTAACACTTTTGAACAGTCGAGATGTGTGATGGGTACCGCCACGTGGTAACTATCCGCCACCCATGTTTTTCTCTCCTAGATTAGATATGTATGACGGCCTATTAAACCTCGAGCCTTTTGTTTATGGCCACGAGAATTTATTGCTCTGGGTTGAATCAAGGACGGAGGTATGGGTTGGCTGTTGGGGCCATGGCCCCTGCCCAAGCAAAAATTGTCACTGCAAATTTATTTATTTACTGTATTTTTATAATGTAAGACTTTTGATTAGCCCCTGCCAAAACTACACTACTCCAGTATTCATATGTTTGATCAAAGATTTCGGCCATTCATATGGTTGAGTTAACGCCTTAATTTTATTTTTTCACTTCGTAATTGCTTTTGATTCGTTAAGAGTACTTAAATATTGTGTTTTTCATTGGGTACTATTAAGACATTTGTTAAGAGCACTTAGATATTGTGTTTTTAAAATTTTGTTGAAATATGGGGCCTAAAACGAATTTTTTTCAACTTGGGCCCTCATCTCTCAATATAGCACAAGTAAAAAATACTAAGGAAAACAAAAAATTTCATAAATAAGTCATTTGAAAGCTAACTACTATATGGACATATAAAATTGGAGACCTCAAAAATTAGTCAAAATTTGGGGGTCTAAAGCGGTGGTTTTACGGTCTTTAGTCCAAAGCCGCCTCTGACCAGCCCCTCGGATATGAAATCCTTACTCCGTCCTGGGTTGAATAACGACTCATTTGTCCTCTTTTATTGGTGTATACTGTATAAGGTTTTCTTGCATCGGGTAGTAGTATGAAGGCCAATAATGTCATGAGTCTTTTTTTTTTTTTTTTTTTCCCTGGCTCGTGGCATTACCGGCCTCCGTGTATTACGTTTGGTTCAGCCAGCTAGTCTTTTCACGGTGTGTATCAATAGGAGCTTTTGCATCCATTGCCCACAAACTAATAAAGCTTGTCGAACCTAGTGATTGATGTACCAGAGCAAATGAAGCGATGAGCTATTTAAAGGGCGAAATGTCACTTAGGCCTCTTGTAGTTTTTCATGTGCCAGTTTAATTAATATCTCCTATTTGATTATCAAGTCCGATTTTTTTCACCCGCCTAATCCGATTTTTTTCACCCGCCTAAAAAGTGGTAAACATTTTTTTTAGAATTGTGAAAAAGAGAATTTTATTAATTTTTGTACGAATATACAACGATTAAAAGGATCAAAGGCGATTAGATTATTTTTGAACGAATATACAACAATTACAACGATTAAAAGGATCAATTTTATTAATCTGGATTAGATTATTTTTTTGTCCTTATTTAAATTTTTTCTCATTTGTTATTTTTGGATCATTTTTTGCTGATTATTGGTTCATTTTGACCAGAAGAATCTAAAAAGTAAAAAAAATATTAACCAAATTAAAATTTTTGTGAATAATGACACAAATAATCAACAAAAAATTATTATTTTTTTGTCTTTAGTAATAAACTTTTAAAAAATTTTGATCATAATTTTTTACTACTTTTTAGATTTCTCTTATCGAAACTAGCTAATAATCCAAAAAAAAAAACGATGCAAAACTAACAAATACAATTTTTTTTAATAAAGACAACCAATCATCCAAATTGTTTTGCCAAAAGCATCCAATTATGCTGGTACCTAAACTCATGACAATCATATGCCACCAAAGATCCCGAAGAAAAAAAAAAAAAAGTTGATATGAACATGAAGCCAACCAAACAAAGAGCATAACCAAATAAATGTCAAAATAGTATACAAATATTGTCACGAGAAAACATTATTTCCACCGCCGGTGGAAACAAATGTTTCCTCCAAATCAATCACAGTGGTCCGTGTGATTGTGTCAACTTTTTTTGGAGGAAACATTTGATTGATTTGGAGGAAACATTTGTTTCCATCGCTGGCGGAAATAACTTATTCTCTATTGCCCACTTAAACAGAAATGAAATGCCCCGAGACCCCAACTGCCCAACTGATAAGGAAAGAGTGAGCAGCAAAGTATCCATTTATTGGCAGATAGCTAGCAAATAGCAATATACCAGCAGACAATAAATTTAGCTCAATCTACTACTACTATAAATTATCTGAAGGCCTCAAAAAAGTTTCCCACACTTTTTCCTTCCAAAAATACCCCTGTAAAGCACTTGGAATGACTGCCCACCCCAAATTACAAAATGCAGCATCCCTCGCTTCTTCCGGAGTGCATGGTTTCATTGTGGGTCATTTCCAAACACTTCAGCTTTTTTGGTTAGACGGAAAGACACACCCAAACACTTCCAGCCTCAAGAAAACGATGCATCCTCCTTTCATGTATATGTAATATGTATAACCGAAAAAATAAACCATGTCAGATAGGCACAAAAAGAGCAAAATTCATTCCAAAAAACCGATGCAAAACTACGTTGGACTCTCTCTCTCCTCTCAGTGTAACGTCATTTCAACAAAAATCTGTTGGAGTGTCTTTCTCTCGCGGCAACATCAAAATTTGTCGGACTCTCTTTCTTTGGTGGAAACAGGTAGACTGTTTTCTGATGAAGGCAACATATGCCTCATGCAAACTAATGAAAGAAGTCCTCTTGAGTGGTTTGCCTACTAATTGCTTGATACAATGACCCAATGACAACTCAGTTGCCTTGATTCTTTAATTTTATGTTTGCCCATAGTTACCTGACGAAGGCAACACATCTCTTGTGGAAACACAAGGAATCCCATAAATTTCATTAAATGGTCCCACGGTAATGCGATTTCATCTCTAATTAAAGATATAGTCTCAAACCCATTAATTAGTTAATGTCTTTGAATTTATTCACTGATTTCTATTCGAATATAGCCCCCCAAATCCTCCAAATTGGGGGGGTTTCGAGCCATTTTTTTATATTTCCCTGAAGGGAATAAAAGTTGATTATTCGATTGAAAAATGCTACTCCCTCCGTCCCAATTTTATAGTCCCTCGTTTTATCCTAACCGGATAAAAAAAATGATTATATCTTTCAATCGGTAATATATTTTATATGCAATATGGATCTTGTTCGATAGATCTTGATTTAATCTAATAAACAAAGTGTTCAAAATCACCTAAAATATTGTAGATTATAAGATATAACACTTTGAAAAGTGGTACGAACTCCCAAAAGGGACTATAAAATTGGGACGGAGGGAGTATGAGTACGCACACCCGCGTACATTATATGCATGGATAGTGCATCTTAACCGTCCAAAAGCATGTTTGATTAAGCGTCGAATGCAAAGTTGTTAACTCTTACCGGTCAAAAAATATCTAACATCCAGACCGTCGATTCGTTGAAATGAATGATTAAGATGCGTTCTGGAATGTGGCGTATGTGAATGTGCGTACCCATAGGAGGATTGTATTCAATTTTGTGTTTCAGTCTGCTATTCATAAAACAAGTGTGATTCAACAATTTCGGTTTGTAGGTTTTTTTGTTGTTGCTATTTTCTTGTGTAATTACCCATCTATGTTTGTATTGGACTTTCTCATATCTGTTAGTATAACTCCATAAGCTTTAGTATTTATTTTTTTAGGAATTTGGAGGGCCATTGAAAGAAAGGGGATTGAGGATATTGGAAGAATTCATCACCAGAAGACTTGTTCTGTAGTTGTGTATGTTCTCAACCATCTTGTCTTTTTCTCACTATTTGATTCTCTGTTTTTCTTTTGCATTTTCCCTTTCTTCTTCTTCTTCTTTTTTGTGTGTGGTTAATATGACCATGTTCAAAGTGTCCTTGAATCATTGATCATGTGAAATTAATGTTGATTTCCTCAATTAGAAATTAAAAAATTTAATGCGAACGCCCAACTTAACTTCAAATAGTTTAGTGACACCGCCCAACGGCTCCTACAAGGCCCACAACTGGTATCCAAAACCTTCACGCAACTTCATTGTTCTAAAGGGATGTGAATTTTCTATAGTCTTGGCGCGTGTATATTATTTATAATGACAGTGTGTGATGATCTTTTAACTAATTATGGTATGAAAATAAGCTTCATGTACAACTAAGTATATGTCGTTAATGAAGTTTTAAGCTTTTCTATGTTAAGAAAATTTCATGTATAGAACTTGTCTGCATTAATTTTATTTTTCGGGGATCTCTAAAGGCCACATATTTAGTTACTTTTGATGCCAAAACTAATTACCTAATGAGATTTAGCAAATAGGTTCGCTTGGAAAATCAGTATGCTTTGAGCAATGGATCTTTGAAGTTCGTTCTTGGGCTATGACACTGAATATTCAATTGTGTTTGACACTATTTTTTTTATCGGCTATGTTCGACACTGTTTTTGTATAGTTTCTAATGCTATTTGAGACCAATTTGATCATATCCGCCAGAAAAAATATTGTTAGGATTCGAATCTCATCGATTTCTTCACGTGCAAAGCGCGTGCAAGATTACTAGTAACTAGTAACTAGTAGCTACAAATGCACAGAAGATAAGTACACTCCAAGAGACTTCACATTAGGCTTCTTCATAGCATAAGTTTTAACTCCACCGATCCATACATGAAAACCATACATAACATGCATAGCTTGAAGTTGAACTAGCAGCATCAGAGAGTTTTACAGCTGCAGTAGTAGCAGAGATATATAAGTAGCACACACAAGAAGACCCCTAGAGACACGAGACCCTAAAAGACACCTTATTAATGGACTAAGGGAATGCATAGACATATGAGAGACCCTCAAAGAAACCCCTAAGAAGCCAAAACTTGCAAGAGTAGCTCAAGTGTTAAGGTGGGAGGGGAGAGAGTGTGTTGAGGTACACCGTACATGTGTCACCTTTTAAATGGAATAAAATGCCACATAAGCATATTGAACGGAGCTTAATGTCCAACTTAGCAAACTCCGTCAGTATCTTATATAGTTGATTAACGGAAGCAAAGTTTAGGAGTGTGATTGAGTTTTTTGAAAGTTAGGAGTATATTTGTCATTGAGGTCAAAGCTTGGGGGGAATTTTGAAATTTTCCCTATTGAGAGTATTGTAGTTCCAATTGAGATTATCAAATGCTTTTTCAAAGTCCAAGATAAACCTTTCTTCCTAGATTTTTTCAAACCGCCATAACTTCATTTGCAATCAAGATGCCATCTTCAATGTTCTTCCCTCCGGAAAAGGCTGATTGTGCCTCCTCGCCACTAATGATATGGTAAGTTTATTTATTTATTTTTTGATCAACAAAAGATATATATATATATACACATATACACCGGCGATCCTGTCAAGGATCCCGGATTGAAGCCTTTTCGGTGTTTTGATGCTTTTAAAAATTGTTTTTGGGAAATCCGAGCCGTCCAATGTGTTCAAAAGGTGTTTTCCAAGGTCCACGCTGGAAATCTTCAAAAAAAAATACCGGGAAGGGCTTGATCCAATCAGTTTTTCGCAAAAACTGTATATATATATTTTTTGCGAAAACTGCTTGGATCAAGCCCTTCCCGGTATTTTTTTTTGAAGATTTCCGCGTGGACCTTGGAAAACACCTTTTGAACACATTGGACGGCGGATCGTCAAAATTTGATCCGGAACTATGAATCCCGGACTAGATAAGAACCGTATATATATATACACGAATTATCTCATCAAGGATCCCGGAAATCCCGGATTGAAGCGTTTTGAAACATTTAGAAAATGTTTTTGGAAAATCGAGCCGTCAATGTGTTCAAAAGGTGTTTTCCAACGCTGGAAATCTTCAAAAAAAAATACCGGAAGGAAGGGCTTGATCCAAGCATTTTTCGCAAAAAATGTACATTTCTGATTTTGCGGAAAAATGCTTGGATCAAGCCCTTCGGTATTTTTTTTTGAAGATTTCCGCGTGGACCTTGGAAAACACCTTTTGAACACATTGACGGTTCGATCGTCAAAAAATATCGGGAAGGTGGAGTCCCGGATTCGGGACTCCCGGACTTGATCGGGCCTCTATATATATATATATATATACGAACTTCACATCCAAACCCGACCTTCTTAAGTTACGGACCTCCACCTTCCCAATGTTTTTTTGAAAATCGAACCGTTAGATGTGTTTAAAAGGTGTTTTCAAGGTCCAACGCGAAGATTTGGCAAAAAAAATACCGGAAGGGCTTGATCGGAGAAGTTTTTCACAAAAACGCTAATATAACGTTTTTGTGAAAAACAGCTCCGATCAAGCCCTTCCGGGTATTTTTTTTTGCCAAATCTTCGCGTTGGACCTTGAAAACACCTTTTAAACACATCTAACGGTTCGGATCGTCGAAATTTGGTCCGGAAAGTCGAAAATACCCCTAGGTCCGTAACTTAACAAGTTAAGGGAGTTTGGAGGGGAAGCTCACTGATATATATATATATATATATACATTAGGCAAAGTTTCTAGTGCGGGATCCGGACTTCCGGACCTCCATGATCCGAGCATTTTTTTGACGATCCGAGCCGTCCAATGTGAATATACAGTTTTTGCAAAAAACTGTTTGGATCAAGCCCTTTCCGGTATTTTTTATTTTTTTTGAAGATTTTCCGCGTGGACCCTTGAAAACACCTTCTGAAAACATTGGACGGCTTGGATTTTCCAAAAACAATTTGCAAAACAAAAATAATACGTTTTTTCTTATTTCTGGGAGGACCGGACTAGAAATTTTAGGTATATATATAAATCGAGAACGATACGAGTACAAATGATAAGGAATCAAGAGATCCAAAAGCAAGAAAATATGGTCAACATGACCCAAAACAGACCCCAAAAAATCACAATCCCAGCCAAATGCTGTATATAGAGGTACCCATCAGAAACAAACCATGACACCATCCCAAATACTGCACGCTCATCAGGAACTGTTTAGCATCCTCGTAGCAGATTCAGAGTTAGAACAATATAGTCTATGCCAGCATCAGCTTCCTAATACCTTGTAAGCGTCATTTAAAATTCTCCACCTAAAATTCTCCACCGAATAGTCGTGTATGCCAAAGTATATCTTGGACCACATGGCAATTCTCGTCTTGCCGCTATCCACTTCTGGAACATCCACATTTTTCGCTTTGAAGACAGCCCAGGCTAACATCCCACCGTAGTAAACTGTGGCCAAACTCCATTACATCAATGAAATCCAGAAATTCCCGCAATCCTCTGCCTGCTTTAGTGCAACCCGACGTATCACCCATAGACTTAATCTCGTTGAAAACCCCACCTATACACCAAGGGACTGCTCTGCTACTTTTTATTTCCATTAGAGCATTTCTAGTCGACTACCTAAAAAATATTTGCTAAAGTGTACACCTAAGCACATGTGGGGCCCTATTTTGTGTGCTAAAAACTTAGTTAGCTAATTAATGAAGAATGCACTTTAGTGGACTACCTATATGTATATTCATTAACTTTAAGTCTTTCCTTTCTCTCTCCTCTCTCTCCTCTCTCTCTCTCCCCTTAAAGTTATTCTCTCTCTCTCTCCTTAAGTCTCTCCCCAAATTTAGGTAGTGACTTTGGACACTTTAGGGAGTGAGGGGTGACACCTAGGATTTTAGGGAGTCATTTTTTGTCTACTAGAGACCATTTTTTGAGTTTTTCTTAGCTAACTAGTTAGGGCACTTTAGGATACTCTTTTAGGTAGTCCACTGGAGATACCCCCAAATTGCTGATCACACATGCAAAAGAAATCTGCAAATGTTCCTTTAAGATAGATGGAATTTCTCTTGTATACCACTTTCTCTACTTTCACTGTGATGGGATTCTACAGACATATAAGGTTGGTCCCTTGATGCCCCTTCTGCTTCCGACGTTGCTAATTCCACATCTGCGATGAACCAAAGCCTCTGAGCTTGAAATCTGTCAAAACTGTCTAACTTTGATTCCTGATTAAATAATACATCTGGTCTTCTTTCCAACACCAACTCGTTTACAAAACTATTCTTGATACTACTTGATAGACCCCTGATGTTCCAAGTAATAAACTTCATGACACCACCTAAAAAACGCACCTTCTATTTACCCACCCTTCACTAAAGTACTAACCGTTGAATTAGGGACTCGTTGCAATTTGGATGTTCGAGTTGAAATTCTGGTGCTCAAATTGCATCATTCTCCGGATAACTAATTCATCACTCTCCAAATGAACAACTCCCAGTCTTTTGCTATCACTCAATGCTTTTTCAAAAGCATTTCTGTTATACAAATTCCTCCTTTCAATATCATCTGAATTAATTGAATCTGAATGGTAACTAGATTCAGCCCCGACACTGTCCAATGCCAAAACCACCGTGGTCCATTGTATGAAGGAGTTCTCGGACTTCTCGTCTTTTCCTAAATCTTTTCTCCTTAGCTGTGAGTGTATCTGGTAATACAATATCATCAGAATTCTCTACATTGGCAGTATCAACCCCACCCTCCTCTTTAGCACCATTAATCTCTTGGTACAGGTTCCCCACATCTGGTGTTTCCCCAATGTTTGACTCTTCAACTTCCTCCAAAATATTCCCCAAGTGGTTAACAGTCCCCTAGGGAGTCGTAGAGAATTAGAATCGACATTAAGTAGTAATGATACAGGTAGCACTCTACCTACCTTCTCGGCATGAATCTTAGTGACTTAGGGTTGGTAGACATCCTTTTCTACAACAACCATTTTCCCTGTGTGGCAAACCATGCTCGATCATGTTCTCAACCTTATCTTGATCATTGATTGGGGACTGAGGAGTTTTGGTTTCAAGGTGCTGTTTTTGAACCCAATCACTGATGGGTTTTTCATTGAAAATGTCATCACAATCTTCTTCCCAAATCTTCACCTTATGGTTCCTTCCCTTCACCGAGATGTTAATCCAATCATCTATTTTATGTGGATGTTCATTAGCTATTAATAGTCTGCCAACGTCAAATGATTCTTCCTTCATAGTTTCAACATCCAAGGTAATGAAGTCACCCCAGAATTCTCCAATCTTTTTGTAAGTAAGGACACTCCAAGCGTTAAGCGACGTACCTTTGCATTTCAACCAAACTAGTCTTGACTCCCCAGCAACATCACCATTCCAAGGTTTAAAGGAATTGAACCAATTCATCACCGAGGAGTTTTGAAGAGCAGAAAGTCTATCATTCTTTGTTTGAAACGTGATAATCAATCTCAGACCCCCCAGGGATTTGACAACAACATCACTGAAATTCAAATCCTGAAAAGCTTTTTGAACTAACTCAGGTGTTGATAACTCTTTAAGCTTAGCTACCACACTTCTCGTCAGCCATTCCGAGCCCGTTGGTTGAACATTCTGCGAAAATCGTGTTTCAATCTCCTTTCTTTGACCCTTCGACCCACCATCAAACATCGAAAACTGATTTGGGGTTACAGTAGATGATTTGTGGTGTTGTTTTCCTCTGGAATCAGAAACCCCCAAATTTGAATTAGCCAAAATTAACGATTGGGGAAAACCCCAGTCATACGAGGCTCTCTCCACGATTAAAAATCTCTTCCCAACCTCGAACCTGTTCGCTTTTTCCATGGCTAGATCTGCACCCATGGTAGAATCATACCTAACAAAACGAAATCGATTCCCCGTACGTTTACTTCGTCTATTCAGGAGGAATATGTTCTTGATGTACCCAAAGTTCGAAAAGAACTTATGAAACCATGGAATTCCAACCCCATTTGGTAGGTTATCAACAAACACTGTAAAGGCGCTTCGAAAAGAACTTATGTTAAGTTTATTTCTTGCTGCAAGTACTTAACAAAATTTTTGTACATAGAACCAATCAGGCTAATTGGTCTATAACAAGATAATCCCACAGGATTCCACCCTAAGCACTAAAGCAATGAATGAGGAGTTTGTCACTTTAGGTAGGCTGCATTTACTATGAAACTCCAATAGGAATTTCATAATATCTTTTTCGTTTACTCCACCCTTTTTGTATGCTCAAAAGATTGAACCCCTCTATGCCAAGGGCTTTATTCCCATCACAGGTTCTGATTGTCTCCCATACTTCAAGCTCTGTCAATTGTGACTCCAATTGTAGTTTGGACTTGTTATCCAACCCATTTCCAATTCTTTCGTCAAATGTTGGTCAATAACCCATGACTCCTGATCTAAAAAGCATGGACACGACATGGGACACGGACACGACAAGCTATACACGATACGGATATACAGACACGTCATTTCTTCAAAAATTAGGACACTGACACGTCAAATGTAAAATGTATTTCTATTATAGGAGTGTGTTATGAATTCATATAAACATCTAAGGCATTGTTTCTGTCAAATTAGAAACAATAATATGAAGACACAAATTAACGGTCCACATATAATAACTATATAAATTTCAATCTGGGCCAAGTTTAAGAAACTATATTTTAACTTTTGATGTTGCCTTCGCATGTTCTAAAAGTATTGCTACGTGTACAAGAGATAGACAATGTGTCTAAGTAGAAGAAAAATAATAAAAACATTGGACAGTTATTTAGGCATTTACAACACTCCGGAGAGTATTATGTTGTGTCCATGATCAACACGTATTGGACTCATGGACACACAAGGCTGGCCCAAGCCCTAGGGCATCCAAGAAACTTAACATTTTAGGGGCACTCCCATAGTTTTTACTTTTGGGCTTGATTAGAAGTCTTTTTAAGACTAATATAAAAAATTTTAAAGCCCATTTGGTCTCTGGCCCTGAAACCTTTTAGTACTAATACAACTAAAGCATTGGGTTTCGCACGTGTGAAACTCACTGGTGTAAGAAATGGGTTGGCCCTCCTTTTATAGTGGAAGTTGGCTTCATCACTTCTATGAGTACCCGATTTGGGACTAATGGTGGAGGAGTGAAAGTTCCATTTTTTAGAAAGTTTTTTAATCCTACATCGCCAGAACAAGTGGAAGTTTGCGCTCCCCTCCTTGTAAAGCCTCAAGGTGACTCTCCTTTTTTCCAAGTAGCAGAACAAGCCAACAGTCGATGATGTTTTTATATGCTACTGTCTCTTTTAACTATTTTCAAAAAATTAAAAAATTGTTAAGAGGGAAGGGCACAATATTGTGAAATAGGCCTAGGGCACTCCAAGCCCTTGTATTGGCCATGCGGGCACAGATACGTGAGGCCGATAGATGTGTCCGCGCTTCTTAGCTACCGATAAAGATCCCTATAATAATAGAATACTGCCTGTTTAACATAGAAAGGATCCTTAACTTAAAACATCATCTACCATTACTAATTGACTCCAGACTTTTGGTATTCCTGTCCCCTTGAGATACCAATTGACTCCAGACTTTTGCATTCACATACTCTCCACGCTCCTGTTCCTCCTCCTCTACCTTCCACAGAAATTCTGCCATCTTCAGCTTGTAAGTAAAGAACATGCAACTCTACTTCCAACCTTTATTATTTACCCTGTAAGTCACCATAGTCTTATGCCCCTTTTTAAGAGCTTCCTTCATGTCTTTTATCTTCTTAAATAATTTAAAATAATCTGAAAGTAGCCCAACCTTGATCCACATTTTCCTCCCAAACCTTTTTCATCACTTTTAAACAGTGAGGACTTGACGCCCATGCGTTGAAAAATCTAAACGTCTTAGGCTCCCAATCCCTCTCATCCTCCATAAATAGATTGGGACAATGATCAAACTATCAGAGTCAGACATTATTCTTGGGACTTCCCATTGTTTTACTTTGATCTTCTCCAACCAAACGGGGTCAATCCCAGTCCATTTTTCACCATTCTTGAGAGTTAGACCAAGTGAAGCTTCTGCCTAGAAGTTGCAAGTCCATAAATTCCATAATTTCAATGAGGGTAAATTTCACTTACCTCCCCTGAGGTTTCTGAAAATACAAAGATCTCCGTTATACTTCCTGAAATTTCACTGCCCTCCCTTACTTTTCAAACTAATTGTCACTTACCTCCCTTGCCGTAACAGTGTTGACTTTTTGCATGAAATGATCGCGGTACCCTTAGTATATACTCCCTCCGTCCCAATTTAAATGCTCCCTACGTTTATGCGTGCCTTTTTAAAACTCTTGTAGTTTTTATATATTCTATAATTTATTTTATATGTAATATGGATCTTATTTGATAGATCTCAATTAGTTCTATTAGACAAATTTTTTAAAACTTTGAAAACATTACCAATAAAAAGATATAGACGTTTGAAAATGACACGGATATTCGTAGGGAGCATTTAAAATGGGACGGAGGGAGTATATATTATCCAACATAATAAAAAAAAACTTTTTTAAAAATTAAACAGTTTTTCATCTTAAAAATACTCCCTCTGTCCTTTTTTAAGTGTATAACTTTCCATTTTGGGCTGTCCCTAAATAAGTGTGTGGTTTCAAAAGTTAATGGGTAAAAGTTGTACAATTATCATTTTGCCATTTTGAAAATTTAGTGGGTAAAGAGTTAATGGGTAAAAGTAGATGATAATTTTGGAAAGTAGAGGTAAAAGTTGATGTGAAAAGCGTAAAGTGGAGGAAAAAGTTGATGTGAATGGTGTAATGATGATGTTTCTTTAATAAGTTGGATTTACGAAGTAACACATTTAAAAAGGGACGGAGGGAGTAGTTTTTTTTGTAGGAAAAAAAATAGTTTTGAAAATAATTTCTTAAACAGCTTTTTTTTTCGAAGTAAATTTTCAGATTTTTGAAAAAAACACTATTTTCAAAACTTTTTTTTTTTAAATGACGGTTTACCAAAAAGTAGTTTTTTATCCAAAAAAATATTTTAAAAAATTTGTATTTCAACATTGATTTAAATAAACTTTTTTCAAAATTAGTTGTTTTCCCCTCGAAAAACTATTTTCAACAATAAAACTTCAAAAAGTAGTTTTTTTTGAAAAAAAAAATCGATATTTTTTTGTTTATAAGCTGTTTTTAAAAAATGAAGAATGGTATAATTTTTTTGAAAAACTTTTTTAACTCTATTTAAATTTTTTTTTAGGGTGGATAATATATAATAAGGTTACTACTGTTATTTTACGCAAAAAGTTAACACCATTAGCTTTAAAGTAACGACAAGGGAGATAAGTGACAATTAGTTTAAAAGGCAAGAAAGGGCAATGGAATTTCAGAAAGTATAGGGAGGTCTGTGTGTTTGTTTGAAACCTTAGGGGAGGTAAGTGAAAATTACCCTTTCAATAAAATTGTTTAAATCTCTCATCCCTCTCTCTCTTCTAGCACCCCTGCCTAGAAGAGTGAAAAATAAGTTTATATAGTGTCAAAGACACAACCCTAGCATAAGTCAATAGGAACACGCCACATACACCAGTAAAAACGCGTTGCGCTTGGAGTTGTGCACGGAGACAAGCAACAAGCGCTCAACAGGCGCAACTGAGATGTGCAGACAGGAAAAGCGCTAATAGGTTCAACGAGCGCATCTTGTTGAATCTGTTTTTCATGAAGCAAACCGCCAGTAGCGCTAAACAAGCGCTGCGCTCAGAATCCCTTTTAAAATAGGTATATGCCTTAGAAAAATACTTGATGCTCACATTATAAGGCTAAAATGCAATATCATGCAACATAAAAATGATTAAATCCCTAAATTATATGAAGAACATGATAATGCAACATTATACCTTTCATGAATCGAATACGAACCAAGGAACGCGCAACTCCATTTCTCCAATCTTTCAACCACCGGGTGGAGCATCTAGACTCAATCAACTAAGCTACCTCCCAAACCCAAATGGAAAAAGATAAAAGTAAATGCTCCAATGGTTTGTCGGAATCCGGAAAATACCAACAATACTAACACTTGATTGATATTCCTTGCGACTTTAAGAAAGTTCATAGTGTGTGCTTGCATTTGATTTACATTCCGCTTGGTTTACTTCTCTCTTTTCTTCAAATGTAATTTTGCTTTACCTTTTAGTTCATCTGGTTCTTGTCCTTGTTTTAATTAGTCTTAATACATAATGCAGGAAATTTTTTGCGTCATCTATGGCTCTTAGCACAGTGGAAAACAAGATATACGAGCAGTTAGAAAATGCGGGTTCACCTCCTACTGTCGTCGTTGGAAAATCTGGAAGTGGGAAAACATGGATAGCAAAAAAGTTAAGTCTCATTGCAACTAAGAAAGGGTTGTTTGATTCCGTCATTTGGCTATTTCTGAACAGAAACTACAACAAAATGTCCGTCTACAAGAGCATTGCCAATCAGTTGTCCCAGTTTTGTAAACAATATGAGTTCGGAGAGGGTGATAACATGGACATTATGGAGTTAAATGAGGTAGAAGACCTGGAAAAATTGGAGAAAATGATAACTGATGCACTCAAAGGGAAGAAATTCCTTTTAGTTTTGGATGACGAGGGAAACAAAATGAAAAAGGAAGGGATCGATGAGATGCTGCCTTCCTCCCTGCGAAAACCCAGTAAAGTTCTAATTACTACAGTGAACAAAGATGGCAGCCATGACGTTGCGGACCCGAATGTGATTGAGATGGGGTCCCTCTCCAAGGAAGAGTCGATGTCTTTGTTCAGACGAGGAGCTGGGTCCAAAGCTTTTGAGTTTCCAGAAATGAAAAGACTAGCTGAAGCTTTTGTCGAAAGGGTTATGGATCAACCTGCTGCAATTATTGTGACAGCGAAAGCCTTAAGTTACTTCTGCAAAAGCAATTCTGGGGTGGGGATCATGGAAAGTGCTCTAAAGGAAATACAAGCACTAAATGATGAACAATTCAACTCCATAAAGCTAAGGATAAAATCCATGAAGTTACTGGGCAATGCTTATGAAATGTTGCCCAGTAGGATTTTGGTGGACTGTGCATGGGAAGGAAGCCATTTCTTCCGTGACCGCGGAAGTTTCCATTATAATGAGTTAATAGCTTATTGGATATTGGAAGGTTACCTCGGTCGCATCGATTCCATCGTGGAGGCATACAAGGAGGGGTATCGTGTTTTGATGGACCTTATAGATTGTCAGCTGCTGAAAAAGGAGGAGGACGATTACATAATTATGGAAAAGTCAGAGGAGGCAGATTACATTGTCCGAATGCTGGGATTGGATAACCACCACCGCTCTGGATTCGATGGAACAACCAGCCTTGGATTGGCTGATTTTAAGAACGGTGAGTGGGGAGGCCTTGGCAAAATAACGCAGGCAGATGGTATGATAAGGACACCTCAAAAGGGGCAGGAAATCTCAATGGCAATGCTTGACGGCAATGGTATGTGCAAGTCCGTCCTCAACAAGTTTTGTCAGTCCAATCCTCAACTCCAACTTCTTGCTATTCTCAACCCCACATTTGAATCACTGCCACAGGCCTTCGACACTTCACTTGCATCACACCCACCACCTATGTCAAATCTTGATATCCTTGTGTTAAGGGGCTGTGATTTCTTGGTTGATATCGAACATATCCGCAAACTTTCAAAGTTAACTGTTTTGGAAATCTCCGGCGCAAGGTCATTGGTCAAAATTCCCCCTGATATTTTCGAGAAAATGACCAAACTTCAAAGCCTCCACTTGTCTTCCCTTCAAATAGAAAAGTTGCCTGCATCATTTTATAAACTTACTGAGCTGCAACGACTCCTCCTTAAAAATTGTCCCAACCTAGATGAACTGGGGCGTTTGGAGAAATGTGATAAACTTGTAGTGCTTAATCTTTCTGGTGCTACTTCTTTGAAGGTGTTCCCATACAGAAACCTTGAACAAATGCCGAAACTTAGAACTCTTGACCTTTCCAATACCAACATTTCTAACTTGATAAAAATTGGTCGAATTGAACATCTCACTCATATTTCACTTCGTGGCTGTCCACGTGTAGATAGGATACCTAGCATTGCATCAGTACCCAGTCTCCAGGTTCTTGATATTTCGGGTGCTAAAAACCTTATTGAAATTCATGACAAGTCATTTGCAAAAAATCATGCCCTTAATATCCTTGATTTGTCAGGAACTCAAATTACAAAATTACCATCAAGTGTTGGCAATCCTCGTCATCTCTATTTGAAAGGTTGCTCTTCTCTAGAACAACTTCCATTTATAGAGTCCCTAAAAAACTTGGAGGCACTTGATCTTTCGGATGCGTCCGATGTCAAAATCGAAGAAAAGTTCTTTGAATCTCTGACAAAACTCCGACTTCTTAACCTTTCAAAAGCCTTACCTTTCCAATCATTCTGAGCTCCGTCAACTATTACTTTCACATTGCTCTTCCTTGTACGAATTGCCTCAATTGAAGAACCTTACAAAACTGGAGGTTCTTGATCTTTCTGGATGTACTCTTCTAAAAGAAATACAAGCTCAATCCTTTGACCAGATGACTTGCCTCCAGAAACTTATTCTTTCTGAAACCCAGTTTGAATACCTTCCATCACTTTCAAAGCTTGTCACCCTTCGGGTCCTATTACTAACCAGTTGTACAAGATTGAAAGTACTTCCGTCTTTGGAATCACTTTCAAGACTTGAAGAGCTAAATCTTAGTAGTGTTACCTGCTTGGAAGAAACTGGTGCTGCTAATTTCCTGAACAATATGGGTCACCTGCAAATACTTGACCTCTCTGAAAGCAATCTTAAAAAGCTACCATCTATGTCAAACCTTGACAATCTAATTCGACTTCTTCTTAGGGGTTGTAACGAATTGGAAGAAGTGCCAGACTTGCAATGGCTTACGAAGCTTAAGGTTCTTGATCTTTCTGGAACTGCTATCCGTCAACTGCCATCCCTTAACAATCTTACAAACCTCCATCAGCTCCTACTTAGAGATTGCCCAAATCTTGACCTATTAATCCATCATGAGATGCATGGTCAATCAGGAGCCATCCCTAAGCAACTTGATCAGCCGAACATGGTGAATAATCTAGGTGCTCAGAGCAAAAAGATCAATTGCAGTGAAGAAGAGGAGGTAAGAGAATACAACTGGCACATCTCCAATTTGCCTGAAATGATCACAGATAGTGACAGACCTTTCACATCTGTGAGTGGTTCCACCTTTCTGAAACTATTGGAGACAAATTCGCCGGTGAGGCAACTTTTGGAGAAAAGTCCCTTGTCGCAGGAGACGGGGTTGAAGTAGTTCCATTTATTTGTTCGCCCAGTTGACAAGAAAAACAGTGGAGGTATACACTGCTACAGAGGTGTTAGAGGTATTTATTTCCAAGCTAGACATTTCCCAAATTTTGATGAGCAAAGCATATCATTGGAGTTATGTGGATTCCATGGCTTTCCCCAGGGTATCGATCATGTTCTGAGTAGTGCTGAATATGTATTTTTGTTTGATAACATATTCATCAAAGAGTTATATGATCTTGGTGCCCAAAACATCAAGCGTATGAAAGGCTGTTGGATTGAGAGATGTGAAAACATGCAAAGTGTTATCCATTCCAAAGAAGAGGGTGATATTTCTGAACTGTGGAAGAAGTTGGAGATGCTTTGGCTTTCTAATCTTCATAGCTTGACCAGTATGTATAGTGGGAACTTGGAGCATCAGGGCTTTCAAAGCCTCAGACAACTGTATCTAGATTGTTGTCCAAGGATTTCAAGTCTATTCTCTTCATCCCATTTGCCGAAAAACCTTGAAATTCTCCAGATAAAGTTTTGTGATAATTTGGAGACTCTTGTTGAAAACAGCACGTCAGGGGATTGTACCTTGCCAAAATTGTGCAAGTTGAACCTATTCGGACTACCAAAGTTGAAGAGCATTGGAGCTGCCTTAACATCCTTAAAAGATCGTAATCGCATTGTCAGGGACTGCCCACAACTGCAGAGTGAATTTTGATGCCTAAGAGACAGATTTGCTGGACATTATGTGTTTGATAGGGATATTACTTCTCGATAGGGATATTACTTCTCCAGGGTTTATTTACTCGTCAAACAAGCTCAAAGTCCTGTTTCGTCCTAATTTTTTTGGACTCATGAATGAGATCAACTCGTCCTATGCGTATCCACTGGTCATTTCAGAAAAAAACCAAGTAAGTTCCTGCGGTAATTTACATAATCATCTATTTCGTTATCACGTCTTGAAAGCTTTTCTTGTTCTTCTTTCATGACTTCTTTGATTAAACTGTGTTAAACCTGTAAAAGAAGCAATAGTGTGAAAACAAAAGGTATCTCAAGATTTATGCATTCCCTTCTCCATTTAATACTAGTTTAAAGGGTGATTAAATGTTCCTGTAAACTATACATGCCACGATCTGTCCCTTTGTACTACACTCTTTCTTAATAGGCAACTTGTCGTTTTCTTGGAGAATTTTTTAAGAAAAAGTTACTGAATATAAATCCAGCATCATGTCACAGTTTGATTGAAATGCTTTGCCACCCACATTATGCAACAGGTCACTATGCAGGACAAAAGTTGTTCAAGAGAAAATGTAAAGAGGGGCTTGATTGGAAGCCGCATTTGTCACATTTTCTGTTTTGCATTTTTGGATTGAGTGTTTGGGAGCTGATTATGGAATTGATTCTGTCAAAATGCATTATCAGAAATTTACTTGAGAATGCAAATAGAAAAATCATCTCTTTATGGGCTTTGTAAATTTTGATTTTACTTTCATTCACCAAACCCTTGTACAAAATCTATTTCACACATATCCGAACACTTATACAGGCTCCTATATAGTCCCTTGTGTACATGATATCGCATTAATGCAACAAAAAAACAGCGAAAAGCCAAGGACACAAATGACATCTACTGTCCCAAGTTGCATTTCAACTCCTTAGCCACAGTAGAACTACCATATTACAGTTTTTAATATTTCATAAGCTCGGTAACTTTATAAATACTTACCAATGGCATTCGCTCATCTCATATAATGCCTAAATGGCTAAATTCAACCTCGCCTCACAGAGAATGCTTTAAGATTTGTAGCTCAATTAATGAATTTGACCCCATCAAATATTAAGATCCGTTTATCATTCTCCTCTGCAGCCTACTTTACGAAAGGATTTTATACTTCTACTTCATCTGGTCTCATCTACTACACCTCATATCTGGCATCAACGGCTTGGTCATCCCTCTTCTCTAAAGTTTCAGCATATTCTCAGAAGTCTCCAACTTCCTGGTGAGAAATCTATGTCCTCAATATCCTGTACACATTGTTGTGTGGCTAAGAGCCATAGATTGCCTTTCAAGTTGTCTAATTCAACTGGCAATGAGCCCCTTTCGTTCATAGTGATGTTTGGGGCCCCTTCAATAATACCAGTTCTACATTTCGATTCTATGTGCTTTCATAGATGACTTTAGCACATGTACATGGCTATATCCTTTTGCATTATAAGATTGCAGTGTTTACTAAATTTCTGGAATTCAAGGCTTATGCAGAAAAACAATTCACTACTCTTCAGATTCGGAGAACTGATTTTAGTTATCCATACTAAATGCATCATTTTTTGGTTTCCTAAGGAATTTTGCATGAGTATACTTGTCCTTATACTTCACCACAGAATGGTATTGCTGAGAGAAAGCATAGACATAATATAGATACTACTATAGCTTTACGTCATTAATCTACAATCCCTCTCAAAAGATTTGACAAGAGAAAAGAGACATTCAAAGGAAGAAGGTAGAAGAAGAGGAAAGATTCACCATTGCTGCTCGGTGGGGATCTTACAACTATGATATGATATAGAGATTCCAGAAATATATTCTCATATGTAAAATTGATGCTGATACACTATATTAGTTATCAACAACTGACTCAATTATTACATAACACTAAACAAGTGCAACTCATCAGTCAATTAATTCTGTTACAAGAGAGTGTAGCCTAGACTACTCCTCACAGTTACTAGTGCGATATTTTACGCTTAGTTGTTGATGCATTGATTTACTTAAACCTGGTTTTTTAATTTCATTCTCATAAGAAAGTGGGGCTTTTGTTTTGCTTCGTTCTGGAAAAAGTGAATAGAATGTGTATGGGGCTTCACTGTTTGCCCAAAAAACACGAGAAGATTATTGTGGGATCTATATTTTTTCGTGAAAAAGAGAAGTCTGATTAATCTTTGTGCTACCTTTTCTATTTTTTTGTACGGCATGTTAGTGCTAACCTAAGGCTTTGCATGCTATGCTTTTCGTTTAGAATCTGAACTATTTGAGGATGGCTACAAAAAACATTGTCGTTAGTAGCCTAATTAGACTGTTTTCGGCGCAAATGTAAACTATT
Source organism: Vaccinium myrtillus (assembly GCA_016920895.1). Lineage (NCBI taxonomy): Eukaryota > Viridiplantae > Streptophyta > Magnoliopsida > Ericales > Ericaceae > Vaccinium > Vaccinium myrtillus. The sequence continues at coordinate 6,145,220 of CM029274.1, forward strand.
TGAGGATGGATACAAAAAACACTGTCGTTAGTAGCTGTAAATCGACCCTTTCCGGCGCAAATCTGAACCTATTTGAGGATAGATACCAAAACCACTGTCTGCATTCTAATCTGCCCCATCTTTTTGCTGACTGACATTGTGACTTAACCACCATCTTGTGTGTTGCCTTTGGAGATAGGCCTTGAATGTTCCCTCCCTCTTCGCGGGCTATGTTTGTGAATTCTACAAAAATGATGATGAAAAGATAACTAACCATGGAAGAGATTGTGAGAGTACATTAGTTTGATTTATGTGCTTACGAAGCTATGAAAAAGCATTTTAGCGTGCGTATCCGTAACTTGCATTTGTTGTTCCCATCGCTTAAATATGACTTGTATTTGTTTACTCCATTCATGTCATATTTACGCCTAATTATTTGGTTGCTCCACAGTGTTTTGATACAAAAACTTGTTAATTCTTTTATGCTAATAGGTGCCCTATGGGTCCTGATAATGATGGATTGTGCGAGTTGCGTCACAAACGAAAACAAACAGGAAGTGAGGATACGCCTTGAGTACTGGCAGACGTTGTACCACCTTCTCAAGAAACTCCTGCAATTCCTGAAAGTGTGTTACGGAATCCAAAACCAAAACGTAAAAGAGGCCCAACCAAGCTGAAAACAATTGCTATAGATGGACATTGTCTAGTTTGAGTCTTATTTGATGACAATGGTCAGCCCATCGGTGAAGGATCAGTGAAGTTATCTTCCTTTTTAGGAGCTCTCGTTCAAGAGATTGTACCATTTACACTTTCAGATTGGAGAAGACTTCCTTGTGAGACGGCAAAAGTCTTACAGCAATCCATCAAGGTAGAGTAAATGCTGAAGTTTAATTCTTGTGGCACTATAAATGGTAGAAATTCATTTGTATTTCAAATAGCATTTCAGGTAAGATTCAAGTTAGATCAAGAATGGGAGAGAGAACAAGTTTTTAAGCAAATGGCTGAAGTTTGGAGAGCCTCCAAGTCAAGATTAGTCACGAAAGTAAGAGACGCTGCAAATGAGGAAGAAAGGCTACGACTCCGGCCTGACAATATCAAATCAGTCCACACTGGAAGGATTTTGTGGAGAAAAAGACTAGTGAAAAATCGAAGGTATACACAACTTTGTATTTCTTTAAGAAACTCATTACAAAGAATGGAATTTGTTTTTGAAGAATGGATATGGTTTGAAATTATGATTGAATAGGAGAACACTGATGGTTTTGAGAAAATCAGAAAGAAACAGCTCCCGCATACTCTGAGCCGTTAGGGATATGCACGGTGGACAAGCGAGCTGGTAATATCTACATTGTTTTAGTTTCTTATACTTCCTATTAACAAGTGAAGCCAAGTGTATTCCTGATCATGTATTTTTTGTCATTGTAGAAAGCAAAAAGTGAGGATCCCTCTTCCATAACTAGAGTGAAAGTTTGGACTGAGGGACATACAAGAAAGAATGGTGCCCCAATCAACAAAAAAGTTGATCAAACAATTGTGAGAACATTCATATTTTCCTTTACATGTGTAATTGGAATAAATATATGCAAATCACATTCGTAATGCTCCGATTTTTTTACTTGTAGAAGGAATTGAAAAAGGTTGAACAAGATACACAAAAGTCATCTTCAACTAATTTAAAAGAAGATGGTCTTTCTAAAGTACTCAGTCCTGAGAAGGGTGGACGTGTGAGAACATTTGGAACAGGAGTCACACTTTCAAAATTAGTTATACTTTCACAAGTTAATAGTCGTACGGCTTAACGAACAGAAGATCAAATGGTGTTGAAGCCTACTGTGGCACAAATGCAGAATGTAATCAATGAGTTACAGAAAAACAAGGCAAGTAGCTTAGTTTTGTTAATTCTAGTTAATTTGGACTAATGTTTGACTAATGACATTTTGTTTATTATTTCAGAATCATGCAACTAAGGACGGACCAAATACGGCCATTGCTTCTCCCACGGTACATCTATTTTCTATTTAAGAGTTCAATTTGGCAAATATACAAAGTTTTCTACTGAACTGTGCTGAAATTGTGTGGAACTTGTGAAGTACAGAGTTAGAAATATGGATTAGGTGCAGGAAATATGGATTAGGGCACAGGAAAATATATTTTTTTGCTAAAAATACAGATAAACTGCTGGACTATAGCGATTGTGTTGCTGCAATGTGCTGAAACTGTGAACTATAGGGATTGCAATATGGATAATGTGCAGGAAATTGATGTTGAATGCTAAAAATGATTTTGTTTGCAAAAATTGTAGAAACCCTACTGCTAAGTAATGTTTAGGGAGCTGGAATTATGGGTTAGGTATAGCAATAGATGTCAAATGCTGAAAGATGCTTTTGTTTGCTGATATATATTGTTAAGCTTAATGTTCGGTTGCAATCTAATTGCATTAGCCTTGTTTATTTGTGTTGTATGGACTTGTTGGTAAAGAGTGTGAACACCACTCGCAATACCAAGCTCAAGTTGCTAGATTATATGGGAACGGGAGAAGTAGTTGTTGAGGGGAGTTGGTCTTCAACTGATCCAAATACACTTGTTCATCATATTCCGATCGGACCTAATGCCCTGAGGGTTTGGGTGGATATTTGAATTATTGGGTATCAAAACAAATTTACAAACATCAACCATAGTAGGACTCTTCTTATGAAACTTCCCAAGTACAGTAGTTCATTTAACGTCCATGGTTTCTTGATTGAATTAGAATCCCGGAAGTAATTTTATGTGTTATCTTATAAGTCCCTTTCTTACATTGTATATAGGTCGATTGTTTGAAGGGAAGATCGATATTTCATCACTTTTTGCTCAAGATAGAGATTATGATCTTTCTGGTGCTGGTAGGAACTTAATTGAAGTTTTTGCATCTATACTCCATTTTCTGTATCAAACACATATAATTGGGCAACTTAGTTTTGAGATATTCAAGTGTTTATGATCTCTTCGCAAATGTTAGCGTATAGCTAGCTACTAGCTTCTTAGACTTCACCAATGTTAGATGAAGACTCCAACTAGTTTTGTGTTGGGTAATATTTGAACAGATGGTATTTCTTTTTGGCAATTGGGGTCGACTATTGATTTTTATTCTATTCAGATTATGCTATTCCGAATGAAATGATTAGAAAAAACTACAGAGCAATATGATGGAATGAAATGTTTAGAGAATCATCAAATATAACATTCATAAACTGTTGCATTAGATTACTTAACAGTAGCACTTTCTTTACTCTATTGAAGATTGTTTACGCAAAAAAAAAAAAAACATGAAAAGGTCTTTCATTGAGCCAATAAATGCTATAAAGGGTATCTAACTAATTAATTCCTCCGTCCCAATTTGGATATTCATTTTTGAAACTCATGCCAATTTCAATCGCTTTATCTTTCAATATGAATTTTCAAAAATATTCAAAATGGATCTTGTTTGATACTTTCTTTGACCCAATTTAAATGTCCCCTACGGGGGAACGGACAAGTTTGACCTTAAGAAATGAAATACTTTCGGAATTACTTTTTAAATTTTTTTTGTACCGTTCGAAAGATCTCAACGAGTACTTTTGAATGGTGTAAAAATTTTTGAAAAAAAATATTTAGAAATATGTTTTCTTTTAAAGTCAAAATGACACGACTTTGTGTAGGAAATATTTAAAATGGGACAGAGGGAGTAGTTTTCAATGAGTTTTATAATACAAAGTGTTCACAATTACGAAAAATATTATAAACTAAAAGATATAATAATGGAAAAATGACACAAGTTTAAAAAATGGACATCCAAATTGGGATTTACACCTTTTAGATTAATTTTTACCTCCGGTTTCCAAAAATATCCTCCGCTTTTATCCATTGACTTTTCAAAAGGGTAAAACAATAATTGTATAAACTTTTACCCATTAACTTTTCAAAATACATGTTATTAAGCGATAACATACTCTACAATTAAAAAGAGATAAAGGAAGTAGCAGTTTATGATTGCTACAGAAGGTCCAGAACATCGGCTAAGAAAGTTCTCCAGAATCCTATCTATTACTTTCTATAGCATTTTTCGCCCTCTATGGAAAGCGGTTTTTGTTGTAGTGTAGGTAAGGATGTCTCCCCTTCTTTTCATACTACATGAGTTATAATGACAGACCATCCATATGTTTCTACGAAAGTTGCAGTCGTATGCCCCACAACAGTAGGCTAGGCCTGGTAATGGACCGGATTGAATTCGAAATAGCTCAAATCCGAACTCGCTAAATTTGAATTTAATAATCCGAATCCGAATCTAAATCCGGAAAAATAAATATCCAATCCGAATCCGATCCATTCCTTTTTTTTTTTAGCTCTGCTTTGTCGACTTTCTCTCGCAGTAAATAATAGGAGTGAGCATGGACCAGATTGGTTCGCTTATATAGTAAATCAAGAACCAAACCACTACTTACGGATTATGAATTTGGAGAACCAAACCAACCCATATATTTATAGAACCAAATCATTCCAAACCATAAAAATACGATTCGGTTTCGGTTTTGAACCACGGTTCACTTGAAATTGAGGTATCATCTCCATAAGCTATTTAAAGTACTCTTTAAAAAAAATACTTAAAGTACTCTTCCAAAACTTATTCTAAAACGAGTTTTATTAAAATCACAAAAGCTCACTAATATCAACCAACTAAAGAAGAGCAGAATAATACTAGCAAGTAGTGAAGGGACAAGGCCATGGAATAGAGTATTAAATTAGGAAATTAGTTACCAAGGAAAAGAATAAGAGATAAATTTACTAAGCCCAAACCGTTAGGGTATTGAGATTATAGGAATAGGTTATTAGATATATACAAGTTTAAGAATTAATCTTAGAAGTAGAAGAATATGGTGGTGGAATGGAGCATTAGATTAGAAAATTTATTGACTATGTGAAATTTTTTTATTTAGTATATCTAAATACATTCTATATGTATAAAGTATATGGTTTGGAACTAGAACCGTCAATGTAAATTCATAGACCAAAACCATTTAACGCAGTTTCTAATTTTTAAAAACCGGGACCAAACCACATTACCAAAAAACCAAACCATTCGGTTTAGATTGGTTTGGACTGAATTCGCAATTTGACAGTTATTTTGCTCACCCCTAGTAAATAAGGCCGTTACTTTTTTGCCACCTCTTTCTCCTATTCAAACCCTGTCTTGAGCAAGCAAAGGTTGTCTCACTCTTTTGAAGTTGACTGGTCAACGGAGGTAACGTATAGTAAACCTCTTTGCTGCTTTTGCGTTACTCCCCCGTCCCGATTACTTGTCCTTTTTTTAGTTTCAGTGTATTTTGCCCGCACAATCTAATGTATTAGTATTTTTTTTTTTTTCAAAAAATTTTACACCAATTTAAAGATTTCATTGAGTAGAAAAAAATGGTGGAATTTTTTTAAAAAAAATAATTATCACAAATATATTATTTTTTGGGTGCAAAATGCATACTTTCCCCAAAGGGACGAACAATATGGGACGGAGTGAGTATTAAAGTGAGTCTCAAATTTTGCGAGACTAAATGAGAAATACGCGTTTGGCGTTCTTGAGAAATGTGAAGATTAGGGTGCCTCCTCCACTGTGGAGGTGACAAAGATAGATGTTGCGGGGGCTGTATCTTGTGAATTTACTCTGATTTTCCATGGACAGGGTAGTACTTAACAAGAACCTCCCCCCGTGGTCTCCGTCGGTCTACACGGTTTCGAGAGCCTCCACAAATTCCCTTGGAAGGCGATTTCATTGGAGTTCGACATTGTTTGAACCAAGTAGTGGGTGATTCCTCAACTCCTTCATCCACTAGAGATCAAAACAAAAAGAAGCTTCAGGAGAAAATCAAAATGTTAAAGGCCTCAAGAGTTTAGTTCTTGAGACTATCACGACCTTATTTTGTTTTGGTGTTTTGGTGTTACTTCTTAGAAGTGTGCTTTGTGCTTTGTTGGATATTTATTTTGTTGTGGTTAGGTTTTGGATTTTCTCTCTCCTTGTTTTTCTTTTCCTCCTAGGGTATGTCCCTTGTAGGCTGTATATTCGGTTAACCTTTTTCTATTTCAAACTAATTTACCCAAAAAATAAAAAATTCCGCTTCGGAGTAAATAAAAACTTAAAAATAATGCACCTTTAATTTACAAGAGGAATTTTTTTTTCCGCAAGCTACTAGATATGAACAGTTCTTTGAATCTATGCACAAATAAATTAGAATTATTATTTTTTGGATAAAAGTGCATTACGTTTTAGTTCTTTTTTATAATACCTAACAATCTTTTTGGAACGGAAGGATACATTTTAAAACCCATGCCTGAAACCGCTAAATGGCCAACCAAAGTAATTTTTTCACGCCCTTATATTTTTCATTTAGCAAACGAAAATGAAGAAAATTGGAGCTTTCAAATAAAAGTAGTAATTGGCTGACAAGATTTGTGGGACATGGTGGGGGCGAAGCTGCTTAGATCCATCCTCCAAAGAACAAGAGCAAAATATTGTACTGTTGTAGTAGGTTTGTGTACTCTCTCCACCATTAATTAACATTCTCCTTGTTCCAGCCACTCCTCCAAATTCGCATACACTCATGACTCATGTGTCCAAGACAATAACTTGTAGAGGCATGCTACTATGCGCACCCCTCTTTTGGGCATAAAAATGAGATTTTGTGATACAAATATGAGTTTTTCTGAGTTAAATATGAGATTTGTGGGTAAAAATATGAAACGGCGTACTATATGAAACTTTGACCAGATCGACGGCCGAGATTGCGCCACATAAGCAAAAAGTGACCCCTTATACCGGTTATCTTTTATCTCATATGGAGAGCAAAAAAAAATCATAAAACGTCGCGTGATCTCTCATATATGGTTTTGGGTTTCAAAAATCTCATATGTGAAGCCACGAATGCTCATAAAAGGTACTACAAAAATTCGAAAGAGCCACAAAATGTCATATTGGCAAAAGTCAACCTCATAAAACGTGTCACAAAATCTCATATGATAGTTTTGGATTATAGTGAAAATGTGATACATATTGTGTGTATATATATTGATGTGACATGTTTCATATAAGGTGTCACACAAATACATATTTGAGCCCAGATTGAGTCATTACGTAATGTTCTTATATATGCTTCGAAGAACACTCATATAAAAAGTCATTTGATATGAAACTTTTTGGTTTTAAAAATGAGTATTTGTGGAAGAATATATGAGTGTTTTGTAGACCACTACAGTCCAAAAATATTGTTGTGACGTGTCTATTTATTCATATGTATTGACTATTGATAGTGACATGTCTCATATACCTAGCCACACATTCTCATATGGAAATCCATATTTAGTCATATTCCTAAATTTCGTATATCAGTCCACAAAATCTCACATACTCAGCCACACATTCTTATATGGAAATCCATAAAATTTATTTACGATTTTTGGACTGTAGTGGGCCACAAAAGTTTCATATTTTCTTTCACAAACACTCATTTTGAAAGTCACAATATTTTCTTTCACAAACACACATTCTCATATGGTTTACACACATTCTCATATGGTTTTTTTTTTTTTTTAAATAAAAATTGCCAAGTGGTGGGTCCGGCGACAACCGGTTGCCATTTTTTTATTTTTATATTCCAAAATTTTCTGATATCCATATGAGATTTTGTGATCCTTTTTATTGCATTTTGATGTTCCAATATTTATTGTTGTGATGAATGATATGAGTGTTTACTTTCCTAAATACGAGATTTTGTGGACATATATGAGACTTTGTGACTCTCCATATGAGATGCGTACCATATGCCAAAAGGGCAGGTGCGCATAGTAGCATTACTCTTGTAGCATTATTAATTTTCACACTTTCATTTTATATAAATGCACTTTTTCTAATTTTATCCATGTAAAATTACAAGCTTATCTTTTTACACAAAACTAAATATATAATGAATAAGTTTATGAAATTTTACATTAACAAGAAAAAGAAGTGCATGCGGATAGAAAAGGATGTCTTGAAAACTAAGTCCAAAAAACGAGCTTCGTAAAATACTACGATTTCTCTCATTTTGATAGTTTCATATTTCACTTTGAGACGTCCCGAAATAAAAGTCCACTTTCCAAAATCCACGTAGAATTTAAGTAAAATCCTGGCACCGATGATCATCCGATATGAGCCGATTAAACGAGCGCTCCCCATCGTTAACTCTCTCCTCCTCGTTACTCTCCCTCCCCCAAATCAGCTGACGTAACGGCACCCTAACGGACTTCGACAACGCCCTCGGCTTCCCTGTCACCGCCTCACCGCCGCCCATAACCACCACTTTCTGTGGCGGCGTTGCCATAAACCCCAGCTTACTAATCCCCCCACTTCCACTCCTATACCCTTTCCTCGAACTCCTCACCCTTTCAAAGTTCACACAACTCTTCGTCCTACTCAAACTCGCTGAGTTCACCAACCGACTCCGTACCTCCTCCGGTAACCTCAGCGTAAACTTATCGCAATTCTCCCCCTCTTGTACCACCGCGTACCACCTCCAAAGCTTCCCGCCAGTTCTCATTCGCTCCTTCATTGACGTCGATCTAACAGCGCCGATGGAAACCGTAGATTGGGCGGGCACGAACAAGTCATTTACCCCAACCGAGTCAGCCGATTCCAGTTCCGGTTTCGGGTCATGACTCAGTAATGCCAGGTTGGAACGGCAAACGGGGCACGTGACGTGGGTGGATAGCCAAGCGTCGATGCAATCGGGGTGGAACACGTGGCAGCATTTCGGGAGCAACCGAAGCGTGTCGGTGTTTTCGAATTCGTTTAAGCACACGGCGCATTCTAGCGAGACGCCATTCGTTTTGAGTCCCTTGACTTCAGAGTATACGAAGGTTGGGAACGTGTCGATTATAGACGGGTCTAGGCCGCGGGGTATTAGGTGGCGGAAGCGGCGGCGACGGCGGCGGTTGGGGGCGGAGACGCCGTGGGACTCGAGGGTGAGGGTGAGGTGGCGGTCGATGCAGTGTTGGGTTAGGAAAATGGAAACGCAGCCCATGAGGAAGAAGGAGCCAATGAGGCAGGCGATTATGATTGCCATAGTTGGGGTTACGTTTATCTTGGAGTTGAAAATACGCTTTGGCCGCGGCTGTGGTGGTGGTGGTGAGTCGGTTTGTGCGGTGGCACACGGTGGATGAGGGAGTGTCAATGCTATGACAAGGAGGGTTGTCCAAATGGAGAGTTGAACAATCCGACGGCGGCGGAGATTATTTCGAGTCATTGTGTAGTAGTGAGTTTGAGTGAGTGAAGACGCAATGGTGGGCGGAGATATAAAAAGGAAAAAGAAGGTGGCCGTGGGAGAGTCTTAGGTTTTAAGACAAAGTGATTGCATAGTTGTTTTGACTGAAGATGGAGAAGTGGGGGCAGTATATACTTCGATACGTAAATTTGAAGTTTTGCCATGTTCTTTGGGTGACATTTTACAGCCCCGTTGGCTAAGTGGGTGAAAAAAGAAACGAAAAGAAAGGAGCGTGGTTTCCCTTAACACCTCCTTTGGATGGAGATTTTTCGAGAGAGGAGAAAGGGAATTGACGGAAACGAGTTTCTTTCTCCCGTTTGGATGGCACTAGAGGTGAGAGAGGGAAGGAGAGGGTAAGAGTCCTGACTCCCTTCAAACCCCCATTTCGTTTCTCGCCAAAATTGGCGCGATTTCGTGAGAAAGGGAAGATGAGTCGACTTCCGGTAGCCGTGAGGTCCACCCCCTCGTTGGATCGTCGGTGTACTTGCACTGTTGTCTTCGTTTCGTCGAGGAGAAGCCAGATCTGCAATCAAAACTGAGCTTTGAGGTTGCCGGAGAGTCGTCAGAGATGAGAGAGGTCGCCGGAATGGGAGGGAGACAAAGTGATTTCTCAGATTTATTTGGATGTATTTGTGAGAAATCCCTTCCCTTTATTTTCTTTTCTTTTCTCCTCTCACCATCCAAAGGAGCTGTAAGGATGAGAAGAGAAAAGAAAAGAGAGTGTTTTCACCCCCACCAAATCTCACCAAATTAAAATGGTTAAAAAAGATTCCTGATTCTCACCGTTTCTCACCCGTACACCCACTTTTTTAGCCATCCAAATATGGGAGAGAGAGAGAGAGAGAGAGTATTCTCTCCCTTTCTTTTCTTTTTTCTTGAATTCAAAGGGGCTCTTGGGGTAAGTGTATTTTGGAGGCAATTACGAATATTGAATCCAACAACAAAAACTAATGTGCGAAGGACACGAAAGAGAAAATCAAGGAAAGAGAGAGAGATTTTACATGTTTCGGCTAATGTAATTAGGAGTAAACCTACCGCACTTGTAGTTGATCAATGGCTTCTACCCGTTTCACTAAGCTTGATTTTTTTTTTGTCTTTTTGTCGTTTTAGGTGTTTTTTAGTTGATGTATGTGAAGAGAATGACTAGTTTCATTAAACGTGAAAAGCCTAAAAGCTTAATAATCCGCTTAGTGAGACGGGACCTAAATCAAAGGCAAAAGAACGCGTGAAAGTGCTACAACTAAGAGATGTTGCAGAAACCCCCCACTTGGGATTTTAAGCCTCAAAAGCCTCTAAAAAGCATGTCCCCGGATCCGCTGTGCATCTAGACGGATTTAACCCTCGTCCGAACATAAACAACTGAGTCCTCTGGATGCAAAATCGAGTCAACCGTCCGGACAGACACGATTGCCGTGTGAACGGACCATGCATTCAAGCCAAACTTCACACAAACTAGAATAACTCGGTTCATTTGTCATTAGTTGTAGTGAACAAAACATAATGAGAAGATTAGGATAAGGTTATCAACTGGTTCACCAATGAAGGGTCCACCAATAAACCAATTTATTTGGAAAGTCCGATTCCAAAGATAAATTATCAATTGTAACCCCACAATAGCCCCAATTAGACAAATGTAAAGGCAGATTTTCTGACTAAACCTTGCTACAGAAGCAATATTTCAATGGATAAGCAATCACTGTAGATGTAGCATGGGTTGGAAGTTACTTAATTAACAGATGTAATGATTGATTTCTATAATTCAAGTGTGAGGTCCTTTTCATGGGACTGAGTTTGAATGCCACTTTGAGAAAAGTATGATCTTCTATAACCCATTATCAATTTGCCTGAATGGGAGTATTAATTAGGAGTTAACATACTTGAGGGAGTTTGTTTGGCTTGGCTTTTAATGTTTCCGTACCCCTCTATAAAGAAACGTATCTGACAAAATTCTGGTTAATTAAGAATGATTATGACATGTAAAAAGGAAGCATTGGAAAATTTGGTAAAACCACTATTTGATTTCAAAGCTCTCAACCATCAAACTAATGGCTTGAATAGAATTTTACTTTTTCTCTCTAGCTTAATAACTATAAATTATACATGCATAAAGGCACTAAGCATGCCGTGTAACACCCAGGCCCGGCGACCCTATCCTTAATTTGAGGCCCTTCATATATATATATATACAGTGAGCTTCCCATCAGGACTCCCTGATGGGCTTCCCATCAGCCCCCCCTAATTTTTGGAAATATTATCTAAATCTTTTGATGGAAAAAAAAATTCAATAAGTGTTTATCTTAATAAGCAGCAAAATAAAATAAAATAAAAAACATGAAAGGAAATCTAATCTGGAACAACAAAAGATAGTACTTGTCGGAGATTTAAATTAGAGTTGTCCATCACACAATAGTAAGGCAGGTAACAGACCCTTCTATAGTTCTAAGTCGAGGTTAGGGATAGCAATTTCCTCCACGTTCGAATCTCCCGGTTCGAATGGATCGACGTTTTGGAGATCTGTTCGAGATCGGATAGAATATGGCAATTGTTTTTGAAAAATTTCGTGGATCAAGTAGGAGGCGGGGACAAGTGTATCGCCGCCCCGATTCCAATCCAATACAGTTTGCTTTCCATCCACACCATTAAAATCCAAACCCCGTCCGGACCTCATAGTTCTGGGCCAAATCTCGACGATCCGAACCACTCAATGTGTTTAACATAGGGTTGTCCAGCGGATCACCCGACCCGTTCAATCCGCCCAAACCGATCCGTCCATTTACTCACCCGAGGTACGTTACGGATGGAAACGGATCCTAATATTTATATTTTGACGGATACGGTTCGATTCGGTTCGGGTTCGATCCGCCCAATCCGCCTAATAATCTTTCTTTGATCCGCCAAATCCCACCGATCAGTTCAATCCGCAACCAAACCGATCCATCCGTATGTCACCCACGGACGGTTGCGGATCTTAAAAATGACAATCCGTCACAAGTGGATCGGATCGAGAACTGAACTAATCCGGCCGGAACCGATCCGTGGACACCCCTAGTTTAAAACGTGTTTTTAAGGGTCCCCGCGAAAAATCAACCAAAAAAAAAGTCTCATTTTTATGAAAAACTAATCGGATCTAGCCCTTCTCGGTATATTTTTTTTTCCCCCTGATTTCTCATGGGGACCTTTAAAAACACGTTTTAAACATATTGGATGATTCAGATCATGAAAATTTGACAAGGAAAGTAGGGGTGGATGAAAGGTTCGCATTTTAGGGAGTGGATAGGAAGATTAGTGTGTATATAAACATATATATAGTTCGAAGTTAGTATATGTTATAACTTGGTACTGTTCTGTTTGTGTTTGATTCTGTTCATTAGCTTGTGGATTGTAATTTGATACTTGAAGTTTGCTCGAATTTTGGATGGAATTCTAGAATTTTGATAAATGCTGGATGAGTTTGGAGTAGCTCTAGCTGAATAGCCCATGTTTACAAGCTGCTAAGTTAGGAAGCTGGTGAATTTGGTGAAGTTCTACGTATGCTATTTTATGCTTTTGAGCTTTCAGCTGGTATTGGAGTATAGCCCAGAGTTTATGCTCTTTTGCAATTGCTGTGGCTACCGCTGTTTTTTTTTCCCCCCAGTTTTTGCCTTTTTTTAATTGTTCTTTTGTCATCCGATTTCCCCCGAATCCCCGCTTTGGATTCTCGTTCTCCGTTTGGGTGGGGATGGAGGGGAAAAAATAATCCCCATTGGAGACGGGACGGGGACGGGGGAGGGGTTCGGGGATCGGGGACAGTAGTCTCTGGCCTCAAACCCTCCCCATTGCCATCCCTTGTTGAGGTCCCACTCCCCATGGTTTCCTGGTTGGCTGCAGGTTCTTCATTCTCGTTGTATTGGCCACCTTCTCCTTTTTCGGTTCCTGACATAAAATGTCATGGCACACGAGAACCATGAGTGGATGACACTCAATAGATGAATTCCTACTCGTTAACCCTTAGATTATAATTTATAAGTAATGATAGTTGATAAAAAGATTGCATAATTTAAAGAACAACTAATCGTTTCATTAACTAACCTTTACCTCACATGTTTTTTAGAATCTCCAACTCGAGAACATTTCCCCAAACAATACTAAATACACAGTTCTTGGGGATCTTTTCAGCTAACGAGGCCCTGGTTTCACTGGCCCAATAATTGGGACCTTTCGACTCCTAGGCTTTGGTTTCGTTGACCACATTTCTAATATAAAACATTGGTCCTTTCGGTTAACAAGGCATTGGTTTCGCTAACCTGGCTTTGGTTCCACTAACCACGACCTTTTCAATTAACAAGACACTGGACCTTTCGCTTGACGAGGCACTAGTTTCGCTAATTTGATATTTGGGATCTTCCGATTGACCAGGCTTTGGTTCCAGTAACTATGCACTCTCCTCACTTTCCGATTTCCTTTAACCTAGAAACGTATGTGATCTCCTACGTATGAACACCACCCCCAATGAACCTATTTGTCTCCTATAGTATCTAACAGTCCCATCAATGATTATAACAGAGTATTAACAAAGCAAAGCAATAACAATCATACAATGTGTGCAAGGGGATCCACATAAATTGTTTCTGATTGGTCCTTGTGACTTTTGAATTCATGGTAACTTAACATATAAGTCTATCTTACGAATTATAACTCTTCAGGGGTTGGTTAGTAATTTCATGAACCATGTGTAAATTGGTAGTTCAATAAAATAGGGGTTCAAGTGTAGATTAATAAAACATACTGGAAGTGTAATTTAATAAAGTGTCATAGTAATGTTGTAATTCGGCTAGTCACATAGGTACTTTCATAATTTAGTGAAAGTATAGGGGTAAAATGGTAATTATATAAGTTATGGGTAATTTAGTAACTACAAGATTTGGGGCAAGACTGTTAATACTTAAAATTTAGGGGTAATTTTGTAAATGGGTACTTTGGTAATTTGAGCGAGCATAAGGGTATTTTGGTAAAAATGACTAATGGGAGGGTAATTTGGTTATTAACCAAGTGTAAAGGTGATTTGATAAAAAAAGTCCAAGGAAAAATATGATAAAAAAAGTCCATGAGTAAGAATATACTAATATTCATGCAATTTACTTGTAAAAAAAGATAGTTTGGTCATTTACATAGGGAGGAGTGTATTTTGTAGTTTGAATAACTCCCAAGGCGTAAAATGGTAATCTCAAGATTTCCTAAGGTGAAATAGTCATGTCCAAGATTAAGCCTTTAAACTAAATAATAGAGTTTAACATGGTCGTATGATAATTAAACATAATGTACTAATATTATTTTACTTAATAAAATATTCAAAAACAATATAGTAGTTCTTTTATATGTAATGGCTTTATCGTCATTTCCTTCCCTTTGAGAGTAATATAATCCTACATGTAGTGGGGTTAAATAACCAAGTAAAAGCATATTATAGGGTCAAACCGTTAAGGGTAGCAAGTACAAGGGTCAGAGTCTAATGAAAGAACGAAATTTAAAATCTTGTTTGAATCTGTATGTTTTTAATATATGTTAGTAGGCATTAGAAATTCTTCTAAGTTTCTCACACCAGTTGTTCTCTTTGTCCTTCTATGTGATAACATAAATGTGTTCAAAAATGTATCAATGGATATCGTGCAAACATGGTAGATTTAACGTCATTGATACTGACAAGATAAAAAAAATGTGAGGTAAATCATTGACGTGATCCCAAGAAGAGAGCACAAATACTTTGATCAAGACAATCCAAGCCCATTTGGAAAACTTGGATGAGTGTTCCAATTTTATTCATGTGAATTGCAATAATTAGTTAATGGTCTTGGAGCACCGTTACGTAGTACACCAACACCAAGGGCGGAGGCAGGTGAGTACAATAGTGGTCAAGTGACCACTCCAGCCCAAAGTTTTCACCAGGGGAGTAGATCTACTTTGCATCATTAAGTTGTTATTGACCACCCTTTAGACTCTCAATTTGCCCCATCTAAATGAAGATATTTTGGTCCTGGGTAAATTTAGGGTGGCTATAGGCTTTCTACCATTTCGGTCTTGAAGTTTTCCGATGTGGGACAACTAGAAAGACTTGTTATGAAGCTTTCACATGACTTAGGAGTTCTTGTTTGTATCCCTCATTGAAATTTTACAAGGGACTCAATAACCACTCGGTAGGCTATAAAGCATTCTCACTGCCCCATTACAGCCAACCGCGCCTGCCTTAAACAATGACACACGACAACAATTAGTATTACTTTTGTGCATGTATGGTTCAACACATGAGCTCAACTCCTTAAGCAAAAGAGCTAAGAGATTAGACTCGAGCTTGAGCTTCTTCATTTATTTATAGGCCGAGTCGAGCTAGGACTCAGCGAATTGCCCATAGTTCATCTAGAGGCCGAGTAGCTAACCCATAGTAAATTTGACCGCCCTAATGAAAATTTCTGGCCATAGTATGTTTGACCACTCTAATAAAAATTTCTGGCTCTGCCCCTGACCAACACCCTCTAATCTCTATCATCAAATATTCATAAGAGGCTCATATACTTTATTTTATGTCTAACGTATATATGTGATGGTAGAGCTAGATTGGGCACCATGCGGCGCCGACATTGCTACAAGAGCATGCACCAGACAATTTTTTTGTGCTTTGATGCACATGCACTGCTTACTGCTAGTACAACATTGAACTTAGGGTTTGATCCAATGCCCGTAGTACTTCTTTAGAGTGTGAGGTCTACGACTCAATTCTTATCTCATAGTAATCTCAATTCATATGAGTCCAGATTAAATGGGCCTCCAATAGAGGGAATGAAAAGTTTATTGCCGAACAAAAACCAACAAAGAGTTCAGCCCACTTTCGGATGGCCCAGATAGACGCAGCCTATCAGCATCCAATGACCATCTTTGATGTTCTGCACTGAAAATTGAGAGGGCTTGCCCACCAAAAGTAAGTTTGGATTCTTTTGTTATATATTTGTTTTGGCAGTCATGGTGTCACTCAGCTTGCACAAACCTAATTAACTCCTCCTCAGTCCAATCAAAGGCAAGCCATCCGCACTGGGACTAAAAAATTTACAAGAAAACTTCTTGCTGCAAGGCCTCAAGAGGTTGTCAAATTTCGCATTCAAGATATATGGGTTTTAACATTCATGCTATTACCACTTAAATTACCCTGGGTTAGATAGAATTATTTTTCTCCCATTATGAGAGTTCTAGTTGTGGTGGCGGCATTCGGCATAGCTATCCGTTTGTTAGTACTTATAAGTTAGCTTTTTAAATTATTGGCTTAAAAGGCTTAAAATAAGTTAGCTTTTGCTAGTGATTATTCAAAGTGTTAAGAAGCACCTTCTATTAGCTTTTCTTAAGAAAATAACCTAAATAAGTTACTCAGATTATAAGTGCTAACAAATGGTCCACTGTCTAGACACGATAATGCAATTTAATATACATCGTTTATATATCAATCGAGAAAGGATTACCTATGTATTTGTCTAGTCCATAAACTACACGTAACAAATGAGCATTGATTGGTTGAATTAATCAAAGAAAGATCAATATTTTGCAACAGGCAGTTTTTGTATCCTCAATATCTTATTATTTGAAAACATTTCAGGAATTAATATGTTGGCATCTATGTTGGCATCATTGAAGTCGAATTCGTTTCGTTCTCTGAGTCAAATTGCAAGTGATTCTCATCCTGCGACGATTGAGGAACGAGGATACCAGATTCGGGGTCTTTTGTCTTCCCTGTCATTCTTTTCCGCCACCATCTTTTCAGATCTAGTCTCTTTTAGGATGACAATTACTTCCACTCCGTCCCTATCCCGATCTGAGCGGGTATTCTGCGATCCGATAAGTAAATAGGGTGGGATTGCTTCCCTCGTCCCGTTTTAACCAATTCGACTCCGATTATAGTTAATATTTTTATTTGTATATTCCTATATAGATTTCATTGCTTTGATATCATAAGAGCAAAATATCCAATAATAAATCACTAGTTCATGTCTTTGAATTTTATTATTTTTTAACTATCATCAATCATCAATGAATATTTCACATAGCCACTGCTTCGAAACCCTCTACTGCCTCCATTTTTCAATTTCCATCTGGCTTGCGGTGGGGGATTTCAACGACCATCATTGGCTTCAATCCACACCTCAAGAGGACCAGATCCGTGAAGCTCACGAGATCTTAGGGTGGATAGGCGATCCCTTCGGCAAATAAGTGACCAGAGTCGTGGCGGCGGCTCTAGCGACATATCTGGCAACGGGAGGTTCATTTTTTCCCCTTTTTGGTTTGTTTTCTTGGTTAGCTATTCCCTGCGTGGAATCCTTGCCACCTTCGGAGGGTGGTGGTTCTTTATACTCAGTGTATTCTTATCCGAACCACATAGATAACCCAATTATTGGGAGTTTCTACTCTTCGATAGGCTCCGGTTTGGGGTTTGTAGCCTTTTGGACGGTTTTTTAGTAGTAAAATATTACTGAGTTTGATAAAAAAAAATATATCAATATATTGTTTTTTTTTTATCAAACCACGCTAAAGAAAACAAAATTAGTGAAAATTGCTACAGTAAATGAGGAACCGATTATTCTCCGAACCTAATTTCCCCCGCTTGGATTCCGCCCCACCCCATTATCATCCGTAGTGATCTCAGATCAAGACTGCACTCGATGTTGTCTACCACGTTTTTTGTGCGTATGGGGGTGCAGGGACCATTGCAGAAGGCTACAAAAGAGTACAAACCTAAAAATTAAAATTTAGTGGTTCTTTTCCTTTCAATAGTTTTTTGCTTTTTCTTCCTGCTTTGAGAACCCTTCTTCTTTTCTTTTCTTTTTTTTTTTTTTTGCGTTGAGAGCCTTCAGACTTTATACAAGGTGTTTTCTTCATCATTAGATAGAGATCTTTTCTCCATTTAGGGGGGTTTATTGTAATCAATTATTTTTTTTTTTTGGAAAGCTATTGTAATCAACTTTATCCTCACAATTTTGCGGTTAAATTTGAAACTCGTACGTGTCGTCTATTCTTTGTATCTAAGGAAGACGAGATGTAAATGTTTGCTTAGCTATCAATATTCAACCAAGCTGAATTTTTGCTACGGCTGAATAGAAGCGAAGCTATTGTGGGACCCGAGGAACCCTCGGCCTTTGCTGGGTCCCTCCTTATTAATTTTGTGATGACCCAATAATTCTTATTAGCCCAATTTTGTTTTGGCCCAAAAAAAATTTAATTTGTGGGCTTTTTTGTGGGTAAAAGATTCTACACATTTTTTGTTAAGTTGGAAGCACATGTGTAGCACATGTTTGGTTAGCTTCCCTTGGATGCCAAATAGCCTTTTTTTTTTTGGTTAAGTGGTCTTGTATGATTGTGTGCTAAGGTCCAAAAGGAGGAGCTCCAATTTCAACCAGTTTTGCTCTTGGTTCAATCACAATCAGCTTGTACTTGATCTGGGATTGTTTTGTCCACTGCTTTTGGGTTTCCATGTGCAGCAGTTTGGAGTATTTGGTCCACCCAAATTTTGTGAGATTTTATCTCTTGTTGATTGTAATTTGTTGAATATGCGTTTGTGTGTTTGTGAGATTTTTGTATTTCTTGTTAATCCATTTGTAAAAACTTTGGTGATGGTAGAATCGGACTTCAGTTCCGTAGATGTATCTCAATTTTTTCGGTGAACTAGGAAAAAATCACTTGTGTCTCGCTTGCTTGTAATTTGCGTATTTCGGTTCTATTCATTGCAATTCTTTTTATTCCTCTGTGATTTATATGAATTGTGAGAATTTGGTGCTATTTTTCCCGGCCCCACACAAATAAAAAAAATTACCAAAGTTAAACAATGAGAACAATTTTCATTTTGAGTACATTATAATGGTAAGTGATACCGTAAAATAATACTAATACTGCGTGCCGTTGAATGATGTTAAATCAATAATTGCTCGAGATTAGTTCTTCAAATTATCAAAATCCAACTTAAATGACCGAATTTAAAACCATCCTAACAAATTTTTTTTATAACTCGCCCCCCGTCGACTTTTTTTTGGGTGTAAAAGATAGAAAATTCGTTAATCAAACGCTACCGAGTACGAGAAAATACAACTGAAAAATGAAAATTATAAAGTACAAACAGAAAAGACCAAAACAACAAAACCGAATTAACCGAAGGAAAACATCCAACGTAATGGCTAATTCAGTCTCCGTTGATTTGCCAGAGAACCCCTTACGACTTTAATTCGAGGAGCCCAACAAACTGATCACCGTCGCTCGAACTCGAACGATGTCTTAATTTACACAGAAGCATGTGTAGTCAGCCTTTCAATTTGTGAAAGAGATCGAGAACCAAGTTAATTTGCTAAGCATGCTATCAGGTTCTAGGGCTAGGCAACCTAAGGCCTCCTTTGGCAAAAAAACTTAAACCAGATTATTGGTTTTTTGGGATACAAAAACCAGGGTGCTTTGGGTAAAAAACTTAATCCAAAAAACCAGAGTGCTTTGGGTAATAATCCAATAATCCAGATTATTTGTTTGTCTTTATTCAAATTTTTTTTGCGTTCGTTAGTTTTGCATCAAGATTTTGTGGTTTCTGGATTCCTCTCGACGAGACGAATCTAACAAGTACAAAATCTTGATGCAAAACTAACGAATGCAAAAAAAAATTGAATAAGGACAAACGAATAATCCAATAATCCATAATCTGGATTATTAGCCAAAGGAGGGAATAATCTGGATTATTAGCCAAACCGGTTTTTTGGATTATTTGAGAAAAAACCAAAAAACCAATAATCTGGTTTAAGTTTTTTTGCCAAAGTAGGGCCTAACTTGTATTGGATGGGATAGCTATATAGAGGGAGGGGTAGTTGCCGCCCTAGTTTCAACAAAGAATATTTATTTAACTAATGTGTAAATAGATTAGGGGGTGATTTGGGGAAAAAACCAAAAACGGATTATTGGTTTTTTTGTTTTGTCTTTACTCAATTTTTTTTTTTTTTTTTGCATTTGTTAGTTTTGCGTCAAGATTTTGTGATTTCTGGATTCGTCTCGACGAGACGAATCTAACAAGTATAAATTTATGGTCAAAACTCAAATTCTTTTGAATAAAGCCAAAATTGTACCAATAATCCAAGTATTTCGGCAATCATCGGTATCCGATGAACTTGATATTCTACAAAAGTAAAATGACACCGGGACATAACCCAATTATTTAAGGGGTGTTTGAGAGCTTCATTTTCAGTTGTTCATTTTCTACTTTTTGGATTATGATCAAAATGTATCTTGAATATGGTAGAGTGTTTAGGAGCAATGTGCAAAATGCATTGTGCATCAAGAATAGTGTTTCAGGTATATGTGTAACATACATTTTATAGGTTTATTTGTTAATCAAAATTAGAAAAGTGAAAAATACGAAGTAAAAAACCTCCTCCCAGCCTACTTTTGGCTTCTCATCTATAATGTCAAATTTGGAGAATGAACACCCAAAACTTAAAATGAGAAGTTGAAAATGTGAAAATGAATCAGCCAAACAAATGTGTGATGGAAAACGCAATTAGAGCACCACGTTGCGGTGCTTCCGGAACAAATAATGTTACTATCTCGGATCGACAATAGGACCTGACCTAGGCTTTTTCAATTTTCTGAATAATAACTCCACGTAAACATGGCAGTTTTTATTAATTCACGTGATTAAAAAAAAGTACTACCAAGTAGCGTACAGAATATAAATTTGAAAATTTTGACTTCAAATATTAGAAAAATCCCACTTGATGGCTCCTCAAAAAACCCAAAATCAAATTAAAAAAACCACCTCGAAATCTCCTTCTTCATCAAACTTAACGACCCCTGTTTGACTCGAACCAGAGAGATCACCAGGGTCTATCTATGTCGACAGCAAGATCGATTACCCCTTGTAGTTTGACCAATTTACAAATCAAGCCCTGTTCCAAATCTGAAACTTTCATCTGCAATCCCAGCTTGCGTTCGGTGAGCTTGAAACAGAGTGAGAGATCTTGTTTCGCTGCTAATGGAGGAGGGTTGAGGTATCTCAGCAGTGGCCGGGGATCGCGGAGGGGCAGAAATGGAAATATGTAAGTCTTCTTTCTCAGTTCTCCAAATCGCCTGTTTTTGTTTTCGTTCTCGGAAACAGCCTCTCTGTTTGTTGCGTACATTAACACTTTCCAAACCCCATATATGCGGGAGCTTTGTGAACTGGGTACGTCCTTTTGTTGTTGTTGCTATTGTTGAAACTGTGTCCTAATTTGCAGGGACTTGGTTGTGTATAGTAGCAATGTCGAACCAGGAGCTCCTCTTCCTTCAGACCCTTCTTCAAATTCCTGGTAAGTGGACCCTTCTTCAAATTCCTGTAATCATGATAGGATCCTCAAAAAGAGTGATGCAGATTCGAGTTTTAGCGTTTCAACGGCGCAAGGAAGCTGATTGGTGAGATCCCTTAGTAGGTTGCACCACCGACCGACCTCGGTCTTTTGAGAAGGGTTTTAATGCTAGGAAAGGAAAATTCATTCTACTAAAGAATAATTTTTTATTTTACTGGAGGAACTTTAAAGCACCTTTATTTTTTTCCCTTCATTCAATATTTGTAAACTTGTTTTGATTATATGGAAAAAAAAGTACATATTTTTTAATTTTTTTCTTATGAAATCAACAGCAGAATGGCATGACGGTGTCGTTGTTTTGTAATTGAAAGGCATTCTGAATTGGTTCTTTGTATTAGATTTTGAACTTTAAAGCTCAAAATGCAACTTCCTTTAGTGGCATTAAATTTTAGCCTAACTTTTATACTCGGTTCTTTTCCCCCCCTGTTTATCCATTTTAATTCTTTCCTTCCCCCCAGTGGTGGACAAGATTTTTTAAAAATAATTTTAGTTTTTCTACAGTAAAATTTAATATTTTTGTCCCTTCGAAATTTGATAGTTTTGTGTTAGTCCCTTTAAACCCGTTCTGCAACACCTGATTTAAGGTTTACAAGGATGCATAAAGACAGGTTGTTCCACAACGGAAGCACACATTCTTAAATCGGGTCGTTCCAAGCAATTTTTCCAAACTTAGATTGGGTGTCAATGTGATTCTTAAGTCGGGTCGTTCCAACCAATTTTCCCAACTTCAATGGAACGATTTGTCTTAAAGCCCTTTTGGCTTAAGTCAGTCATTGCGGAACGGCCAACTTTCTCGATCATAACTTCTGCAAACCGAAAATAACTTTGTATTTGGGCCCCTCTTTATCAAATTTCAAGGTCTAACACTTCTTTTTTTTTCTTAAAGCCCTTTTGGCTTAAGTCAGTCGTTGCGGAACGGCCAACTTTCTCGATCATAACTTCTGCAAACCGAAAATAACTTTGTATTTGGGCCCCTCTTTATCAAATGTCAAGGTCTAACACTTCTTTTTTTTTCTTAAAGCCCTTTTGGCTTAAGTCAGTCGTTGCGGAACGGCCAACTTTCTCGATCATAACTTCTGCAAACCGAAAATAACTTTGTATTTGGGCCCCTCTTTATCAAATTTCTAGGTCTAACACTTCTTTTTTTTTACTTGTGTTTACCGTTGATAGGAAACACAAGTATACAAGATAATCACCTAGAAGTAGCATCGATCTGTATTAAATTTCTCAGTCCAACACTACTTCGCCCTCTCCAACATAATGACCTATGTTTTCACTGGTATTCGAGCAGGAGAGGATGGGTTGTGGGAGCTCTAATTTCCATCATACTACCCTTCCTGGGGAACAAATGGGGACCATTGTTCAAATTGAGCAGTAAGCATCCATGTCCTTATTATGAGTTTCAATAATATGTGCATTTTGGACGCCATTTATATTTTGAAAAAACCTTAAAACGGGAATTGATATCTGATCGGCAGAGGACGTTGAACAAGTGGCGGAGAGAGCAGAAGAGATATCGGAAGCGATTGAGAAGGTAGCGGAGAAAGTGGATAAGGTGGCAGAAGACGTGGCTGAAGATCTGCCGGAGGGTGGAAAGCTGAGAAAGGCCATTGAGTCCGTCGAGAAAGCTGCCGAGGAAGTAGACAAGGCTGCCGAGGTAGCACATAAGCTCATTGACCAGGTAGGTCTTTTTACCTAATAAACTTCCTTGTGTTTATCTACCACACGACACAACCACCTTCCAAAATTGGGTTTGTTGGCTTGACGACCTTTTGCTTTCCCCTCGTCCGGAGCCTGCCGTGGCAGCAGGGGCTCGCCTTAGAGTGGCGTCACCCTTGTCAATTCTGAAAAAAATAAGAGAGCTAGAAAACCGAGCCCCTCGCAATTGGAGTCTCCGTTAACCTCTTATGACACATATGCAGGGGCCAGTGCTGCAAATGAGCTTGGCTCGAGAGGAGCTTGCTTAAACACGACTCAAGAGAATAGAGTGGCTCGAAGCAAGCTTGTCTCAATAGCAGCTCGCAAGAACTCGACTTGAGCGATAAGAGAAGCTCGATTGAGCCATATCTTCCATCTCGTTTTCAAAACGAGCCAAGCCCGAGCTAATTGCAGCTTGGCTGAAAGGGCTTGCGGGCCCGCCCATCCAATGTGTGCATACATACATTCATGCCTTCATGTATTGAAAAAATTTCAACTTCATGGGATTTAGTAGCCTGTTGGCACATTGATGGAACCTGGAATGATCTATAATGAACCACAAAGATGGACCACAAAGATGCCAGCGATAGGGAAGGCAAGGGCTGGTGAGGATCTACATATTCGATGTGGGACTAGTTGAAAGCAGTAAATGCAAAAGGAAAGTTCATATTCGATCCGTCGCAAATGAACCCGAGTCTAACTCAAGCTCACATTTCAAAGCTCGTTTCGAGCCCGAGCTGAGCCTTTTTCTAGCTGAGCTCGAGAAGTCCAAAGCTTTGTTCGGCTTGTTTACATCCATAGTAGTGGGCACGAACCAGTCGAATTGGGCTGACACCTGTAACGCTCAACTCAGCTAGGCAAAATATCAGTCTGGCTCTCAGGGGTGCCAAAATTGAATCTAGTCCTATGAGGTTTGGCTAGGGGTGCAAACCAATTGAATTGAACCTAGTCCTATGAGGTTTGGCTTGGACAGATAAAATATCGGTCTGGCCCGAGTTCACGTCGTCTACAATTTTTGATCCTCGAACTCGGCTCATTTGAGTTCAACGAACTGAATCAAGGTGAACTAAGACTCGAGTTTAGCTCATTTAAAATTTTTGATCCTCGATTTGGCTCGTCAAAGCTTGTTAAGCTCAAATGAGGCATACTCAAGCTTCGAGCTCAGTAATTTTTTGTTGTTGTTGTATCGCAATATGTCAATGTTGCTTATATAAACCTAAAAATTTGAAATTTAAAATCCATCATAAACATCACCAACAAAAGCCTTATAAATATCTCTATAACAATACATATGAACCCCAATAAACTACTACCATCTATAATGAATAGTCGTCCACAAAATTATTACTACTTATCTTTTGATCTGAGGTATGCGAGTCTAATCGAAGTGAATATTCTTAGGTTTCAGCCCGGTTTGAGTTTTGTTTGCTTAGTAATCAAATCAAACAATAACTAACCATTACTGAGCTGAGCCTAAAATAGTTCACGAACGGCTCAGCTTGGTTCATGTGAAGGCTACAAGCTTGCAGCCTTATACATATGACTCCTTAAAAATTGGAAAATAGCCTCTAATACTCGGGCTGCACAAAAAATCCATTGATCCGCAAATCTCATCCGGACCAAACCGATCCGTGCTTTTTGGATTTCAACAAAACTATGATGATCATTTTGATAGGAACAATCAAATAAAAAGGTGGTCTGTCCAACATTGAATTCAGTTTATTTATGCCTAGGTTGGTTTTTTATTGGTACAACTTTTTTCATGTGGATTTATGAAAATGAAAATGCAGGTTGAGGAAGTAGATAAAGAGGTGGCGTCTTTAATGGAACCAGTCAAAGATCAAGCCAAGGAGACAGCAAAAGAAGCATCTGACCAAAAAGTAACAGAGTCGGAAAATAAAAAAGACTCATGATATATGAAAAGTAGACCTGTCGCGATTCGAATAAGGGTAATTCACTAGGAACCCCATAGGCTCGGGTTCGACTCCGGATCGTGACTAGGAAGTCTCGTAACAAGGGAGTCAGTCGTAGGCAAAAGACCAATTTGATTTGTATTTTTAGATAGGTAGGTGAGGATTAGGGGTTTTGGATTTGCAAATGCAATTCACTTTTGTTAGCTCTGGTTTATTGTTGGAACTATGAGTTTATGTGTATACCCTCCTAAATAATTCAGAGGGACTTATGAGATATTGCACTAAATTTAAACTTCTAAATAAGGGTTTCACCAAAAAAAAATGACAATGTTTGAATGAATTACACAGTCTGCGATCTTAGTTTATTGGATATCTTTTTCTTGCGATGGAGCCAAGGCCGGTTCTAATTTTTCGGGGTCCTAATGCAAAAATCAAACAGGGGGAATTTATGAATTTTTTATAAACAAATATAAAATTAATCGATTACCTTTTACTTTTAGTAAAATACATACAAATATTGATAAAGAAGAAAAAGCTGATTATCAAAAACAAAAAAAGTTCACCAACAATAAAAAAAAAATCTCGAAATAATAACCGGACAATACAAGATTTCAAAATAAATTACTTAAATATATCACCATAATTACTTAAATATATCACCAATCCGGGAAGAAAAAAAAAAGAAGAGCAGCTCCAAATTTCAAAGCACAACTTAAAAATCACTCTTTTCGCAATTTTAGTATCAAAAGTATTAATTATGCCCGCACAATCCATCTTATTCGCCATCTCAAGTCCTAATTCAACTTTTCTGTGGAATTTTATAATGGGTACTAACATAAGAGTCCCTAAAATTTGTTTTTTTCTTGGGCTTAAAGTGGAGCTCTGAGAGCCGCAGAGCCGGCACTAAATGGAGCAAAGGAAAGAGAATCGATTCCTAATTACGTGAGGATTTTAACGGTAACGCTAAGTAGTTTACCCAGAAATTATCTAGAATTTACAATCAGTGGTTCAAATTGTAGGTATTGTTTACGAGTATGTAGCACTGCTGGGAAGTCATTGTTAGAGGAAGGGTTCTGGAACCAAATTGGACTACCCCATTCCTCTCCAAACGTACACAATCTTTTGGAGATGGCATTTGTTCCAAATGGTAGCTAATATATGTTACTTACTACGTACTAGTTTTTAAAACAATTGTCACATGGCTAAAGAAGGCCTTTTTGTGGTGAGTGCAATTGAAGTTGCAAGGAACTTATCTTTCTCTCAGTTAATTCCTACAGATCAAGTAATCCTAAACGTCTTAAAGTTGCAACCCTATTGCTTAAAATCAACACCCATGTGAACCATTTGAGTTTGATTTTTCATCATAACAAGCCTGTGATGAAAAAATCTAGATTATCAGTCAGGTTCCGGAGGGTATTCTTCTGATAGATTATCTAAATGAAAAAACCATTTTGTCTTTATTAAAAAAGATTCTAATTTACGTCAAACTTTTTAGGTTCGTCTCGACGACAGTAATCGAAAAAGTATTCGTAGAACCAGAGCAGTCCAAGGGCGCCGATGCTAATTGGAAATGCTTTGCACATCATGGCCTCATCGTATCTGTAGAACCAGAGCAGGTCCTTGGGTTAAGCCTTCAGAGGAGAGGGATTTTGTTTTCGTCGAGCGGTAGGGGTCTGACGGTCTCCTCGGCTTGGCAAGACTTTCGTTCGCCTGTCCGGACACCACAGACAATCACAAAGTAACTAGAGCTGTGTTACTGTAATGTAGGATATGCAGGCAAAGGTGGTTTTGTTCCCAACACAATGAAAAATTGGATCGACTACTAGTAGATCTAGGAGGTGTTTGGGAGCCTACTTTTTAGCTTTTCATTTTTAATTTTTTGGCTTTTTGGCTTTTTGGATTATGATCAAAATATGTTTTGAATTTGAGAGGAGTGTTTGGAAGAAATGTGCAGAATGCATTTTAAAAAGAAATAGTGTTTGGGAGAATAATGATGAGAATGAGTTATGGATTGGTTGTTTACCATTTTACCCTTGTTTATTTATTATGGTACTTAAAATGTGTACGGATATTGTTTAGCAAGTTCTAAAGTCATATCGGGAAATATTTTTGTAAACGTGTCCCATTATGAGTTTTTTTTTTATCTTGTTGCCCTCTGTTATTTATTATTGTAGTATAAAAGTGTGTATGTACAAGGTCTTTACACATTTTTTAAAAATATATTGTTAAATACTGTCTACTTCTTCCACTTAATAAATTCTTGTGTTCCATATTTAAAAGTCTCCACTATGTATTTTTTTTCCTAATTACGAAGAATTAAATATAACCAAGTACCAACCAACTAATGGCCAAAAAAATGGTTAAATTATAATAACGATTAACTCAAATCCAACTAAAGGCAAAAAAAAAAAACCAACCTACAAAGCATATAGAATTAATCTGGAAAAAAAAAAAAGACTACCAAATAAAGGGGAAAAAGGGAAAAATTGTAGTACACAAATTAAAATAGTCGTGTACTGGAAAAGTCAAGTAAGGAGATAAACATTTACATCAGTAAGGTTTTGTTATTACTAGAAAAAGAGGAGGACAATTGGGTCTTTTCTTATGATGTCAAAATGAAAAGGCAAAACCAGAATGGGAAAAGCACCTCTGGTGCTACTTCTGACTTTTCTTCTCCTTCATCAAAAACAAAGAAGGAGTTTTTGTAGAATGTATTATGAGGGTAGTTTCCCAAACAGCCAAAACTAGAAAAAGAGAAGGTGAAAAGGTGAAAAAAACCCAGCCAAACACCATCCTAATAAAAGGAAAGTTCTAACAAACGTGATAGATTAGCGGTTAGATTGTTAGAATACAAAAGAATACAAACTATTTTGGGACAATCATTATTTTACGCCTCATGCCATTTAAAGAGGCATCCCGACAAACATTTGTAAGATCGTCACCACTGTATCCCTCTGTTCGACGAGCTATTTCATCCATATCTACGTCGGAAGACACCTGAAAATAGGCGACAAATAAAAAGGCGAAAAAAGAACCATCAAGCCTTACGCAGGTAAATGACTACACGTAGATGATCTTATGCTTTGCATTCAATTCTATAAAAGCATGTGCTTCTTTAATTAGTACTAACTAGTTTTATGCCACGTGCTTCGCACGTGACGGCGTGCTCATTGGTTATGATATTGGTTATTATAGTTTAATTATTAGCATTCCTTATTTTGACAAATTCAGGTGAAACTCAGTCTTCAGACTATTCTATTTCAGGAACTGCGCACAAATACAGAAAACTTCTCATGAGATCATGGGAAAGATTTGTATGTTATTCATCAACCGGCCACCAACTTATGGTCATGGACTTGCTTCCTTGCTTGTAAAGTACGATTGAAATTCTAGGCCACTTCTACTTTATTCGTTAAGTAGATATTGTAAGACTGCTTTTTTTTTTTTTTTTTTTTTTTTGTTCTGGTTTTTGGAGTAGTTTTAACTATTCTGTTCTTCGCAAGCCACCCGGCTTCCACTGAGCACACAAATGGAAAACTACAGTATTTTTCTTTTTTCCCTTTAGTGGATGATTTTATCTTTTTCCATTTGTGTTCAATGAATTTTTCTCGAAATACAATTGTGAAATTTTTTTTTTTGGAGCTAGAATACCGATAAGATGACAGATTATAGGGCATTCATGTTAGTGAAAAAACCGGACCAAACGCCCACGTTGCCTTTAATTTTTTCACCTCACTAAAGAGTCGATGCTTTGAGTTAGACCCATATCAATAGGCAATCCGCTCACACTTCCAAAATTTATGCAAAAAAGATATGGTAGCTATTTTGGGACAATCATTATTGGTGCGAGTTGAAATCCAGACTGGGTTAGAATAGAACTGGATGTAATTGAGAAAATGAGAAGTATCAATAACCTAGCTTTTTTTGCTTAAATCTTGTCGGATTCTATAATCTGAAACAAATGTAACATATCGGATTCTAAAATAGGATGTATTTATCAGTTCTCATATTGTAGAATCCAGTAGGCATGTTTGACCGGTACGCTATTGATACAAAGGGTACTCAGGAATTAGAGGAGCTACTGCCTTGGTGTTGTACTGGTATGCTACTGGTACAACTGGATTCAAAGTGACATTTCACAAGGGTTTAACTTGTCGATTGTATAATCGGAAAGAAATGTAAGTTGTCGGATGGTAAAATCTGAAACGAATTTATTTTTTTGGATTATAGAATATGATGTATTTATCAAGTTTCAGAGTTTAGAATCCGATAATGGTATTGGGACTTCTTAATCTCATCCTCCAACGCGCTGTTGTTTGTTCATGGATCCGCAGTCTATCCATTTAATCCCAAACAAAGAAAAGAGCCATCAAATTCATATCAATTTCCAGTTCCTTTATGAAGTCACAAACTTTCAAATGAAAGCCAATAAGCCATGAATTTTTACCCCAAAAAAATCATCACTAAAAAGTGTGAAAAATCTATACATTCAACGCCAACAAACTTTGCATGTGGTACAGTTCAACTGGTGGTCTAGTTCAACTTTTGCATGTGGTCCACTTCATCGTTATAAGATCTTACATTTCTCTTCTTCATCTTGACTTGAGGATGCGCTCAAAGAAGAACCGGGAGAAGGTTGGTTTGTCACTTGGACTTGGCACTTTAGAAGTTGGTCTACGATTTGGCACAGCAATAGGTTTGCGTGCTCTAGTACCTTGCTGCTGCAGCTGCAATTAAAGGTTGCAAAAAAAATAGAAAGACACAATTTAGTTGCAAATCAAAGAAAGTTGAGGTGGAATTTGGGTTTTGATATATAGATTGTGCTACTACAATTTCTTAATGTCAATGTGAATCATGAGAGCTATCACTACAAGGAACGAAACAAAAGAGAAAAAACAACTCAAACAACAAACGAACAAGATTAACAAAAGCAGTATCGGGGAAGAATAAGATCTAGCATGGCCAAAAGACAATCGAAGGGAGCATTGTCCTTGGAATGTCATACCTTCTTGAATCTCAACTTTGCATATTTTGTTTCCAGTGATGAATGTTATCTCCTACAACTTCAAACTTCCAATCAGATCTTTCAGATGGCCTTCAAAGTCCTGCTAGACAAAAATCAATTTTCAGTACGATTATTCACGCACCTGTGCGTGGAAATAATACTGGAAAATCTATATTGGCCTGGACATCCTTGCTCATGTCCAAGAAAAGGAATGAAAAAAAGGGAGAAAACTATTACCAATCGCAGCAAGTTATCTGTAGTGTATTGGCATGCAAATCTAAATCTCAAACAATGATTCTCAATAATTCTAGACCAACACGAAGTGCGCAAATCACCTGAAGGCCTCATCAAGGGAAGACAGATGAGGAGTTACTTTCTTTTTTTTTAATCAAAACAGAAGCGCAAATCTAAAATATGAGCACCTGAATGATTAAAAAAGGAACAATATAAATCATAAAAAAAAAGTTCAATTCTAATTGTCGGGCAACCTGAAACAACATCCAACACACCGAATCGGCCCATTAAATTAACTAAGCACACAGAATCGGTGTTGTTTCTCACAAGCAGAATGAAATTGATTGGCATTGGTATGAAAGCAGATCCAACACAACAAAAGCCCCTCCCTTAAACCCATATCCTTTAGTTTAATGAAGTTCAATTAAGTCACACGTTGATCATAGTCTCATACGAAATCATCGGAGTCCAATATGCTAACACCAGAATTGAGTCTTAGTTTAAACCTATTGGAAATTCTTAATAAAAAAATTTACACTTGACAGGATGCCTCACAATTGACTGCCGAAATTCATAATCTTAAGGCATAATCAGAAAACAAAACGGTGTTCCTCTTGCTTAATTGCAACTTACACCTTATACCAATGTGTCTTTGTTTTCAAAGCCCACTATCATCCTAAGCATGTGTAGCTGAACCATAAATAGGAGCCGAAAATGGTACCGTCTTAAATTGCTTCAGTTGACTATTCATTCATTGCCATTGCAATGAATCTAAAGCTTGTTGGTGAAGGTCTTTGCCTCCAGCTGCTAATACATTAAAACCTGGAAGCAAAACAAGGTATGTACCTGGCTGTGAGTGAACTAAATCGAGTTTCACATGTATGATATAAACAAGACCCGCAACTCAAGCAAGATAAAGAGCAAGAAACATAGAAATCATACTTTTTGGATATGAATCTATAGAAGCTTCCCACTAAAGTTGATGCCCACTCCAATCAGTTATGACGCCTCCAACACCTTCTATCATGGGTATTACCGAAAAATAAGCAGTATCATTAATGCCGTGGCAAACTTCAGTTATGACGCCTCCAACACCTCACACTCCTCACACTCCTAATCTGCAGTTGAATGTCTCCCAATTTCAGCCTATAAGCCAATACAATAGACTGTTAAAATGTGTTTCACTAATCAACTTTGCAAGAATATGTTAGCACATGGGTGACGCGAATAAGATATAAATCCCACATTGGGGGAATCTTTATACTCTCCATCACAGACTTAAATGTTGTCATTTCAAATGGCGAGTAAATCGCCGGCCTATATGAAGTCAAACCTACCACTTGAATTAGCTTTCA
This sequence comes from Vaccinium myrtillus, assembly GCA_016920895.1. Classification (NCBI taxonomy): domain Eukaryota; kingdom Viridiplantae; phylum Streptophyta; class Magnoliopsida; order Ericales; family Ericaceae; genus Vaccinium; species Vaccinium myrtillus. The sequence continues at coordinate 6,177,086 of CM029274.1, forward strand.
GAAATAGTAGGGGCATTTAAATTGTGAATATTTCACCTCATGTGGCAACTAAATATTAATGAAGAACCCCGCATTACTAAATTGCAAAATAGGAGGAAAATTTGAATTGTAAAACTGACTTCCTTTAACCTTTAACCATTAGTTTGCTTGCCATGTTAGGAGGAAGCATCTTAAGTGTGTAATGACCTCTCCAATGCATTGGTGTAATGAGAGGATCTTAAGCCACATCAGGGTATCCTCCAGAAACGAATAGGGTAATTGGAGCTTTGACCCCATCAGGTTTTATTGTCCAACATTTTTTCCAAAGTTCAATCGTCGGTAACATCGATATGCACAAGAATAAAACTTAAAAAAATGGAATTACACGTACATATTGCTAAGTCACAGTGGGCTCATGGTTCAAGACCACTACCGTACGCAATTAAACATTTCCTTACCAATGCAGATTTGTAGAGTTTTCAATGCAAGCGCAATGTAGTTCTTTCAATGAGATTTTGGTATGGAGGATTCAGCATACCTCCTGGGTGTCCAAACGGTGCCATGCATCATCGTGATCTATACAAGTGAGCACAATCAAACCACAGGACAGAAGAACAACACCCACTCCACAGAAAATGAACCATGGGATCCTGCCACAGGTAACAAGTTGGGCTGAATAGTCAAGAAGGATAAAAATAAAAGGTAGATAAACAAGTCAATGGAAAGAATAATTCTTTCTTTTTCTTTTTGATCTGGAAAAGTAGTTCTTTTTTAAGATCAGGAGTTTTACTTGTTGAACAGTGTCATGCATCTTTAATCCGACAAACCACATAACTATAACACTATGTTGCACATGGTCCTTACATAGCATTAGGCCTTATCAGACTTGAGGTACGCAAAAAATGCAGAAAACTGTTGTTGAATCAAAGACTCTTGCTCTTACAGAGCTCCCTTACTCTCCATAATTCGAAAGGGTCAGCAGAAGAAATTCCAAGTCAACCCCAGATGAACGCCATCCAAACTGGCCTGCTGTCTGGTGTTTCTGGCAACAACGGGAACCTCGTTCTGGGGTTCCTCGATGTGGCTGTGAGACACACTATTGATGGAGTATACTCTTAGTACTTGGCCTCTTCACTTAATTCTATTTTCTTCATATATAACCTTACTCAGTCTCCCTCTATCAGCCAAACCACAATTCCCACAAAAAATTAACCATCCTATTGGCACTAACTTGTCGCGACAAGCATCACTGATGTTCCAGTGTTAAGAGAGGCATTTCACGTTGATAGGATTCTTGTACCCTTGCATCAGAATCAAATTAAAACATGCTACGGAACAGGATGTGATAAAAATTTCAGCCCTAACCAATTTTCTTAAGCTCTCTTTCTTTTCTTCTTCTCCATTTCAAAAAACTTATTATTTCGGTCTCAATATTCTACAACTGAAATACTGTTAATTATCTATGTGCAATTACAAGAAAAAGTAGTGTATAGCAACAGATTTCTGTGGCAATGAAGAAAATGAGTGCCATTCTTTATTCCAAAAAGGACTAAGTGACTTCTATTTTGAATGACATTTGCTGTTGTTGCAAGTTGTTTGTTTTATTTTTAACATAATAAATCACCAATCACAAGATACCTAACCATGTATTAGCATTGTTCATTTGTCGGTTGTTAACAACTTAACAAGAAGAAGTGAAAATTTAGGTTACGCACTACAGAATTTAACTGATGGCAGACTGGTAGAGCAAAGGTAAGACTTCAAAATCAAGCAAACCATGGAAGGTCTTCGAATGAAGCAGTAGATGCCAGGAGAAGAGCCCCAACACAAACACTGGCTATACCCCGAGATGCAATTTTTTGCCGCCTTAGCTCATTATGCTCCGCTGCGAAATTCACATTCAATCAGGTAAAATGTAACCCATTAGCAGATTCCACAAAAAAATCAACAGATCAGAAATCTCGAATATAAATACCGAAATTAGAAGTAATTCATGTCGAGAAAGATCGTCAAAATCTGTGTCAACGATAAAAAAAATATCGAGATTGCTGAGTTTGCTTTGAATCGGCTTCAAAAATGCCAGTAAAAGGTACTATCAGCAAGCTTTTTATACAGCGCCGTAGCAACAGTACTTGACAGACTCCATCGCCGTTTCAACAGTAGTACTCTTTACCTGATTTTTTGGAGATTTTCTTCACCTTTTCCGTTTTTTCCGTCTTTATATCTATAATTATAATGGAAGGTGTCCTTGCTCAGAAGAAAAAGGGTGAAAACAAGGAGAGATGAAGAAAAGAGGAACGAGAGATCATCTACCAGCGCGCCGTCTCAACAGTACCGAAGCCCCTAATTTTCTGTTCAGCCACACACTCACTGCACAGGTGATCGTACGCAAAATCCATTGCTTGCCGACAACGAAGAGGTAATTAGGATATACGAAAAAGAAGAAGAAAGGAGGAAAGAGGCTGCCCGCTGCCCCTTCCTTGGTCTGAAGCATAGAAATGGCAGACGAAGCTGCCCCAAAATCTGCCCGTCCTTCCCTCTTATTAGGTATAGGTTAGATAACATAATAAAAGGTGTCCGAGTACTTTCAGGGAAAATACAAGCAGAAACTTAGTGTAGGGGTGAGAGCATAAGAAGGCCAACTTGATGTAATAGATGAGGATTTCAACGTTATTCAAAGCAAGTCAAAGCAAGCATGACTATCTTTAAGGGCAGTACAGTTGAAATTGCCAAACATGAATGAAGCTACAAATAAGCAGTTTGAAAACTCATTTTTTTCTTCCATTTTCCCAGTTAGTTGCCTGGAAAACAGGGATGTTTTTTTATCAGCAGAGAAATTTCATTATCATCAAGATAAACAGACGGGAAAAAAATCCAGAGACGAGGGAGGAGTTATTCCAACTCGAAGATTTAAAGGATCGTATGCAGAATGTCTATTGAAGATGGTGGTATGGTACTTCCGTCACTTTCATCTGTTCAATCAAGCATTCATGGGGAAATGGCTATGGAGATAAGCTGGAGAAGGATAACTGACTTGGATGGTAGGACAGCACCTTTTCATTATTTCATGATGAGTTTTTTGAGCTACTCTGTGAAGTTAAAGATATTTTAACAAAATGGACAAGATGAGGCGGAGGCATGATAATTGAATTTCCACTCAAAATACTACCATTCATGGAATATACAAGATGTAGGGAATATTTTCCCTTGACAATTAGGATTAAAGCTGCCCAGTATGTGCTATGGGTTACTGAAACCTGAAAGCAAAATCAGATTACCTCAACAGTTCTCAAATTGATCCGTATAAGTTCCTTACGACTCTCAAAGTCTGGGAGAGGTATATATATTCTCTTTTCCAGCCGCCTCCTCCATGATGTCGACACACAAGCAGATCAAGCTATAGAAAAGAATGACAATGTAATAATCTGAATCAATCTCAGAGAAATATCTAGGGTTTTCAAGATAAAGAAAGGAAGTTACAGAATGCATAGAGAGAGAGAGAAAGAGAGAGGGAAAAACACTTTCCAACTGAATTTTTATTTCATTTCACGATGGTCTACAACTGAAGCCCTCTAGGCCTTTTATACTAGACACTTAACAGTCCAACTTAACAGAAAGATGACAGCGTTAATACAACTCACTAAGATATGTTTACAGCTCAGAAAAATACAACTGAAGATCACTATCTAACTAACTTCTAATACATTTCTAATGCCCTTTGTTTACAGGCCCTCTCAAACTCAGGGGGGGTGTCAATCACCCTGAGTTTGGTCTTCAAGAATTGAAAACGATCAACAGCTAAGGACTTAGTAAAAATATTAGCTGTTTGAGCTAAAGTACCAACATGCTGAACCGTAAGCAACTTAGACTGGATTTTCTCCCTTATGAAGTGATAATCAACTTCTACATGCTTTGTCCTAGCATGAAATATAGGATTAAAAGCCAGAGCGATGGCAGATTGATTGTCACACCATATAACAACCAATGATGTTAGCAGTGGGAGGGGGTGACACTAATGTCCAGGTTCCTTGGTTAATCAAAGCATCAAATTCCTCATTCATTGCTTGCTGCCAAACAGGATGTTTGACAGCCTCAGAAAAATATGTAGGTTCCACTGTAACAGGTGATTCAGTGGTATTCAAGGCACTCATTCCAAAATGAATCTTAGGCTTACTAATGCCATGTTTAGATCTAGTCACCATTGGATGTATATTATGAGAAGTAGATAACTGAGAAGAAGGTAGAGTTTGGTGAGCAGAAACAAGTGATGTAGAAGGTATATCAGAGGCAACTTGAGAGGAAGGAGTGGAAGTATTAGTGGAAGAAGAAGAAGATACAGTATTAGAATTAGACAGAGTAAAGGGAGTTATAGAAACTGTAGAATCAGTAACAGGAATGTCAAGATGATCATTAACAGGTGCAGAACTAGAAGAAGTGGAAGTAGTAGTGGAAGAAGAAGAAGATACAGGTGATGGAACAGTAACAGAAACAGTAATATCATCAAAATTAGTGAGAGGAACATTAAACTGTCTAGAAAATGAGTCAGACATTGAAACAACAGATTGTGAAGACAGAGAAGGATAGGGAAAATCAGATTCTAAAAATCTAACATGCCTTGAAGTATAAACCTTGGAAGTAACAGGATTATAGCACCTATAACCCTTAGTATTAGGACAATAACCAAGAAAGATGCAGTGTTGTGATTTAGGAGAGAGTTTGTTTGAAGTGTAAGGCTTTAACCAAGGAAAACAGCTACATCCAAAGGGTTTGAGAGATGAATAATCAGGAGATGTATTGAACAAAAGACAATAAGGCACCTGGAAGTTCAAAGTAGTATGTGGTAATCTATTTGCTAGATAAACTGCAGTTGTGAGTGCTTCAAGCCAAAAATTAGTAGGCAAGGATGACTGTAACAAAAGTGCAATGGTAGTTTCAATAAGATGTCTATACTTTCTTTCTACAACACCATTTTGTTCAGGCGTGTGAGGACAAGAAGTTTGGTGAATGACTCCATGATTTAGAAACAATTCAAGAAGAAAAAGATTGACAAATTCTCCTCCATTATCACTTCTAACAGTTTGAACATAGGTATGAAATTGAGTGTTCACATAAGATTTGAATTGAGCAACTGTATGTTTGGCATCAGATTTGTAGTGTAGAGGATAGAGCCAGGTATATCTTGTATAATCATCAACAATAAGCAGATAATACCTAAAACCCTGATGAGATAGCACAGGTGAGGGTCCCCACACATCCATATGTATTAACTCAAAAGGAGAAGAAGAATGAGACTTAGACAAAGGAAAAGGTAATTTGTGACTCTTAGCTTGCAAACAAGCAACACAATCTAAAGTATCAGAACAAGAAACAGGCAAATTGAACTGTTTTATTAATGCTTGGAACAATGGTGTACTTGGATGACCAAGCTTATTATGCCATAGCAGAGAAGAAGCTGAAGTGCTTACTAAAGCAGTAGAAGAATGATCATCACAAGCTCTAGAGGAGTTCAGAAGAGGATAAAGGCCCTTGTTGCATGGTCCCTTGTATAGAATTTGATGTGAAATCTTGTCCTGAATGACAAGACCATTAGAGTAAAAAATGAGGATACAATGATTATCTTTAGAAAACTGTTGAACAGAAAGAAGATTATGTGTAATAGCAGGAGTGTGTAAAATGTGTGACAGTCTAAAACAAGCATTAGGTGTAGGTAAGAGACCTGTTCCAGAATGAGTGACTTGAAGTTGAGAGCCATTACCCACTTGAACACCACCATGCACCATATTAGGCTGTGGTTGAGTAATATTCTGAAGATTATTAGTGATATGAGAAGTGGCACCACTGTCAAAATACCATGGTGTTGGCTGATTCACCCCTCCAGGGGTTGGCTCCATTCCATGACTAGCAGCCACACCAGGATTTAACATTGAAGCACCTGAACTTGCAGACCAACCAGGAGTTGCACCTGAACTTGTAGACCAACCAGGAGTTGGAAGCAATCCTTCACTGAAACCAGCAAAATGTGCTTGAGCATGTGGTTGAGCAGCACCACTATTCCCAATAGAACCAGGTGGAACATGAAACTGTGGTGATGAAGCATTAAATCCAGGGCCCTGAACCTGAATTTGACCTGTGGGGAAGGATCCAGTAACCCCCTGTGAGGGCTGCATATAAAACCCTGGTTGATATGTCATTGGAACTGTCTGTGGTGAAACAATAAATCCTGTCTGAGGCACACCCAATCCATGTGAAGAATAAAAACCATAATGTACATTAGATGGCTGCACATTAGAAGGATATCCTCTCCACTGATTTGAAGTAGAAAATTGAGAATTCTACGGATTTGGAGCAGAAACCTGAGTGTTCCACTGATTTACCAAAGGAATTCCTGATTGACCATTACCAATTTGACCATAAGTAGGTGTCTGACCACGATAGTAACAATACTGTGGTGAATGATTTGTCTTTCCACAGAACACACAAGGATCTCTTGGAAAACGTCCTCTGCCTCTGCCTCTATTAGATTGTTGATAAGATGGTTGATAGAAAACCTGTTGTTGTCCAGATGATTGAGGATAAGCATACTGTTGTGACACTCCCTGTGTTTGCTGACCATATGAAGTAGATCCACCAGAATTTTGTGAATTTGACACTAAATCAACCTTCGAGTGGGAACTAACCAAATTAGGCCCAACATTACCATGTGTAGCTACTAGAACAGAAGTAGAGTCAACAGTTCCTTAGGATTGTTGTGACAACTGAAGATCTTCCCCATTTAACATAGTAATTAACTCTTCAAAAGTCAAGTCAGAATCTCCTCTAGTTCTTATGCCAGTCTTTAATCCATTATAAGCTGGTGGCAGGCCATGTAACGTGTGAAATATAAGATCTTCGTCAGATAATGGTACACCAGATCCTGCTAATCTCTGTGCATAAGATTTGATAGTGTCGATGTAGGATTCCATTGTAGAGGTTTTAGTCAGACTATACAACTTGTTTCTAAGTTCGTGAGCATGAGTTCGAGACATGGAATTGTAACGATTATTCAAAGAAATCCACACATCTGAACTATGGTGTAACCCTAACACATAGGGCAAAGTAGTCTGAGATAACGATCCAGTCAAACATGCCAACAATTGAGAATCAATAAGTTTCCAGAGAGAGAAATCAGGATTTGTTACCATTTCTTCAGTGGTGTTACGAATTTGAGAAGGAGGACAGACATTTGTACCGTCGATGTATCCGAGAAAACCATTCGCGTTCAGTACATTCTCCACTTGAGTTTTCCACAACAGAAAATTGGAACCATCAAGCTTGATGTTCACCATGGAATGGAAATTCGACACTAAGAATGCTAGCGAAGGTGGAATTGTAACTGTTGCTGTTGCCATTTCTGAATCTTGTAAAAACCTAATTGGAGAACTTCAAGAACGTGATGAACCACAAACAAAGAACAGATCCACAAAATCGCTTGACTCTCGTCTTTAACGCTTTGATACCATATAGAAAAGAATGACAATGTAATAATCTGAATCAATCTCAGAGAAATATCTAGGGTTTTCAAGATAAAGAAAGGAAGTTACAGAATGCATAGAGAGAGAGAAAGAGAGAGGGAAAAACACTTTCCAACTGAATTTTTATTTCATTTCACGATGATCTACAACTGAAGCCCTCTAGGCCTTATATACTAGACACTTAACAGTCCAACTTAACAGAAAGATGACAGCATTAATACAACTCACTAAGATATGTTTACAGCTCAGAAAAATACAACTGAAGATCACTATCTAACTAACTTCTAATACATTTCTAATGCCCTTTGTTTACACAAGCAGCATAAAAAAATGAACAAAGTAATAACATCGCAACATCAGGCACTTAGACAGCTAAGCAGGTAAATCTATTTCATGATTGAAGGTTTAAAAAGTACAGCAAATAAATAAGCAAAAAGATCCAACCTCAGTGCCTTATCTATATCCCATGGAAAATTAGTAGCAGCCAAAACCATCACAATTTTGTGACTACCATCTTCATTGGTGGCAGTATTGCTTACACCGTCTACTTGAACTAGAAGTTCAGACTTCACTCTTCTGGATGATTCATGCTCTCCTAAAGCCCTGAAATGCAAGATCATTCATATAAGGCCAGAGTTCAACATGAACGAAATCAGAGCCAACAATCAAAAGGGTGAACAACGAGTTCAAAATATACTTGGATGATGGAACTTTTCTACTAAAGAATGTACAAAAGCCCACAAACAGAGAGAGAGAGAGAGAGAGAGAGAGATTTTGCATTTGTATACCCAATGGTAGTGATGCTGATGAGAATTACCATACACGCGATACAACCGCATCTAAAACAAGGGATGAGCAGAAACATCCGGAACCAGACCCGACCCGAAGGATATCGGTTGGTTTCAGCATATAGTTCGATTGGTTATGGGTTGACTTTTAAGGAAATTTCGAGTTCCGGTTCGGTTCCTGGGTTTTAAGGAAATTTCGGGTTACGGGTTGAGTTCTAAAACAATGCTTCACACAATTTACAAAACCTGCACAAGCACATGCTCTTACATATGCAATCCTGAGCAGCACAGACTACTGCAGAATCATACTCTACAGACTTACCCACGGGCATTGCAGAGGGAATCAATCTCATCAATGAATATTGTACTTGGAGCATAAGCTCTTGCAAGATCAAACAAGTACCAGACCATACGCTCACTCTCTCCACGCCACTTTGAAGCCAAAGTTGCAGAAGAAACATTGAAGAATGTCGTACCCCACTCCATAGCAACCGCTTTAGCTAGAAGTGTCTTTCCCGTGCCGGGAGGGCCAAACATGAGAATACCCTTCCATGGTCTCCTAATACCCTGCATATTGGACAAAAATTTATTTAACTGGAATATTTGTATGCATACACATATGACATGCACAAGACCTGCACATGTGGCAAGAAAACAACCCTAGACTAAGGACACGGCAAAATGCAGCATCTGAAGCAATTTTAAACTCATACAAACTGCAAAGAAGACCATGATAAAGGAGTGGTGTTTAGTGGGAGTCTAGGACCAATTATTTAGTAAGAATACAATTATTCAAGTATCAAATTCTTATAAACAAAATTCTCAAGGGTTAAGCCCGGTCGTTACCTCCAGGGCCCCAGAATTAGTCAAGGAGCGCATAAGCTGGCCCAGACATCCGGTTATTAGAAACAAATTTCTCAAGGGTAAGATTACAAATTTCAAGATTGAAAAATTCATCTATCGATGCGTTAAGATTGAGTTAATAAACCGTTATTGGAACTTAAACGTAACAGTTCTCGGTCAGTGATGGTTGATGGAAATTGGCAATTCTTGGCCATCGAGATTAGGACTCCCGTGTCTAAAATTACAGAGCCCTAGGAACCTGCAATTTCCAAGAAATCGTAATTCTCAGCTCGATCAGTTTTACTTTTACCTACAAATTTTGCATTCTCCTCATGTATGCCGTTGACGAATAATATTTGCTTTGCCAAAAAATCTGGAGTTGCAGTATAAATCTCATCCTCACTTCCATTTGTGAAGTCAATCCAAACTCAACCATCCACCGAATGTATCTTTTTACAATAGCTCCACACCACATGCAAAAAAATGTACTACTCTCTTTTGCAACCTAACCTCGAAACCAAACAGGTTGCAGGAGATGCACCAATTGCGACAGAGAGCACGTGATGAGTCCCCAAACTATCATCCTCCATTAGTCATTTAATCAAAATCAAAATGAGGGAAATCATGAAACACAGTGCCTACGTCAAAAGATTGTCACAGGGTCAACATTATCTCTTGGCTCATAGTCTTATCCCCAATTATATATAACTAATGTTAGAGAGGAAAAGGTTTAGGGATTTAAATTAAGCCTAATACACACATTAGTATTACTGATTTATAAATAGTGGGAGTACAAGATACAGAATGACTCAAATACCTCACTAAGTAATACTCCTAACAATCAAAATCAAAACGTACGAATACCATAACATAAACCTGGGCGAGTCATTATTGAACCATGTTAGTCACTTGAAACTTCTTCTCAGAGAACAGAAAGCAGAACAATTTCTTCCAAGTGATCAACCATCCAAAATGCAACTATCGGCGTGAAATATACCCAATAACTCTATGGCAGTGTAAGAGGGACTCTTCTATTATCCTCAAAGTACCTGTGTCGGATGGAATGATATGGATTGGGGTGTTGAACTCAATATAGACAATTAGATCTTCTAGTTTTACAATATTCAAGGAAAAAGAAGCTTCAATTGGCTAATGAAACATTTCTAGCCTCACATGGATGGGATAAAAAGCCCATGTCTTAACCAGTTGAGTTTCAGTAAATCAATACTGCATATTGCACAAATCGCACTGGAAACATGTGTTTAGGATATGCCCCCGAACCCATACTCAACTTTTAGACACCTATCCTATATCCTAAGACTTTGTTTTTAGGAAGGCCAGAGTCCTAACGATTGGACACACACCTAAACCACATACTCATCTAATAATCTCTGAGTAGTTTCCTCAATTTTCTCTTTCAGTTGAGAGTCTTCTTCCTATTCCAGTGCTAACAAGTTTGACAGTTATATGTAGTGGTAGTCTGGTTGGATTAATCTCTCCAAACTTTCCTCTAAGCTGTTGCTGATAGTGGGTTTCCTTTTGGGACGTTTTGGGTGGTTTGCTTGAAGTGATGTGGACTAATACGCAATATTCTGTGTTATTGGGTTTGCTTTAGCTGTATTTGTGTCCATAAAAAGTAAACAGAAACGTACAAAATTTGACAAGAACATAAGAAGAATCTGTTACCATGTCTTGTTATACCAGGAGTTTATGATTTTGCTTGAATCTATGCCACTTATGTGGTGTTCATGAAACATATTCATTCAATATTTGCAACTTTTGTATCGATTTTGCTTGTGGCAAAAAACTTGAAAAGTTTTTATGAGAAACGTATAAAAAAAGCTTACCCAAAACTCTCGATACTCCATGGGAGTACATCTAAATCTAAACAAAGGAAAATTGACAGTGACAAAGAAGATTGAGCTGAACTGAAGTAGGAAACATGAAATGATCAAATCGATAGCCTAATATGGATCGCATACGATTCGGATAAAAATGGGATTTTTGTATACCTGAAACGTGAGGCCTCTGTTCGAAGAAAATTCACGGCCATTTGAGACCTAAGATTAACAGTGAATTGTAGTATGGACAGAGTAGAGAGAGAGAGCGATTGTAATTTTTGGGGGAAATGGAGACGACGACGACAAAAACGTGCTCGCGAGGTTTTACAAAACGTCGTTGCCTGAGATGAGGCGTTTACACAAAACGACGTCGTTTTTGGTACATGACATAGGTTGAACCTATGTCACGTACCCAAAACGACGTAGTTTATTCGTTTGTCAGTTGAACACCTTAATTTGTCACTCGAGATTGATTCCGGGATTATTGATCTGATCAAAATTGTTCAACATTTAGATCTTGTCAGTAAGATAAATATTGTTAATTATTATACAAATTTAGTTCTTATTAGTACATGATCTGAGATGATTTGTGTGAATTTGTTTTGGTGAAAATAGAGTTGCCCACATTGAATCCAACCCTTTTTATGGACAATACAAGGAGGTGGAGTAATTGCTCGATTGTGATTCATTACATAATTATTAATACGATCGAAAGAGTTCATGTTTTTAATCTTGTCAAGAAGATAAACCATGTTAAGAATCATGTCAATCGAGAATTGAATTGTACATAATCGAAGATGATTTAAGTGAAATTGTTTTTCTGAAAATAGCTTTGGCTACACTGGATCAAACCCATTTTTAGCAGAAAACTAGTAATATAGAGTCTCTGATTACGGTGAAATTGAACAGAGCTCTCTTGCCAAACGGCGATGCAGGTACGATGCAGCTCGTATTAGTTCTTCTATGGTTCAATTTGTTGTAGCTTTCTTCACTTTTCGTATTTTTGTTGTAAAAACGATTGATTTTCGATGTAAGTGTATGTGGTTGAATACGTTTGAGCTTTACATAGAATCCTTCAACTTACATTTCTCTACTTGGTAATTTCCTTACCTTAATTCAAATCTTTTGACCCTGATAATGGAGTTCGGAGGAAATGAAGGTGAACAGCAATGTGGTTCTCTTTTTATTTATTTCTGCTTGTTGATCTTATGCAATCTTTGATTTTTTATTCTGGGCCTTCTTCTGGTAAGCTTCTTGGGAGAATTATTTTTTTCTACGCTTCTTGGGAGAATTATTTTTTTCTAAGCTTCTTGGGCCTTCTTTGGGTAAGCTTCTTGGGAGAATTATGATTTTTGTTAGCACTTAATAGGTTCTGAATAGTACTGGCCCTGAGCAAAGGCGAGTAAGGCGTTCGTGATGGGCCTCCAACATTTTGCTAAAATCCAGGCTGAAGTCAGCCTGGAATTGAACTAAACAACGACTCAGTTTAGTTTCTGCAGGGGGAAAATCATCACTATAGCTTCTAAGGGGAGTTTCACCAAGAATAAGGGCATCTAAGTCAAAGGGAGAAAGAAAAGAGCTAGGTAGCTAGAGCTAGGTCTCTTTCCTAGGGTGCTATGAGGACAGTTTCATTCCTTACTGGAACTACTGAATAAACTGCTAAATCTCAACCGAATCACCTGCTTCATTAGTAGCATAATCAACGGCTTCCCCTGCTGCTAGTAGGTATGCTGCTCCTAGGTGTGTTCCTTGTAGGTATGCTCCTATTTATGATGCTGGACAAGCATCATAAATAGGATTATAATTGACCATATGAAGCATAATTAACATTTATGCAGCTAAATAACCGACAAGAATGATCTTTAAGTAATTGTTTTAAGTTCTGTAATGATATGCGTATTTTTAAAATTGTATCTTGCTGAATACTAGTAATATTTTTGTTTTTTGAAGTTGCCTTGTCCTTATATCATTTTGGTTGTTAAATGGATAAAGGGCCTTGCTTTCTTAGATTGGCCTTGGAACCCCAAATGTGAAGGCCGACCCTGGCTCTAAACAGGATTACTTATGAGTAAAAATCGTAGACATTCTTCAGCTGATTATTCGAAAAGATTTTACATTAGATGATTTTATGACTAGAGTTTGGAAGTTAGCTATGTGGAAACTTTAACAATGAACTTCAGGCTGGTGCTCTTCGTAGTTCATATGCTTTCAGACTGTGATGTCACTTGGTTTTCTGTAGTATAAGCTTGCTTTCCTTTTTGGTTTCAGATTATGGGTACTCTTTTTCACATTCTAATATTTTGAATAAATTCAATCAATATCTTACAGGGGAGATGGAAATCAACAACAGCTACAATAGTAGCATTAGGTGGTTTTCAAGGAAAGAGGCTTTGATGATAAAAGTATTAATGCAAAGTTCAAAAAGTGCAAGCGCCTTGAGAGTGTGCAAAGGCAAAAACCCCATGAAAACTGGGATTACTTGAAAAATTTCGGTATCCAAGAAAGAAAGCTTCCTTATGTTGTTTCGAAGTGCCCCAAAATACTTGGTCTTCATTTGGACGAGAAGCTTATCCCCATGGTTCTATGCCTTGCAACTTTGGAAACAAAACCCGGTGAGGTTGCTTCTGCAATTACTAAATTTCCCAACACTTGCCCACAGTGTTGAAGAGCAGTTTTGTCCGCTGCTAGCTAACTTTCATGCTCTTGGGATTCCTAAAAAGCAAGTTGGTAAAATGATACTGCTCAATCCTAGAATCATTAGCTACAGTATTGAATCGAAGGCTTTCACAGATTGTGGATTTTCTAGCTAGTCTTGGCCTCAGCAAAGAAGGGAAGATCCATAAGTTTTTTGGTGAGAAATCCCTATATAGTGGGTTATGGTGTTGACAAAAGGCTACAACCCACTTTGGAATTTCTGAAATCAATAGGACTGACAGAATTGAAGCTTCAAAAAGTTGCTATTAATTTTTCTGAAGTTTTGTCGACAAGATCCTGAGACCTAATTTTACTTACCTAAGGGATGTGGGTTTGAAGGTAAACAGGTAGTGGCCATGGTGACTGCTTATCCCCCTATTTTGATCAAAAGCATTAGTAACTCCTTGGAACCACGCATAAGGTTTTTGGTGGAGGTAATGGGGAGACGGATAGAAGAAGCCACTGATTATCCTGACTTTTTCCGGCATGCTTTCAAGAAAGGATTGGAGTTAAGGCAAAAGCTTTTGAAACGAAACAACATACAGTGTAGTCTGAGAGCAATGTTAGACTGTAATCAGAAAAGTTCCTAATGAAATTTTCATTATGGTGAACAACTTCCGTAAGGTAAATACATGCATACCCCTTCCTTTTTCCTTCGCTTCTCTTTGATCTTGTAGTGAACATTTCTCATTTGAGTTTAAGTTGTATTCAACTCCGGATTGACCATTGCGGATAAAGCTTTGCATTGTATGGCCGTCTGAACTTCTGGGCTAACTAATTACGAGCTTACTTTCAATATAAATGAAACAGGACTTGGATGCTCTCGTCCATCTTTGTGATGCATTGCCTTCTATGAGTGGATCCCAGACTTGTCTTTAATAGTGGATGTGAATATTATCCTATTTCATGATAAAACAGCAGTTTTAGGTTCAACATATCGATGAGGGATCCCTCATATCTGTTTGGTGCGGACCTCATAGATCCCAACCGAATTTCAATGATCCGAACCGTTCAATGTGTTTAAAACATGAACCATGATTGATAAGTAGGAAGTTTAACTTTTTATTGTCCTAGACCGCGAGTAGGGGCACAACCTTTTGTAGAAGAAAGGAAGTACATTTGTTTCGTATCATGTTTGATTAGCTCCGCTAAGTCAGCTGAATCATTTGGGTTTAACCGCGGCAGCATAAGAATAGATGTTCTTTCCGCTAAACAATCTGAAGACCAAAGTAAACGAATAAGTAGCTGAAAGTGGGAACGTACTGCCAGTGTTACTGAGATCGGGACATGCTAGTATAGTTGTGCCCACTACTTCAAGAAGATAGAAGCAATAACCCTAAAATTATGAATCTGTATCGTGATGTCATCTATGTAGAACAGATTCCATCATAAGATTATTGATTCTCTTATTGATAGGCTTACCTCTTATTAGTCAATCACAAAAGTAAATTCTTTAATTTTCATCCACACAACCACCGGTTGGTGGAGAACGGCTTCTTCCAATAGGTCCTCTCTATCGTAAGGTACCTTCCATAACCGTTATTCTCTTACTTCTAGAGGTCGCTGTGTCCGTGTATTGGACATGGGGACACGCATCTCCCACACGGGGACACGTATTGGACACACCACGTGGCGTGTCGGTTAGATTAAATTATTTTTTCAGGGGGACACAATGGGGACATGGCATGGACATGCGTGTCTCGCACATACTCTCTCTCTCTCTCTCTTGCTGATATGAGTTTGGGAATGAAGTTCTTAGATATTGAGTTGGTACAATTGAAAGCCATGGCAGACATAATTAGCACTATAGTTCTCTCTTGTACAATCACAATGCGCATACTTGTACATTTAGATTATTTCAGGACTGAAGATTATTTCTTAGAGAAAGAAGACAGACGTATTATTACTGAATTTCTGAATGATAAAAGACTAGGCTATTACTAGATTAAATAGGAGAATAGCTACACCTAAAAGGAAAAGATTACAATGCAATCACGATATACTACCTAAAGTAGAAGATCATGATTCACTACCAAATCTACGAAATCAATGCCTAAATTAAAGGATACACAATATATGATTATAATGTCATCATATATTCCTAAAATACAGAGATACACTTTCACACCCCCAAAACTCATGATGCGAACCCGGACAGCAACGTGAGTTTGCCAAGAAAGTAATGAAGCCAAACGGTGCAATAAGGGCCGAACCATTGCCAATACCAATACCAATACCAATGCCGAACCATTGCCAATTAATACCAATGCCAATACCAATACCAATACCAATCTTCGTGGAACCGTTGGCAATACCAATACCAATGCCGAATGATTGCAAATTGTGCAGACTTCGGAGACACTACGGACTAGGTGGAGAGAGAGAAGACATACCCACTGTTCAGAAAATCAGATAGAAACATATTCAGATTTTCCAGAGGGAGACCAAGAAACAGATTTCAGAGTAATTAGAGGGTTCAACAGATTCAGATTAGAGGGTTCAACAGATTCAGAGGGATTTTCTAAAATAGAGAGAGAGAACTGACAGAGAGACAGAGTAAATACTTAAACAGAGAGGTAGAGAGATGAGGACTGATATAGACTGAGAGAGAGAGATTTTTAGAGGCAGATGCAGGAGGGAGGCTGACGGAGCTCTGGCGAGGGTGCCAGAGTGCAAAGGAGTCCCAAAACGGACTGGGGTTTGCAGATCTGAAGTTTACACCATCAAATAGGGCTGTTTGGAGGTCGCCGGAGACTGACAAAGCTCCGCGAGGGTCACCCGGAGGTCAGAAGGTTGCTGAGTTGCTGCTGCTGCTGAGTTGTTACCTGATGTTGCTGCTTGCTGCTACGAGAGAGGGAGGCTGCTGTACTGAGAGGAAGAGAGAGTGATGTGACTGATGTTGTTGCTACCATTGATGCTGCTGTGCTACTGCTGCTGATGTTGCTGCCATCATTGGAGAAGACGGAGAGAGAGAGAGAGAGATCCATAGGAGGAGAGAGGCTGCTACAGAAAATAGATGAGAGACAGGTCACAGGATCGAAACCTGCTCTGATACCATGATAGGTTTCTTAGAGAAAGAAGACAGACGTATTATTACTGAATTTCTGAATGATAAAAGACTAGGCTATTACAAGATTAAATAGGAGAATAGCTACACCTAAAAGGAAAAGATTACAATGCAATCACAATAAACTACCTAAAGTAGAAGATCATGATACACTACCAAATCTACGAAATCAATGCCTAAATTAAAGGATACAGAATATATGATTATAATATCATCATATATTCCTAAAATACAGAGATAGACTTTCACACAAAGCCCCACTTTTCAACATGTAAAGTGGATAAATCCATATGAGATTAGCATCATGGAGAGGTATTTGTCTTTTGGAGGAAGACTGGAAGAGTAACTTCAATTAAGGCTGTCCTTAGTAACCTGCGAATATACTAGCTGTCCTTTTTCAAAATTCTGGAAGGGTTTGCAAAGGTGATTGATAGACTTCAAAGTAATTTTATATTGGGTGATACAGAAGAGAAAAATCCATATAGTCAGCTGGGATAATGTAACAATGAGCAAGGAAAGTGGTTGGCTTCGTATAAGGAAGATTAGAGGTATGAAGGAGGCATTGATATTGAAATGGAGGCGAGGTTTATTGGCTTTACAGTAAAAGGTGGTGAATTTTAAAACAGGGAAGAGTATGAAAAGTTGGACGCCAAACTCAACTTTAGCACTGAAAGCTTCAGTCATTTGGAGGGATATTAAATTATTGGCTTTTAGAATCACTTCTATAGATGACTTATTTAAATCTAATCTGCAGCTGGTAGTGGGAATGGCAGTCAATTTCATTCTAGAATGAGGTTTGGGTTGGGGGCACAAAATTAGCTGCATTATTCTTGTACTTTTCAGAATTGCTCACCAGCAGGAGGAAACTATTTGGGAGGTTTGGTGCAGAAACAATGAATCTGGAAGCAGCGGGTGGCAGTTGATGTTCAGAAGATCAAACTACATGCTCGGGAAGAGGAAAGTTTGAATGAACTATTTTCACTACTGCCCAATGGGGAGGTACTAAATCAAAGTAGAGTGGATTGAATGGCTTGAAATGTTGACTCTTCTGGAGTTGTCACAGTAGGAGTTATGTACAGGGCTTGGGAGAAAAGGTTTGGACCATGGAAAGCAAGTGTGGATTTGATTGGAAGGAATGCTGCACCACTAAGGGCTCATTGCTTTTCCTGGGCAGCATACCTCGGTCGAACCAAAACTGGTGCTGCTATTTTGGTTTCTCCCCTGGTGATGAAATATGATGCTGTTTTTTTGCTTCCTGAGTTTGGGTACTACTGAAATGCTGTGTAGATGCTTTTTCCTGCTTTTTTTTTTTCCCCATACATATTCATGCAGAATTACAGATTAGCTGGGGGCTTTTTGTTGTGTGCTCGGTTCAATGTAGTTTTTATTTTTCTAAGTAGTTGGTTTTCCGGTAACAGTTGGTTTCTTGCCAACCTTTCTCTAATGTTGGTTAGTGTTTTGGGTTTGAATGGCATATGTTGTCAGAGGTCTGGGTGCCAACCTGGTTGGGACGTTTACCTCCCGTTGTGATGATGCCGTTTTTCCCACTCCTTATAATCTTTGTAATGTAATTTCAAAGTTTTATAAAATCTCAATTCTGTTTATCCCAAAGATGAATCTCTCTCTCTCTCTCTCTCTCTCTCTCTCTCTCTCTCTCTCTCTCTCTCTCTCTCTCTCTCTCTCTCTCTCTCTCTCTCTCTCTCTCCAGTTCAATCAGCACTTCATTTGTGTTTTTTCCCAGTTTCATTGATGTCCTTTGAAATTACCAGACATATGTTGCATTATATGGTGATTCCGAACCTGAATTTTGCTCCATGATGTAGATTTTTTTGTAATGTATAGTTGGACATCATAGGCTATACAGGAGTGGTTGAGAAAAAGAAATATACTTCATGTGTCATTAAGAAGATCCTTATTTTTCTTCTGTAGTCCGACTTTGCAGCAACTCAAATCCTCGGTGAATAGAGCATGTAAATGAATTGGCCATGATGTGGGTTGCTCTTCCTCAGGATTAACCAATCATCCCAACTGGGCTAACACTAACTTGAACATTTTCCATAATATTGTACTTGAATCAACCTTATTTTGGGGTTTTACTATAATATCACTGTATACATGTGCTTCATAGGGGCAAGACATTGCATTGTTGGATGGCAGTGATGAAGGTGTTTTTAGTTTGTGTCCTGTGCCATCATTGGTTATTTTCTCTAATACTGAGCAAAAATTCTCATGTTGGAGTTTTCTTAATTGACTCTAATGTAGGCTTTGCTATAAATAGTGTATGAAAGAAATTTCTTTGTAACTTTGACTTATTTACCTTTGGATTGCAGATTGTACTTTCAGGTTCATCCTTAAATAACCTTACTGTGTTACGTTCTCCGCCTCTTTATGTGTGTTGCCTCTATTGTCTTTGAATTTGTGATCTTGGATTCTTGATGTACTTGAGATTTGGTAGTCATACTACAACATGTCTGATTAGATTACATCTGCTGAAGTTGAAATGGCTTGTGATTGTGTTTCTTTTGGCAAAAAAAGGACAAATACGGTTTTGCATATTTTATATTTATGAGTTCTTGCAATTTATATTTTCTGCTTACCACCAAGTGATTCATGGTCGTAGGGTGGTGGACACAAAAGGAGTCCGGTGATCCGATCACTCACATTTAAGAGCAACCGGAGACCTTTGGGCCATATGGAGTGGAGGAAGGGACCCCGTTTTCTTTTTCAGCAGACGGAGCCCAGATTGTGGGGTTTAAGGGGAGAAGCGGCTGGTATCTGGACGCAGCTGGGTTCCATTTATCCAAAGTCCAAACAACAAAAAGGTTCAGAGGAAGTTTAAGAAACTCATGAGCACCGTGTCCATGTCTTCAGCACAAAAGGATGGAGAAGAGCCCTGAATGACTCTGTAAAAATCTAAGCCACAACAGATTATGCTTATTGGTGTTGTTATGTATCACTATATGTTTTGATGATCTCTTCAGGATCTTAGCAGTAATCCACGGATGTACTATACATCTATAGTGAAATAAAAGAGAGTAGAGCACTGGTTTCTGATTACCATAGAGACACGGCTAATAAACGATGGCGTTGAAGTGCTGGTGGTTGTGGTGGTATTTGTTAAATGATGGCAGTGGTGCTGTGGTAGCAATGGTGGTGGTAGGGTGGAAGTGTGACGGTAGTTGTGGTGAAATTATGGTGGTATCATGCCCAGAACTCCAACGTCCCCTCTTTTCCCTGCTCATCGGGCTTACATCCCGTGTGGAGGATGGAGTGAATGTTGAGATTCGTGGTTATTATGTGTAATAGGCGCGTAAATGTTGACATTAGAGTCCCCTAATTTATTGTTGTTACGTCCTTTTATATTATTACTTGGAGTTTTACTTTTTTTTTATTGCGTGTTACAGGCTTTGATATAAAAAGAGGGCAAAATCTGACTTGACTTAGTGTCAAAGTGAAGCCAAATTAAGTCAAGTGGAGGTCCAGCTACATAATTCGTGTGAAAAGAAGTTGGGCAAGAATGAACATGCACGTGTTTTTAGCCTTCTGATTGGGTCTTCATAAAATTGGTGAAATTCAATTGGATGGAGCCAATTGATGGACACGTGAGAACCAAGGTCAAAGAATTAGTGGAGAATTAGTGGGGCAGGCTATTAGAGCTAGGGCTTTTGAAAGGAGACTTAACATGCACAAGGGAGTGCGGCTACTGTTGTACAAGAGCTTGATGTTTTCCAACCCCATGGCCGGCTAAACCAACTTCGGGAGAAGATGAAGTCATGCTCCAAGTAATATTGTCTTTTGCAAAAATTAGGGTTTTGTTTCGAATCAGATTATATGTTCAAAACAATTTTCAATTAATGAAGCATTTTTATTCTTTAATCGGTTGTGCATTTGTATGTGCAGTTTCAAATACTTGTTCATATAATGGTTTTCAATGTTGTGTTTGGAGGTCTGAGATAGATTATGCTCGTAAGACGGATCGTGCTGTTGGGTGGCATGACACCATGTCTGGAGACGGGCTATGCTGTAGGATAGTCTATGTCCTTTAACAATCACAAATCTCTTCTTGCTGACTATTGATAGGGATTACAAGCCCTAGCGATAGTTGGACACGGAGTTGCTGTTGTGCAACCCCTGCACAACAGCTGGTGTGCACCATCCGAGCCGTCCATTGCTCGGATGGACGACCCAGATTTCAACTCAGCACATTTGCATCCGAACCGTTCGTTGTCGTGCGTGCAAGATGAAATTTGGGTCGTCCATCGGAGCAACGGACGGCTCGGATGGTGCACAACAGCTGCTGTGCGGGGGCTGTACAACAGCAACCCCAAATCCGCGATAGTTATTTATCGATTCGAATAGGAACCTCGTTTATGCGAATGCATGGTTATGCGGTTGGGGTGGATTCAAAACCCTAGACTTTCACTCTCATAGTTTTCACTCAGTTTCACTCAACTTTCCTTAGTTATTCCAAAATCAAACTTCAATCAATTGCTATTAATTTAGAGATTAATCAAAATTATTGTAAATCAGCCCAACTGTCTCTGTGGATCGACACTCGGACTTGACCGTTATTATTCTAAATAAGGGTTAATTCTAAATTCCTAGTCATTATAAATCTATTTTTGGTGTGAAAAATGACCTACCAATATGCAATGAAGTTTTTTAAATAATTGTTGTAGCTGTGACTAGGGTGTGTTTTGGAAAATTTAAAGTAGTCACCACCAGGCATGTAGTTTAGGTGTGGTGCTAATAATGGTAGTAAGATGGTAGTTGTTAAGCAGCGATAGTTTAGTGGCGGGGATGGTGATTGTAGAGGGGTGATAGTTGTGGTGGCAAAGTGATAATGGCGGTGGTTGTCAAATGATGACTTTGAGGTGGTAGTGGTAATTGCGGAGATGTGGTGAAGCAGTTTGTGGTGGTGGTGAAATGATGACCGTGAGTGTAGTAGTAGTGGTAGTGGTGGAGATGTGGAGGTAGTACGAGGAGGGAGAAAAAGGAGAGGCGGAGGTGATGTTAATACCCCGGGCACATCAAGTGTTCAGTAATGTGCCTCAAGCGCATTTTGTTGTGCCACATTTTCATGATTGCACGTAATGCCAAACTTCGTAGGCTTCTCACTTATACTCCTAATTTCTAATTTGAGCGTCGTTTGAATTATTAAAATGTTTGTTAACTCTACTTTCTAAAACAAGTAGTTTGAATTCAAAACAAGTAGTTTGTTAAGTCTACTTTCTAAAACAAGGAGGGAGAAAGAGGAGAGGAGGCATTGTTGAATAAGGCACCGCGGGCACAACTACATGCACCTAGGCATAAGCAAGTTTTCGATAATACGCCAAAGGCGCATTCTCGTAACATAATGTCAAATTTCGCGGGCTTGTCACATACACTTCCGATCTCTGATCTGAGCATGGTTTGAATTATTGAAAAGATGTTGAGTCTATTTTTAAACCCATGTAGTTTGGATCCAAAATTATCTTCAAATTTGAAATGTACGACGATTTTAACCTTAATGGGTCGATAAACAAACTATTTTTGGAAAAATCCTTGCATCACCACCATTTTAAATCGGATCAAAGCCTATTTTGGTAAATAGCACAACCCACAACAAAGCCTAGCAGCAAACATGACCAAAGCAGTACAACCAAAGCTATACAAACCATAGTAGACAATCCAATCAGAAATAGCACAACCCCCAACGAAGCCCAACAAACAATGACCAAAGACACCCAAAATTTTGACATTGATATCTATATACTCCCTCCGTGCTAAATTTTTTATCAATCTTTCAATTTTTGGAAGTCCCAAAATTCTGGTTTACTTTGACTAATCAATGAGAAAATTTTGGTACATTTTCTGTTTTGAATATGGAAATTGGAAGTCCCAAAATTCTGGTTTACTACGACTAATCAACGAGGAAATTTTGGTACATTTTTGTTTTGCCCTTCTTTCATATTCAAAATTTCTTCTACAAAATTGGAAAGAATATACATAGAAGTTCAAATTTACAGGGTAATGTTGGAAAGTAATGTATTTAAATTATATTACAAAGAGTAATAATAATGATGCTCCCTTGAATTCTATAGTGAGACCAAAATTTTGGCACGAAGGGGTAAAGAAAAGTACAGATTCTCTAGTGTCCCTTTAAGGGACTAGACGGACCTGTCCAGGCTTTTTCGGGCCTTTCTTGGGCCCATTTCGAAGATTGTGACCTTTGATGTTCTAGATCTCGTCAAGAACAATAGGCATGCCGAAATTCATGTGATCGAATATCATTTATTGTGTTTTCTAAACACATTTTTCACAAGATAAATGTGATGGAAGAACACACCAAGCGATATCTAATTAAGATGAATTTTGCCGTGATTAATGCTCTTGACGAGGTCTCAAATACCAAAGGTCTAAGATCTTCGAAACAGACCTGGGAAGGGCCCGAAAACTGTCCGGACAGGACGTCGAGTCCTTTTAAAGGGAATAGACAGAATCCCATCCGTAAGAAAAACTCAACTATGATCGGCACAAACTTTTACCATGCAAAGATGATTTTCGCTCCAAGACTAGAACCAGAACATCGCTCGCGTTAATCCATCAATTCATCCAGGCTAGAGGACAAAACAAATACCATCACAAGAAAACATCTGAAATCCCATGATCGCAATCAAAATTGCATGTTTATTCCAATGTTACAACATTCCTAATTGCCAGCACAAGGTGTTAGTATCAGATATACAAGTTATGATCAACAGAAAAAGAGGACAAAACTCTTAAAATAGACCTCATGGGAACACTTGAATCCTGCAATAATCCCAAATGAGATCCAGAAAATGGTTTCTACCAAAAACATCTCCTTCACAAAATCCTCTCGGAGTAAAGGGGCTTTATCGGGACTAAATGAACCCGTTTAGACTCTTTAGAGTTGGTCTTCCTTGGTTCATATGGGAACGGAAATTTTGAGTTCTACAGACTTAACCGCCTCTCTACCCATCTCCTTGCGTCCAAGTAGGTTCTGATCAAAAGAAAGAAGAAAATAGCATTACTAATTTGAATACTAACAGAATATTAAATTCACTCTTGAGATTGACATATAATAATTATAACATGAAGGCCTGATTCACAATTTCTCAATGCTTTTATAAAAGAGAAGTTGTCCCTTTCTGCAATTGAGTTGAACTAAATTAGAGCTGAAGAAATAGTTTTCGATTGGTTAATGAACCAACCAGAATCTCCTCTATATGCTGGTTCTCATAATTTCTAGAAAGAAAAATGGAGCCCTCACAACCATTCAGCGTGAAATTCCGCAAGCTCTATGTTTCTGAAAGAATATAGACAGACACACCAGAGTGGGTGTGGGCGACGTGATGGAAGAAAACATAAGCCAAGTCCTTTTGCAAGGACTAAAGAGAACATCGAAAAAGAAAAGTGAAAAGTGAAAAAAAATTCACAACCTCTACATACATTTCCTTTGGAGTATATGTGCCAGTACGAAATTCTCGATTCTCTGTGCAGCTTTGACTTCCCTTAAGCCATACTTCAGAAGCATAGCAGCACTCAGAATGGTTGCTAAAGGGTTCGCTTTATCCTGCATATGCTCCATAAACATCAAAAACATGATCTGCAGAGGAAATAAAAATTGAACCATCATGAATTCAACCTGTCCAGCTATATCAGGTGCCGACCCATGTATGGATTCGAACATTCCAGGTCCCTGCAGATGAATAATATCCAAAACAATAACAACAAATTGTCATTCCACTACATGACAACTCCCATTTATCACAGTAAGAGGGAAATAGTTCAATGAAACAAACATCCAAAACTCAAAATACTGCGAAAAGCAATTCATTCAACTACCTCTTTGCCAAGACTAGCAGATGGAAGCATCCCAATACTTCCCATTATCATTGAAGCCTCATCTGATAAAATATCACCAAATATATTGTTTGTCACTATCGTGTCAAACTGCAATTTTTTTCTTTTTAGTTTGAGTGATATGACAACCGATCTTCTCAATGTGCTTGGAATTAGCCATAAATAGAGAAACATCAATTAAAATGGAAAATAACTTTGAAAAGATAACGCAAACCTGTTTTGGATAGCGAACAAGTTGCATTGCAGCATTGTCAACATACATGTGAGTGAGTTCAACATCAGGGAGGGTACTCTCAGGCTATTGTCATTACTCTTTTCCTCCAAAGCATTGATGCCTAGCAAATATCAAAGAAATAATCATAGTTTTTTTTGAAAGGCAAGAAATAATCATAGTGTATTTGCATCTTTAGCCTCTTTCATCTAGCACCATAGTTACATGCAAGTTTCAAAGAAGAAAATGTGAACTTAAGGATCAATACGTAGTTGCATTAATTTCATCAGACTCTAATTGGCATTTCGATCTCACAACCTTGCATTAGTCTCAATTGAAACGGAGCCGGAGGCACTATCAGATGTGTAAACCAGCAAAAAAGTTACATTCATATGGGAAAAAAACATTACAACGTTGAAGCACCTCCGAGACATTTGTTTTATCTACAGATCAGAGTTTCCCACGCCACTTTCGAGCAATCCAATCAATCCGTCAAGATAAAATTTCAGATCAAGCACTCTTATGGCGAAAGTAGTAAACAAAAAGGTATTGATGACAAGGGGAAACACGCTTCTTCTGGTTTGATAGGAATTTTAAAATTTCAGTCAGAAGAGGATTGTCTAAATGCACTCGTATTTTTTGGGTGGCACCACATGAAGAATTGCCAAGCTGTACCCAAAACTTAGTTCTGGTATAATCTGAAACAAGAAACCAAGGTGCAAATTTAAAGTTTATGCATGTACACCACCTACACCTTCCAGCGGGCAAGGAGAATTTAATTTCAAGTATCCTCTTGTTTGCCTTTCGGCTTCCATCTATCCACACGTATAGGTGAAAAAGGTAACACCTTACCTAGTAACTAGTATACTTGAAAGACAAAATTCCACACTTGAAATCCATAGAGAATTAGAGAATTCACACGAAAGAGATCACATTAGCTTAGACCTTAGAGAGTTACCTCATAGGTTGCATAGACCTCAGTGTTAAATCTAATCTCCTGTCCATTTTCATTTTTGTGAAAAGAGTTTTAAAGTCGCCACTCGGGTTTTTGTGAAAAGAGTTTTAGAGTCGCCACTCGGGTTTTTGGAATAGAATTTGCCACCCGAGAAATCGTCTGAAATAATTTGAAAAAGAACGACTCTTGTGCCTCTAATTTGAAAAAGAATGAGATCAACAGCTCGGATGATGCACTACAGGGTTGTAGTGTGGCTCTGCACTACAGGATCCCTGGATCCGAATGAATAGAAAGTGAAAAAGGGAGTTGAATTTATTTGGTACAAGTATTTTTTCAAGTCATTATCTCATGGCTTTTGTTAGGGATATGGATGAAAACTTCGTCATTGTATTTTGCTACTCTTGATGGGATTTCATGATGTCACTTTAATTATAGTCTGATTTGAATCTGGGTCACTAAGGCTGCACACAGGTCAGTTTTTTCCAAAATAAATTCCTAATGTCAGTAAACAAAGGTAGCATCACGATTATGGAAAGCAAAATTTTATTATATAGAAAAAGAAGACATGTAGAACGGCAGTGTGACTGAGACACAAAGTATACTAACCTCCTGTAAGCTCCCTTACAACCATGAGGTCAACACCTTCAAGCTTCAGCAACCTCTTTCTTCAAAGTTGAAGCATCTACTAACAGGATAAGGTAAACATACAGAATAAGCATCTAAAACAGGTGTACAAAACATTCAAGCTACATAAAAACAAGTGCAATTTTGAAAGTGCCAAAAAATGCTCTCTTGTTAAGTGGGAAGGCATGAATTTATCATTCTATAGCAGCGAAAAAAGGTTACCAGCTACTGGAACTTCACAAAACAAACTCACTACTTGCTCCTTGAACAAGTCCATAAATCCACATCTTCCCGAAAATTCAACAAAATATTCTTATAATATAGATAAAGAAACAAACTACAAGAACTATAAGTTTTGAGGTGCTTTTGTATCCGTGTCCATAAAAAGTAAACAGAAATGTACAAAATTTGACAAAAACAAAAGAAGAATATGTTTACTTCAGCATGTCTTGTTATACCAGGAGTTTATGATTTTGCTCGTCTCTAGGCCACTTATGTGGTGTTCATGAAACATGTTCATTTACTATTTGCAACTTTTGTAGTGATTGATGAACTGGGAAGGGAGGTAATGAAATGTGCCTTCCAGAATGAACCAATAAACTACGATGCATACCATAGCTTATAACGATTGTTTTCTGTTTTCCTTTCCCCTTTTTTCGCTAAGTGCTTAAATGATGACAGAAGTGTAGCAAGAACTTGTAATTTGGGTCATCATTTGATTTTGAAGCGAAGAGGCTTTCAACTAATGGGCCTTATTGCACCATTTCACTGCCTCACGTAGGCAGTCAAAACAACTTGGTGTACTTTTCTACGGGCCTAGGTAAAGTGATTATATCGTTAACCAAACTGTTTGGAAACTGACTCGAGTTATCGTCTGCTTGTGGCCAAAAATGTGAAAAGTATTTATTAGAAACCTATTAGATAAATTTCTTCTCCCTTGGCAGAATTCTCAACCCCAAAACGACAATAGAAGATAAATTAACTTTGAAATATTGGGGCAATACACAGATGATAGACTACTAAAAGAGATAGCCCCTAATCATCTTAGATACTCAAGTTCACATCCTTATCCATGCAATGATTACGAAAGAACAACTTTTTCATAAGTAACCTTCATCTAAGTATTTCAGTTTTTCCTGGTAGTCTGGTGCATAACAAAATTTGACTATGTTTTGGATCGAGCAAGATTAAGAGTTTAAAGGTAATACGCCATAGGTTACCTGCAGCAGTACAGAAGCAGGCCTCAAGTTTGCGAAGACCTTAAGAACTTGCCTAAGCTTAAGTAATCCAGTCTCAGGCTTAAATGTTTTTCGTTATTATCCCATTTATACCTGGAAACCACAAAAGTAAGCATCACAGAGGCTAATACCAAAGTAGAGAACCATAGTTATAGTGAAGGTAATGAGGTGCAATTACCCTCGTTAGAAATTCGATCAACTTCGCCAATTTTTAAAGAGTTATCATCCAAATAAGTGCAGGCTCCCTTTTTCTCCTTAAACTACACAAATTTGTGTTTCAGTAATATTCCAGATTCTTGGACACCAGTTTGTTAATTCTGATTATTCTACTGATTTGTTTGTTTTATTTTCGTATTCTTACTTATGTTGCATTTAGATTCAAACGCAAACGGGAAAAAAAAAACATTAAACAAATTGAAAAGAGTTACCTGATCCTCAGTTTTCAATTAATGGAGAATGGAAAAACAATGACATGCATGTTAACCTTCAATAACAATGACTAGTGCAAATTTGCTATATGGTGGTGAGCGTAAACTGGCCCGAACACCAAAGTTATCAAAGAAATTTGCTATATTGTCCAGTGGACTATCCATTTTTACCATCACCAAGTTTTGATAGTAAAGCAGAAATGAATGGTACATTTGGATAGTTGCTGACATTGACAGATTTAACCTAGATGAAGCAATTCTTGGATATAGCAACCCAAATAGCACCACATTTGAGCAATACTTTTGCGAACACATTTAATAATGGAAACTGAACATCTAAGGTGATGCGGAAATCCATGCCAAGAAATGAGGGAGTAGAAAAAAAGAACCCAAACTTCAGCCTGTAGAGTGCATTTTAAACAACTTACGAAACCTTGCATTCAAGTGGTTCGAACATTTCAAGATATAAGTGAGTTGGAACTTCAGGTGCTTAATTTAAAGTGAAAAAAGATAATTGTTGTGCAGTTTGCTACCTTTGGAACAATAATCCAATCTCTTCAAAGTCTGTAGCAGTTCAATCAAAGCGCCACCTGCAATTTGGAAAACTCGTTAGATCAACCAGAGTGATAGAAAGGTTGCTAATACTGAATTTGAATCAAGGATTTAACAAGGAATTTGCGGAGAGAAAAGAAAATTAAGAAATAAAGTTCAAATATACACAGTTGGATCCATTGAAAATTCCCTCAGCAGTTTCTGTTCCTCCAAATCCTTGATCCAAACCCAGGCTAAAACAACCCAATGCACTGTTTCATGCATAGGAGAGGTTAGAGAGGGCAATCAGTTTTACTTTTACCTACACATTTTTGCATTCTTCTCATGTATGCCGTTGAAGAAGAATAACTTCTTTGCCAAAAAATCTGGAGTTGCAGTATAAATCTCATCCTCACTTCCATTTGTGAAGTCAATCCGAACTCAACCATCCATCGCATGTAACTTTTTACAATAGCTCCACACCACATGCAAAAAAATGTACTACTCTCTTTTGCAACCTAACCTCGAAACCAAACAGGTTACATGAGATGCACCAATTGCGACAAAGAGCACGTGATGAGTCCCCAAACTATCATCCTCCATTAGGAACTTAACTTCGACAGGAAACGGTTGCACTTCTGGCAGCCCAGGAATACCTAATCGCGAATCGCTGGCATTGCCCCACGTGTAAAGTTTCCCTTTATCTGTGAATGTAGCAAAAATATAGCTCTTTAGTCATTTCATCAAAATCAAAATGCGGGAAATCATGGAACATAGTGCTTACGTCAAAAGATTGTCACAGGGTCAACATTATCTCTTGGCTCTTAGTCTTGTCCCCAATTACATATAGCTAATGTTAGAGAGAAAAAGGTGTTTAGGGTGTTAAATTAAGCCTAATACACACATTACTGATTTATAACTAGTGGGAGTACATGATATAGAATGACTCAAATACCTCACTGAGTAATACTCCTAACAATCAAAATCAAAACGTACGAATACCATAACATAAACCAGGGCGAGTCATCATTGGGCCATGTTAGTCACTTGAAACTTCTTCTCAGAAAACAAAAAAGCAGAACAGTTTCTTCCAAGTGATCAACCATCCAAAAATGCAACTATCAGTGTGAAATATACCCAATAACTCTTTGGCAGTGTGAGAGGGACTCTTCTATTATCCTCAAAGTACATTTGTAGGATGGAATGACATGATTGGATATGTGTCCGACACCCACACCCAATATAGACACTTAGATCTTCTTGTTTTACAATATTCAAGGAAAAAGAAGCTTGAATTGGCCAATGAAACATTCTGGTCTCAAATGGATGGGATAAAAAGCCCATATCTTAAACAGTTGAGTTTCGGTAAATCAACACTGCATATTGCACAATGGAAATATGTGTTTCGGATGTGCCCCCATACCCATACTCAACTTTTAGACACCTATCCGATATCAAAGACTTCATTTTAGGAAGGCCAGAGTCCTAACGCTTGGACACACACCTGCACAGATTACTCATCTAGTAATCTCTGAGTAGTTTCCTCAATTTTCTCTTTCAGTTGAGAGTCTTCTTTTCCAGTCCTAACAAGTTTGACAGTTATATAAAGTGGTAGTCTGGTTGGATTAATCTCTCCAAACTATTTGCAATTTTTGTATTGATTTTGCTTGTGGCCAAAACATGAAAAGTTTTTATCAGAAA
Source organism: Vaccinium myrtillus (assembly GCA_016920895.1). Taxonomy (NCBI): domain Eukaryota; kingdom Viridiplantae; phylum Streptophyta; class Magnoliopsida; order Ericales; family Ericaceae; genus Vaccinium; species Vaccinium myrtillus. The sequence continues at coordinate 6,207,363 of CM029274.1, forward strand.
CGTTAAAAAAAAAATAATTTACCCAAACACTCTCGATATTCCATGGGAGTACATCTAAATCTAAAGAAAGTAAAATTGAACCACTAACAAAGAAGATTGAGCTGAATTGAAGTAGGAAACATGAAATGATCAAATCGATAGCCTAATATGGATCGTATACGATTCGGATAAAAATTGAGATTTTTGTATACCTGAAATGTGAGGCTCTGTTCTGTTCGAAGAAAATTCAACATTTAGATCCAAAACGACGACGACTGGTGAATTGCGACCTTAAGTGAATTGTAGTATGGAGAGAGAGAGAGAGTAATCTCTGGGGGAAATGGAGACGACGACGACTGGTGCTCGCGAAGTTATACAAAACGACGTCGCCCTGAGATGAGCCGTTTATAAGAGTTGCGATGTTATACAAAACGATGTCGATGTCGTTTTGGGTAGATGACATAGGTTGAACCTATGTCATGTACCCAAAACGACGTCGTTTATTCGTCTGTCCGTTTGAAGAACTTATTCCGCCACTCGAGATTGATTCCGGGATTACTGATATGATCCAAATTGTTCAACATTTAGATCTTTTCAGTAAGATAAATCTTGTTAATTATTATACAAATTTAGTTCTTATTAGTACATGATCTGAGATGATTTGTGTGAATTGTTTTTGGTGAAAATAGAGTTGCCCACATTCAATCCGACCCTTTTTATGGACAATACAAGGAGGTGGAGTAATTGTTCGATTGTGATTCATTACATGATTATTAATATGATCGAAAGAGTTCATGTTTTTTATCTTGTGAAGAAGATAAACCATGTTAAGAATCATATTAATCGAGAATTGAATTGTACATAATCGAAGATGATTTAAGTGAAATTATTTTTCTGAAAATAGCTTTGGCTACACTGAATCATACCCATTTTTAGCAGAAAACTATAATACACAGGCTATGTGAAATTGAAGCGAGCTTTGTTGCCAATCGACGATGCAGGTACGTCCATTGATACACGTAGTTCTTCGCTTTTCCTATTTTTGTTGTTGAGCGAGTAGAATCCTTCAAGTTACATTTATCTACTTGGTAATTTCCTTACCTTAATTCAAATCCTAAATTCGAGTTTTTGACCCTGATAATGGAGTTCGGAGGAAATGGACCCTGATAATGGAGTTCGGAGGAAATGAAGGGTGAACATCAATGTGGTTCTCTTTTTCTTTGTTTCTGCTTGTTGATTTTATGCAATATTTGATTTTTGATTTTGGGCCTTTTTTGGGTAAGCTTCTTGGGAGAATAATATTTTTTCTACGCTTTATGGCTGAATAATGGGAGGGTTCTAAATTATGTTTGTTTGTACTTAATACGTTCTGAATAGTACTGGCCCTGAGCAAAGGCGAGTAAGACATTCGTGATGGGCCTCCAACATTTTGCTAAAATGATTGGCGCCAAAAAAAGTTGTGTAGTATTCCATCAATGTAGTCCTATAGAATTATAATGACTATATGAAGCATAATTAACATTTTTGCAGCTAAAAAACCAACAAGAACGATCTTTTAAGTAATTATTCTAATTTCTGCAATGATATGTGTATTTTAAAATTGTATCTTGCTGAATACTAATATTTTTGTTCTTGAAGTTGCCTTGTCCTTTTATCATTGTGGTTGTTAAATGGATAAAGGGCCTTGCTTTCTTAGATTTGCCTTGGAACCCTAAAATGTCAAGGCCTGCCCTGGCTCTGAACAGGATTACTTATGAGGAAAAATCGTAGACATCGTTCAGCTGATTAGTGGAAAGGATCTTGCATTAGATGATTTTATGACTAGAGTTTGGAAGTCAGCTATGTGGAAGCTTTAACAGTGTACTTTAGGCTGGTGCTTTTTCTAGTTGCACAATCATATGCTTTCAGACTGTGATGTCACTTGGTTTTCTATTGTATAAGCTTGTTTTCCTTTTTGGTTTCTGATTATGGGTACCCTTTTTCACGTTCAGAAAATTAGTAATTTTTTTATTCTAATATTTTGAATAAATTCAAAGCGCCTTGAGAGTGTGCAAAGGCAAAAAGCCCATGAAAACTGGGATTACTTGAGAAATTTCGGTATCCAAGAAAGAAAGCTTCGTTATGTTGTTTCGAAGTGCCTCAAAATACTTGGTCTTCATTTGGACGAGAAGCTTATCCCCGTGGTTTAATGCCTTGCAAGTTGCAACTTTGGAATTGAAACCCGGTGAGGTTGCTTCTGCGATTACTAGATTTCACAACATACTTACCCACAGTGTTTGATATTTGTTCATTTTCATGCCTATGTTTCTCATAGTATCATGGTCAGTTTTCTTTATATGGACCTGATATTCACGACTGAACTTGCTCCAATAGAATTTCCAATCTTCAAGCGTGGAATGGTGTTTGGGTCTGTGACATATCACACACCACCCATAGCAATATAGATTTTTACTCGGTGATCTAATTTAGTAAGAGACATAGTATGTCTTCGTTGAGTTAGTTTTAAAAAAACATGACTCAAAAACACCAAGTCAGTAACGTTTCCATAATGTTTTTTCCATGGGAAAAGGAAACGAAATTGTTACTGGGAAATGGTCATTGTTGTTCAAAATTAAACATGATTTTATTGTGACCTCCACAGTTTGTGAGAGCCTTCATATGTTTATGTATAATGTGTCCAGATTTAGAGGTGTCATTATTTTCCTCTATCATAGTTGAGTATCCACTCTACATGTGTATGACTGTATGTGAATTGTATTATGTGTGGGAATTCAGCCAAAAAAAAAAAAAAGAGAGAGGGAGAAAGTATTTCTTCTATTTGCAAGTTTAATTGGTGTGAATCAAGTTCAGTTTGTGTGCTTCTCTGCTTTTGCTTCTAAGTGTTAAGGAAATCCCACCCATCAATTATTTTTTGTGCAATGTCCTTGCAAATTGTTAAGCAACGCTTTTCAGCCTGGGTGATTTCTTTGGACTCGAGGGATGTATAATTTTGATAGTTGGCACAGATCTTGAAGGAAAGATAAATTAGAAGATATAAGCCTGTACTTTAGACAGGTGTAAAACTAATCTCTACTACATATAATCTTATATCTCAACAGATTATTATCATCATGTTTTTTGTTTTCTTCTTATTGGTTGCCTAATATAACGTGCATGCTATTTATATCTGAGCATAAAATTAGTCTAAGCTGAGGTATATATTATTGCAGTCATTTTCAAACATTGAAACTTCAGTGGAGGGAAGTCCCAACAAAAGGGAGAAGATGCTAATGGATCACTCTCGAATCGATTAGAATCTGCAGATATGCACACATTAATAATTATATGAGCCACAATCCACGCATTGAAAACTTAAAGCAAAAAAATGTTATACTCCCTCCTTCAACGTATGAGGGTCAGGAAGTTGTCTGAGGGCTAAGAAATTAGTTGACTTCTAATGTAATCCAATAAGAGGTTGGCTTCAGGAACATCTGGATTTAACAACTAGCACGCTAAGGAAAAATGAGGCATTAACTTTCGTCGAAACTTTTGTTCCATTCGAGTAATCCACATTAAATGGATGCAATGGGTTTTATATTTTGGCACCCTACACATCAGCTTCATCATTCTCAGGTTCATTCTGTTGTTGGGCTTCTTCAAGACGAAGTTGATCCAATGGTGGCCGTGATGAAGGTCGAGAAGGCTCCGTTGGAGTTATATGCTGACAATGGCGGGTTAGATGCACAGATACAGGAAATAAAGGAAGCTGTTGAACTGCCTCTGACACATCCAAAATTGTATGAAGATATTGGTATCAAGCCTCTCAAGGGGGTCATACTATACGGAGAACCATGAACGGGCAGGGCCTTACTTGCAAAGGTGTGTATTTTTATGTTAGATTTACCACTTGTCAATTTGGCATCTTTTTCTGCATCTTCAACTCTTCTCTTGAGCACATAACCCTGACTGATGGAATTCATTAGTTTTATCATCTCCCACCAATGTCTTTAAAACAGAACTTTGTTATATCAGTAGTACACCATTTATTTTGAAGATGGAAATCATATTTAAATTTCTTTATTTAAGGGGTCTTTGTTTATTTTTGCGAATGCTTTCCCTTCCTGTAGAGCTCATTGAATATTCTGTCATACTTTTCATTATTGCTTGATTGAAGGGCAATAGGAGTCCTGTTTTGTAAAGCATGTTTCGTAGTATGAGGTGGTTATTGGCTTGGTCGAATGGTTAGGTTTCAACATGTTAGATCGTTAGGACTGCAAATCAGTAGCAATAAGAATAAGCCTAAATTCTCTGAGTTATACCATCTTTTGTAAAATTTCCTTGTACCCTTATGTGCTTATGGTTAGTTGGGAGAATTTGTAATGATTAGTCTTTAGGCAGTAGCAAATTCTACATTGGCAACTTTCTTACGTGTCGTTGGAAGTGAATTGATACAAAAGTACCTAGGAGATTGTGTTCATTGATGAGATTGACGCAGTTGGTAAAAAAAGGCGTGCTCCTTAATTTTGCTGATTGATATGAAAACTGTATTCATCACCTCTTACTATTGTGCATTATTAAATTATTTTTCTCTGTAGGTATGATGCTCATTCTGGTGGTGAGTGTGAAATTCAGAGGACCATGTTGGAGCTGCTGAACGAGTTAGATGGTTTTGATTCAGGAGGAGATGTCAAGGTTATTCTCGCAATAAACAAAATTGAAAGCCTTGATCCTGCTCTCCTTCAGCCTGATCGAATAGATAGGAAGATTGAATTCCCAGTGCCTGACATTAAAACAAGGATGCGCATTTTCACGGTACTTGCATGGCTTAACCAAACAATTACACGAATTAGTCTGGATACCTTGAAACTTCTTCACTTACAAACCTCGTTATGCGTGAAATGCAGACACACACTTCAAGTATGACTTTGGCAGATGATGTCAACTTGGAAGAATTTTTTATGACCAAGGAGGAATTTTCTGGAGCTGATATAAAGGCAAAATGTACTGAAGCTGGTTTGTTTGCTCTAAGAGAGCGCCATATGAAGGTGAGACAATTTACTATTACCCAAGTGATTAGGTGCATGAACTGCATGTTTGGCTATTTCTCATATCATGTTGCTCTTTGGCTCTTTCTAACTTTTGGCTTTTCTTCTGGATATATAACTATCCATTTTGTCCTGTGTGGTTCGACTGAATGTTTTTTTAGATCCTTGTTATGGTCAAGCATTGCTAAGGCTTTTGAGGAAGCTGACTCCTTGGTAGTTTTTATTCTCGAATTTGATCATGTTTCAACTTAACAGAAGGCATAAAATATGAGGTGGGTAAAGGGAATAACCCATAGGTGAAATGGAAGCACGGATAGAGAGGCTATGAGAAAAGGAGATGGCTTATCTATGATGAGCCTGTTTCTGCTGCTAATTCACATGGCCTATAATCTTGTGAACCGTTTGTTTGAAATTTGTAAACACACCATGTCAGAACCTTTCTCATTGAGTTTTTAAATCTAAGCGATTCAACATATTTGTATTCCTACGTCTTTCCTTTTTATGTCATCAACTGCCCACTGTAGTGACTCAAGATTTTCAGTTTTATAGAAGGGGAAGAGCACAACAAAGTAAGGTACTGAATTTGTAGTGCAAACATAGCTACTCAGTGATGTTGCAGATATTTAGGTAACAAATTAATATCTAGGCTAATGTCATTCGTTTGAGGTTGCTTCCATTCACTTATTAGTCGATGGCATAGGATGTCCTCCTTTTCCTGTGAATTCAATGCTTGGGATTGTGAATGCTTTATAGAGTCTCCGGGTCTTTAGAGTCAGTTCTCTTATGAAGTGTTCGTATATGCCTCAGGTTATGCATGCAGACATCAAGAAGGCCAAGGATAAGATTATGTTCAAGAAGAAAGAGGAAGTACCAGAAGGGCTCCATATGTGAAAATACTCTGTTCTCTACAGAGAGTCGTCTATTGCTTGTTTCTCTCTATTTTCAACTTCGTTTTGTTGGTGTTCTCTCGTTAAACGATTGGCTATGAGGGAAAGTGCATTGTCATCCTTGGCGGTACTATGGAGGCTCCTTTAAGGCGAGCAATTGATTCAATTGTTCAGCAATCGATCAAACTACTTATTTCCTTATGATGGATTTATGTTTGGTGTGGGAATTCATTGATTTTATTTACCACAGAAAGCTGCCCGAAGGTAGCGATGAATCATTGGAAGGTAAGAGTTACATTCTGGAAAGTTAATGTTGGTCTCAGATTGTAAAATTTCTTGATGCTGGTTTCCGTCCATTTGAAAGATTATGAGCAGACAAGCTACTTCCCAAGGAAATGAATAAGCAAAGTGGTATAGTTTCCTGTTTCTCTCTCCAGAAAGAGTAGAACAAACGCAAGAAAATTTTGTTTGGTGGTTTGATTGGATACCAAGCATGAGTTAGTAGCACAGAGCACGCAATATCGTGCGAAGCACAAGGCATAACACTAGTAACTATATAAGGCCTTCTCAATTTCACTCCATCAACGAGTTTTTGTCACCGCCTCCAACAGGCCCCCTTTGTAGTCTTTACCTTTTTGTGGTGTAAGATTTAAAGTCTTTTGTCAAAACTGTTCTTTGTTACAGTATTACTATGTTATACTCTAGATTCTAATGACCTTTTTTTAGCTGGGAGTACGAGTTGCTTGAATGCCCGTACAGAAGTGACACTTTAATTTCTAGGTCTGTCAAACCAAACATATGTTTGTACTATCTCAAATGAAAATACTCGGACACAAATAAAAGCATATGAAAACTACATACTCATATAAATGAACGATGCGGGATATATAGACCAACCCATGACTCTACAAATAGTCACCAGAGAAATGACATGTTTGTTCATAAAAGACGCGTCTGTCCACGGATTTGGGGGCCCTGTAGTGAGGTAACTCCCTACAGGGTTGTAGTGAGGCCAAACTCCAAATAAAATTGTGGGTACTGTTTACGAGTATGTAACACTGTTGGAACTCATTGTTATTGTTAGAGGAAGGGTTCTGGAACGAAATTGGAATACCCCATTCCTCTCCAAACATACACCATCTTTTGTAGATGGCATTTGTTCCAAATGGTAGCTAATATATGTTTCTTACTACTTACTAGTTCTTTAAACTAGTGTCACATGGCTAAAGAAGGCCCTTTTAGTATCAAAAGTATTAATTATGCCCGCACAATCCATCTTATTCGCCATCTCAAGTCCTAATTCAACTTGTCTATGGAATTTTATAATAGGTACTAACATAAGAGTCCCTAAAATTTGTTTATTTTTTGGGCTTAAAGTGGAGCTCTGAGAGCCGCTGGGCCGGCACTAAATGGAGCAAAGGAAAGAGAATCTATTCCTAATTACGTGAGGATTTTAACGGTAACGCTAAGTAATTTACCCAGAAATTGTCTAGAATTTGAAATCAGTGGTTCAAATTGTAGGTATTGTTTACGAGTATGTAGCACTGCTGGGAAGTCACTGTTAGAGGAAGGGTTGTGGAACCAAATTGGAATACCCCATTCCTCTCCAAACATACACCATCTTTTGGAGATGGCATTTGTTATAATGGTAGCTAACATATGTTACTACTTACTAGTTCTTTAAACTAGTGTCACATGGCTAAAGAAGGCCTTTTTGTTGTGAGTGCAATTGAAGTTGCAAGGAACTTATCTTTCTCTCAATTAATTCCTACTGATCAAGTAATGCTAAACGTCTTAAAGTTGCAACCTTAATGCTTAAAATAAAAACTCATGTGAACCATTTGTGTTTGATTTTTCATCATAACAAGCCTGTGATGAAAAAATCTTGATTAGCAGTCAGGTTCCGGAGGGTATTCTCATATGTTCTGCAACATCATACATGTGTTATTTTATAACTCGAAGTGTCCGGACCAGCTTATGCTCACCTTGACTAATCTCCGTTAGATTAATCTCACCGTCTACAACCAATGGGCTCAATGGAAATCCCTTAGCAAAGCTTCATATGAATTAGTCCTGTGAGAGTAGCACCTGGAGGTACTCCAGTAGTTACTTTTTGTGACAAACCCAACACAATCAAAATGCGATACTAAAACTCAAAACTTGGTAATCAATGAAAATGAAATGGTGATCGAGGCGAGTGTTGCATTCTGTCCCCGCTACAGTGCTTATGATTTACATGGACATCTATCTCTCAGCACGACTTGTTCAAATGCCGCACAGAAGTGACACTTCAATCTCTGGGTCTGTCAAACCATACTCATATGTTTGTACTCTCTCAAATGAGAAGACTTATGACACAAATAAAAGTACATGAAAAATACGTACTCATATAAATGAACGATGCGAAATATATTGACCAACCCATGACTCTACAAATAGTCACAAGAGAAATGACACATCTGTTCATAAAAGACGTGTCCGTCCACAAAAAACATGTGTAAAAAAAAAACATAAAGGCTCGACTCTAATTCTTTTCAATTTACATTCAAACCCCTTCATAAAATATAATTCCTCAAATATTTTCCAACATTCCGGAGGGAGGTCTAAAGAGTGCAAAAGTGGCTGGGTATAGAGTCAGACTCAAGTTATCCCTGTAGGGAATAGATGAGTTCCTTTACAACTCCATACTTCTAATCCAAAAATTTACTAACTCCAATTGCCCTTTACACCAACTATATAAGGAACATCTACTTCCCCATTTCTCACCCCTCTTCTGTCTCTCTCTGTAAAACACAATGACAGGTCCTTGTGCCGGAATTCTTGTGTGTTTTTCATTCCTAGTCTTCTATTTGGCTGTGCCCAGTTTGGCCACGGTTTACACGGTGGGGGACTCAAGTGGATGGACAATGGGGGTTGATTACAGCACCTGGACCAGTGGCAAGACTTTTGTGGTTGGTGACAGCCTCGGTGAGTTCTAATTACCTCCGTTTTTGTTTTTTTATAACTAGGTGTTTGGGTCAACTCATGCACCTCGATTAATTCTAAGAGACCGATCCCACCCTCCACCGACATTGACCCCATTTAAGTTAATTACCTATGTTCGTAACAAAGTTTTGTTAGTTATCCTCTTCTCTTTTCGTGTTTTGCTAGGCATTTGTGGTTGATGCCTATATGATTGATTGAGCCTGCACATTAGTAACTGGAATGATCCAACAATGAGAAACCATTTATTGAACATTAGTAACTGGAATGATCCAACAATGATGTGCTTGTAATGGGATATTTTACATTGAGTGATAGGAACACCAATTTTTTTTTTAAATGACAGAATATTTGACCGAACTTTCGTTTAGACCTGGATAAACACGTTTATGGGTAACCACATACCGTGGAATATGTGCACGAGACTCGTACCCCTAACCTCCTAGTTTTCATTATGAGGACTTGACATTCAAACTACTTGTAATCATTCTGCGTAAAATATCTCACTCGAAACTTCGAAAGCCTTAGAGCAACCCTAACAGGGACTGCCAAATCCTCTGTTGCATCTGGAACGGTCAAAAAATGCAGTCAAGGACCCTCTAAAACGTGCATCCCTCGCTTAAGGTTAATTTTGACAACGTCAAATCTATGTTAGATTTTTTTTTTTCTTAACAAAATGACCATTTGAGAACGAAAGTTTTAAAAATATGTATTTTGACAACTTCAAATATGAAGCTGAGGTTTGAAATGACAAATTTTGAAAGTGTCAAATGTGAAGATTTAAAACTGCAACATAGGCTTTCAAGAAAGATGCTTTGAGAACGAAAGGTTAGAGATGCTTTGTTCTCCTCATGAGTCATACTTCCATTACCTGACAATCAAGAAAGATGTCCAGGGCTTCATTTTTTTCTCCATGGAGAATTACCCACTTTCCTTCATATATTGATGATTCATCTTCGTCGGTAAACTTAAAATGGAGTAAAATTAAGTGACACGAGAAAATCGGATTATAGTTCTCATTCCACTATCGTTAGCATAACCTTAAGGAAATGGATTCTCTATGGTCCAAAATTGGACAGCAGGAGACAGTCCTCATTTACACCGTCTATTGCTGTAATCAATGGTTTGGAATTGTTGTAATATTGATTATATCAATGAACGTTGTAGACGAGAACTGTCTCGACGATAACTGTCTCGTCCAGTCTAAATGTTTCACTGAAGCGGATCCGGATCCTAAGCTTAGTATTAATTTGATCCTTGATCTGTGTCTTATTTGGGGGCATGATAGTGTTCAATTATGGAAGCGGGCACACGGTGGATGAAGTCAGTGCAAGCGACTACAACTCCTGCACAGTAGGAAAGTCGATCACCACAGATAACAGTGGGTCCACCAATATATCTCTCAACACTGGTGGGACACATTACTACATATGTGGTGTCCTTGGCCACTGCGCTAGTGGCATGAAGCTAGCTGTCACCGTCACCACCGGTACGGCAGCGCCCTCCGAATCTCCGCCGCCTTCCGGCACCAACGCCACCACTACTGCGACACCGCCACCTGTCACGTATTTTACAGCACCACCTGACGCTGTTTCGGCATCATCTGCGTCATGGGTTCTCTCTCCTTTTGTTGCAATGTTGTGTATTTTGGTTTCATTGCTTAAATTTGTGGCCTTGTAAATTTGGCTCTCTCCTCTGGTATTGAGATTTCCGTGATCACAGGGTGAGCCAATCCATTCGTGAACAGCTTGGCAGGTTTGCATATTTGTTAGGTCACTGTATATTTGTTAATAAAATTTGCGAAAATGTAGAAGTCGTAAACCGATTAAACTGCACATAGCTGAACCAGCTCAATCAACAAATGTCCAGGCCAGCTTGGGCACCTCGACAAAATCTCTTTTCCGGTCCGATCAAAGGGCGGTTATCTCCACCCAACTAAAAAATTCAAAAGAAAATCTATTGTAGCCTAGCCCAAGAGGGTTCTAACTTTTAAATTCCTAATGTATCGATGTTCGATGAGATTTGGTTATTCATTTGATCGTTTCAAGAAACATTCAAGAAAAAAGGCAAGACATTATCAGAATAAAGAGCGTGATTCAAGTTACCCTCACTTTGATTAGTGAAAAATGTGTGGAATCGCAACGGAGAAAACAGTAGCGGTCCGGTGAGAGCGCCCTGTCTAGCTTTTAATTTCTGTGTGTTCCACAGCCGATTTATTGGTGAGAGTAAAATTGGTTGTATTTTGAGAGAATGACATATTTCGTAAAGCACAACAAATTAATTTGGAGAAAAAATTAATTTTGTGGAACATGCCGTAAATTATGTAAGTTGAAATTGGTTGATAGTCGCAAAAAACTACAGTAAAAATTAAAATGCTTAAAATCATGGAAAAAAATCTCGTACATCGCACAAAGTTGCAAACATTCAACAAAAAAAGCCAGGAATTATAAGAATCAATAATGACAAAGAATCCATTAATAATCAAATCAACTGTGTAACAGTAATCAACACCACCACCGCCATAACCAACAGCATCAGTAAATCAACACAAATAAATTAATAAATTCAAAATTATAAAAACTTTTCCGCGAGAAAACTCGAGAGATCAGATCTAAAGCAACAAAGCCGCAGCGAAGAAAACAGCAGCAGCAGATCCAGCGACGGTGACTCTGTTCAAAACGGCGGCGCTATTGGGAGTGGAAGAAGGAGAGTGTGCGGGGGCGGAGATCGACGACGGAGTCACGGCGGTGACGGTGGCGGGAGAAGAGGCTGGAGAAGCGGTGGGAGAAGAGGCTGGTGAAGCGGAGGGGGAGGATTTTGGCGAGGAGGTTGGAACGGCGGTCGGCGACGGAGTAGGAGAAGCAGGTGGCGGTGGAGGCGGCGACGCGAAAGGAGATTTTGTTGGTGAAGCGGTTGGCGATGAGGTCGGAGATTGAGCCAAGGCGGATACGGCGACCAGAGCTAGTGCCAAGAACACGATTGCGTTGGAGTAAGCCATTGTTGTTTTTGTTGCTGTTGTTGTAGAAGTTCTCTCTCTCGTTGAAATTGGAAACAATGAACTGAATACTTTGAGAGAGAGAGAGAGAATAAGTTGCAGAGGGAGAGAGAAAGATGGCTGTGGATGATGAAGCTATCGGAGAAACGCAGTATTTATAATAGCGGAGGAAAGCGAGTAAAGGGTTTTAACACGGTTTGATGACAACTGTTCATTGGAATAAATTAAGTAGGTCTAATGAATTGCAGTATTGGTCCTTAACCTTTAATTTAATTTCCATGTCGTCCCTGTAGTTCTTTTATTTTTCCGACCGGATAGTTCCTGTAGTTTTAATTTCGTAAAATTTATGTAATTGCATATTTCTTGTAGCCCACTCACTCCTTCCAATATTTCATATCATAAGTAAAAGGAGGCGTGTTGAAACTCTAGCGACTGAAAACCTTGATTAAAAAAAAAAAATGATAAAAACACTTGAGTGGCATTGGAAACTAGAGCAACCAGAAAAATGGTGAAAACCTTGGTTAAATATAGCACAAAAAAGAGCAGTAATTTTTTCGTTGTGGAATTCAGATTGTTTAAGAAACACAGTCATTCGCTCACTTGTAATTTTTAAATTTTCAATATTTATCCTTCAATCTTTTCAGTTTATTGAAGTAATACAAAACCAAAAGGACGAAAATGTGCTTGAATATACTTTGATTTTAAAATCTACGATCATTTTAAAACAATCAAAAGTTAATGAATGAACAACCAAATTTAATATATGAGGAAATAAGATTTGTTCCTGTTTTGCGAAAACCTAAGATCGTTAAAATCAGCGTAGTGAAATTGAGATGTTTTTCATTTAAAATCCCAATGCGAATATATAGAAGGATTATATTGAAATTTCAGGAAATTACAGGGACGCACGTCTCAACTTGCTCTAAATAATTTATTTCCTGTCTATCTGGCTAATAATTGGTCAACAACTCAGCAACAGAGGGGTACTCCACATTCAATCCTTGCCGACCTCGGACTTCTGTTCACGCGTCGTAGCATCTTGGACGTCCACGTGGTAACACTACTCAATCTCATCCGTTCACCTTATTCTATTCTCTGCCAAACTGGTTACTATGCTTTTGATCGATCTGACGGCTCAGGTAAAGTTAAGTCGACCGTTGATTGAGGGGGATACAGGAGTAATATTCTTTGTACCGTTGGATCATTAATTAATGAACAAATATTCTAGGGGACCGTTATGATTGGAACGTTATGGGCCCCAATATTTTATTTTGTGGGGCTTTTTCTTTCAATAATTGATGATGACACCAACGGGCAAATTACAGATCATAGCACTAGTTTGGTTGTCATGTTGGTTGAGAGAGTTTTGATAATTGTAGAAGGGTTTTTTTTTTTTTTTTTTTTTTTTAATCATGCTCTCAAGAAAGTGATTAATATTCATATATGCGAAATATATTAAGATTTTAATTTTTCTTTTATATATGTCAATGTACTTTTGAGAAATATCGATACATTTTTTCAGATATCAGTGCACGTTATTCATCGTTGTCCTTGGGAAAAGGTCTTCATGCATGGATTTGAATGGGACTGAGACAAATATATGTGTGTCTGGAATCATCCGATGCACGTGGATCTTACAAAGTAATGAGGAGTCTACATTCATTTTGGACGATTCTGGACAAATTTGTATACAAAGCTAGTTGTGAACCTGTTCGTAAAACTTGTAAGAAATAAATAAATTATAACAAATTCGTTTGTTTTCCTAATTTCCATTGAATGTTCAAATTATTTGTTTCTGTAGAAGTAGCAATGGGTAGTGGAATTATCACAGGTGTTATAATCCAAAACATTAGTTTTGTTACATATTAGCTTGAATTTACCCTCTATAGTATTTAAGTACCTTAGGCCAATGCTTCATGCTTTTAAGTGATGATTCAAAGTGGTAATGATGTATAGAACTTACACAAATTTGCTCTCCTTTTGGCAAAAAAACTTAATCCATTTTTTTGGTTTTGTCTTTATTCAAAAAAAAAATTTGCATTTGTTAATTTTGAGTCAAAATTTAGTGGTTTCTGGATTCCTTTCAACGAGACGAATCTAACAAGTATAAATTTATGGTCAAACCAAATATTTTTTTGAATAAAGCCGAAAAACTTGGATTATTGGATTAATTTTGGCTTTATTAAAAAAAAATTGAGTTTTGACCATAATTTTATACTTGTTAGATTCGTCTCGTCTAGAGGAATCCAGAAACCACAAAATCTTGAAGCAAAACTAACAAATGCAAAAAAAAAATTGAATAAATACACAATGAATAATCCAATAATCCGGATTATGAATTATTTGCCAAAGGTTGTAAAACTGACATTTAAAGCAGCAGTTATAAACTTAATTGTCCTGCAACTTTCGAAAGGCTAAGCAATCTGCATCGGGCTATGCTTTTTGTAAATTGATATAGTTCAATCGGCTAACTAGAGTTTGGTAACATTTTTGTTTCTTGTTTCTTGTTTTTTTTTCCTTTCAATTTTGAAATTTTTTCAAAATTGAAAACAAAAATATGTTTGGTAATTTATTTATGTTATGGTTTTCAAAATTTCTGATTTTTTTTTTTTATCATTTGTCATTCATAATCAAATACATGGGAATGGGAGAATGAGATTTAATCCTGCAGTGCGGGGCATCAAAAAATGTGAATTGCCTTGTTTTTAAAACAGAGTCGTTTAAAAAAAAAAACCACAACTTTATTACCAAACATGGTTTTTTGTTTTTTGTTTTTATAAACAATAAATATGATTCTATTTTTAATTTTTTAAAAACAAAAAATAGAATATAAAAACTTTACCAAACGCACTCATAGGTGTTGTGTGGTAGATGCTCAAGAGCTCTATAGGAGTTGGATTACAAGCCTTTTCTTTTTCTTTTCGGATTGGCCATTTGGACTTGTAAGAGTTCACTAGCCCATTTTATGTCCTTTTTTTTTTTTCTTTTCTTTTTTTTTTTTGCCGTTCTTTTTTAAATTATTCGAGCGGGCTTAGCCCAAAAAATCTAAGCTCAGTACCATAAATTTGGGCTGTGGAAAAATACTTGAGTTGTCTTGGGCTAATGCTTTATAATTTATAAGTTGATGTTAATTGAGCACATTGTCCAGCGACCTAGCTAAAGAACCCTTTTCCACGATAGGCTGTCGCGCTCCAAATTCTACAGTGAAATCCCATTAAGAGCATCTCATTAGAGGAGGCAAATCCGCCTGATGGATATTTTGTTGAGCCAAAGGCAACAAACTACCCCCAAATCAACCTCAACAAATAGAAGACAATTTTGTAAAAGTTACTGTGTATAACTTTGCTACAGTACCTCAACACTTCTAGCAAGGTACTGTTCATAAGTTATTCCTTAGTTTAATATTTTCCTTATACTTTCGGGTCCAAATTTCACTCTTTTTACTTCTAAGTTGGGTAGCCCTGTATTGGTGTTGTATATGGTTCGTAAATACTCCTTCAATATCTAATTGAGCTCATTTTTTACATAAACGTTTAAAATATTAAATAAACATACCCTTGCAAAAATCAGCTCAATCAGGTATCAGTAACCGGTAGGAGTGTTTTGCAGATTTTTATCTTATATATACCATACATATTTTTGCAAAAAAGAATATGTTTTCAACATTTATAATTATTTTAAAAAGTAGAAAAGTAGAAATACCAAAAAAAAAAAAAAGAAGAGTTTAATACAACAAAGTTATAATAGAGAGTCTGATTCTGTGAGATTTTGGAAAAGTGACAAGCAAAATTATAAAAGATATTTTTGAGGTTAAATTTGGTCCAAATTTTACTGAGGTTGATAAGGATGCCCTAAAGAGCTCGGGACAAGGCCTAATTTTGGAGCGCAGCAGGGAGTCCCTCGTCCTTTCCCACTTGGCATCCAAAAGAGAAACATCTATAGTGCAAATCCTTCTGTGTATTCTATAGCGCAATATTCAAGCTGTTCATCTCGCAAATTACAAAATCAATTTAAAACTACTCAAAAAAAATTCACTAAACTTTATGGGGTCAATCCATAAGCTATTCTCTCTTCCTGGAGTAAACTTATAATTTGGTCAAATATGTGCTCTTACTCTTTTTTTTCATTTCCGTTCTTCTCGCACCGCCGTGCATAAATCATCGTCCTCACAAATATCACGGTAGGGTTAAAAGTTTGGGGTTTTCTTTGCGTTGGGCTTCATCGTAATGTTTGGGCTTTAAGGCATCTTGGGTGTGCTCTTCATTGTATTATTTGGGCTTTTTAAGCCTATAGGGGTTATTTTTCCAACTTTTGGTTGAAACCCCTTTCTCATTTCCCCTAATAAAATTTTATTGCCGATAAAAAAAGTAATCATCCTCCTCACAAATATCGCGGTCCTTAAAAATGTTAATAATTTGAGAAGTTTTTAACAGATGCTTTCATAATCATTTTTTTAATATATATAATTGGATGTCCGGGCCAGCTTGTGTACACCTCGATTAATTCCGAGTCCTGAAGGTAATGATCGGGCATAACCCCTAGTGAGAATTTGTTGGTAAGGAGAATCGAACCTAAGAGTTTAAGTGGGAGCAAACACGTACTACCTGACCTTAATAATTTATTGGTTTTTCTCATTTAGCATGCATTTGTATTGGTTTTTCTCATCTATCTAGGAGGGTTCCGAACTTTCACGCTCCCAAGTCCCAAAGCATATTTTGCATCACTTTATCGCTTTAGCTATTGGCAATTAGTCAGGAACGCTGCTAGGGGTACCCCATGTTTTTGCACCGAAAATGCACCCCACGCCTTCGGGGACCCGCTTTTGGGTTCCACACGAGTGATCCGACTTTTAATTTGAAACGGTGAGATTTTGGTTCAAGCATTTCTAACCGTCCGATTGAGCTGATTTTTTGTGGGCCCCCTCGGGAAAATGTTTTAAGAACAATGAACGGTTCGGATCACTCGTGTGGAACCCAAAAGCGGGTCCCCGAAGGCGTGGGGTGCATTTTCGGTGCAAAAACATGGGGTACCCCCAGGTTTTCCGATTAGTCAGTCGGTCCGAATATCCATACGCAAGCACGTATTTTAATTATTCATTTCAACAAATTAATGGTTCAGATTTTAATTACTCTTTAACTGGTCAAAGAGTTTTCTTACAAGTCAAAAAGTAAAATAAAATCTGGATTATCGAAAATGCTTTTGGACAATCAAGATGCACCTGTCCGTGAAACGTACGTACACAAACTTGCATCCACAAAGTAATTTTATTAGGTATTCCAGTTGCGTGCAAGTTTTCTCTTGCACTTCCGCCCTTTATTAGGCATCTACAGAGTCTGCTCCCTCCCCCCTTTTTTTCTTTTGAAAAAGCTAACTTCCGCTCTTAGGGCAAATGATACTAATATGTAAAGATCCATCAATAATTGAGAAAAGTGTATAAATGTCCGTAAAAGTATATTACTATCCGTAGAATGTGTATAAAATCTACGATAATAGTTGAAATTATAACTTCCTCTCCTTTAAAGCGACGATATCCTTTGGGTAAGTTTAATTGTCCGATTATTTTTTTAGAGGGATTGGATAAGGTGAGGTTAAGAATAATAAATGGGCCAACTGAGATCCACAGATAATAGTTGAAATTATACGAATATTTGGATTAGTTGTACCGTGTTTAGTTAGAGTGTAATAAAAATGTGATGAAGATGATGCGAATTACTCTTAATTTTTTACCGTTAAATGTAGATGGAGATAATTCGGAAAAATAATCTGCCCTTTAATCCCCCGTCAAACAAAAATTGGACTATATGGAAAGATGGGAACATGTCGGTTCATCCTTAGTCCCACCCCATAGCCCTGCCGCCCCTCCAATCAAAATCAAACATGTGTATTTCCATATACGTTTGCAACCTATTTACCCGCCATATTTAGGACAAAATGTTTTTTCTCTTCACATTTCTTCTTTCTAAGTTTTTTTTTTTTTTTTGTCATTCGTCATTGCTAATTTATTATATGGGGAGAGGGGAGTGAGACTTGATCCCAAGATGCAGTGTAGGACATCCAGAAGCTCTACAGCATGAGTTAGCCACCACTTGCTTTCTTTCTAAGTTGTAGTCTACCGTTGGATGTTTAGCCTCATTCAAAATGTTACGAATCGATTACTTGTTATATGAGCAATAGGTGACTTAAGAATCATTTTTTGTGAAAAGTTATGATTTTCTGTCTAAAAGTTACGAAACGCACGAAATGTTACAAATCATATTTTTGAAAAGTTACGGTTTTACGTCTAAAAGTTACGAGACGCACAGAATGTTACGAATCATAGCCCCGCTGCCCGTCCAATAAAAAATTGGACTATATATGGAAATAATGTGGGTTCATCCCTAGTCCCACCCCATAGCCCCACCGCCCCTCCAATCAAAATCAAACATGTGTATTCCCATATATAATTGCAACCTATTTACATGCCATATGTAATATTTTTTCTTCACATTTTGTTCTTTTTAAGTTATAGATTGTACTTTTGTTCTTTTACAAAGCAATTATCTATCGTAGGAAAGGCTATAATACACTCTCCTTTTTGGGTGTGTTACGTATGTATCATATGCATCTAAATTATCTACTGTTCAATGTTTATCCCATTCAAAATGTTACAAATCGACTACTTGTTACTTGAGCAATAAGTGACCTAAGAATTATTTTTGTATAAAGTTACGTTTTTTTGTCTAAAAGTTACGAGACGTACAAAATGTTACGAATCATATTTTTGAAAAGTTACGATTTTTGTCTAAAAGTTCCGAGACGCACGAAATGTTACGAATCATATTTAAAAAGTTACGAATCATATTTGTGAAAAGTTATGATTTTTTGTAAAGTTAAAAATGTTACAAATCATATTGCTGAAAAGTTACGAGTTTTTAGTAGAAAAGTTAAGAAACGAACGAAAATGTTATAAATGACCGGTTCTCCATGACATTTATTATGAGGTGGCACAATATAGACCGCGCAATAAATTCATGTCGCACACATCTTTAAAGAGTATGTATTGTACCATTTCCCCTACATCTATTCTATCCTAAGAGGAAGAGGATTGGCGGTAGTTGAATTCCTAACATTATAGATGGAAGTGCTCCAAGACGAGCGAGCTCAACCTAGTCGTAGATTGTACTTAGCAACCATATTTTGAGACCTCGTCAAGAATTTCAGACAAAAAATTGGGTATATATATAGATTTCACTTTAGTGTTGTAATAAGTCCCTTCCAAGTTAAATTTGTTCTGCAATCAGGTTGCGGATCTGCTTTCCCGAAAATTATGTCCCGACTCTATGTCCCGTTCATCCGAGCCGTCCATTTAAGTACCCGATAACTCAAATTCGCAGATGAATTTGTACGGCTCAGATTTGTTTGGGGTGAGATGGAATCTGAACCGTTGATTGCTCGAATAGACGATTCGGATGGACGGGACATGAAGTTGGGACAGGAAGTTTGGGCCTGCAATCATATCAACGAACCCATATATAATAAATTTAACTCAATTTTAACATGATTAATATTCTCGACAACTTTTAAAAAATAAATGGCTTCAGTCATCAATATATGAACCCCAAAATATCCCACATACCAAATTACGATCTGATCGCCCAGTCCATTTAAATTTTTTTTGCAATTACCTTCCATCCATAAATATTGATGGTCGGTCCCTCACTGTGGCAACATTGGCAAGACTTGTCCAATCATAATACGTGTGATACAAGTCATGCATGAGTACGTGCTTAAAGTCAAAGAAATTGGACTTCTATTCAAGTGGGGTTTCACATTGGGTGCAAGATCACATGTTCCCAAACTTCTTGTGCCTCCGTGCCGAGGGAGTTTGGGCCGTTAGATTTTTTTTTTTTTGTACTTTTTAATTTTTTTATTTCCAAGTAATTCAACGGCGGAAAATCTCTCAGCACCGAGGCACAGAAGAAAATCCGGAATTAATAGAGAATCTTGGGCTTTCACATTGATGTGAGATCTAATTTGTCTGTAGGAATTCCAGAAAAGGGAAGCCATGCATGCATTTGTGGATTGATAAGTCAACTGTTTGGTAGAGAGGCCTATCACAATTGGGACCAAACTTGTCCTTAAAGGGAATTTCATGTAAAATGTTGGGGAAATGAGAGAGGAAATTATTTGAAAAGTTACATTAGCCCTTGGCTGAGTTTAGACTGCCTAATGTGAAATAATTAATTTTTGTCTTAATGATCTTTTTTTCGCATAAAACGTTATACTTATTCCTTTGATTAGAAAGATAATGAAGAAAAGAGAAAAGAAAAAAAAAATCTGTGTTTGATTAGAGAGATCGTGAGACTAAATTCAACCACAATCCTCGTATCGTATGTATATGAAGCTGTTTTTCTATTTCTTGAAGAAAAAAAAAAAAACAAAAACAGAAGAAATCTAAAATCTTCTCACATTAGATTAGTTATCCACAATTTGAAATTTGAAATTTATCCTCCTTTTTCAATAACTTATCCTAAGGAAGCTCTTACATTTCGAATACCCAAGATTAAATTTAGGTGAATCTATTTATTTACGTAATTATTTTCATGTTCCTTTCATTGTGACCAAAAATATTATACGTAGAACAAAATTCCCACAGAGGCTAAATGCATTTTGCATATTCCTCTCAAACACTCTTACTAAATTCAAAATCCATTCTAGCTATAATTCAAAAAGACAAAAAGCCAAAAATTTGAAAGTTAAAAGCTAAAAATAAGACTCCCACACACCCCCTCAGCCCTAGAGGTGCTTTTGGATTCTCACTTTGCATTGTAGGTAAAAAAAATCATTCTGACCCTAATGCAAAAATCTACAATTCACAATTCAAAATATTAAAAATAATGGGCTCCCAAACATGCCATAAAGCAGCTTCCTCTCGCTCTCACTAGATTTCAACGTAGCTAAATAACACTGACAACCCATGTGCCAGGGCTGGTGTCCACTATGATCCAAAGTTGGAACAGTAAGTCTGGGTGCCCCGAAAGGGGACCCAGAATTGACTCCAAAAGTATAAATCAACGGCCCAGATTTCAAGTGGATCTGGGCCATTGATTTTCAAATTCTGGGTGTGTTTTCTGTGTATATGGTATGATCACTCAACATGTGAAGAGCACTGCTACGTACACAAAAAGAGTACCCAGAATTGACCCCGAATTTAAAAATCAATGGTCCAGATTCATTCCAAATGAATCCGGACCGTTGATTTTTCAATTCGGGGTCAATTCTGGGTACCCAGAAAGTACCGAGACTTACCCACATGTGAATTAGGTCACTATTTTCAGTATCTTACGTTAGTCTTCTATGTTCTCACCCACCGCACGTACGTCTAGATCTCCACAGCCTGGACTCGCCTTTTAGTCTTTCACAACTAATAATTCACTCATAAACACACAAGTAATACCACAAACCACCGAGAAATAAACACGCGTTACCGAATTGAACACAGAGACAACAATTTTTACGTGGTTTGACAAATTGAATTTTTCGGACAACCAATTTATATTTGTCGATATGTTTCGGTTTGATTTTTATCTTGTGACATCGTGATTAATTTATTCAAGAAGTGAATTTTCTTTAAAGTGGAGATAGTTGAATTTGGGCACATTTTATATGTACATGTTTGGTGCATGGTTGGAATCACTACAAGAAAAAACACATTTGACGATGAAATTTGGCGACAACTCGATTTTAGTCGCCGGCCGATTGTAACACCTATAGTTGCGGAAAGCGAATTTTCTTACAGTGATTTCTCCCTTCCAAACTTGAAAATCCTAGCCCGTGCGTGAGTGGAAGCTTTGAGGTCGACCCACATCTTTTTCATGTGTAAGTTTTAACTCTTTTAGGAGTGATTTCGCTGGCTTGGACGGGATTTATGGTTAATAATTCGCAAACGAATACACAAACATGTTTGCAGTCTAATAGATCGAAGAAGGCAGCTTCTGCCTTTCCATTTGAAGAAAGTGTTTTGATTAAGTGGTTTTGAGTGTCTGATTAACTTTAAATTTGTTTTAACTAATTATTGGATGACTCTTTCAAAATAAATAACTCGATGGGTGTGCAGAGAACTTTCAGCAGTGGTCTAGCCCGGGGGTGTATAGGGCGGAGCCTGTAATTTCATTTATAAGCTCGACTTTTTATTTATTTTCTGATTTGTTAATAATTAGGGTTATCAGTTTTGAGAGAAAAAAGAGAAAGTTTAGAGAAAAAAACATCTCAAAAAGATTGCGAAAATTTTCTCTTATTTTCGATTTTTTTGGTAAGTGGTGACGACTTAAATTGTCTTTTCCTCACGTTGAAGTTTTCTACGTATAGCTTGTATCTCTCTCTTTTTCTTTTTTTTCCCTATTACGGACGTTGTGTGTTCCAAAAATCCTAACTAAGGGGCCCACCAAGCCAGTGTTGGGAAAATCGCACTACACGCAGAAGGACTTTTTATAATTGGGCCAAGAAAGTCTTATCTTTTGCCATTTTATTTTGCATGTGAGTTGTAATTTATACGTACCATGCGTTGGAGTTTAGATTGACCCTAACATTTTCATTGGATAATTTTGAAGCATATTTTCAAGAGTAAACAAATACTCCCAACGCATGGTCCAGAGTCTCCGGACATGTATTTTGGTATCTAAATCTCTAAAAAGGAAGATAAGTTCCTCCAATATTACGAAAGTGAAGACGGAGAGAGGTCTTGGTCTTTGACAACTTTTTTTTTAGAAAAGTTTTAAAATTAATGCATTGGAGAATTGGTATCGATATTGATCTGGTGGTGTGTGCGTATTTGAGATACATATACTAAGAGGCTGTTTGAATATCTCATTTTCAACTTTTTATTTTTACATTTTTGGCTTTTGATTGTTTGGCTAAAAGTTACAAAATGTTGTGAGAACGTGTTTTGATTTTTTGACATTAGAGAGGAGAAGCCAAAAGTAAGGTGTGAGGATGTTTGTAACTTTTTATTTTTCGATCACTTCTCCCATTTTGACTAACAAAAAACTTGTTTGCTATAGACACTAATACTTATATAAACAATTGCGCAAACTCTCTCACATAGGCTATGTGAGACCTATTACTTACTCCCACCGTCAAAATAAATGTCATTTTTGGGTTTGCGTGTCATTTTCAAAAGCTTATAGTATTTTCTAATGTGAACCTAAAAAAATATGCATTATGAATCTTATTTGATTGATCTTAATTAATTTTATTATACAAAATTTTCAAAATCATAAAAACTATTATAAATTAAAAGATACTCCATAAGCCGTTGAAAATAGCACGCATTCTCAAAAAGGACACTTATTTTCGAACAGAGGTATATGTGAGCCCCACATATCTCATGTGAGAGAGCTTGTTCAATTGTTGGTACGAGTATTAGTGTCTCTATCTATTCGCAACAAAAAAAAAAAAAAACCCCCTAGATAATGTAAAAAAAAATCTGCATGATACTCATCAAATATTTTTCCTTCCACGTCATAAGTTAAACATTACTATATAATATTGCCCTCATGAATCATGCACGAATCATGTTTACTGTTTCCTGGGTTTAGGAAGGCCTCTCTCTCTCTCTCTCTCTCTCCATCCAGTTTTCATGGTTAAATGTTTCAGCCTTGCAGGGAAGGGTTTTGGGTTTATTTTGTTTCCAATTGGTCCTTGACAGTACCTTTCAGAAATTAAGAGGATAGCAATTTTAAGGGTGTGTTTGGAAATTCAGTTTCAGAACAGAACCCTTTTTTTTTTTATAGTAGAAGAGAAATCCAAGATCTACCTACCTTTCTGAGCTCAATTCACTCATGAAACGCTTCAGTAACCCAGAAACTTTGAGCGCCATGGTTTCCCCATTTCAAGGTAAACAAACAAGAACATATTCATTTTGTGTTTTTATTTGCTTCCAGTAAATTCAGGGATTTAATCATTTAATGAGAATTTAATTCTTGATTCCTTGAATTTCTTTTCCCCCCATCAAGACCATCCTCAAAATTTCTTTTTTCTTGAATATTTTTGAATTTCTTGTTACCAAACGGCCGATTTCAAATTTCTTTTCGTCTTTCACTTACTGCCCACTTCTTTAGTTCTTTACATTTAATTTTCTTGTTAACCAAACAGAAGGAATCAACCCTCTGTTTCTTGTTGTTTGAGTCATAGGCTCGTTTCTTATTGTTTGAGTGCTCTGTATTTTCTTGTCAACCAAACAGAATTACAGAAAGAAACCAAACCCACGGCTATGGGTTTGGTTTCTTTCTGTAATTCTGTTTGGTTGACAAGAAAATATAGAGCACACTCAAACAATATTCTGGACAATATCTTCTTGTTTTTCACCTTTTAATGCTGGAGCAAAGTCCCATATATGTAGTGACGTCATAAAAATTGATAATTCCTAAGAATGTTTAGAACCTAATTTAAATAAGAAAGCAAATTTTTAAGTTCCGAGCCATAACCACAAAGCACACCCTTGGGGTTGGAAAGAAGAGCAATACTACAAGGGACGGACCTAAGGGGTGCATGCTCCCTTGGGTTCTCCCCACGCCTCCAAATTATCCCGTTATTTATACTACTATATATTTTAGGTTTTGGTTGCAAAAACTTAATGAAGAAAGGTGTCATCAAAATTATGTTACTAATGTATAAGTATAATAAATTACCAAAAAAAAAGTGTACATTTGATACTATTTTGTTTTTAATTTATGAATATATGTGATTTGGTTCCCGCATTCAGAATCCTGTGTCTGACAAAGTAATACGTTTATGGAATTATGTACACATATGTTTCACATTATAATAGTGATATGCACATTAGAAACTCATTAATTTTTTTTATTTTTATATATATACACGTGTATCGGACGATTCTGTAAAATTTGTGCAATAAAACTCTCTGGGAAAGTAAATACTTTTGTTTCTTGTGAAAACAGAGAAGAGAAATCGGAAGCACAAAATCACATACAGTAGAGAATTTCAGGCAATGCTAGATGGTTTAGAGGAGGAGGATTGTACAGAGGAAAGCAGCAAAAATGGAGAGAAGAAAAGGAGATTGAGTTTGGAAAAGGTGAAAGCTTTGGAGAAGATTTTTGAGGAAGACAGCAAGCTTGAGGCAGGGCAGAAGTTCAAAATAGCACAAGAATTAGGGCTTAAACCACGACAAGTAGCCATTTGGTTTCAGAATCGAAGAGCCCGGTGGAAGACGAGGCGTCTGGAGAGAGATTATGGTGTTCTTAAAGCCGATTATGAAGCTTTGAAGCTCAAGTTTGATGAACTAGAGAAACAGAAAGAGGGTGTAGTTGCAGAGGTATATATGTTTTTTTTTTTTTTTTTTGTTTCTATTGACAGCCTGTTGTTAGTAAGATCAGTAAGACCATTCGTTGGCCGGTAAAAATACACTCTCACCGTTCAAAGAATGGTCATACTGATAGCCCAATGGACCGATTGTAGAATTTTCCAACAAAAAAACAAACTTTCTACAATTGTTTTTTCGTTTTCGTGGAAACATAAAGATTTTGTCCGAATTTTTTAAAAATTTTGTTGTAGAAAAACTGTTTTATTAGCTTTACAACATTTCACATCAAAAAGTTTTATTGACACAATCATTACTCACTCACAAAAAAATTCATCAGGGAAATAGATAAGAGCTACAAGCACCTAAACCTAGACCCGAGCTTCAAGCTCAATTATCACATATTTTAAAACAGACCTAAAATAAAATTCCGAAAATATTTAGGAGAAAATTCATTTAATGTATTGTGTGTTATGTTATCTAATTTTGTAGGTAACAGAGTTGAGAGAAAAGCTGGGGGAGGAAAATACAAAGAGCAATCACCCTGTTCAAGAAGCAACTCTACTGCTGGAATCACAAATCAACATTTCAGAGCAGACCAACTCAGATTACGAAAACCCGAAAACTGCGAATTCGTTAGAGATCAAAGATGGGTTTTCTGAGAGAAACTGCAGTGTACACTTGAATGATGAAAATGACCTAAATTCTCATCTACTCATACAGTCACCACCGCCTTCGTCTTGCAGCACAATCGAGTCCTCTTCGTCGATGTTTTCGCCGTGGATGAATTACTTCCAGTTGTTGGAATCAAGAGCAAAAGGGTATCAACAGCACCAGTTTGTGAAGTTGGAAGAACAGAGTACTCTGTTTAGTACACAGGAGGAATTGCTGCATTATTTTCTCAGCTGATCAAACCCTTACCCTCCACTGGCACTACTGAAGAAGCCTAATGGCACAGTTTACAACCAAAATAATTGTCACCAAGCTGTCACAAAATGTGAAGCTTTTAAGTAATTTAGTGGATAGTATTTCTTTGGCTTATATACTATTATAGTCCCTGAAAAATGCCACAAGTTTCAAAATGGTCCTTCTAAGAATTATGGTTTCAATTTCATCCTTGTAAAACTTTGACGATATCAATGTTACCCTTCCGTTCAATGGGTGACGGAAAATGGTTATGTGGACTAACAAAAGCCCAGTCACCCACCCATGACGTGTACCATCTCCAAATAAAACGTCAGCATCTCTTTTTATTTTTTGATAGCCAAATGTCAGCATCTCTTCTTTTTATACCTCTATTTGTTTTGTTTAATCGAAAGAAGTTATAGAATTTTTGCCCTTTGAATTGCATTTTCACCGAACCCCCAATCTGAAATCGTTTCCTGTTGGAAACCAAACCTCTTCCATAGATTCATTATCAAGTACAACCCCCCTCGAGCACATGGGTCTATTGGTAATCATGGTCAGAAATCTCATTGACTCCACCTGATACTAAGTATGATTTTTCTCTTTGAAGCTACAAGGAGAAGCATGATTTTTCGAATAATCTGATCGAAAGGGTAGTAATTGACGGATTGGGTTAGAGAAATTTAACTCCACCCTTTTACTTATTTATGATTTTTTATTGCTTTGGCTAAAAAAACCAAAGTGGTTTAACAAGTTAAGGGAGTTTGGAGGGGAAGTGGACTGTATATATATATATATATATATATATATATATTGTTATGGGAATATGTTTGGACGTTGACTGCCTATGATCCTTTTTGGAGAGGATCAAAGAGATGTATATTTCTTTTAAGGGAATATTGCTTAGGCTCTCATCTAATTGACTATATATATGAGCTTTAGCACTCATTAGTTCATGCACAATTTTTGGACGACAGAAAGGAGAGAAACTAAACATAATATTTCCATTGTGCTTTATTTTTAGTTTTCTTAAAGAACACTTTTCATAGCACATATTTTCGACGGAAAAAAAATGTGAGAGAATATATATTATTTTTATTGTGCATTAGTTCTTTAAGGAGCACTTTTCATATCATATCATTTGTTGTTCGTGGTTCGTGGTGCCGTATACTGTTGTGGCCGAATCTTTTGGAGATTGATTCGGAGCCGGTTGAATCCGGAGAACGGGCGTGAAGTCTGTGGTTCATCTATTGAATCTTGAAGAAGCTCTGGGAGCATCGGAGATTGGCGAGAATAGGTAAATGCTTGGGGTAAGATTTTACTATTTCGCAATCTGTACTTCTTTTTGATTAATAGAATAAAGCAGTAGTGTTAGGCCGTGGTTTTGGTTTAGGGTTATTTAGGACCCTAAGTTTTTCCACGTAAATCGTGCGTTTCTTGTCTCTATTTTATTTTTACTGCATTACTTGTGGTTTGGTTAATTTGAATTAATCAAGACAATTAACCATTTTTTTAAATTAATTAATTGGTTATTCGACTTATAAACTGGTAATTTTTATCAAAACTCCTATCCCCCCCACTTCCCTTCTAGGAGTAAATTTAACGCTTCCGCATAATTTTAATACATTCTTCTGTAAAAATATGATCAGGTAGTGCACTTTTTATGCTATTTTCAAAAAAGATTTTAATGGAGGTGAAGATTGAGAATATTTTGCAATTATGATCAGCCATGCGCAGTGGATGTATAGACCATTCAGGAATACTTCAAGTGTATATATAATTTATAACAAACAATGGCAAAACAGGAAATCGATTAAAGTAAAAGTGAACCATGAGGGAGGACATTACAGTTTAATAAAAAGTAGGGGTTAATTTATCATTTGATTTATTTGTGGATAGTACACGTCATGGGTGACTGGACTTCCGTTAGTCCAAGTAAGCATTTTCCGTCACCAATTGGACGGAAAAGGTAACATTGAAATCGTCGAGGTTTTACAGGGATGAAATTGAAACCATAATTTTTAAAAGGACAATTTTGAAAATTGTGGCATTTTTCAGGGACCAAAATAAGAGATAAGCCTATTTCTTTTCTTTTATGCAGCAGGTTAACTACACTGGCAATCCCTCTTGGTTTATTTAGATTTCAATTTTAGTCTCCATACTTGAAATTTCGTCAGTACAAACTCGTACACTATTCTCTTATGATCCTTATGGACAACCCGAAAGTTATATTTTTTTCCTAACTTAGGGCTCCAGATGGGGGTTTGCTTCGCCCTTTGAGCAATTTTTGAGCATCTTTTTTATCAAAAAAAAAAAAAAAACTCGTACACTTTTCTTTTCTATATACACGTGGCTCAACCAATTCACGGAAATAATTCATTTGCTTTCACTTTTCTTGAGTTTGAGAATACGTTGGTGGTATTTTCTTGAACAAGTGTTGTTTTTAAAGAAAACATATTCTTCTTTTTTTTTTTGGTGCAACGGAAATGAAAGAAAACATATTCTTCAAAGAAGGGTTTTAATTCTCAAACTAGTTTGTGTTTCACAACCAATAGTACAAGGACAATTGATACCAAACATGCCCTTTTACCATTAGCGGAAGTTGACTGAGGGACTAGAGTAACACAAAGGCAAACATGCCCTTGTCAAGACGTACACAGAGAACCGGAAATTGGGTACCTCACCATTTAGCTAGAAATGTTACCGATTTTGATGTATGGATGGAAGTGACTCCGAATTTCCGTATGCCTTTCCGGCTTTCCTACTGGCTGATATTTCCGTTTATAACTAAAATCATCGCCTTTCAAAAAAAAAATTAAGAAAAAAAGAAAGAGATAGTAACGCAGTACATAGAAAGAGAGATTATCAGCCTTTTGACTAGTCCAAAGTGAAATTTTGTAGTGGTTGAGCCCACTAGGCATTTTAACTTTTTCCTTGTTTGAGGAAAATTGGGCAGAGCCAATTTGCTGTAATTGGGATTAATTATTGAGTGCTTTTATTTACCTAAAAAGAAATTATTCAGTGCTTTTGGTCATGACTCATAGATCTTCAAAGTCGCACATTCATTGAGAATATGTTGTGGTGTTGTAACGACCCGAATTTTTCGCCCTAGTTTTCTTGTTTTTGAATAAAATAAAATCTTGATTTATAAAAAAAATTATATTTGTCTAGATTCGTTATCTAAACTAAATATGCAATATTGCTTCCTATATTTCAAAACACTAGTGGTATATATATATATATATATATATATATATATATATATATAGAGTCCGGTTCTAGTCCGGGAGTCCCGGATCCGGGACTCCACTTCCCGATATTTTTTTGACGATCCGATCCGTCCAATGTGTTCAGAAGGTGTTTTCCAAGGTCCACGCGGAAAATCTTCAAAAAAAAATACCGGGAAGGGCTTGATCCAAGCAGTTTTCGCAAAAACTTTATATTTACAGTTTTTGCGAAAAACTACTTGGATCAAGCCCTTCCCGGTATTTTTTTTTGAAGATTTCCCGCGTGGACCTTGGAAAACACCTTTTGAACACATTGGACGGCTCGGATTTCCCCAAAACAATTTGTAAAAGCATCAAAACACCGAAAATGCCTCAATCCGGGAAATCCGGGATCCTTGACAGGATCGCCGGTGTATATATATATATATATATATATATATACATGATCAGATTGCTAATAATTAGTCACTAAACTATTCTATCCTAACCGAATTGCCTAATTACTAACCAAATAGTCAGTTTCATTATTTTGCTTTATGCCTATCACCATTCCCTCTAGAGTTTAAATGAAACAGAACCCACTTTTACCCATCCCCTCCATGTTTTCCGTCCATCCCGTCCGTCACTTGTCGATCGCCCATTAATGGCCAGATTTTCCCTTGGCCAATGGCAGGCCAACAACACACTTGGGGACTTTCCTCTAACTCCTGAATATTGCTTCTTTGAGTATTAACCAGTCCAAAACCCTCTCTTCCATTGCCTTAAATCCCCTGCCCCAGTTTTATTCTTTTCCCACACACCTCCATTCACGGCAGAGAGAGAGAGAGAGAGAAGAAGAAATTTTGGGGAAAGAGAAGGAAGTCCGTAGCACACCCCGCAACCCCGAGCCGAATTTCTTCATCTGCCGGCTGTCCTTTCTCGGTGAACAAACCCATTTTCGCCAAATCGATTTTCCGCTCGTTTCGTCGGAGGAGAGGTAGATATTCCGCCTCCCTAAGTATAAATTTGTTTATAAATATGTGTATTTCGATTCTTAGATGATTAATCGTTGTATGAGAGCTTGTAACCGGAAACAATGGAGTTCTCCGGCCGTCGTATAAAAGAAACCCACTTCGGACATCACACTGCCGCCCTCAAATTTCTGGACCGAATAACATCACTTGGGAAATTAGATAATCAGTCACCTTGGGCCTTTAAAAATCAAACCTTACCGTGGGCCATTAGTAAATAAATTACAGTGTGGGCCATTAGTTGTTTTTTTTAAAATCATCCAGTGGGCCCTTTTTAATGTTAATCTCACTTGGGCTTTTAGATAGTAATTTCTCTTGGGCCATTTTATTCACACTAGATTATTTGTCCGACCGATACATGAACCTCGCGGACGTAACATTTGTTTTAGGCAATTGTGATATTCTTGTTTCTAATTGCTGGGACGTGTTCGAGAAATTTAAAGTCCACTGTTTACTGTTTTGTGCAGATTTCAAAATTGGAGTGTAAGCTTGAGAAATAAAAAGAAAAGGAAACAGTACATTGTTGTGATATGGTTGTTGAATACATTAATATAGTAAGGGTATTGAAATTAAGTTAAACCATTCATCATTAACTTGTTTAATTGATCAGAGTGATTAACTTTGCGTCTCTCATAATAGAAGCATCGTGTTATGTTTCAGTTTTGTTTAAGACTGGAAAATGGCTTCCGTAAGGTTATGAAATGAGTTACTAATACACTTGCAAGCATTAATCAAGAATTCACCTTTTGGACCTTGGACTTATAGTCCAGTACGTTGGTCTAATTTTATTATTTTTTTTTTTTTTATTGTTGTTTGTGATACTCACAAGTTTGAATAACTAGCTTTAAGTTCTTGAACAATAAAAGTGGGTGCAACACTGGTAAGGTACCCTAAAGGGTATTTGGATTTGAGAACTGGTATAGTGGTTTATCAAATGGCAGTTTACAGGAATGCTCTGATATTTATCATGTTACGTTCATATTAATCGCTTGAGTTCTATATATCTGTTTTATTTTCTTTTTACAATAATGTTTGTCATGTTAATTTGTCGTTCTGCAATCATCTAGACGGACATAAGATTCATGGGCGTTTTGCGATTTTAAGAGGATCATATAGACGAGATTATGTTTAAATGGAATGACGAAAGGAATGACTGGTGTTGTTTCGGGGTGTCCTAGCAGGACCTCGGGGGTAGCCTAGCAGGACCTCTTGTTGTTGAGGGTAGCCTGAAGGACCCTGAGGGCAGCCTGAAGGACCCAATTGTTTAGGGGCGGCCTAGCAGGACCTTGAGGACGGCCTAGCAGGACCTCGTATTGTTGAGGGTAGCCTGACAGGACCTCGAGGGTAGCCTGAAGGACCCGATGATTATGTGACAGTTATGGTTGGCTTGTGAGGATATAACAAAGGGTCTCGATGGTGAAATTCTAGAGTGTATGTTACAGAGATTAAAAGTCAACAGTTTTGAATGTGATCAATCTTTTCCTTTTAATTGTTCCTTATTTAAATTGAAATGTATATTTGCTATCTGTATGTTATGGGTTTCGGGTAGGATTTTTCTATTGAGTGATTTATCGCTCACGGTGTTACACTTCGTGTGACCCTGGTATAATACCATGATGTTGCTTCGCGACTCGGACGTATTATGCCAGATTGTTTTCAAACAGGAGGTGTAGGGGTCGAGGGCGACGCTTGTTTTGGAACAGAAGGTTTTCCAGTGGATCAGGCTCAAGAGGAGCATTGAGATCAAGATCTCAACCTTAACCTGTAGAGCCAATCTCCCTTATTTTTGTGATGGAAAATTGTAATTTAATTTTCCCAAGAAAAAAAAAATACTAAGTTTATTTGTACTTGAACTAAGACAATTATGTTATTTCCGCTGCTTTATTAATGGGATCCTTTTTATTTATATTAATCTTTTATTAAATGATTTAAATTAATGCTTCCGAAAATCGGGGCGTTACAACATGGTATCAGAGCTTTAGGTTCAAACCCTCGGCCTTGGGTAGAATGGGTAGATCACTTTCCGTGAGCGTAAACCTCCGTAGATAGTGTTATCTATTGCCTTTGTTATTCTATTGTATTTTATTTATTTATTTATTTTAAGATACAAGTACTTACTAACTGTCATTTGACTTATGCTCCGAGAGTGTACCGAGAGAAAACCTAGGCTTGACATGCCGACTAGTAACTATGGTAACTATATGTGGTATTGCTTGTATACATTTGTATTAGTAACTATATTAATGATTAACTTTCATCTCATTCTTTCAACTTTTAGAATTTTGCCCTTCATTTCCATAGCATCTTGATAGAAACCCCCTCATAATCTAACTTTTACTAATGGAGATGGTTGAGACAAGAAACGGTACCCATACGAACAACAACAATGGTGGACCTCAGAATGTGCAGAACATCGATACCAATGCGCATCCTAACGGTGCTGGCAATGGAGTGCCAGACCTTACCCAGCTGCTTCAGGCAATAGCAGCTGCCACCGCCGCCAACATGGCCCAGCAACAAAACGCACGAGTCCCGTTGCGACACCAGATGACCCGGAGCCAGCTTCTTGATACCTTCTGCAAACGTCGACCCCCAATTTTTTCCGGAGAACCTGATCACGCCGTTGCTGAGGCATGGCTCAAACAGATCACCAAACTACTCGAAGTTCTCAATGTTGAAGATGCCGCAGACCGCATCGCCCTGGCTTCCTTCCAATTGCAGGGAGAAGCAGATCACTGGTGGGATTTACTCAAGACCACTCAAAATGTGGAAACGATGACGTGGCAGAACTTTGTGGACGCCTTTAATGGCAAGTACTTCCCAGCCCCAGTCAAGCAGGCCATGATTCAAGAGTTCCTAGAACTCAAACAAGGAAGTCACAACGTGACTCAATAC
The DNA here is from genome assembly GCA_016920895.1 of Vaccinium myrtillus. Lineage (NCBI taxonomy): Eukaryota > Viridiplantae > Streptophyta > Magnoliopsida > Ericales > Ericaceae > Vaccinium > Vaccinium myrtillus. Next base: position 6,240,565 of record CM029274.1, read on the forward strand.
GCGGCACGCTTTGAAGAATTGGCCCGACACGCGGGAGACGTCGTGAAGACGGATGAGGCTAAGGCCAGAAGGTTTGAATGGGGACTGGACACTACAATCAGAGGGATAGTAATGTCCCACGACTTTCGAACCTACGCACAAGTAGTTAAGTGCGCGCTAATGATTGAGAGGGAAACTCTCGACACGAAAGGACATGGGGAAATCCAGAGAGCTAGTGGTCCAAGTGTTGGCGGACCAATTCGAAACAATAACAACAGAGAATACACTGCACCCAAGCCATATACTCAACACATTCCCCAACCACAACCACAGATGCAACCATGGGAGAACTCAAACCAAGGTCAAAATCAGAATCTGGAGGGCAGATGTTACCACTGCAAACAAGAAGGCCATTTCAAGTTTGCATGTCCTCAACTGAATGGATCCAAAAGCTCTAGTTATGGAGGACAACAACAGACACATTCAAAGCCAATGGGTTCAGAAAATCATCATGGAGGTCTGAAACAGCCTCGAGTTGGTTGGAATAAGCAACTAGAACAACCTCGTCAATACCACCATCATGAGCCAGGAAATGGGCAAGTAGAACCAAATCAGCAAGTTGGGGCAGAATTTTTGCGCTTCAAGTAGAACAAGAAGCAAATGATCCTACAGTGATACAAGGTAACCTTACAACTTTCCAGCGTATGCATTCAAACTTTCTTCAATTCTGGAGCATTGCTCGTTTGTCATGTATGCTACATGTGTTAAATCAATCGGACTAGCAACGGAACCCCAAGAAATGTTTACGCATTCAACTTTGCCAATAGGGGTCAGATCTCTGTATGTCTTATATGGTAAGCGTGCAAACTAGAAGTCTCGAGTCTATTTTTGACCTGTGACCTTCAGGCCATGGAAATGGTCATCTTCAAAGTCATTTTGGAAATATATTGACTAGCTATCTGCCCACCGTGCTGCCATAGAATGCTATCGGATATTAATGACGACCTCTTCATTAGACCGAACGTGCTTCAAATTTAAGGGGGATAGAAGAGTTCACAGACAACCGCTCGTAAAATCCTCATTTCTCAGTCAATTGACTATATCCAATCAGCCCATTGTTTTCAAAAAAAAAAAAAAAAATTTCCACCTTCGTAGTGGCTCTCCATTCTTAGAGCTATGAAGTAGGAATTCCACTTCAGATTCAGTCATTCAATTTCTCGTCAATTTCAAAAGCGGATTTCTCATGACATTTCTCCTTCTTGAATTGTATATTTGGGAAGATTCTCCTATTGTAATTTTTTTTTATTTGATCAAAATCTCATCCTTCCTATCTCAACAATCAAACAATGGTATCAATCTTGAGTAATTCTCGTTGTTCGAAAACTCGCTTGTGTAAGAATCTCTCTATCGTCAACCCTTCTTGATTATTTTAATATTTGTCCTTTCAAACTTCAAAATTGTAAGTTTGAAAAAAAAAAAAAATAATAATAATAATAATAATTTATTTTATTTTGTATTGGTGTTCCGGATATTAGGAAATGTACATAATTGTGACCTATCTCTTTTGTTGTTAGGTAATCTTCAAAATTTTCTATCATTAGTAAGATTCCATACTGACAACCTTATCTGCCCAGCATTCAGTTATGGAAATGACCTTCCTAACCAGTCCTATACTTGCATACTAGCATAATCTATAGGTAGTTTAGAGCCTTGCTGCCACTATTGGTAATTCTTGTTCACTCAACTAAGTGATTGCATAATTCATTTTCTTCCACCTCTTGATTCTCATACTACCACGCTTCAGACTATCTCTTCGTTGTTCAAAATCTGTGAATTCGTACGTAAGCTGAATCGATTTCCATTTGTTGGATTTTTCAAGCATTTGAATTCTTATGTCCTTGTGATGCCCCTCTTCTTCTGAGTTGTGTAACCTCTGTTCGACTACGGAGATTCGACTTTTGAAGACAACCAAGCGAAAATCCAAGATCGGGAACACAAAAGCATAAGAGACGAGATCATCAAGTGGGCCAAAGTTCTTTAGTAATAACGAGAATTCAAACATTTGTCAACGGAGCGAGAGGACGATATTTGCACCAATTATCCACATATGTTTTCAAAAGAAGATACGCTCTAATTTCGAGGACGAAATTGTTTTAAGGGGATAGATTGTGACCCGAAATTTTTCGCCCTAGTTTTCTTGTTTTTGAATAAAATAAAATCTTGATTTATAAAAAAAATTATATTTGTCTAGATTCGTTATCTAAACTAAATATGCAATATTGCTTCCTATATTTCAAAACACTAGTGGGTATATATATATATATATATATATATATATATATATATATATATATATACATGATCAGATTGCTAATAATTAGTCACTAAACTATTCTATCCTAACCGAATTGCCTAATTACTAACCAAATAGTCAGTTTCATTATTTTGCTTTATGCCTATCACCATTCCCTCTAGAGTTTAAATGAAACAGAACCCACTTTTACCCATCCCCTCCATGTTTTCCGTCCATCCCGTCCGTCACTTGTCGATCGCCCATTAATGGCCAGATTTTCCCTTGGCCAATGGCAGGCCAACAACACACTTGGGGACTTTCCTCTAACTCCTGAATATTGCTTCTTTGAGTATTAACCAGTCCAAAACCCTCTCTTCCATTGCCTTAAATCCCCTGCCCCAGTTTTATTCTTTTCCCACACACCTCCATTCACGGCAGAGAGAGAGAGAGAGAGAAGAAGAAATTTTGGGGAAAGAGAAGGAAGTCCGTAGCACACCCCGCAACCCCGAGCCGAATTTCTTCATCTGCCGGCTGTCCTTTCTCGGTGAACAAACCCATTTTCGCCAAATCGATTTTCCGCTCGTTTCGTCGGAGGAGAGGTAGATATTCCGCCTCCCTAAGTATAAATTTGTTTATAAATATGTGTATTTCGATTCTTAGATGATTAATCGTTGTATGAGAGCTTGTAACCGGAAACAATGGAGTTCTCCGGCCGTCGTATAAAAGAAACCCACTTCGGACATCACACTGCCGCCCTCAAATTTCTGGACCGAATAACATCACTTGGGAAATTAGATAATCAGTCACCTTGGGCCTTTAAAAATCAAACCTTACCGTGGGCCATTAGTAAATAAATTACAGTGTGGGCCATTAGTTGTTTTTTTTAAAATCATCCAGTGGGCCCTTTTTAATGTTAATCTCACTTGGGCTTTTAGATAGTAATTTCTCTTGGGCCATTTTATTCACACTAGATTATTTGTCCGACCGATACATGAACCTCGCGGACGTAACATTTGTTTTAGGCAATTGTGATATTCTTGTTTCTAATTGCTGGGACGTGTTCGAGAAATTTAAAGTCCACTGTTTACTGTTTTGTGCAGATTTCAAAATTGGAGTGTAAGCTTGAGAAATAAAAAGAAAAGGAAACAGTACATTGTTGTGATATGGTTGTTGAATACATTAATATAGTAAGGGTATTGAAATTAAGTTAAACCATTCATCATTAACTTGTTTAATTGATCAGAGTGATTAACTTTGCGTCTCTCATAATAGAAGCATCGTGTTATGTTTCAGTTTTGTTTAAGACTGGAAAATGGCTTCCGTAAGGTTATGAAATGAGTTACTAATACACTTGCAAGCATTAATCAAGAATTCACCTTTTGGACCTTGGACTTATAGTCCAGTACGTTGGTCTAATTTTATTATTTTTTTTTTTTTTTTTTATTGTTGTTTGTGATACTCACAAGTTTGAATAACTAGCTTTAAGTTCTTGAACAATAAAAGTGGGTGCAACACTGGTAAGGTACCCTAAAGGGTATTTGGATTTGAGAACTGGTATAGTGGTTTATCAAATGGCGTTTCTGAGGAATGCTCGATATTTATCATGTTACGTTCATATTAATCGCTTGAGTTCTATATATCTGTTTTATTTTCTTTTTACAATAATGTTTGTCATGTTAATTTGTCGTTCTGCAATCATCTAGACGGACATAAGATTCATGGGCGTTTTGCGATTTTAAGAGGATCATATAGACGAGATTATGTTTAAATGGAATGACGAAAGGAATGGCGGGTGTTTTTCGGGGTGTCCTAGCGGGACCTCGGGGGTAGCCTAGCAGGACCTCTTGTTGTTGAGGGTAGCCTGAAGGACCCTGAGGGCAGCCTGAAGGACCCAATTGTTTAGGGGCGGCCTAGCAGGACCTTGAGGACGGCCTAGCAGGACCTCGTATTGTTGAGGGTAGCCTGACAGGACCTCGAGGGTAGCCTGAAGGACCCGATGATTATGTGACAGTTATGGTTGGCTTGTGAGGATATAACAAAGGGTCTCGATGGTGAAATTCTAGAGTGTATGTTACAGAGATTAAAAGTCAACAGTTTTGAATGTGATCAATCTTTTCCTTTTAATTGTTCCTTATTTAAATTGAAATGTATATTTGCTATCTGTATGTTATGGGTTTCGGGTAGGATTTTTCTATTGAGTGATTTATCGCTCACGGTGTTACACTTCGTGTGACCCTGGTATAATACCATGATGTTGCTTCGCGACTCGGACGTATTATGCCAGATTGTTTTCAAACAGGAGGTGTAGGGGTCGAGGGCGACGCTTGTTTTGGAACAGAAGGTTTTCCAGTGGATCAGGCTCAAGAGGAGCATTGAGATCAAGATCTCAACCTTAACCTGTAGAGCCAATCTCCCTTATTTTTGTGATGGAAAATTGTAATTTAATTTTCCCAAGAAAAAAAAAATACTAAGTTTATTTGTACTTGAACTAAGACAATTATGTTATTTCCGCTGCTTTATTAATGGGATCCTTTTTATTTATATTAATCTTTTATTAAATGATTTAAATTAATGCTTCCGAAAATCGGGGCGTTACAGGTGTTTTCTTGAACAACTGTTGTTTACTTGTTTTTAAAGAAAACATATCTCTGCGGTCTCCGGCGACACGCTCTTTGGCCGGGGTTTTTTATTTCTCTGTTTTTCATTTTTGTTTCTTTTACCCCTTTTTAGGTGGTTTGATTAGCCCCTCTACAAGTGTTTTGCGTACCTCCCTGCGTGGAGTGTTTTTGTTCTAGATTTCATCCGCGTATTTTTGCTTAATGGTTTGAGCTGAGTTTCCTTTTTGGATGCTCTACTACTAGATCGAGGACGGATTCTGTGCCGGCACCTAGTGTGGGTCTGCTTCGGCGGATGTGTCTATGAGCTTGGAAGCCTGTGTGCTTTTTCAATAGCTCGAGTCTTAGATTTTGGTAGTTTTGGTTCATTCTTGTATTCAGTGATGTAATCTTTGCCGGATGGCTTTTAATGATATGAATTGACTGTTTCAAAAAAAAAAAAAAAAACATATCTCCCAAAGAAGGGATTTTACTTTTCAAATTAGTTTGTGTTTCTCAACTGATAGTATAATGAGAATTGATACCAAACATGCCTTTGTACCCTTACGGTAACACAAAGACAAAAAACAAGGTTCAGATTGATGCATTGAAATTAATCTAAGTTTCTCAAACGGTTTTATCAAGATAAAATATACTATTTGACAAAATCAACCTTTAATTGATTTTATCAAATGAGGAAGAGATTTGATGAAATCTCAATTTTTTTGCAAGGCACTACTTTAGCATGTCCACTCGGCATGTGCTTGGCATTTTGGCTTCGATGCCAATTGAAAGCATATCCTACGAGTAATGCACGAAAAAGACCAAAATGCCCCTGTGGAAAACGAAAAAGAGCCGACGGGCGACGGGTAACAAAATGAGCTGATCTTCGGGCAATGAAAGGCATTTTGCCTTCAATGCCTCGTGCTATCAAGACCCATGGGTAATGAATGAAAAAATGAGAGATACCCCTGTGGGTAACTAATAGAGCCCGACGGGTTACGAAATGAGCCGACAAAAAAAGCTGAGATTTTATCAAATCTCTTCCTCATATGATAAAATCAAAGAGTTGATTTTATCAAAGCTTGATAAAATCTTTTGCAAAACTAGGCTTCTGAGTGAAACTTTTTAAGTCTGTCAAGACTCATGGAAGAGAACTGGAAATTTGCTACCTCATCATTTAGCTAGAAATGTTAAATTTATTTCCGATTTTGATGTATGGATGGAAGTGACTCCGAATTTAATTATGCCTTTTCTACGAGCTAATATTCCCGTTTATAAATAAAATCATCGCCTTTAAAAAAAAAAATACTGAAAAAAGATAGGAACGCAAAACATAGAAAGAGAGGTAACAAGAGTATTTTGACTAGTCTAAAGTGAAATTTTGTAGTGGTTGAGCCCACTGGGCTTTTTAACTTTTTCCTGGTTTGAGGAAAATTGGCAAGCCTGCATAGTCAATTTGCTGTAATTGGGGTTAATCATTGAGTCCTTTTATTTACCTAAAAAGAAATTATTCAGTGCTTTTGGACATGACTCATTTATCTTCAAAGTCACACATTCAATGAATCGTAGAAATCTAGAGGGTAAAGATCATATAGTTTGTTAATTTTTATGAGTTTTATATCTTAAATCGTATACCCATTAATAAGATCGATCTCATTCGCCTTTTTATCTCTATCGCGCAAAAAATATGAACCATAGATTCTTTTGATCTACCACCTCTACTGTCATCTTTGGTCTCTACCTCTCTTTTCAATGCTACCCTCCGTCGTAATCTTAATATCCCTTCTCCTAACTATTGCCGCTGTCTCTCCTATCTTATCTTCTATTGATGCTACCTTGACTATACAATTTAGCAAATATGATTTGAAAAATACACGAATTTTTTAACAAATTATATTGCAGACATTTACCAAACTGGCCCAAATGGATGTTAGATGGATGGTCCAATGAAAGTTGTCAAACTCAATTTTGTTTTGTAGCAAAAAACCTTAGGGCGTGTTTGGAACGTTAAACGGAAAGGAAGAGAAAATTATAAGAATTTTCCTTCCATTTTTAGTTTTCTGGAGGAAGAGAATGAAAAGTTTAAGAAATAAGTTCAATTTTCTCTCCAATTTCTTATTAACTTTCTCTCTAATTTTCCTCTTACTTATTTTCCCTTCTTTTCTCTTTTCTTCCCCTCGGAGGTGGGGGAGAGATCCGGCTTGACATCCATGCTTGTTATAGTTTATTGGGTAAAAAAGTGAATACATAATTTTTTTTTTGTCAATTAATTATTGAAAATGTTGTCCAAATAGGGTCTTGGTAATCACCCACTAGGCGGAGAATAATAGGTGCATAAAGACTAATAGTTCGAACTTTTTTTTTGCCACTCGATATACATAGTCTAGAGGGGGTTTAGAAGCTATCCATAGCCCTAAACCCCAAACGCCTTTGCCGAGGCTCGATCCCTGGTCTCTCTTGTGGGAGTACGAAGAGAAAACCGGTAGGCTACAAATCCTTGGTTAAATAGTTCGAATTTCAGTACACATTTTACGAATAACAATACACTTTTACGTTTTTTGAACCATACACAAATTGACCCGAACATTTGGATAAAAAAAAAATAAAAATCTATATTAGTATTGCAAAGTAAATATGGTGCATTAAAGCAAAGTAAATACAGAGCAAGAAGACAAGCATGGTGTCCCTATTGGATCTAATGTGGATACGCAGTTTTCCACAGAACGCCCACTAAGTTAATACGTGCTTTCCAATTTCCACACACAAAACCTCAGACCCCACTTTTCAAGCAATCCCAGTACACACCGAAGCTCACTGGAAACTCTCATGAAAGTTCGAAACACTCCCCTTTCAAAAACAGCCAAGCACGGTGCAAGAAGCACACAAACACAGAAAAATGGAAAATAGGCAGCCGAAGAACAGCCAAGCACGGTGCAAGAGGCACCCGAAACACCGGCAATCCCCCGGCGTTTGTTCTGTTTGTTTAACCGAGAGACTCTCTCAGTTATCAACTTCTGCTTCACGTAGTAAAACTGCTTTTTCTGTAGCCTCTTCTAGTTCTTCTCTGTCTTCCCTATCTTCTCATTACTCGTCTTTCGAACCGTCTCCGATCCCTCAAAGGCATTGTTTGGCTTCCAAGAAAAGAGGGTCCGTTTCTTTCTTTTGGAGTGGATTGAAAATAATGCTTACAAAGAGTAGGTGTATGGCTGCTGTTCGAACAACAGAGAGAGGCGGACTTTGGTCGAAGTTAGCAAGAAGGTCGATGAGGGTTGCACTACGAGAGAAAGGGTGATCATTTGTTTTTTTGTTTCAACAGTCAAGGGTGCTGACAAGCTTACGTACACACACCTCGACTATCCCTCTTTCCGGTCCAGTCAAACGCAAGTCATGATTCACATCCGGACTGGGAGATTCACACAAGAGAAACGAGAATCATTACCAGGGTATTGGTATTATATACTATGTTAATGGAAATTTCATCTTTTTATTGTCTTATGCCGTTCTCTAGTTTCTAAGAAATATTTCAGTGCGGGATGAGCACTAGGTGACAAGGCCATGTCTTGCCACGTGATGCCCGTCGGCTCATCCGAGCTGTCCATCCATATTTTGGACGGCCTAAATCTGTTGCGGTAAATTTACTCCCAAAATTTACAAAAAAATGGCCACCAAACTATCTCCACAGATTTGGGCCGTCCAAAACACAGATGGACGACCCTGATGAGCCGACGAACATCACGTGGCCTTGCTATCTGGTGCCCACCTGACACTAAAATATTTCTACTAGATTTTAGTACTTGAGAACATGTATGGGTGAATGAAAAGATGGAGGAAAATATGTACAATGTATTGATAGATTCATGTTAGCTTGATTTTGGATGTGATTTTGGAAAGGATGAGAAAAGGAAACCGCTTGATGTTACAATCTATCTTTGTCTACAAAATCCAACCGTTCTTACATGCATAATTTTCCTAGAGACTTAACCAATCAAAACCGTGTGATGAAACACAACTTGGGATAGGGATGGGATCGATGATAAACGGATCAAGCTACTTAAGTATGAACTCGTGTTTGCTCAAACACGTTAAAAGTTCATTTTAAATTAGCTTGTTAAGATTAAGCTTCCTGAATCTCTTTGGCTTTATTCAAAAAATTTTGAATTTTGACCATAATTTTATAGGAACCTGGGGGGTGCTGTGCATCCCCATGCACAGCAATGTGTTGTGCAGCCCCGTGTCGCCGCCGCGCCGACATTTTTTTGACGATCGGAGACGTTCACCGTGTAGACCTCGTCGAATACTACATGTGTGCTAAAAATCAACTTGATCGGATATCTTTTAGGCCTCCTTTGGGTGAATTGAAAAAACTGGTTTTTTGGTGGTTTTTTGGTTTTTTTGGTTTTGTCCTTATTCAATTTTTTTTTGCATTTGTTAGTTTTCGGTCGATTTGTTGTGGTTTCTTGGCTCCTCTCTACGAGAGAAATCAAAAAAGTATAAAATTATTAGTCAAACTTAAAGTTTTGTGAATAAAGACGAAAAATAAACCACAATGGTTTTTTTACCCAAAGGAGGCCTTAGTGTCTCATCGGAACACAAATAACATGAAAAAGTGGTTCTTATCCAATGTTTGTGTCCATTTGTATTCCTTTTGTTTTCAAAGTATTTGTGTTCCGATAACCTACTTAAAGATGTCTGATCAAGTTAATTTTCTTCGTAGTTGTAGTACTCGACGAGGTCTACACGGTGAATGTCTCCGATCGTTGAAAAAATGTCGGCGCGGCGGCGCCACGGGGCTGCACAGCACGGTGCTGTGCATGGGATGCACAGCACCCCCCTTCAGTCCAATTTTATACTTGTTAGATTCGTTTCGTCGAGAGGAATCCAGAAACCAGAAAATCTTGATGCAAAACTAACGGATGCAAATTTTTTTTGAATAAGAACAAACGAATAATCCAATAATCCAATAATCTGGACTATTACCCAAAGGAGGCCCTAGTTTGTACAAGTTATAACTCAACAATATTTTTTTTTTGATAACCAGATCTCGATCCAATTTACGCGCACCTCAATTAATTCCAAGGCCTTGAAAGTAATGATCGAGTATAAACCCTACTCCAAGAGTTTGTTAGCGAGGAGATTCGAACCTGAGACCTTAGTTGGGAGAAACTCCTGAGGCTTTGGGTAAAATCATTTTGTCAACCCCTTCAAAGAAACACCTAACAATACTGGGGACAAAATTCCGGTAGAACCCAAAAGGTAGAAAAAAACCCTACTGAGGGGGTGTTCCATTAAGTTAGTTTTTTGAATAAATTGATTTTTCACGATTTTTTTGTGATTTATTATAAGAGAATTATCTGTCTCGATTTTTAAAAAAAATAAATTTTTTTGGTTAGTGGAACACCTCCGAATGTGTCAAGTTGTAAACCCAGAGGAGTAATTTAAGTTTAAATTTAAGACAAAACGACAAATCTTTGTGTCCTTACTTGATTTCTTGTCGGTTTTTTTTCCTCTGCTTCCTAATTGTCATTATTTGGTTGAGAAGTGGAAGCAATTGATGTGACAATGTGACTATGAAACCCATCGAGAAAATGCTACCAAACAGGCGGGATTCAAGTCCAGTCCCTAGGGCTGCGCATCGGTCGGATTTTTCGGGTTCGGGTCGGATTTGACCCGACCCGACCACTCATCGGATTGAATGAACCTGGCCCGACTCCGACCGAACCACATATCGGGCCCCGACCGAATGGTCGTCGGGTTTGTCGGATCGGGCTCGGATCGGGTGTACGGGTTGGGCCAATTTTTTGGGCCTTTTGTTTTGGGCCTTTTTTAAAAAAACAGTTGCTTTTGGGCCTTTTTTTTAGCTTCCTTTAAAAAAATAAACAAGTTTTTGGGCCTTGCTATTAATTGGTTATTGTTGGGCCTTGCTATTAATTGGTTGTTGGACCTTGATACTAAAAAAACAAAATAATGCAAAATTGGAAAACAAACTAATGCAGCAGCCCATGTAAAACAAACTATTAAACTAATGTCTAATGCAAATCTGGAAAACAAACTAATTGCTTTTGTCATTCAAAAATCAAAATAGACTTAACAAGTGAGATGAGAAATTACAAACTAGCACTCTAGTAGAGCACTAGCACTAGCACTAGCAGTAATAGACTTAACAGAGCATGAGACTTGATTGTCAACATTGTTTCCACCCATTGTTTCCACAACAGCAGCTTCAACGACTTGAGAGCACTAGCAGTAATACCAAAGCCCAAAGGAAATTGATTCACTAGCAGTAATAACAAGTTATGCACTAGCAGTACTAACAAGTTACACACTCAAAAACAAACCAAAGCAGCCCACTAGCATTCTCCCCAACATACAAAGCACATACTGTACCAGAGAGGCAGAGACAGAGAGAAACACCTACTACAGCAGCAACAAACAAGTTTAAATGCACTAGCAGAAAACAAGTTCAAGAGTTCATACTTAGTACTTCATACTGTACCAGAGACAGAGACAAAAAGGCATACGCATACTGCATATTGCAGTAGCAGAATCACCATAACTTCATAAGTCCACACTAATTACTAAAAACGCATAGCAGTATTGCAGTAGCAGCAACAAAAACCTACTAGGCAGTAGCATATTTCAGTAGTTCACCACCCACACCATAAGTCCATACTAAAATTAAACACACTAACAGTCTTTAAATTACTAGGCAGATTTTCAAACAAGTCTAAATTAAACAAGACTCCATCAAGGCATCACTTCATCACTGCACCAATGTCCAAACTCCTTGCAAACCTGTCAAAAATCATAAGACAAGTCAACCCGTAAGAACATAAGTGAACATTAAAAAATCCAATGAGCTTTAAATGTTTTACCATTATAGATTTAGAGTAAACAAGAACCCCAAAGCCCAATCGCTCAATTCCTAAGTGGTTGCATCGATCTCTGCAATTTCTGAAAAAGAAAAAAGAAAAGATGTAATCATTAAATATGTACTAAATAAAATGGACAAGTTCACATTAAAAAGCACCTGGATCACATTGCTCAAGTTCTTCAACTTTATCCATAGCTTGGCGAAGAGAGATTGGAACCGTGCTTAAAAGCCAATTTTGAGTGCATACAAGTCTCTCCACCATAGCCGGTGAAAGCGAACTACGGAATGGATCAAGTATGCGCCCACCCGTACTAAAGGCCGACTCGGAAGCTTTCTTTTCCTCCCATTGTTTCCACCATCACCTTCAGCAGCTTCAACTTGATTGTCAACATCAACTACCTCCACAACAATAGGATTGTTTTGCAACAGTCCATGATCCTCCTCAACTTCGAATTCTTTCTCCAATTCCAAATCTTGCATTTCCGAATCCATCAACTACAAAGTAACCAGAGTAATCACAGAGTTATAAAGATTCAAATTAAACAATTTGTGAAAAGAAATCTACTGTAAATCAAAGTATGAAACCCTAACTAAATAGTAAATACATGTAAAATGTACTGAAATCTACTGTAAATCTACTGAAACCCTAACTAAATACATGTAAAATGTACTGAAACCCTAACTAAATAATAAATACATGTAAAATGTACTGAAATCTACTGTAAATCTATTGAAACCCTAACTAAATACATGTAAAATGTAAATACATGAGGATTTGTAGTACCTTTGACGTCTGATGTGATGAGAGTCCGAGAGAGAGGTGAGAGACTTTTAAATGTCAAATATCTGCCATCGATCGCAACAGAGACTGAGAGAGTAGTAGAGTACCCAGTGTTAGCATTAAATCACTTTGTTTCGAAAAAAAAAAAGAACAGTAGACGAAGGAAACAAACCTCTGGTTGAATTTGTTGCTTCACTTGCTTGCAGAAAGATGGAGACTGGAGAGGGAGAGGGAGCGACGGCCGACGAGAGGGAGAGATGGAACTGCCCGACTGGATGGGTTGGAGCCGTGGAGGACTGGACTGGACGACCGGAGGTGGAGTAGATCAGTAGACGAAGACGAAGTGTAGTACTGAAGTCTCTGAGAGAGAAGAGAGAGAGAGAGAGAGAGAGAGAGAGAGAGAGAGAGAGGGTTTTCTTCCAGATCTGGATGGGGTGGAGCCGTGGAGGGGTGTAGACGACGAAGTGTAGTGTGCGGCGATGTGGATGTGGTACTGGTTCACTTTGAGTTTTAGGGTTAAAAGACTTTATATACTAAGTGTAGTTTCGGTCGGATCGGGTAGACCCGACGCAAATTCTGAGAAACCGTAACCCGACCGAAAAATGTAAATTTTCAAATAATTCCACCCGGACCCGACCGTATTACCTCATCGGGCGGATCGGTTTAGTGTTTTTTTCGGGTCGGGTCGGGTCGGGTGGTCGGGTCCGGATGTTTTGAACAGCCCTATCCAAGTGTTAAATATTCAATATTTATATCATTGTAAAGAATTTTTTAAATGGTACTTAGGACTTAGGAGTATTAATTTTATAGAAACGAAATGGATAAATAAGTGGTATCCTAATTTGTTTTTCCTCCCTCCCAATTTTTTTTTTCCGTCTAGCTAATGTTAGAATTTTGCCGCACAACACCCCACACGGTCCGAATTGGACCGGTTCTCTATAAATCCAATAACCGGACCATTCCGACCGGTTCTAAAAAATTAAGAACCAAAACATAACCAATACACATGAAAAACCCGTCTAGCTCCAAACCGCAAGACCGGACCGGTTTTGGTTCGGTTCCGGTTCTACCCAATTAAGAGCATCTCCACTCTTGGACCAAATATTTCACCAAATTTAAATTTGAGTATAAATCACCCAAAAACCCACTCCACTCCTTCACCAAATCCTTCACCAAATTTTCTCAACACCAAATTTGCTCAAATTTTTCACCAAATTTGATCAACACCAAATCTTTCACCAAATTTGCAACGGCTCTATTTGTTCCATTGAAGACTTGTTTCTTGTTTCCGAAGAAGAGGAAGAAGAGGATGAAAAGGAATTGACAAAATGAAAAAAAAAACCGAAAAAAAAACTATTTTTGACAAAATGGTGGGAAAGTTTTGGAGCCAAAATGACAAAAAAAAAACAGTTTTGACAAAATTTTAACTAGAATTTGGTTAAAATGTGGTTTTTCATTAAAAGGGGTGATATCAAATCAAGTTTTTGACCAAATTTTTACTCAAATTTGAGTAAAAATTTGGTGAAGGAGTGGAGATGCTGAAGACTTTATCACAACACATTAGTTCAAAACATCTAGAATCTAGAACACCAAAACAACTAATAAAATAAATAAATAATTATAGGATTTTATGTAATATATATTACTGCAGTTCGGTCCGGTTCTAGCCGTGGTTCTTAAATTGAGAACCATTAACCAAACCATAATTGTTGGTTCTTAGATTTTTAGAACCATAACCTAACCAATGAACCATAGAACCTTACCAAATAGACCGGTTCGGTCCAGATCGGTTTGGCGGTTATATCAGTTTTCTTGTGCACCCCTAACTGTGAATGATTCTGACTTGATCGGTTTGGGTCTCACGATTCGGTTTTTAAATTATTACTCAATTATTATCTTTATTTCTTTCCCATTATTACCTCTATTTTTAATTATTATTCTCATTTCTCTCTCTCTCTCTCTTTCTAATCAATATACTTTTAATTTCTAATTACTTACTACTATTTTCATTTCTCTCTTTACTCAAAATCTAAAATCCAAACCTCAACCCAAACCGAACAAGTGTTCTTTTCCTCTCAGGGGGTGTTTGGGAGCCTACTTTTTAGCTTTTGATTTTTGACTTTTTGGTTTTTTGGTTTTTTGGCTTTTGGTCAGAATGAGTTTTGGATATGGGAGGAGTGTTTGGAAGAAATGTGCAGAATGTGTTTTGGAAGGGAAAATGAGAAGTAGAAATCAAAAAACACCTCCAAACCTATTTTTGATTTCTGGCTTCTAAATGGAAAAATGGAAAAACGATTTTTGGAGAAGTAGTTTCTGGGTGTTGCTCCCAAACACCCGGAATGCAAAAATGAGAAATCAATAAGTTGATAAATAGGGGGCCAAACGGCCTCTAACCAAAAAAATACAGTACCAAGTTTCCCCCTTCTCTTTCCTCTCCCCCTCATCATTTACTACTACTGTTTGCTGAGCAAATTCCAGTAGATGCTTTTGCCTCTTCGTTTTGCCTTTTGATGAAAACTGAAAAAAGCATTGCTAAAACTCATGAAAACAAGAAGAATCAATCAAAAGAACAGCAGATGGCGTTTGTACTCTCACAATTCATACACAGAGGCAGGGTGAATACGATAATATACAGAGAGAGATAAAGAGAGAGAAATTCTTCCAGTTAAAAAAAAAAGATAAAGAGAGAGGTTTCGGAGAAGAGTTTGAAGAAATAGCATCGAGTGAAGAGGGTTCCTGTATTTGAGTGTGGATGTTTTAGAGAGGGAGATAGAGAGAGAAGATGCAGAGGCGGAGGTGGAAGTTGGGACTAGTGAGGAAGTTGCTTTTGTGCGCCATTGGTGGAATTGGCCTACTTGCTCTGCTTTATGCCCACGTACGAGTCTCCCCTTCCTCTGAAGCGGCCAGCTTACCGGACTCTTACAAGCTCCCCATCGTACTCTCTCTCTCTCTCTCTCTCTCTCTCTCTCTCTCATCAATTCCCACTATCTTCTTCTTCTTGCTCTCTTTTTGAATTGATGGAAATGTTTTTCAATTCTAGGGTTCCAAGCTCCTGTAACCCATCAATGTCAATTTTACGCAACTTCGGTTATTGTTGAATGAATTATCAAATGTGTTGTTTAGGAAATGGGGTTGGCCCATTACTCATTAATTTTTAAAGTAAGTTATTTTCCCAAGATAATTCTTTGAAAATGAATTTTGCAATGCATCAAAGATTAACTCTGATTTGTATCTGCAGACTACAATTGCCCGGTTTTTTTTGTTATTTTTATTTTGTTGTGAATTTTGTTTGGTTGCTGTTTTAGTACGTAAGTTTCCCGAAATACAAGGCTCCTTGGGTAAGTATACATATATGTGGGCCGTGTTTTTCTTTTTTTCTTTAATTTTATTTTAATAACATCAGAATTCAACTCTCATGGGTCATTCTTGCTTATAATATGGTGTTTAGTTGTTAATTATAAAATGAATCAATTGCATTCTACTTTCTTGGGTTAGGGTTTTAAATTTAGATTTCGCTGAAATGTGGTAACTCAATTTTATAGCAGCAAGAGATTGGATTCCAAAAATTGGGAGGAGAACGAAGATGGAAGGTTGAATTGGTGTCACCCTATTTGTCAAAAACTCCTCTACCTGCTCGCAAGGTTTTGTACTTGTCTTAGTACATTTCATAGTTTTTGCCTATAATTTCATCATTTTTGTTTCCATTTTCCTCTCGTTTTAGGCAATTAAATGTTGAGGTTCTGGAGTTTTTATTTGGTGCTGCTCTTTCTTACGCGAATTGGGTATTGAGTATGTGTCTAAATGTCCTGTTCATCTAATCCCTATGCCAAGGACGCAAGAACGCTGAAAAATATTCATATTCATGAGTTGGTTTGCCAGGGAGAATTATCTGTACAGGGTGGCATACACCAGTTATTGTTTTAAGCTTAAAGTACATATGAACACTAACTATGCTTCCTAGGTAAATTTCCAGCGAAATTTGTCGGACACATATCTCATACCCTTGACCAACTGTCTAGAGTCCAACACGTGTACCTCATACATTTCTGGAGATTATCGGTAGCTAGATGCTGATCAAGAAAACTACTTAACCGTGAATGCATGGTGCAAAATAGTCTTTCATCTTTCACGTTTTCACGCTTTTAGATTTGACAGTTGGATGGTGCAACTGTTGTTTTGGAGTTAAATAAGCTATGGAAACCACCACCAAATCGAGATTATGTGCCGTGTGTTGAGCCAAGTTCAACCTACACACGTAAGGAAGTTCTGGTTTTGCTTCAATTTGTGTATGAAATTCATTACTTACTGCTTTGTTTGCTTAGTGGTTCATTTATTACGTTGATGTTCCCCTCAGTACCTGAAGAGTCTCGAGGTTACCTTCTTGTCCACACAAATGGCGGGCTGAATCAGATGCGAGCAGGGGTTTGTATCCTCTCTCTCTCTCTCTCTCACACACACATGCAAACCCTTTATTGAGCCAACCTTTACTAATACCTCCTGTCAAGCCACCCTGGTCATTGTATCTGAATATAGAACTTTTGGGGTGCAAGTTAAACCTGAAAAGGCACTATGACCACTCCAGCCATATAAAGTTATGATAATTTAAGGTTTCCAAAATGTTCTTTCTAATGCTGCCAGATTGTAGGAACATGGTGGAAATGATGAATTCAAATTCAAGAGACTTATCGATTGCAGTTTTTTTGGGTGGAAAGAAAGTATGGAATATGTTTTGGGTGGTGTAAAATTGTAAAATCATGGAGCTTGCTTTTATTTACTCACTTGAGTAATTCCCTTCTCATGAAGAAATCTATTTGTTTTAGCTTAGCCCAGCTCACCACTTCTGAAGTTCTGAATACCATTTCATTAAATTGTTATTCAAGTTGCTACATTATAAGTTTTTGTGCGCAACTTACTTGAGGCAAGGGTTGCAATGAATTGGGCGTGCTTATCTATTTTACGTTGGTGACAGTAGATATTAGTCCACCATTCACTCGCTACAGGGACTGGTCTCGATTAGCTAACCAAAGTACACAATGTAGTTTTTGGACTATTTGATTTAGGACCACTTAGCCTACGAATGGTAATTACCTCATTTGATATAGTGGCTTAGAATGATGTTTTGTGAACTAGTTTCCTAGATGTAAAAATAATAGTGTGACAGACTGTTCTTCCTTTTTGCCCATTTTATACTGTAATCTAGCCTTCACAAATTCATGAGCCCTACGATTGCCTTGTATTATGAGTTTAATAATAAGAGTTCTTTCCCTTTTTCTTGTCTATCATGATTCTCTATCACAAAAAAACTTTTGATGTATCTTATTGTACTTCTGTTGTTTAAAATAGTTTTCAAGTATTAACAACAGCCATATAGATGTAAAGCTGCAGAGGTGATTTTATACATTTTATCCCAATGACAATGTCTCACACGTTACTTTCAATTAAACATGCAGATATGTGACATGGTTGCTGTCGCCCGCCTTATAAATGCTACTCTTGTGATTCCAGAACTTGATAAACGCTCATTTTGGCTGGACACTAGGTACCATTTTTTTTTTCAAAATTTGGCCTTTGGATTTGTGTATAAATTTCTGCATCCTTGAAACTATTGTTGATATCATATGTTTAAATTGCAGCAATTTCTCTGATGTATTTGACGAAGATTATTTTATCAGTTCCTTGGCCAAAGATGTAAATATAGTTAAGAAGCTTGCTAAGGATTTGGCAAATGCTACTAGAGCAGTTAAGCACTTTAGAAGTTGGTCTGGCATTGACTATTACCACAATGAAATAGCTAGCATGTGGGTGGATTATCAGGTATATGGTCCGGAATGTTCCTTCGGAATGTAACTCAATTTTCCATATGGAATTCTAAATTGTAACTATATGAATGGTTCCATTTTCTGATCTTCTCCGTAGGTTATTCGAGCAGCTAAGTCTGATTCTCGATTGGCAAACAATGATCTGCCTCCAGAAATTCAGAAGCTGCGCTGTCGTGCTTGTTATGAAGCCCTTCGCTTTTCACCACGCATTGAAGCAATGGGAAAAGTAACATCTCAAGTACCAGTCTTGAGTTTTAAACTAAGAATACCTTTTGTTGTGGCTAACGCAGCGCCGTTTCTTTGTTGGTTTTGTAGTTGTTGGTGGATCGGATGAGGTCTTATGGTCCATACATTTCTTTGCATTTACGATATGAAAAGGACATGCTTGCCTTTAGTGGCTGCACGCATGATTTATCCCCAGAGGAAGCTGATGAACTAAAGACAATCAGGTGGGTGATGTCCCTAGATTTTATGGATAATAATCAATACTGTATTGTTTTTCTGCATTAGACACTTATTTCACTGAACAGCCTGTAATGGTATGCTTCCTGTCATTAAATTTCTTTACGGTTTTTTTTTTTTTTTTTTCAACTTGTAGGGAGAACACTGCTTATTGGAAGGTAAAGGATATAAATTCCACCGAACAAAGAGCCAAAGGATATTGCCCTTTGACCCCAAAGGAGATTGGAATATTTCTCACTGCTCTAGGGTTCCCGTCAAACACCCCTATATATATTGCTGCTGGAGAGATATATGGTGGGGATACTCATATGGCGGATCTACAATCGCGCTATCCCTTATTAATGAACAAGGTATCCTTTTAATCACCCACTTGTTTGATGATTATTATCATGCTGTTCCGAATAATCTCCTACCTTCAATGGCATTATTTCAACTTTGGAAAATGGCCTCGGCCATGTCTGAATTTAAGGGAAGTACATTGTGAAAACAGATGCATAATATTACTCATCGGCTGATGTACAAAATGTTAATGATGGCATGTGTTGGAACTTGATCGTATCTGGTTTTTTTTTTTTTTTTTTCATTGGCTACTTGATCGTATCTGTTGGTAGTCCATACACCCTGACAACCATCTCCACGTAACTACCCCAGGCCCCTTTGTTTGCCGTGATTGGATCATCGACTTGGACTGTTATCCAAGGGGACCCACAGATCCTACATTTCAGCTGGATATATCATGAGATATACGTTACCATTGGGGATGTGGTACTTATAATCCCATCCGTGTGCGATGGAATTACCTATCCCATGCATTATATATCCTTGCACTATTAGTCAAGTCAAACAATTGGGCCCTGCTATTCTTATGATTAAGTTACATGAATACCTGCAGAATGCTACATCAGAAAAGCTCAATCTCTGGTTAGTAGGTCGAGATATGCTCTGTAATCTTGGATGTTGGACTAGTAGAACACTGGAGCTGTCAGCTATGTTTCATGAAATCTCTTAAATGTGTTAAGTCCCCACATTGGACACTCATCAATTGCGTAGTGTCAAGGCATTAGTGTTGCCATTTCACTTGGATCATATTTGAAGCAAACTAGGCTATGTTTGGACTCTTGGATTCTTCCGTGATGGAGGGATTGGTGCAGAATGTGTTTTTATTTTTCCTTGCCATTTTTCCCTGTTTAGTATACCATTGTGGGTTGACCATGAGTAATTCTTGGTTCAAATCCTGCAAATAAAAATTTTCACTTCAAGGACTAGATGATTGGTCGTAAACTATGCAAATTGCAAAGTGTCCCTGAACATAAAAGCCGGAAGTTCAATTGCCCAAATGCCAAACATAATAAGATTCAATGAGAATTCCCAATAATTAGGATGACAAACAGTTGAACTTTTGGCATTCTGTACTCGAAATGCAGTTTGGAGCTGCTTCTTCTTCTTTATTTTTTAAATATATTTTTATTTTTTATATATATATTTTTGTATAGGGCAGTTTGAAGTTAAAAGGCAAGCTTTTGTAAGTACTGCCATCTTACTGGTATTGGCAGTGTGGCAGAATATTTATTTGTCTACTATTCCTGTTTTCTGAGAATTGAGGTTTATGAGACGATTGCTGAACTAATAAAATCAGAAGTTCTAGATGTTTTTGGTGGTTAGCATTTGCGTTTATACTAATGGTTGATTATGCAGGAAAAACTGGCATTGGCGGAGGAGCTAGAGCCTTTTATCAATCACGCATCTCAATTGGCTGCACTGGACTACATTGTGTCAGTTGAGAGTGATATATTCATGCCCTCATACTCTGGAAACATGGCAAGGGCAGTTGAAGGTCATCGTCGATTTCTGGGACATAGGAAGACCATTTCTCCTGACAGGCAAGAGAACTAACTGATCTTTCACAGCATTTCCAGGTTTCAAAAACTTCCGTTCATCCTATAAACAGTTTTGAAAGCACTTTTCTTTTATTTCTTCATCTTCAGGAAAGCTCTTGTCCATCTTGTTGACAAAATACGGAACGGAACCTTGAAAGAAGGCAGAAAACTTTCAATTCGTGTTTCTGAAATCCACAAAAGTCGGTATGTGCTTGTTCTGTGTATTTACTGCACTTAACATAATTTATGACAATTACACTTGGTTCTTCATGCTTTATTTAGGAAAAGAATTGGTTTAAGGAAAAGGAAAAGAAAATGGAAAAAGGAACAGGTTTAGATGGTTAGATCTTCAACTTTTGCTTTATCTTTTCCTTACCCCAAGCTGTGTTCAAATACTGAAAGGTGTAATGTCCCAATTGTCAATTCTTACGAATTTTTTTGGAGCAAATAACCTGTAATTCGGTCAAGAGGTTTTATTTTGGAACATAGACCTTTATAAGCGCCCTACAAAACCTCCGGTCATACAGATATATTTTGTTGGCGATTCTGGTTAAAAGACTCCAGTTGCTATCTTTATTGTGTTTATCAACATGGGTAACCAGAGATGGTGTGCTTTCTGTTACAGTCAAATCACGTTGTTAGGTGGGGAATGGGTAAACATAGTTCCATTGATATTGACTTCAACCAAATGGGTTGGAGGATTTAGTTGTAATGTGCTTTGCCCCGACTCTTGGACTTGTTCAGGTGGTAAGGGCGCACCCAAATCTTGGAACTTCCCAACTAAATTCACTGGGGAACCACATAGATATTGTTACACAAACTACTAGAAAAGGTCGTGGCATTTGATCATTTTTGGAGTCGCTCAAACTTACTAACATTAAAAGCCGTAGATGATCCACCGTTTCTAAATCGGCTTTACATTTGTTCTTTTGTTGGTTGTTCAGGCAAGGTTCCCCAAGGAAAAGAAAAGGCCCCATTTCAGGAACAAAGGGCACTGATAGGTTTCGATCCGAAGAAGCATTTTATGTGAACCCTTTACCGGATTGTTTATGTCAGAAGGAAACATCGACTATGAACACCTCTGTGATTATCAGGTAGGTCATAGTAGCACTACCGATCCAAATCCTTATGGAAAAACGCCCCCGGGCAAGTTGATCGATGGCATGCTTCATTTGTCGAGTTGGTGCTGCCACTATCTGAGCTAGTGTTGCATATGTTGGAATCCGGAGAATAGATTCTGGATTCATGTACATATTTTAGCTCAAAGAGACAAGTAATTATCCTGCGGAAGAAGGTTGACTGAAGCGAGGCTTCCCCTTCAACTATGAAGACGGGATTGTTGCCTGGAAATTGGTCAAGTTTTGGGATTGGGAGGGAGGAGATTCATAATGGAGATATGATGTTTGTAGTTTTGTTACAGCTTTGTTGATGTATCCATTGATTCCATTCCATTTCATTCATGGGCATTTAAATAAATAAAAGAGAGGGAACTCTATTTGTTTCCCTTACTAATCTACGTGGTTATATTCATTTTTTCTGGTAAACTCAGCTCTATAAACTTAGGAACAATGTGGCAATTTTGAAGTAGATAAGAGTTGTAAACGAGACAAACTGAATTGACTTAATAAAGCAACTTAAAAGATGTGATCAAACTGTTTGAATTCAGCTAGTATACTACTACTAGTTTTTTTTAATAAATGAGCTAATGCAAAACGTGCTGATTCGAAGCGTTGCTTTTAAGGGAGTCTTTTTAGGTGCCCTTGAGCCTGCGATCCGTATTTTATTGATGGATTCTCTCTACTGGTCTCCACTGAGCGGTGCTCTTCTTTTAGTTCGACTCTTCATATAGTCGCATTTCATGGCTCGGCTTTTGTCTATTTGACTGTGATGATATATTCGTTACGTTAACGTAGACACTAAAAATGTTTTTTACTTTTATAGCTCAATTAATTTGCTTTAGTTCAGTGCGGTTAGGCCCTAGCAGATTGCGAATTAGTGCTTACATGTTTTTTATTTTTGGGTTATAGTTTCCCGCTCCCTGTTTAAGGGTTTTCAGAAAAAAAAAAAAAAAAAAAAGGGTGTTGAAGATTGATACCCGTTTCAAATGTAATGGATATTTCGGTCGGGTCGGATGCAAATTCAATCCAATTGAAGCCTGAAGAAGCTTTTGGGTTTGGGATAGGAATTGGATAACATATCATCTCCACACTCCACACACAAAATCACCCTCCAAAAAAACAACCTTCGCCCTCCCTCAGGACACCCTTCTCCCTCTCTCTCTCTCTCTCTCAAATTTTCAACAGGGAAAGAGAAAGAAGAATAGCAGAATGGGTTTGGTCTCTTTCATCTCAACAGTCCCTTCTCTGCTTACACTCCCTCCTCTCCCACTTCCCACCACCACTTCTCTTGCTGTCTCCAATTACCCGATTCATTCTGTAAGTCCATTGCTTTAACATGCCCTATGGCCTATACACATACTTACAAATGTGTGTGCATACACACACAAATATAAGGGCGGTTCCGCTCAAACAACATTTGACACGACGTGGGGACTCGATTATTTTTTTGCGTAAAAGTTGTGTCAAATGTTGGATTGGGCGGCGGAACCGCCCCATATATATATATAGTAGCATATATTTCAAGTTCTGGGTACCATTCTTTATATGCATTTTATGTTGAAGTAACTTGTTTCCGGTTCTTTGAGCATTTTTTTTCTTTGAATAGTGTGCAACCGACTTCAAAAAAATTTCCAGGGAATGGGTAAATGATTTCCAGTATTTTTCTTGTGTAATCAGAGTAGAATTCGCTGTAAGATTGAAGATGATAATGATAGTGAAGATCAAGTTGGTCGAAGGGACATTCTTAAATGCTTTGGGGCTACAATTGGCATGGTAAGACCAATCAATTTTATCTTATTTTTTGCCTTTTGCATTTTCTGAGCTCTTGGCCTAGTGTAATACCCATGGAAGTTGCCATTAGTATTTCAAATTACCCAAGTAGGGTTTTTTAGGTTACTTATTTAACAGGATGGCTATATTCAACTGATTTTTGATTCCTCGTAGTGCAATTCTGATCACCCCCAATAGCTAATTGAATAAATAATGAGAAAAAAACTTGTTAACTTCTTTTGCCTTGTGGGCCTACCCTAATTTGTAGCTGCACTTTACAAAGTTTCCACTCGCATGAGAAGTATGTCAATTTAGTTAGGAAGCTATGATGCAAAATAATTGAATTCATGTATGAAAATTAAGTAGTTGACAAAAAAATATTACAAGTTTTTTGTCATATAATGGCTTAGAATGTGTGGCAAAAACGAACTGGACATTGCTATCTACCAAGTTTAAGTAAATGGGATCTTGAACTTTGTATACAGATATTAATGGCTACCACATCATACCCAGTATAAACAGTCTCGTCCTGTTTCCGATCGGTGGATCGACTAATTTCCGTGACTCTAACCCGACCCGCAAGACTAGATGCCTCTTCTTTTACTTCATCACATTGAGATTTATGTTAATAAAAGGAATCCATGTTCTTGCATTATTGTGACCAGTGTTGACTCTTGATGATTTGGAACAAGATTCTTGCGAAACCTAATAATTTGATGAATTTGACCACAACACATGCTTTTCTACTCGGTCCAACCATGTAAACAAATTATTTATTCGTAGATCCATATCTTAGTCATGAGTTGAAGTGGTGTGATGATGATTTTCTACCAGTTGTTGTCCCTCCATAGGAAATAATAGCAAGCTCCGGCTCATTTGTTAAAGAGGCTAATGCTGCTGACCTTATACAGCGCAGACAGCGTTCTGAGTTTCAGTGTAACCTCTCTGTAGCACTCTTTCTTTTTTACATTAAGAGCACTTGGTGTCAAATATATTGAACTAACATATTTTTGTTGACAGCAAGTATCAAGAGTACACTTTATACGGCTATAAAGGTAAAAGAAATCGCCAGGCTTAGTCAAGTTGATCTTGATATATTGCATATTTTGTCGACTTTCATAGGGTTAATTAAGTTTATCAAGCTTTCAACCTCAAATGCTATTATTTATGCTTGCCGTGTCTATTTCAGGCAAACCCAGATTTGGTTCCATCCTTGTTAACTTTAGCATTGAATGATTCCATGACCTATGATAAGGTGAGAGAGAGTTGTACCTATTTGGAAAAGCTTAAACTTGAATTTTATTTCACTTTTAGAAGCTGGGTAGTAAGAAAGCTAATCTGTTTTGATTAAGTTTACAGGCTACAAAGTCGGGAGGCCCGAATGGATCTATACGGTTCAGGTACTTGTGAACTTAGCATTTCTCCGCTTTGGCATACATATTTGACTCTTAAAATCATGACGTAAATTCTACCAGCCTTTGTCAGCATTTCATGAGCAATTTGTGTCAAATGCACAAGGCCATAATAGTTCACAAAATTTCATGGTCTCTAAAGAGCTAAAACAGAACCTCCAATGCCAAAAGGTGTAAATTCTTGATCCAGGCAGATTTGGGGTCTATCAATGCGAATTCCAAAATGATCCATTATCCAAGTGTTTGTGTTTCTTTTTTTCTTTTTGGGCAAATAACTGTTTCTTCTGTTTCAAGTATGATATATAGTTTTGTTTTATTCAATGTGGATGAGAAAGAGTTGCAGCTATGACATTATACTGAATTGCCAGCTCTGTACTGAGGTTTCGGATCATGGACTTAGTTTTGTTGCATCTTTGTTTTAGTTTACTCCATGTTATTTTGGTCCATTGTCCTTGCCAAGTTGTTAACACCTTGCTGAAATGCTACCCTGATTTTTTTCTCTTTTTGTCCTTTATCTTTCGTTGCTTGAAGCTCAGAGATTAGCAGGCCGGAGAATAAGGGGCTCTCTGCGGCTTTGAACTTGTTAGAGGAAGCTAAGAAGGAAATAGATTCTTATTCGAAGGGTGGTCCTGTTTCATTTGCGGATCTCATCCAATGTGCAGGTTAGCATGTCAGATACTATCACCAAGTAAACTCCCTATATGCTGCTTATATTCCAGGCATGAAGCGGTCCTGTTCGGTCAGTGCATTATATGCAGGCATGTTATCCATGTAAACTGAAATTCACTTCTGAAAGTTCATTTATGAAATAGATAAATTCACCAAAAATCAACCCAAATTAACGGAAACTCAATCTTAAAACAGTAACATCAAATAAAATGTGAAGTACACAAATAAAAGCTGAGATGACCTCATTTTGCGTTAAGAAAAAATGAAAAATTTATTCACATCTATGGAAAATGACTATCAAATTCAGTATCGCAGAGGTCCTGACCCCATTTTCTTCATTCAATGCAGCACAAAGTGCCCTAAAGTCTTCCTTTCTAGCTGCTGCAATCCGTAAATGTGGTGGGAACGAAGAGAAAGGAAACTTACTGTACACGGCATATGGTTCAAATGGGCAGGTAAGTTCTTTGTGCATACAACTCTATGAGAGGTTGATAATTATTTACCTCGCTTACAGAAGACTATGAGGGAGCTATTGATTACATACAATTGTTCTTCTGTGCCAATAGTGGGGCTTGTTTGATAAGCAATTTGGGAGGTCAGATGCCCAAGAGCCAGATCCAGAGGGGAGGGTCCCCCAGTGGGAGAAAGCAAGTGTTCAGGAAATGAAAGACAAATTTACAGCCATTGGCTTCGGTCCTCGCCAGGTAATTTTGAAGTAGGAATGGATTATCTCCCGTAAGCATCTGGAACCGTCGACCAAACTGTGAGAGAGTCTGCAGATCTCTGTGGGTCCCAGCGACGCACACGGCACAACCTCTCTCACGTATTTGGACTGTCTCAGATGATTACTGGAGAGAACAACTAACTTTTCAGTTAGTGTGACATCAAAGTAACATGGTGCGGCCTCCTTTCGGTACAGCAGGCATAGTTCAAATATTGTTTTTCCCGTTCTCTTGTTCTTGTCAATACAAACTAGAAAAGTAAAACTTTTTACCAAAAAAGTTAAAGAAGTTCAGAGAGGATGAAAAGATTCAGGAAAAAAAAAGTGGCTTTTTTATCCATGCCCAACACATAGGGCTGCAAATGAACTCAGCTGCTTGTGAGCAGCTCGTAGCTCGGCTCGTTAAGTAATTGAGCCAAGCTTGAGCTCGATTTTCAGGCTCGTTTAGTTAACAAGCTCGCTAAAGCTCGGCTCGGCTCGGCTCGCAAAAGCGGCTTGATTGTATAGGCTCGGCTCGTTTAAGGAGGTTCATTGAGTAAATTACACTGGCTCGGCTCATTTATGACAGAGCCGAGCTTGAGCTCGATTTTTTTGGCTTGTTTACTTAACGAGCTGAGCTCGAACACTACAAAGCTCGGCTCGGCTCGTTGCACCCCCACACAACCGAATAGTTTGGAAGGGAGTTGTGTTGAAGATTGGTGTTGATCAATGTGTTCTAATTAAATTGGTTTAACTTCCAAGATGGTTTGGATTTTCCATATTGTAGTGATGATTGTAAGTAGTGCTTCTGGTTCTGGCTAGTTTGTTTTAAACGCACAGTCAAGAGGAATATCATTACAGCATATCCGGCTTTTAACTTCGGCTTATTATGCTTAATGTGTCTTACTATGAGCTCCTTGTGAACTATTAGTAGAATAATTTTCTCTAACCTGGTTATTTTCCTTTACTATGCACATTTTTGGCTGGGCAGCTCGCTGTTATGTCTGCATTCTTGGGTCCTGATCAAATGGCCACTGAGGCGTTATTGGCTGCAGATCCAGCTGTTGCTCCATGGGTTACAAAGTACCAACGAAGCCGAGAAACAGTCTCCGAAACTGACTACGAGGTTAATACCATCGTTTCTATTTTCTGCTTTTGTGAATCATAGGTGATAAAGCAAAGAAATTGAGAAGGCAATAAAAGCCCCTACTATTGTACAAAATAAAAAAGAAAACTTTTAAGCCACCGTTCATTGAAATTGGCTGTTTCAGTTTTCTGTCAACAAAACAAGAAGCAAGCTTTCATTTATTTTGCTAGAAATTGAATACGAAAGGTCAAAAAACTTGTTTCCCACTCAGCTGGGGTGACTAGAGGTAATTGGCTTAAGGTGGTCGATGGAGATGGAGAGCAACCGAAGGTGGACGCTGGAGGTCACGACCCGTGGCCATAGGTGGAGGCCGGATGTGGGTGGCCAAAGGCTGTGGCTGCGGATGGTGGCAAGAGGTGGGGGTGGCTGAAGGTGGTGGGGAAAGGAGGAGATAAGAAAGCTAGGAGTAGTAATGTTTAGGGAAATCACCTTTTCTTGTTTCCACAAATTCTGAAAAAACTTTAAATGAAAACTATTACAGTCTTGAGTATTTTCTGGACCAAAAAAATTGTGAAACTTCAAGTTCAGCAAACAACGACTAGGTATTTCAAAGGTCTGTGATGTTACTTTCAGTCCATTTGTTTTCAGCATTAACCTTCTTTCTGCCAAAACTTGGCTACTAAACAGAATTGATAATACCACTGAAGGTGGTAGCCTAGACGGCAAGGGTGAGTGGGCTTAAGTGCTCCTTCCTCTCGTACACATCTGACAAGGTTCGAGTCTCGCCAACTGCAAGGGAAGGCCCTTTGTCCATGTAGTACCTAGTGGTGTTGTGGTGACAACCTATCCTTCCTGACCGTAACTATGGCTTGAATCGGACATTCTACGGTGGGTCGGGAGCCCTTATGGTCACGCCCAGGAGGGTTTTTACGCTGGTTGCCCCCTCTCACCTTATTTGCTGTTCAAAAAAAAAAAAAAAAATGATAATCACGGTGGGATTTTCGATACGTAATATACATTGATCAAGTTATATATGTTATTTTTGCTACTTTGTTGACATTTAATGCTTATTATTTTGCTCTTCGATTTGTGAATATTTTCAGGTTGATCTGATAACTACCCTTACAAAAATGAGTTCCTTGGGCCAACAAATTAACTACGAGGCGTACACATACCCTGTTCAGAAAGTTAATTTCAGCAAGTTGAAACTATAGAGAACATGATATCATGTGGTTTAAACTATATATGAAAACAGTTCCTACTCTGCCAAGCGGATTATCGATTTTCATGCGAAAATTTCCTTGGGAGTTCTTAAGGTTTAGAGAAGCGCATTCGGCATCAAATTCAAGATTGAGCATCGGTGTTTCAATTTAATTTTTGCATCCTTTTTTGTTATTGTTTCTAGACTCAAATATAAGCATCTTTTCAAGTGTTAACAGTATTTACTTTGATAAAATGTAATATATTGAGATTCGATAACATGTGCACAAGAAATTGTGAATTTTCATTTATTTAGCTGTCCAATTTGATTCCAGTCCAGAAGATTAGAACCTAATAGAACAATCTGTTTGCGAATTTATGTGCACAGTTTAAATTTGAAATCCATACAAACTGCAGTTGCAAACTTAACTGCAGTTCTTAGCAACTGCTGGTATATTGATGTACATTTTTCAACTGGGGAAGGCCACATGTAGGGGTGCTAATCGAGCCAAACAAGCCAAACATTGTATTGCTCAAGCTTGGCTGAAGTCTTTTTACACTTTCTCGGGTTTGGCTAGAGCTTTGAGAATTTTTTGGGTAGCTGGGCTTGGCTCGTGAAATGTGCTAGCCGATCGAGCTTTGAGAATTCGTTTGTCCAATTTCGGCATTTGCTACTCGTAGAAAATTATGTAATATTTTTATAATTTATAACTTTTTAATGATTTTTAAATTTCTTGATGGAACTAATTGAAATTTATCAAACAAGATTCACAAACATAGAGAAAACTCTATAATTAAGAATATGTAGACAATGTTTTAAGAAGCCCGAATAGTTAAAGAGGACAAACAAATTGGGACGGGTAGTAACATGTATATAACCCACTACCAAACCAAGTTTTCTTATGGTTCTAATGCAATTTGGATATTTTTTTGATAACTCAGCAAAGGTTAACTTACGCTCACCTCGATTAATCCTAAATGACGAAAATCCCACCTCGATTAATCGTAAATGACGAAAATCCCCGTCTACTAGGGGTCAATTAAAGTCTGGGCAATTTAGATTGTTTTTAAACAAGTTCGAGTAACTTCTTTAAATGGAGTCTCCAATTACTAATGCTATGTGACCTCTGAATTTCGAAACAAGATGGAGTTCTTGGTACTAAAATGGAATCCAATTACTAATATAAAAGAACTAGGATTCAAAAATTGGAACTAAACTGCCATCCACAATCTTGGATTGGTTTGGTCGAATAGGTTTAACAGAATATGTAGTTCTCTATTTCTCTTCAAAGCAAAACAATTCGGTCCATGCTCACGTCTAGATGCAAGAGACCCAAAAACAAAAAGACATGAATTTAACTACAAAATTGAAAGCAATTTGCGTTTCAGTAGACAAACTCAACTTTCCACCAACTTCGATCCTTCGATGGATGAACTACGTCATATGAAGGGCTTCGGCCTAATGACCTCAAGCCCACCCATAAAGGGCCTCAATGGCTCCGGGATTACAACAGAACCATCTTCTTGTTGATAATTCTCGAGTAAACATACAATCATCCGCGGAACAGCACAGGCTGTGGCATTCAACGTGTGCACAAACTGCGGTGGAGCAAGATTGCCTTTACCCTTTGTGGGAATTGTCGATGCTTCAGGACGGTACCGTATACCAAGTCTGCGACTTTGGTAGTCTGTACAGTTTGATGCACTTGATATCTGTTCCAAAAAATAATATGAAAAATGACATAAGAAGATTTACAGACTCAAAACGTCTTGTATGGGATAGTGATTTGTGACGTGCTGTATTCCTGGTTATGCAACGTCGTTAAAGGAAGTCAAATGTTGTCATAGTTGCCAAAATTGTACAATTAATAACTGATGCAAAATCAATACTGTAAACTGAATCTCAATGGGACAGAATTACTGACGAATCGTACGATTCTTGATTTGATTCCCACTTTTATGATCCATACAGCTCATAAACAGACACATCCAACAACAGGAATGGCAACTCAGAAATGTATTTACCTATTTTTGGTGTGAAAAGCAAGACTATTCATTTCTAGAGTGTTTCATCGGAATATCCAATATCCATCTGTAATTGTCGGCCACTTATGGTGATTAGAGTATCTATAGGTAGGACTCTAACAGAACTCTTAACCATTTTTCCTTCTCTCAAAAATGTCAAACTGTGTCTTCCAAATCTATTTTAAGGCTAATATAAAAGCCCATGAATAGTCTATTGCCATTTTGGTGAATAAACTAATTTCAGTGACATGAGTCAAATCAGATGACCTAAATGTTTAAGAAATAAATTTCTTTCGCTTTCCCTAACGAATAAGTTCACAAGAAGTTGTGAAATCTTGTTGTAGGATGTACTTTCTGAGTTCAAATTTATTAAGAAATTCGTCTTTTCAATTCTTCTTCAGATCACTACTGGGTGTGGAGCCTCACACCCATATATATTGCCAATTTGCCAGAGCGTGGTGCTCTTACCACTAATCACTCTCACTTTGCCAGAGCGTGGGTGTGGAGCCTCACACCCATAATTCAAAACAAACCATTAATCACTCTAATGCATCACTGCTATCTAATACAAAATGTTTTTCAAATTAAAACGAATCCCCACGATACACAATTGGATTTGATTCACAATTCAGACAAAGGAAACCTCCGTTCCCATTTGACAACCATGCTCTGCATACTGATCTGAATCCTCTACAGAAACGCAAGTGCAAGAGCAAGACGTAGTGCTTTAATTGAAAAACAAGTCCAAAATGGCATATTTTCTCAAATTCGGAGTTTCGGACAACACTACGTTGAAAAAAGTATCACCAAGGGCAGGCATGCATGTACACACGCACACACCAAATTGGCATAGTTTCTCAATATGCAAGAACTATTGCTACATACCTCACCGAAACGTCCTAAACCGGGCATCCATGCCTCCACATCAAATTTGCGATAAGCAGGTGCACCTAAATCCCCGGAAGCAATATCTAAAACTCTGCCCAAAAGCTCAACATTACAGTTAATGAATGCATTGGATCCAAAATAAAGCCACACAATCTAACTTGTATATTTCATCAATGTAGTTAGAGGGCTGTGAATACTTACTTGAAATGAAAGCCTAGTGACGAGAAGAGGTCCTCTTCAATTCTAATTAACTCTTCATGGTAAGAGTTGCTTTCCTCAGGCCGGCAAAGGATAAACATCTCCACCTTGCTGAACTGGTGGACTCGATAAAGACCCCTGGTCCAGAATGGTGACCAATTTAATCATCATGGTAGAGAACCAACAGCAGATCCAAGTACTGATAATTATAACTAGGATATAAGCTATTCTTTTCCACTTTCCTCGTATCTGACAACAACAGTGTTTGAGGGAACAACAAGGAAGTCGCAAGTGATACCAAGGGTAACAAATCAAGGATAAGTCCACCCTAAGTGGACAAATGGCATCTGCATAGTGACGGGTGCCTTCAGTATATTAGTCCCAATATAAGAAGTTCAATAAAAATGAATTTCCCCCATGTTAATCGGCTTTTTGGCATGGATAAATGTAAGAGGTATATCATGCATTTCTGAGCAATACAGGCACACAAAAGACATGCAGTCATTGCAGAACAATGGGTCATAAGGCCAATTACATGCATCACCAGAAACAAGGGAATAGCATAAAGAATGGATGGAAGGATGGATGGAAAGATAAGGGAACTCTAGAACAGGTTCAACCTTATCCATCTCAAAAAAAAAAAAAAAAAAAAGAAAAAAGAAAACCTGTTGTTGGGAATATCTACCACACGAGTGCATCAGAGGTCAAACATACCAACATAGAGACATCCATACAAATTGAATAGATAAAATTCAAGTAGCTTCCATAGACATAGTTATTTGCGTGATTTACCTTGTTGCTGTGCCTGCAGCACCAGCTTCAGTACGAAAGCAATGGGATAAAGCCACATACTTTAAAGGTAATGACGTCTCAGCAAGAATAGAATCCATATGAATTCCTCCTACTGGAATCTCTGCAGTGCCAATGAGGCATTGATCACTACCCTCAATAGAATAAACCTGCAGTGTATGGCAAAAATATCAACAAAATGGCTACTGCAATCACTATCAACTTAAATTGTCCAATGTTCTTGAAACTTTAAAAATCTTTCATGCAAGGTAGAAATCCCCAAACCAACCCATTTACCACCCCGAAAATTCATAGTTGAAGGGAAGAAACTCAGACAACACATGCAAAAGGATATACATAATATCATTGGTTGAACGTGCTGGGACTCTCGTTTCAAGAAACAAAAAAAACAAATGCAGGAACAAAATTGAAGGGCCTAATACACCATCGGCAAAATAACAAGAATCCAGTGTTAGTAAAAACCAGAAAAATAAAATATGGCAAAGTGAAATAAAAAACGAATTAAGGAAATTCTGCTGAGTTCAAGTTCAGGAGAGGCAGTTACTAGTCATAGAAAGACACCAACAAACCAACCTGGGTATTTTCTCCACGAGGCTGGAAGCCACATTTTTCAACAATGGAAGATCTCACAATTTCTGGGGTTGTCAGAGGTGTAAATCCCCTCTGCATGACTTGTGCGATTGTCCAGTTTACAAGGGCCATCTCAAGTAGAACTGCTGCGTTCTTTAGGTAGTAGAATTTTGACCCACTGACCTGTAACCATGAAGAAGCAAAATCAACTTGAGGTTGAAGCCAGAGCAGAGTATTCCCATTGACATAGGAAGAAAACCAAGATTCAAATAAAAAGACTAAAAAGAACCATCTTATATCACCAGCTAAAGCAAAAAAATTCAAGACCGATATGAAGGCCAATAATGAAAACAAAAACTTCAAATGCTTTGATCATCAATTAAAAATAAACTTCAAACTTTATTTTTGACACATTTCAAGGCTGCACAACCACCTGTCAGCAATAAGCACTATTCTTTGTGAAAGGATATATTATCAACCATGTGGATCAAGATGTCTGATCAGGAGGAAAACCTTGTGGTGCTTGTACTCAAGTTTATACTGTTTCCTTTCTGTCAGTATTTGCCAACTCACACAGAGATACACCCGGGGAACCTTAGATGTCATTTTGATCGTAAAGCACTATTTGCCAACTCACACAGAGATACTAATTCATTTAGTACACAATTCACAACAAGTCAACAACTCTCAAACCTCCACAAAGACAATCTAAAGTTTTTGCATAACTATGTTTCAAAATAGAAGAAATACCTCTGCAGCAGCATCAAAGTCAATGAGATCAAGATCCTTCCCAAGTTGAAGGTGATCTTTAATAGGGAAGCCAAGCACCTGAGGGCTACCTACCTTCAGTGTACAAGTAGAATGGAAAATAAATCCATATGAACACATTCATCTCGAGGAAAAAAGAGTGATAGGGTGAGGATGAAGGATCACCATTTTTCTTACTACAGAACAATCCTCCCCTCCAACTGGAACATCTGGATGGCTCATATTCGGTATTCTCTGTGCTTCCTGCTGAAGCTCATCTGTAAGTTTAAGCAAGTCTTCTTCTAAAGAAACAAGTCCTTCCTTTATATTCTTTCCTGGAAAAATTTATCATAGGAAAGAATAAGACGGACAAACTAAACCAGACAGCTGAAAGCATTATGCAAACTGTAAATGCCAGACCTTCTTCTATTAGCTTTTGACGCTCAGCGGGTTCAAGTTTTCCTTTCATCTTGTTTGCAACCACATTTCTTTCAGCACGAAGCAGTTCAACTTCCTGCTATCTGCGAGGATTGTTAGTTTGAGAATAAACTTGTCTTTCTTCATGGTATTGGTGCAGAGTGGAAGCAGCATTTTAGACCGGAATATTAGTTTGTGCTTCAAAGAATCTGTCCTTACAGTAGAAGTTTTCTTCTAGAACAGAAAAGGCCACATGCATTTGTTAGACTCAGTGTCATTCTACTTCTTCTTCTTCTTTTTTATCTGAAGTGTCATTCTACTGAGGCAACTAATAAATAACATGTAATGCTCTTTCTTCCTATTTCATTCTAAACTAGCACACCATCACAAATGCACATGGTGGTGCCACGGAAGGGGTTGAGTTGGGGGGAAGAGAGGAGAATAACGTTCTCTTCTTATTGCTCAAATAATAGTTCTCTGTGACCATTGTACAGCATTGTTAATATAATTTGATTAATTTCAAGAATCAGAGGCTCAAATAGGCTGAACCTCCTTGAAGTTAATCACACAATTGCAGGCTTAAGAAAGGATAATACCTTCAAGTTGTAACTAGCAAGGCTCAGGGTCTTAAAACTTTGTCAATCACTTATAGCAACTATTACCATCAACTAAATAAATTTTATTTGCATGGATTAGCATGCACTTAGACTCCCATATCAAGCGATGAAAATTTAAAGCATAATTTGTCAACAAAGAATCTCTGCATTATAGGCCCATCCATTAATTGCACTAATTATTACCACTGTAAAAGCATCCAACTCCAAACCAATTGGCAATGAGTGAAGAGGCTGCCAAGGCTCATGTACTAGTTTTTGGAGATCGTAATTAACAAATGTGGGACAAGCTCTAAAAACCACCTTTGACATGTCCTGACCGATCCACGAATAAAGAAAACATCCAAATTCTAAACCACTTAATGACAGTTCTGATGTCACTCATTATGTAAATCGAGGCTTTTCTCAACAATTTCTCATTGTTCTAAGCACACAGTTCCAAAGTTTTTCCTATTGATTAATGTTCAACACAAATCAACAAAGCAAACAACAGAGCAAATAATATCCTCAAAATGACAGAAACATGACGGAACCCTAACCTTCTGAACAGTTAACATTTTCTCATAAAGTTCAAGAACAAGTTCCAAATTAGCACTAGAATTCCGGTTCTCAATGTTGGCCGCCATAGCCGCCTTGTTATCCCGAAACCACTTAAAATCTATCGATGCTTTCCACTGAGGCTTCACAACTGAGTCAACGTAACAAAAAGTAACAATACAAATAACAAAAGTCAAGTCCCAACTAAACAGTAACAAATACTCTGGTTTAATTACTTGTAGGGCCGCAAAAGAACAGAGCCGTACGGAAACCGATCGAGGCACAACTCAGTAAGGGCTTGTTCAAGTTAATTTCTCTATTAAACAAACCAAACCTGAGCCTCAATTGAATTTTAAGCTCATTTTATTGGCCGAGCCCGAAACAGTTCCACCTCAGGTTCGTCAGATTTTCATTGAGCTCGAGCTCGCTAAAAAACTTAATAAACAAACTTTGAACATTCTAAAATTCAGCTTGGCTCGGCTTGTTTTGCTGCCCTAATTGCTCGGAAAGGGGAAAAAAAAACTATGACAGTAGCAAATGCAGAATTCATATAGAGAAAGTTAGATTACCTTTCTCGTCAGGGAGTGAAGAGGGAGCGGTTTGGATAGCTGGAGAGGAGAGAGCTCTGACGATAAATGGAAACGGGAGTGTTGGGGAAGATTGGTGGCGATGGAGGAGGAGAGCTAGGGTTAGGGTTTTGGGTCTGAGAATGGAGGAGGAATAAGAAGAAGGTGGAATTGAAGAAACGACTTTGAGGCCTCCCAAGCAACATTGCAAACCCATAGCTTCAGTGAGGAAGAAACTGCTCCTTAACGCAACCGATTTATCAGTTTTACTAAATTGAATCTTCTCCTTGGTTTTGGATCATGTTTCTTTTGCTGCATAAATTTTTGCTTTCGTCATTTCTCTTACTGTGTTAAATCCATTAAGAGCCCCTCATATATTCTAATTTTCCCTGGACACCGCTTAACCTTTAAAAACGTCAATACACACTGCTCATTTATTCGAAATTGAAAAAATCACTTACTCCGTTAATGCAATAAGAGAAATGACTATACCACCCTCGTTTAAAAACCATGTACAGGACAAAAAAAAAAAAAATCCTACTTCTCTCTAACTGAGCACATCAACCCTCGGTTTGATTCACAACTAACATATGTGTAACCCAAATGGGTCATCCCTAATTTATAGCAGCCACATCCGCCGTCTTAAATGGGCTGTAAACACCAAAATAAATAAATCAAGTCAAATTATTTCAATTGGAAGGAATCCGGTGCTGTGTTTCATAATATGGTAACTAGTAGCGCTAATTGTGGGTAGGTGTTGTCTTTAAGGCATGGAATGAGTGAAGTGAAACCCCAAGGATTTGAGGTAGAAATGAAGAGAGAAGGTAGAGGAGTGGGTTTTAGGGCTAGAGTCATGGTTTAGAAGTGAGGAAATGAGCCAAGTACCCCTTTTATAGAAGTCTGTGACACGCACAAAAATTTACAGAAAACGACTCTGGCTACCGATATCAAGGAAATGGTGATATCGGTATCCAGACTCTCTATGACCAAGTTTTCAGGAAAAAAGGTTGTGGATACCGGTATCAAGAAAAAGGTGATGCCGGTATCTGGACTCTCAGTTTGTTGGATACCGGTATCAAGAAAGATGATACCGGTAGCCACTAGGAAAATTTTCAAATTTTTACTATTTTCACCGATTCAAAACCCGATCACTTTTATCACATTCTCAACATCTCCAAACACCATCACAACATCATAACACATATCCCTACCATTCACCAAACTCCCAGTACGTCGAAGCATACACACACCCATATCGTGAAAATGTAGTTTAAACTTAATCAAGATTTGTTCTCATAACTCAAATAACGAAAAAATGGAATTTAAAATTACAGGTCCTTACAATTCACCACTTATGTTATATCATAACAATAAACATGATCTTTTGTAACTTTTGTTCTTACGCTTGTAGGAGGGTAGAAGGGATGACAACATGACAGCTTCTCAAGGGACACAACCTTCTTAAGGTACTTTTACTGCATATAGCTGCTGAATTAGTTGTTGAATTAAAGCATACAGTTGCTAAATTAGTTTTCATTTTTGCCATTGCAGAATGTTTTGGCAATGGAGCACCTTTTTGTGGATTTTTTTGTATGGCATCAATGCAGAATTTTTGTTTGGGTAAAGGAGTTATTTTTGTGGATGTTTTTTGTATAGCATCAATGTCAAATACTTGCATACATATAGGATGCCTATAATAGTAGATGCAGGAACACCTTTTGTGGATATTTTGGTGCAGCAGGTATATATAGGGTACATGATGCCATTGTGATACACCCCCACTTTTGAAAATTGCTCATGGCTTATATAATTAATTAAGATTTAGTATGACTTATGGTCTGTACTGAATTTTGATTCTGGGTTTAGAATAGTATATGAATGGATTAGATGGCTGCTAAAGTAAAGAATATGGCTGCATTTTTATATAGCTTGGGTGGAATGTATATGAATGGATTCCATGACTGCCTGCATAATACATGTAGGAATTTCATTCATTACAAAAATATACAAAATAAGACTGTTATTCCTTACAAAATAGGAATTTCATTCATTCCATGATATTAACAATTCGGACACCTGAGACACTTGGGACACCAACATTAGTACATCAATACGGATACTTCATCAGTGCCATAAACAAGGCAAATAGCTGAGCACTTTAGCAATGGTTAGGAAAATTTTCATGTAGCCCATGCCAGATTCTAGAACTTGAACCCTTGTTGGAATACTTGCCATTGTAGTATTTCGTTCCACTTCGATATTTTGCCTGGTTGTGGGTTCAGGTCCCACTGGTTGTATTTGGAGCGAGGCACTTGACTCCATTCCCGAACGCCACTCCCACATTGAGTAGAAATCATTTGCGCATGCTATTTTTTTTTGAAGATTTTCCGCGTGGACCCTTAAAAATGCATTTTAAAAACATTGAACGGTTCGGATCATGAAAATTTGGTCCGGATGGTGAAGTCCTCATGGAAGTCCTCATGGTGAGGTCCTCATTAGAAGCTC
This sequence comes from Vaccinium myrtillus, assembly GCA_016920895.1. Classification (NCBI taxonomy): domain Eukaryota; kingdom Viridiplantae; phylum Streptophyta; class Magnoliopsida; order Ericales; family Ericaceae; genus Vaccinium; species Vaccinium myrtillus. The sequence continues at coordinate 6,279,077 of CM029274.1, forward strand.
ACACTATATATATATATATATAGGAGAGCGGTCTCCTAAGGGATCCCGCATACAAAATTTGGTGCGGGATTGGCCTTTTTTCAACTTTCCGGATCAAATTTTGACGATCCCGAACCGCTCAATGTTTTTAAAATGCATTTTCCAAGGCCTACGCGGGAAATCTTCAAAAACAAATACCCGGAAGGGCTTGATCCAAACAGTTTTCGAAATGGTTAAATTTAAAAACAGTTTTATCGAAAACTGTTTGGATCAAGCCCTTCCGGGTATTTGTTTTTGAAGATTTCCCACGCAGGCCTTGGAAAATGCATTTTAAAAACATTGAGCGGTTCGGATCGTCAAAATTTGATCCGGAAAGTTGAAAAAAGGCCAATCCCGCACCAAATTTTGTATGCGGGATCCCACATTAGACCGCCTTCCTATATATATATATATATATCTTGCCTTTGTATTTTTCGTTGCCAGTGATCTTCAAAATGGCCTTCAACCTACAAAAATGTGTTTTGGCCCTTGCCCTTAGTGCAGTTCTTTTATTGGTAGAAGAGTACATATCCATGCTAATGCTATGAGTTACAAAAAAAAGAAAAAAAAAAGTAGTGTACATTTTTTCTCAGATACAAGGAAAACAGAGAGAGAGAGAGAGAGAGAGAGAGAGAGAGAGAGAGAGAGAGAGAGAGAGAGAGAGAGAGAGAGAGAGAGAGAGAGAGAGAGAGAGAGAGAGAGAGAGAGATTACCTTGAAAATTTTAGAGAGAGAAGTTGGGTTGTGTTCTAAAAGATAAATAATACCGTACGTCTTTACCAAAAATTAATTTTGTGCTCTTAGGTAAGCGATTGGTTTTAGCTTCGGCAAGCAATATACTACAATGACTCAAGACAAAACCAAGAAGCTAAGTAGCATTGACACAACGCAAACACAACATGCAAATTTTTTCTATTTTTGATTGAATATGTCATTCGAAGGATTTGGGGACTCGAGGGTGCATCCCTTCGAAATGACATAGTGAAATACTCAATTTTAGATAAATGATTTATTGATTTTGTGAGGTCCATCTCGAGTCCTACAAAGATGTTTCAAGCCGCTCATTACTGTTAAATTATTTTTTACTTCACGAATTCTAAAAAGACTCTTACCGATATTGAATGAGCTATTTTTTGCAGAACTAATAAAAAGAACATTTTAATAGGAAATGAGGGGATTGAAATTTGAATGATCTTTGTTGGAATCAAAATGGCCCCACAAAAAAAATTAAGTCAGTAATCTGAATTCGCCTTACGAATTCTATAAAAATTCTTACTGACATTAGATTGCGCTAATTTTTTCCAAGAACCCATAAAAAGACATTTTAAGAAAAATGAAAAGTTTGAATGATCTTTAGGGGACCACAAAAGTTCAATAAATCATTAACTCGAAATTGAGTATTTCGCTATGCCATACCATGATTTAGCAACAAGAAGGAGGGACTCCCTCAAACCATTGAAACTATGCCGTTTCGAAAGGCGGCACCTTATGCCCTCCCTTTGAGACAGTAGAGTCCCCGGCTAGGTAAAAAATATATTCTTATCCAGTCGGTTCCAAACCTCGAAAATATGAAAATATGACGTCACATTTCTAATTCTCCCTCGGTATTAATGTCATTCAAATTAGTAAGCATAGATATAGGGGTACTTGATAATATTCTAGTTAAATCTTAACATAAATAGTCCAAGTACCTGATTTGATGTGAACATGGACCAATATTAGAAAGTACCGAAAATGTCAAGGGTACCGAAGAAACTACGTCTAAATCGTCACATTAAAGTTGGAGAAAACACATCACAAACACATTTGGACCGTGCGAATGCTCTGAATTTTTAGAAATTGGAATAATTTGATAGTATTATTATAAAAACCATAAAATATTACGGAGTATATTATTTTTGGTTCCTGAGTAATTTTATCAGCCTTATGGATAAAAAAAAACTGTGTTTTAGACTCAGAGTAAGCAATCTTTGCCTGTTAAATCAAGCTTGAAGAAACACATCACAGAAAATTATCGATCGTAAAAGTTAATAGGATCACTATAAATTATGTTTTCAAAATATAAAAACAAAATTACAAATCCATGCTAATGGACTAATAGGAAGCGAGAGTTTTAGTGTCGTGATCCCCAAGTTACCTCAGAAAAGAACATCAAAGCCGTTAAATAAAGATCGAGAAATTGCATTAAAAATTTACAGACCGTACGATGTACTCCGGTTTTTCGTAAATAGGAGTTGTTGATATGTAACGTGTTGAAATAAAAAAAAAAAAATTACTTGCAAATGCCTACTCATGGATCAATGGTAAACAAAATGTTTAGTGTCACGGTCCTCAAAGTACTTCATATAACACATCCGAACCAAAAATGATTGTGACACAAACTTTGTGCCACAATCAACCACAACCCTACTCACATGGGGTGTGGGTCCCGCATGGGCCCCACGTGTGGGCCCCACACCCCATGTGAGTGGGGCTGTGGTTGGTTGTGGCACAAAGTTTGTGTCACTATCATTATTCCATCCGAACTGTCAATTTAAACCACTAAAACACATTATAAACAACTATCGACCACAAATTTTACTCGGATCACTTTATGAATTTGGAGTATACCGTATATACAATTTTATTTATTAGTAAAAATAAAAGACAAATGCATAGGACCAACAGAAAGCGATTTTTTAATATTATAATCCGCAAGTTATCTCGTAAAGCACATCCAAGCCATTAAATAAAGCTTGAGAAAACACACGAGGAACAATTATCGACCATACGATCTACTCAAATTTGTTTGAAAGTATGAGTTTGTGGTATTTCACGGTTGAAACAAAGAAGAAATTACAACACAAATGCACAATTGTGGACCAATAGAAAGCGAGTATTTTAGTCTCGAGATCTGTTAATTGCATTTAAAAACAAATCCAAACCGTCCAATTAAAACCCAAGAAAACACAAAGTAGATAATCAGCAGCCGTCCGATCGAACACCACGTTTCAACTGAAACCCCGCCCTCTAACCGCCTCAAAACGTACATATAAATACCGTCACGACGTCCCACTACGCTACCCAGTACCCACCCACGTTCTCCACAATCACTCTCCTCCTCCTCCTCCTGTTTGTTTCTCGAGAAAATCTCTCTTTCTTTCTCAAATTCCTCCTCTTCCAAGTTCCAACAGGTATCATCCATCTTCTTCTTCTTTTTTCTTCCACGCATATGCATTCCGTTCTTTAGTTTTGTTCTCAATTTCAGTTCAGCATTTGTCCCTCCGTGGTTATGAGGTTTTGATTACTTGCATTGCAATTTCTGTGTTTTAATTAGATTTTTCAGTTTTCTAACAAACTTCCATCAATACAAGTATCGATTTTCGTTGGCTCTGTATTTTTTTTTTGCATGTCTTCTGTTATGAGGTTTTAACGAAATGCTATTCCGAGTCTCCAACTCCGGTCATTACTTAGGGTTTTGAGGTTTTTTACTTATTCAGTAATCAGTATGGATTCTTACAGATTTCGCGAATTTGGAGATTTTTACTCTGTTTTTACGAAGAATTATGGAACCTAAAAGGTTGACCCTGTTTTCTTAACTGTATTCCGTTATAAGGTTTCTCCGAGTACTGTTCTGACTCCGGTAATTACGTGGGGTGTTAGATTTTCAAAGGAAATCAGTACGGATTAAGAAATCCTCATGAATAAGCAGATTTTCCTTTGTACTGAATTTTTCGACCTACAATGTTGGCTTTGTTTTTTGACTTGAATTCCTTTTGGCGTTTTGTTTTTGTGAGAAAGCAGAATTGAGATGGCTCGTACGAAACAGACTGCTCGCAAATCGACCGGAGGAAAGGCACCAAGGAAGCATCTGGCGACCAAGGTTCTGATACTACTCTCTTGTTCTGTCATTTTTTGACATGGTTCTATTTCGACTCACCAATTTGGGAATTCGTTTTCTTTATTTTTATGTATCGTATGGGAGGTTATGGGATTTTAGTCATCTGATATCGTTAGTGTATTGTTATTTAGTCCATAGATACTCTTCGATGTAGCCCAACATATAGCAGTATAAATACAACAATATTTAATACCCTTCTTCTACTTGTCAACCAGGGAATTTGTCCTCCCCATTTTTGTTTCCAAAATAAATGTGTTGGGTTTCTTGATTTTTATTATTTGGTGTTGGTTGAAGGTTGTTCGCAAAACTGTGCCGACCTCTGGGGGAGTGAAGAGGCCCCATCGATACAGACCTGGGACTGTTGCTCTACGGTTTGTCGTGCTAATTTTTGTCCATAGTTTTACTAATTCAACCTAGATTTGTTTCCATATACTGAAATTGTGAGTTGTTGATGTAGTGAAATTCGCAAGTACCAGAAGTCTACCGAACTGCTGATCAGGAAACTGCCATTCCAAAGGCTTGTTCGTGAGATTGCCCAGGACTTTAAGGTGCGATTGATCTAACTCTATTTTGTTCATTGGATGTTAGGGCTGTGTTACACGTACTGTTGAATAAAGAAAATGTAGAATGTGGCATGGTTTATAATGTAGAATTACACTTTTTTTTTTTTTACTAATGAAGATTGAGCAAACCATATCCAGTTCTATCATGTTCGTTTGACCATTGTTATCTTATATCCCATTTGGAACACAATAAGTAGATGATGTAATTTGCTTTTTTGTTACCAAACAGTAACCAAAAACATTTTTCCTTATAATGTTTGGATTAGTCAGAAGGAAAAGAATGTCAGATTGGGACACGTCTGAGCTTCCTTCAATATTTTTTAATGAGATTTCAGACCATAGAAAAAAAGAGACTGCTATTTTCACACTTTTAGTTACTGATGATGAATGGAATGTTGAATTATGGGTGCAGGCTGATTTGAGGTTCCAGAGCCATGCAGTGTTGGCATTGCAGGAGGCAGCAGAGGCATACCTTGTTGGGCTATTTGAAGATACCAATCTCTGCGCGATTCACGCCAAGCGTGTCACCATCATGCCTAAAGATATCCAGCTTGCAAGGAGGATTAGGGGTGAGAGGGCTTAGCTTTTCTGTAATGGTGGGGGATTCTGTGAAGGCAAAACTCGTTATCGTACTATTAGTTGATTACCAAAAAAAGAAAAAAAACTAGTAGTCGTTGTTGTTTAGTTGCTTTGAAAGTTGGTAGTAGTGGATGTTTGTTAGTTAGCAAAACTGGTATTTTGAAGTATGGATTGATGCAGAGTACTCTCTACTACTCTGTAGCAGTTTTATGTTTCCATTTGAATTCTCTTTCTGGAAAGCAGTTCATGTTTTTTGGTTGTGTTTACTTTTTGATTGTTTCTTCCTTCAATTCTGTTAATTGTTGATGCGATGGAACCGTATCATATGCTAAAAAACATGGGGTCCAGTATAATAGCTTATGGCTTCCAAGTTTTGATTCGCTCGACTAAAGCAGCATCACAGGGAACTTAATGAAGTTTCACTACTTTCTGGCATGGAACTTACCAATAGTTGAAGGTGGCAAACAAGTTTCGATTGCAACTGAACTCGTTTTGAAAAGTTGGAAAGTGTAGAGGGTATGTTTGGATGGTGGAAGCAGATACAGCTCTGGCAAGAAGCAGAAATGCTCAGCGGGAAAGGAGGAGGGCGAGCCAGGGTTGCGGTTTTGGAGAGGGATCTGAGTTTCATATCCCAGTAATTCAATACGAAAATTGGCTTCAGTTCTGTTTTCACGTAGAAACACCGAAGCCCTTCAGGCCAAGCCATTATTTTGTGCCAAATTTGGATGTAAACAAGTTCCAAATTTCTCCCTACACCCATTAAACAATTCTTTTTCTCTACATATCCACCAACCATCACCACTTGATACTTCCACTACCGTATCCGTTACGTATTATTCTATACTTTCGCCACCGCTCTGGAGTCTGCTACCGCTATTTAAAATCTTGCAATACACAACTTATCCACTTCAATTTTCCAAGATTGAGCCAGAGCAAGAAATTTTGACATAAACTCCAACATTCCAAGAAGGAAAAAGTATATATATCTCTAAGAGCATCCTCATCAGGCTCTCTAAACTAGCTTTTAAGCTAATTTAGGGAGCCAACCCTCCCAAAACCCTCAAAAATCAGCCTACCTATTCCTCCTCTCCAAATTATTTTTGCTATAGTGCCTACTCAAATTTGAGTAGGCACTATTCACTCACCACTTGTATTTCCGTTGGGTTTTCACCTTTGTTTCCTTGTTTCCGTTGGGTATCCATGTGAGAGAGAAGAGGGGAGACTGCAAAGTGTACTTAATTTACTGTTTGAGTGCACGGTAAACTCCTCCCATGGAGAAAATTTTAGGTGCGGATTGGGTAGGGACACGTGGTGCCCGACACCCAATCCGAGCCGTCCAAACACGTTTTGGACGGCTCAGATCCGAGGGTGGCATTTTTGTAATTTTCGGGTGCAAATTTACCCCATCGATCTGAGCCGTCCAAAACGTGTTTGGACGGCTCGGATTGGGTGTAGGGCACCACGTGTCCCTACCCAATCCGCACCTAAAATTTTCTCCCTCCCAAGGCAGGAAGTTTAGTTTTTTAGGAGAAAAGTTTTTTTTTAATAGATTTGAGGGGAATAGTTTAATATAGTAAAATTTGGATAGAGAGTCTGATTTTTTTGAGTTTTTGATAAAGTGGCTTGCTAAATTGTAAAAGGTGTTTTTGTGGTTAAATTTGGTGTTTTTTTTTGTGAGCCTGATAAAGATGCTCTAAGCACGTTCAATTTTAACCATGGTTAGCTGCGAATTTCAATTGATGGCATCAAAGAAGAACGGAAGTACGCTCAATTTTATTTATACTTAAAAAGAAACAGAAAACCCAAATTGGGAAACCTCGGTCTACGCAATCCCGAACAATAATTCAAGATCGTCGCCATCCAATAAGCTTTATAAATCCAAAACAACTCTACTTTGACATCTTCCATGCTCGAGAGCTTCAGCTTCCATTTTTTCAAATTTCTTTTTTAAAGAATTGTTATAGGGTCCATTATAGCTTTTTGTAACACCTCTAGTCCACCGAATGTTTTCATAATATCTTTAATCCACTAAACCATTTTTTTTATTCTCTTAGGTCCATTCTATTTTTTTACTAGACAAATGTACCCTTACATTAAATTTAATACATAATATACATATACCGGAAAAGTCACCGACGCCGGAAAGTCTGCCGGAAAAGTTCGCCGGAAAAGTCGCCGGAAAATTGGACTTCGCCGAAAAATTGACTGGCGCAGATGTGGTTATCTGAACTATGTCTTTTTTAAAAAAAAACCTACTTAGGATCAGATGTGGTTATCTTGACTCGCAAGAGGTGGTTATCTGTACTCATAAGATGTGGTTATCTGGGCATATTTTTGTTTAAAAAACTTACTTGGGATCAAGTCCTCAACCACCCAAGCACTACAAGGTAGCAACACAAACCTCTGCTTTTAACATAAAATTTTTACTGAAAATTGAATAAAACAAAAAAATCACTTTTTCAAAATGGAGGTGGTTATGTAAACTCATAAGAGGTGGTTATCTGAACAAATGGTAAACGAGATGATGATCAGATAATCGAAAAAACAAAAGAAGTCACTGGAGGAATTTACCGATGAACTCCAGTCCATATTTCTATTGCCCGTACAAATCGTATGGTGCCCATAGAGTATCCAATGGGCAAGGTTGTTTCGAATCAAGCCTGAGCCACGACTTCCCACCGCTCCAGTGGAGCAAACTCACCGGACCAGGGTGTAGGTCCCTACAGCTCCCCCTCACGTTATCCCCTCCCAAACTGTGTTGATTCCACTGGTGGTCTATCGGCGCCACGTGTCCGGCGAAGACCAGTAAGAACGATGGAAGTGGCCCAAGCTCGTAGATCCGGGTCCCGCTCTTTCTGGATCTGCATCCATCTCTCGATGCGTTTGGTGTACCCGAACCGCCTCCATTTGACCAGATTTATAACCATCACGCCTGTATTGAAGTAACAAGGATTTCAACCCGAAAATTATAACCATCACGCCTGTATTGAAGTAACAAGGATTTCAACCCGAAAACGTGCCGGAAAAACCCTCATCCGACCAGAAACTGGAGATCGAGGAGGTTGATGGTGACGGCTAAGGATGGAGATCGACGGTCGACGGCCAGGGATGGAGATCGTGGAGGTCGTGGAGGTCAATTGCGCCGTCGCCGTCCGTGTCGATCTCCGTCATGGCTTCTTTGATCTCCTCCGAAGAGGTCATGTCGATGTTCTCTTCTTTGATGACCGGAGCTGCTGATGATGGGGGTAGTTGGGTCTTTTGTTATTCTAGTGGATCTTATGTCTTAGAGAATATTTGGGTGTACCTTAGACTCTAGGAAATTGCTATAGTGGACCCTATACCAACTCTCCCCTTTTTTTTTGTCGAAGGGTAGAAGAACATTTATGTATGTCATGACTCATGAGACCTTTGTGAGGAAAATATGCTTCCAGGTGAAATATTGGAAAGGAAAAAAAGAACAGTACTATCAAAATATAGAGCCCAATAACTTTTGCAACTTCAAAATCAAAATTAATAGTGTCAAACAATTTTAATACCGTACTTGGAATTTTTTAACCAGATTAATCAACACATAAAGCGTTTGAATCCAAATTGTTCCTACAGTCTACACCTAAATGCTAATTAACCACAATCTAAGAACTGCAGTGAAGCTTGGGTAACAGGTCATCCACGAGCCATGCAGCCATGTGCTTGTACGCCTCTTGAGTCAAATGAATGCCATCCCAACTGATGAGTTGATCGGGATTCTGACAGACTGGAACGTCTGGAGCTCCGCACCTTCTAGTGAGACTGAAATTGTAATCTCCACCACTTCCACAACAAGCTTTTTGCTTAGTTGAAGTATCAAATCCTACATGGAACAGAGTAAACAAAATAAGTTCGGATCAAAAGTTAATCTCAAGAATAAAAAACACTTGTACCTTTTCTTCATGGATAAACAGTATAGAAACTTATTGAGGTAATCAGCATTTTTATAAAGCCACTCGAATGCCTTATAGTAATCGCCGTATGTAATGACAGCATTTGGGAACTCTTTCTTTAATTCTCTGATTGCTTGTCGTAATTGTTCATTGTGGAACTTTGAAAGCTTGTTCAGGTCTTCTAGGCACTTGTTTTTGCCGTAAGCAGTTGATTTTTTGGTCTTGAATCGAGTTAGGTAGATAGGGAAACAACCGATAAGAAAGTTACCTGGTACCACCACTCTAACTGCCCCATAGCTGATGACTGTCTGCAGGCCGGCCATATGACAGAATTCGACATAGAGATTATTTCAAGTATTTAAGGAAAATTAGTAAAAAAGAAAACTAAATGAAAGCTTACCCTCACAACATTCTTTATTGCTTGGACAATACTAGGCACAAGGCTCTTTACTTCCTTAGATGCTTTTTCCTTGAAACAACGCATAATTGGAAATGGCTACAATACACACCCCTTATTTGTATAAAACTTATGATTTTTTTTTGTAAAAGTTATGAATCATATTGCTAAAAAGTTACGAAAAACTAAAAAATGTTACGATTGCAGATGAGGTGGCACAATCTGAACCATACAATAGTGCATATGGTACACCCAAATAAGGGGTGTATATTGTAGTCATTTCCTTCTGCATAATTGATATCGTTACCTCCTATCTCTCCAACCATAAACAGAGAGTTCGATTCTTCATCCGTTCTTTGAAAGGTAAATCTTTTGTTTTCTATTTTGTAAAGATTTTTTACTACATTTTTTTCTTTAATCTTTTCAAGCTCTTCGACGCAAAATTCATCCCAGAGACCATTTTTAAGGGGATATCAGTAAAAGAGAGGTAGCATCTTCGATTCTTCATCCGTTCTTTAAAAGGTAAATCTTTTGTTTACTTTTTTGTAAAGATTATCTTACTATACATTTTTTCTTTAATCTTTTCATGCTTTTCAACGCAAAATTTATGCAAATTGAAAACTAACGATAAAACAATTAGTGAATTTGTAAAATACTTTCTAATTTTTATTCCACGGCAAACTATTTTCTTTTTCTTTTTTTTCGTTTCTTTTCTTCATATTGGGAATATTTGATTGTATTGTTCTTCTTCAAAATCGTTTCTTTGATCTATTCAGTTTGTTTATACTAATTTCAAATTGACATTTGTGTAGTTTAATTTTTTAAAAAAAACCTATATTCTCTCATCCTACACAATTTAATTTCTTTTTCTTTTATTTTATTTGTAGGTGACATTCGTTATGTTAATAAAAAGAAGATGTCCAGGTTTTCGAGACAATCATTATGTTGGCGCCAATCTTTACGAGATAAGTTGGGGCAGTGGTTTGATGTATGTAGATGGTACATTTTGTATTACATGAAGAGGATCATGAGCAACTGTTTAGGAATAACTGAGATGTGCTACATATACATATAAAAAAAGAACAAGACGGCTTTCGAGAGAATCATTATGTTGACGCCAAACTTGACAAGACAAATTGGGGTGGTGGTGTGATGTATGTAGATGGTAGATTTCGTATTACATGAAGAGGATCATGAGCAACTATTTAGAAAGAACCGAGATGTGCTACATATTGAAGTTAGTTTGGATGTGTCATGGATTAAGCGGGTACGTCGATCTAATTTGATTATAATTTTCTTTCTATGCATAGCACGGGTAATTTAACCAGTTTTATATTTGAATTGGTATTCGAATTATGTGTACAAACATCTAACGGGAATACTAAATTCAGCCCGTGCATGGCACAGGTTTTTTCCTAGTTAGAGAAAAATTGCATGTTGCGTTCACATCGCATCAGTGCAACTTAACTTTTAGGTGATGTATCTTATGCAAAAAGCCCTTACTGATATTGGACTGAGATTTTTTTTAGGAACCCTACAAAATACATTTTAAGAATAATGAGCAGTGTGAATAATCTTTTTAGGGTCCGAAAATAGTCATGAAAAAATTAATAATTTATTAATCTTGAATTAAGTGATTCGCTTTACAAATTATGAAATAAAAATAGCCTATTTCGGATTCCACAAAGATAATGCAAACCGCGAGTTTTTCTTAGAATGTTTTTCTATGGCTATTTGCAAAAAATTAGTTCATTCCGAGATTGGTAAGGAGTTTTTAAAAATTTGTAAAGCGCACTACGAATTCCAAGAAAGTCCTTCCAGATATCGAATTGAGCTAATTTTTTTACAAGTACCAATAAAAAACATGCTAAGAAAATCTCATAGTTTAAATCATTTTTACGGGACCTAAAAATAAGCCCTACAAAATATCAATAAATCATCGAACAGGGAAATAACCCCAAAACGCCACCATGTAGCCTCTTTGCCGCGCCTGCTATCCATATGAGACAGCAGGCCCCCCATCCCATGACTTAGAAAACGTATTTTACTCAAGAAAACGCCTAGATTTTTATCCCACGACTTAGATGACGTATTTATCTCGAGAGAACACCTGTTTCAATATGCAATATAATCTCCTCGACAATGGCTACCAAACAAGACCAATATTGAATATGTAATTATGTATAATTTTTTTTTAGGTATAGGATATTTTTTTCGCTATCTTTGAGCTCATGAATTTATCTTGATTTGAGCTCATAAATATCACTTGGTTTGAACTTGTGAATTTCATTAGATTTGAACTCGTGAATTTCAATTTAAAAAATAGTATATAAAGTTCTATGATTATTAGTACTTATAACAAAAATTCACAAACTCAAAGTTAACGGGAAAAAAAGAGCCCATACCTAAAAAATTAACCTAAAAAATTATTTTTTTATACATAATAAATGTTTAATATTGATATTGTTTGATAAACGTTGGCAAGTAGATATTATATATATATATATATATATATGTATATATATTTCAATATTAGATATGAAAAATAAAAGTTATAAATATTTTAATTTTTGAAAAATAAAAAGTGAGAAAAGTCAAGGACGGTGATGATTAGAGGACAGAAAAAGAAAGGAGCAAAGCGAGAAAAGTACGTAGGAGAGTGATGATTAGTGTTTACCCAAAAAGAGAAAGTTCTCGCATGATTATTGGACAGAAAAAGAAAGGAGAAAAGAAAGCAGCAAAGTAAGAAAATTAGTAGAAAAGTTCGGAGGAGAGAGAGTGATGACAGAAAAAGAAATTAAGAGCACTCCCACGGTCCCACCTTCTCCTATATAAACACTTTCTGTGTCTCCCCCTCACTATCCACCACCTCCTCAGACGGCGCGCTCTCTCTCTCTCTCTCTCTCTCTCTCTCTCTCACAACACTTTGACTTTCTCTGTCTCCCCTCAGTGTCCTTGGACGGAGCACTCCCTCTCTAGCGCGCGCTCTCTCTCTCGAGATCGGATTTCATTCAGGTGAGTCGGTGACGCCTCTTTTTATTTTTGTTCTTATTAGGCCTTCTTCATTTCTTTTTTGGTAAACTCCTTCTTCATTTTTTATTAACTCTTTACACTTTTTTCGTTTTCGTCTTTAATCATTTTTTTTTGTATTTATTAAAAGTGCAATTTTTTTTAAAAAAAAATCACATAAATAAGTTGTGTGAAACAACCCCAAATCGTAAATGTTATTGTTGCTCCCTTTATTCAGATTTGCTGTGATGCTTCCTTCTGGACAGTCCATGACCTGAAAACCAAAGCATTTTGATCAATCTCCACGTAATCTATCATTAAGGTTCGTCATGTGTCTTCTTCTTATTATTTTGTTATGAGCTTCATAATCTTTATTTATAACTTATTGGGATATATTTTCATGTTGATTAATTTTTTGGAATTTTTCTAATAATACATATTTATATAATATTCAAAGTGCAAAATTCAAAACGTGGTACTCAAAATTATACCACTACATGTACTGATTAACAGAGATATTCAAAATTATACCACTACCGGTACGTATTAACGGAGATACGTTGATTCAAATGGGGTCAATTGACCCCAACGGCTTACAGATTATACCTTTTAGACCAATTTTTTAATATTTGACCCCCACAAATTGGTGAAAGAACCTATATTACCCCTAGCGCAAACCCCAAACAAAACAAAGCAAAATATAGAGCTTTTGCTGATTTACTCCAATAGTTGTACTAGTAATTCAATTTTGCTTTTTATTCTTGAATACTGATGATTTATTAGCAAGTTCTGTCTAAATAAGGTTATTTATTTATTTTGGGAAAGATCTAATTTAGAACATGATTTTAATCTAATGTTTTCTTTCGATTATCAAATTGAAGAGATAAACGTATTCGGTCATAAATTTTTTACACCATTTTTCAAATTTCCTGGCCCCGCCTCAGCCGGTACATATTGTATCAATGAGAAAAATAGTACTGTGTTACTGGTACAGAATTCATTACCTTGATTTATAAATACCTTCAATTCTTGACTAAACTTGACAAATGGATGTCAAGTAGGATGGAGCTAGAAATTTCGCTACGTAGGGACGAATGTTTTATCCAAATTACTTATTTGGGTGTACCATATGCACCTATTGTATGATCTAGATTGTGCCACCTCATCAGCAATCGTAACATTTTTTAGTTTTTCGTAACTTTTTAGCAATACGATTCGTAACATTTTTTTATGATTCGTAACATTTTGGTGTGTCTCGTAACTTTTATAAAAAAATTCGTAACTTTTACAAAAAATTCGTAACTTTTACAAAAAATTCGTAACTTTGATAGGGTTGTGTATGATACACACCCAAATAAGGGGTGTGTATTGTAGCCTTCTCCTCTATTTCTTTCTACTTAGTACAGTTTTGTTTGGTCAAATCCAAGTCATGCTGCGCACTCCATTTTTATTTTTTTTTCTATAACCAAACTTCACATCAGTTGATCATGTGAATGTCTCTCACGAACAGAAATTTATTTTCGATTTTGTATTTGCAGGTGTGACAGATTTTGGATTGCTCGATTCTTTTTGAATTCTTCGACTTAAATTTGATGGTCGTATAGTGTCAGCGGTTGATTGTGTTTGTATTTAATTTTTGTTAGGGATTGCTTTAGGCACTAGTAATCTGCTAGTATATTATCGGAAATGTTAGACACGCATTCAAGTTTACACCCAACCTCGTCACTTCTCTCGTATCTCTTCCTCACTAATCTATGTATGTATACATGTGTGTATATATCTGTATACACACACTAAGTACAAGGCCTCGTACCCAGGACGAGTATAATGCCTATAAAGCGCAAGAGAGGAGGGCAAATTCCCCTTGTTTGGTTTTCTTTGGTATTTTTATTTTTAGCAAGGCCCATTTTATAGTATTGTACTATTGACATACAACATGCCCGTGGGAATCTTTTTTTTTCGTTTTGATACCTAAGAGTGTCCAAGCAACATAATTTGAGAATCATAAACGATTTGGATCAATCGTTTATGTGCGGACCTCACTTTTTCCGATTGAATTTTGATAATCCAAACATACAGCTTTATGAAAAACTGCATGGATCAAGCTTTTTCTGGTCTCTTTTTTTTTTTTTGATTCTTCGTGGGCCCCCTTAAGAACATGTTTTAAACACATTGAACAATTCAGATTACCAAAATGTGATCGGGAGAGAGGAGGTCCGCACCGTAGCTTTGTATGGGATCCCTTATTAGATCCGTACTCTCTCTCTCTCTCTCTCTCTCTTGCGCGCGCGCACACACACACACATACAATCCCGACATATTGAAGGATCCCTCACTTCGGTTTGGTGCTAGCCTCATAGATCAAGATCAAATTTTGATGATCTGAACTGTTCAATGTGTTTAAAACGTGTTTTTAATGGTGTATGTGAGAAATCACCAAAAAAAAGACCGGAAAGGGATTGATCCGAGCTTTTTTCCCCATAAAAATGCATATATTTTTCATAAAAAGCTCGGATCAAGCCTTCCCGGTCATTTTTTTGGGTGATTTCTCGCATGGACCCTTTAAAACACATTTTAAACACATTGAACGGTTTGGATCATCGAAATTGGATCCCGATATATGATGTCCACACCAATTGGCAGTGACGGATGCCTCAATAGATTTGGATTATATATATCGTAGTGTGTACGTTTTCCTTTCTTTATATAATCTCTCATTTCAAAAGTTAGTTTTACTTGATTTGTCATTGGCTAATCTATAATGCGCCTGGTTGCTTGATTCTCCTCAGAAAATTTATTTTTAAAATTTTTCACTATTTCGTCAGCTGTGTTAGTTTGTCTTTAATGATTTTTTATTCAGAGTTTTTATTTTTATTTTTTACTTTTTGGATGTCTCTCTATTCAAAAAGTAAAATAGTTTCTTAAAAGGGCGACTTGTTCAAAAGTCCTAAGCAAAGAATTTGTAATCCCGTTAATCCACCAAACAAGTTTATAACCTATCTAGTCCTAAAACTAGCATCTTTTTTTATTTATTTATTACATTACCAAAAAAAAGTTTGTATCCTATGAAAGTGCCATAAAAGTTTGTACCCTACGAAAGTGCCTAAAATCCTAGGGTACCCTACGAAAGTGCCTAAAACCCTACGGTACCCTACGAAAGTGCCTAAAACCCTAGAGTACCCTATGAATGTGCCTAAACCACTAAAACCCTATAATAGGAAAGTGCATCCTAAAACCTAAACCCAGGATACCCTATGAAAGTACCTAAAACCGTAGGGTACCCTATGAAAGTGCCTAAATCTAAGGGTATCCTATGAAAGTGCCTAAACCACTAAAACCCTATAATAGGAAAGTGCACCCTAAAACCTAAACACTAGGGTACCTTTTGAAAGTGCCTAAATTCTATAAAAAAAAAATTTCATGGACCTTAGACCTTGTAAAACTTTAACATGGACTAAATGCCCAATAAGTCTCCATTTCTGGACCTTAGAACAATTAACCGTTGTTAAAATGGTAAAAAATTTGAATAAAGATTAGTGACCTTATACAACTTCTTTATCTCAAAACAGACAACCCAACAGAGAATTCCCACCCATTTTCCTCTTTATTTTATGATCTTTTATTTTCCCTCATATTTCTCAAGTTCCAAACACAGGATAAGAACTAGGAAAGGTGATGGGGCTATTGGCCCAAAAAGGTTGGGCAGAGAATCGGAAGCCCAGAAAATTGGGCATGGTCTTCTTGTTAATTCAGGTTACCAAAGAAGTTATTAATACTCCACAAAAAAAAAAAAAAAAAAAAAAATTTTAAAGCTAGTGTTTTTAAATTGCAAACCTACGAATTATGATTGAAATCAATCTGACAATTTTTAGTTGATACGGCAGCCAATTCATCTAGTTTGAACAAATTTAGAGAATTGAAATTAAGAAATTTGAAAAGTTTTGTTTCCGGGAAATTTTAGATCTGGGTTCTCCATACATAAAAAGAAGTGTTCGAGTGTCAACTCGGTAAAGACCCTTTTAGGTTTATTCATCTATTAAACAAACTGAATTTGACCCTCAATTTTAGCCTCGTTTAATAAATGAGCCGAATCTAAGTTTGACAGTATTCGACTTCATTATGTTCGCAAACTTAGAGTATATGTATATATTTGATATATTTCATATACAAACTTATACTCCATCCGTCCTAAAAAGGATGCCCAAAAATACAATTCAAACCTCTCATAAAACTATGAGAAATGATAATGCCAAAACCATTTTTGTTTGTGCCAAACGCATAAAAGGCTTGTACCTTGCACATGGTACAAGGTTTTTAAGCACTGCAATTTTGGCACAAACAAGAACGGTTTTGGCACAAACAAAAACGGTTTTGGTATTAAAACCACCCAAAACTATTTGTATTTTTTAATTTAAAATGATTTGTATATTTAATATGGATCTTATTTGATAAATCTCACTTAATTTTATCAAACAAAGTCTTTAAAACCATAAAAAGTATTATAAATAACCGAATATAGAAATTTTTTTTAGAGGTGGGAATAGTATTATTGGGTATCCCTTTTGAGACGGACGAATATTATAACTTGCATATGTGTAAACTTTTACATGTTACAAACTTATATATGTGTATTTTTTTAATCATTTGTAATAACTATGAATTTAATTATGTGCAAATTAAAGTTCTAGACATTTATGATCTCTTGAAAAGCTCGAGCTCAACTCAAGCTTAGGAGTTCGGTTTGAGTTCGGCTAGTCAAAGTATTATTGGGCTCGAGCTCGAGTTTGAGCTCGCTAAAAGCTTAATAAACAAATCCAAATTTTCTAAAATTCTGCTCCATTCAGCTTATTTGCAACAGGGGATTCGTGTCAAGTGTTTGACATAAGTGAATTATTATAAAATTAAACTTGATGCAATCCAGATTTTTTGCAATGTTTTGTTGAACTTTGTGCGATATACCCTGTTTTAATTTTTTTAGTGAAACCATATATTTTTTAACTTTTCTAACCCTCGTTCTAATCCCTCTCATGAAAATTTTGTCAGCTTTCACAACTTATCCAGTATTTCTTACATGGATTTTTTTGATTATTTCCTGTAAGTATTGTATTGAGTTGTGTAAGATTGGAAATGGTGGAGTAACAAATAATAATAGTAATAAAAAAAAAATCTCAAGATCGGTCTTGATCACATTTGTGGGGCCAAAGGCGAATTTTAAAAATGTGGGGCTTTTTTAAAAATGCCACAAACGAAATTATAAAAAAAAAAAGAAGATAACTTCACAGAGCAAAATTATTAGTATCCAACAATGAAAATACTAAATTTATGCATAATTACGAATATTTAAACCAATGGAGCATTGATTGCACAAAAATCCATTTCCTTTTCTTTAAGTTTAACCCTTTTTTCCCCCTCTTTTTTCAGGTTCCAAGAATCTAGGCTATTCCTCGTTTTTAAGAAAAGAAGGGCTCCACAAAACCTCGATTCGTCTTCGACCTGCGTGCATACATATTATGATTACTTCCGGGGCAAAAGGATCTTTCCCCATCCTACCGCTGTTATACCTTGTCGTACTTTTTTTACCTTTTTATTTTTTGATAACTGAAAAACCAGGCCAGATCGCGCGCATTTCGATTAACTCTGGAAACTTTGAGATATCGACCAAACATAAGCTCCAGTGGCCCGAAGAGATTGTTGGGTTATACCATGTCTTCTTGAGTTTCAGAGGCGCTGATACTCGTAAGGGCTTTACAAGCCATTTGTTCACCGCTTTAGAGCAAAATGGTTTTGTCACATTCATGGATGACACGGGGCTCAAAAAAGGAGAATATATTAGCTCACAACTAACGAGAGCAATTGAGGGTTCCAAAATTTCACTTATAGTGTTCTCAAAAAATTATGCTGAGTCGACGTGGTGCCTTGATGAACTTGTAAAGATCATGGATTGCAGGAAGGCTTTTAAACAGATGGTCGTCCCTATTTTTTACGACGTTGCCCCATCCGACGTGAGGATGCAGACGGGAGTTGTTGAAGAAGCATTTTCCAAGCATGAAGAGCATTTTAGAGAGGGTTCGGATGGCAAGGTGGAAAAGTGGAGGGCGGCTCTTCACTGAGGCTGCCAACTTGCCAGGTTGGGTCTTGCGAAACGTGGCCAACGGTTATTTTCCTCGATCCTTCTAATATTACTTGAGAATGACCTCAAAATAACACCATTTTATACAGAGTTTTACTACAACTTTAAATG
Organism: Vaccinium myrtillus; assembly: GCA_016920895.1. Taxonomy (NCBI): domain Eukaryota; kingdom Viridiplantae; phylum Streptophyta; class Magnoliopsida; order Ericales; family Ericaceae; genus Vaccinium; species Vaccinium myrtillus. The sequence continues at coordinate 6,297,683 of CM029274.1, forward strand.
GAGCCTCAATAGTGTGCACAGTAGGATTGTTCCCCAGATAAGTTAGAGTGCAACAGGTTAGCCCAAACACCTAATTATAAAATAGAAGAAATATTGCCAATACGCAATGGTATTCCGCTTAATTAGTCAGAGGTGCAGGTTGAATTTTAATATTGTTATAAGGTTTATTAATCTAAGGGGCAGTTAATTAGCTATCCTAAACAAATAAAAATGTTATGATTCCATCCTAGTGATTTTGAATTGTTATGATTCCATTTTAACTTGTTATTAATACCCAAAAAGGCCTTCCTTTTTGTTTTTTCCTTCTTGAATTTCATAAATTTTATTAACAGATTTTGGAATTATTAGTAGTCCTGAAAACCATCCCACAAAACTGTCAAAATTTTAATACCTTTACATTCCACTAATTTCGGTCAGTTTTGAAACCACTTTATATTATTAGTCGGTTATGGAATCTCTATCATTCCAAAACCCATCCCAACTTCCCTCTTTATATTATTGTTTTATTTCCATAACATGGGATGATTTTGAAATTCAAAATCATTTGTCCTTTTTATCTCACGTGTGGAGAATTCTCATACGATTCAAAAACCATCCTTGATCCATCAAGCTATTCATCAGGCAATTCGCGGGTATCGTCAAGTTGGAATCAATCAATTCATAAAGCACTTCATCGTGTTAATTCATGATTATCGAAAGGTACTTTAGATCACCATTTTTAGTTTACTATCGTTTCAGGCATCGAATTTTAACGCCACAGCCTTTGACTTATTTCAAAATCGTTGTTGTTAATCTTGCTGCAAGCTTACAACTGGTTTATTATTTTGATTAGCATGATTAATCATCCTATAGTCAATAGTCATGGCTAATTATAAATTTAATGAGTACTTTTTTTTTTTTTGTGTGTGCGCGCGCGTGTTAAATTGGCAGAAATGAAGCAGAGTTAATTAAGATAATCATTGCAGAGGTTGCAAAAATAGTGAATCTAAATCTTGTGGACCACCAAGTTGGACCAGATCAGTTGCTCCCTTCACAAATTTGGCAATCGCAAAATTGCTGGCCTCCAATTCCTCCTGCTCCGAGTTACTTGTTTCCTCAAATACAAAAAGGCCTCCAAGAGGAAGAGGTATGCATCAATCGTCAATGTTCGCCATTTTCTTTTTTCGTAATTTACTCGACGTAATATCAAAAATCTTGTGTTAAATGGTTTACTACCGTTAATTTGATGTGTAGGTTTTGGAGCTAGTTGGGAACGATGATGAGGAGTTCAGCTAGTCTCAGGGGTCGGCGACGATTGCGAATGGTGGAGATTTTTTTATCTGTTTTTCAAGAGTTGTGAATTTTGTGTCTTTGTTTGAGGAGAAATTTTTTGGTGCCCCTAGATAGCACGTGGCAGTATCCAACATGCATTTCGGTTGTTCAAAAGTATTTTGGATGGTCCGAATTTTAGAGAGAGAAAGAATAGGGAGAAAGATGAGACAGAGAGAGACGAGACAAGGAAGGAGAAATTTGGACCGTCCAAATTATTTGGTTTGTTAAACAACTTTTTAGTAAGAAGCGGAAATGCGAGCTATGGTAGGGTTTTTGAGAGGATCTGAGTTCATATCCAGCTAATTCAATACGAACTTCATCGAAAAAGCAAGAGCCCAATACAAGCACATGGGCCAAGTTTCAAAATCGTCCAACCTCAATAATGCACACTTATCATGCTTGCATTCTAGGCACATTTTCTCAGGTGATTTCCTGATTCAGTTTTAAAGGGCACCTGAGGTTGGGTGGTTCCAAGTTCAGCCGCCGCTGCCAAAGACGAAGAAGAAGAAGCATGTACCACGAATAGAAATTCACAAAATCATAAATACAAATTCGCATTGTTCAAATCCGCAGGGGCATCGGTCGGTTTCAATTTCAAATTGATCACCGACTATTTTTCTATTCTCTGCGAATTTTTTGGTGCGGATTTTTAGGTGCGAATTTTTATGTGCGAATTTCTCCAAATTTCGCAGATTGCCACTACGAATTTCTCCGAACAAGATATACATATACAAATTGAAAATTATATCACTGCGAATTTTCAAACTTATGTTAAAGGAATCATTAAAAGTGTATTTTGCAAAAATTCGCAGGGTGCGATTTTGGGGATTTTTTTCGATCTTCTGAAATTTCGCATTAGGTTACGAAGAGAGTTAGTACACGGGGTATGAAGTAGATCATTCTCGCATTTCTTGGTTGATGATCTGTTGATTATGATCTGTTTTTCTCGGTTTTCTTTGTACCGTCTCAAATTGGGACATGTTTTGCTCAGTTTTCTCTGTATCTTTTTTCGCTGGAAACTGGTGGTCAGCCAGGTAGGGTGGTGGTCGCCGGAGGTTGGCGACGTCGGAGAAGGGTGTGTGCGGTGTTGTTGTTCTAAGTTAAAAATAAGAGAGAGAATGGTGCACGTATTTAACTAGCGTACAAATCGAGGATAAAACCGTAAAATGACCTACCCACCTAGACCTACAGGTAATTAAAACGGGCGACTCTCCTTAATGGGAATTACACCTCATTTTTCTGTATTCGACAATAAATATGGGCAAAGGGTGCTGGGTCAAATCGAACTTGGGCCTCGTCTTCTTGTTAAGAAAATTTGCACTAGTTTCAAATTTCTCGTTGCACCATTAAACAAATTTTTAGCATAAGTTTTGCTACTTTTAAATCAAAATTAATAATGTCAAAAAATTTTAATACCGTCCATGGCATTTTTAAACCAGATAAACCAAAACAAAAAGCGTTTTGAATCCAAATTGTTCCCACAGTCTACACCTAAACTGCTAACCACAATCTAAGAACTGCAGTGAAGCTTGGGTAACATGTCATCCACGAACCACGCAGCCATGTGCTTGTACGCCTCATGGGTCAAATGAATGCCATCCCAACTGATGAGTTGATCAGGATTCTGACAGACTGGAACGTCTGGAGCTCCACACCTTCTAGTGAGACTGAAATTGTAATCTCCACCACTTCCACAGCAAGCTTTTCGCTTAGTTGAAGTATCAAATCCTACATGGAACAGAGTAAACAAAATTAGTTCTAATGAAAAGTTAATCTCAAGAATCAAACTCACTATAATTTTGTACCTTTTCTTCATGGATAAACAGTATATAAACTTACCGAGGTAATCAGCGTTTTTATAAAGCCACTCAAATGCCTTATAGTAATCCCCGTACGTAATGACAACATTCGGGAACTCTTTCTTTAACTCTCTGATTGCTTGTCGTAATTGTTCATTGTGGAACTTTGAAAGCTTGTTCAGGTCTCTTAGGCTCTTGTGTTCGTCGTATGCAATTGATTTGTTGGTCTTGAATCGAGTTAGGTAAATAGGGAAGCAACCGATAGGAAAGTTACCTGGTACCACACTACCACCACTCTAACTGCCCCATAGCTGATTACTGTCTGCAGGCCGGCCATATGACAAAATTCAACTTAAGAGTTTATTTCAGGTGTTTAATGAAAATTAGAAAAAAAAAAAAAAAAAACTAAATGAAAGCTTACCCTCACAGCATTCTTTATGGCTTGGACAATACTAGGCACGAGGCTCTTTACTTCCTTGATGCTGTTTCCTTGAAACAACGCATAATTGACATCGTTACCTCCTATCTCTCCAACCATGAACAGAGAGTCTTTAAGTTTTTCCACACAATCTGTAAAACACAAGCAAGTAAACTTGAATCATTGCCCGGAATAAATCAAAATTAGCTTAGTTCAACAGCAAATAGCGATTGTCATACATCTTTTTAGTAGAAAATCACTTGTCCATAATTATTAGTTCAACAGCAAATTTGCTCATCTTTTTAGTAGCAAATTCTTATTATGAGCTACTGCTTTTTAATTTAGCTCAGACACAAACCTCTGCTAGTGTTGCAGATAGAATCGAAATGTTTAGACATCCAATCAAGTTGCACGCCGAGGGAGCTGGTGGTTACTGGAGATAAGATGTTTGTTTTGGCAAGAGAATCCACTGATAAAGCAGTAGAGCCGGCAACCGCAAAGTTCACTCCGTGTGTGAAGTCTCCATTAGTATCTTTGTAGGCATCAAGAAACGGAAGCCCTGCTGCCTTTGCTGTGAAAGTACATGAATAAATTGATAAAGTTGATGACTCAAATCATATGTAGTGAAAGTATTAGTACTGAGGAGAACGTGATTAGTTCAAGACTTCAAGTAATTTGTTGGGGCCACTGGTTCGGTCATTACCTTTAGGGCCCGGGAATTAGTCGAGATACGCGCAAGCTAGCCTGTGTTGGAATTTCGGCTCGATTTTGGTGTTCGCAGCATGGTTGGTCCGGACGAAGCAATTTCGGACAATTCTGGACAAATTTGAAACTAGCTGCACCCTTGGTCCGGACCACCAAAATCTTGGTCCGGACAATTTTTAGTTGATACGGCAGCCAATTCGTCTAATTTTTCTTGTGACTTGTTTGAATAAAGTTAGAGAATTGAAATTAAGAAATTTGAAAAGTTTTGTTTCCGGGAAATTTTAAATCTGGGTTCTCCATACATAAGAAGAAGTGTTCGAGTCTCAACTTGGTAAAGACCCTTTTAGGTTTATTCATCTATTAAACAAACTGAATCTGACCCTCAATTTTAGGCTCGTTTAATAAATGAGCCGAATTTGAGTTTGACAGTATTCGACTTCATTATGTTCACAAACTTAGAGTATATGTATGTAATGGATATTTAATTTCATATACAAACTTATACTCCATCCGTCTTAAAAAAGATGTCCAAAAATACAATTCAAACCTCTCATAAAACTATGAGAAATGATAATGCCAAAACCATTTTTGTTTGTGCCAAAACTGTAGTGCATAAAAGGCTTGTACCTTGCACATGGTACAAGGTTTTTAAGCACTGCAATTTTGGCACAAACAAAAACCGTTTTGACATTAACACCACCCAAAACTATTTGTATTTTTTAATTAAAAATGATTTCTATATTTAATATGGATCTTGTTTGATAAATCTCACTTAATATTATCAAACAAAGTCTTTAAAACTATAAAATAATATAAATAGCCAAATATAGATTTTTTTTAGAGGTGGCATGGGAATAGTATTATTGGGTATCCTTTTTGAGACGGAGGGAATATTATAACTTGCCTATGTGTAAACTTTTACATGTTACAAACTTATATATGTGTATTTTTTTAATCATTTGTAATAACTATGAATTTAATTATGTACAAATTAAAGTTCTAGACATTTATGATCTCGTGAAAAACTCGAGCTCAACTCAAGCTTAGGTCAGTTCAGTTTGAGTTCGGCTAGTCAAAGTATTATTGGGCTCGAGCTCGAGTTTGAGCTTGCTAAAAGCTTAATAAACAAATCCAAATTTTCTAAAATTCTGCTCCATTCAGCTTATTTCCGGGGATTCGTGTCAAGTGTTTGACATAAGTGAATTATTATAAAATTAAACTTGATGCAATCCAGATTTTTTGCAATGTTTTGTTGAACTTTGAGCGATATACCCTGTTTTAATTTTTTAGTGAAACCTTATCTTTTTTAACTTTTCTAACCCTCGTTCTAATCCCTCTCATGAAAATTTTGTCAGCTTTCACAACTTATCCAGTATTTCTTACATGGATTTTTTGATTATTTCCTCTAAGTATTGTATTGAGTTGTGTAAGATTGGAAATGGTGGAGTAACAAATAATAATAATAATGAAAAAAGAAATCTCAAGATCGGTCTTGATCACATTTTTGGGGCCAAAGGCGAATTTTACAAAAATGTGGGGCTTTTTTAAAAATGCCACAAACTAAATTATATTAAAAAAAAAAGATAACTTCACAGAGCAAAATTATTAGTATCCAACAATGAAAATACTAAAATTATGCATAATTACGAATATTTAAACCAATGGTGCATTGATTGCACAAAAATCCATTTCCTTGTCTTTAAGTTTAACCCTTTTTTTTCCCCTCTTTTTTCAGGTTCCAAGAATCTTTAAGAAAAGAGAAGAAGAAGTATACCGTAGGGCGTAGGCTATTCCTCGTTTTTAAGAAAAGAAAGGCTCCACAAAACCTCGATTCGTCTTCGACTACTTCCTGGGCAAAAGGATCTTTCCCCATCCTACCGCTGTTATACCATGTCTTCCTTTTTTTATTTTTTTATTTTTTGATAACCGGATGTCCAGGCCAGCATGCGCGCACCTCGACTAATTCTGGAAGTCTTGAGATAACGACCAAACATAACCCCCAGTGGCCCGAAGAGATTGTTGGGTTATACCATGTCTTTTTGAGTTTCAGAGGCGCTGATACTCGTAAGGGCTTTACAAGCCATTTGTTCACCGCTTTAGTGCAAAATGGTTTTCTCACATGCATTCATGGATGACACGGGGCTCAAAAAAGGAGAATATAGCAATTGAGGGTTCCAAAATTTCACTTATAGTGTTCTCAAAAAATTATGCTGAGTCGACGTGGTGCCTTGATGAACTTGTAAAGATCATGGATTGCAGGAAGACTTTTAAACAGATGGTCGTCCCCATTTTTTACGACGTTGCCCCGTCGGACTTGAGGATGCAGACAGGAGTTGTTGAAGAAGCATTTTCCAAGCATGAAAAGCGTTTTAGAGAGGGTTCGGATGGCAAGGTGGAAAAGTGGAGGGCAGCTCTTACTGAGGCTGCCAACTTGCCAGGTTGGGTCTTGCGAAACGTGGCCAGCGGGTATTTTCCTCGATCCTTCTAATATTACTTGAAAATGACCTCAAAATAACACCATTTCATACAGAGTTTTACTACAGTTTTAAATGGAGCCTCAGTAGTGTGCACAGTAGGATTGTTAGAGTGCAACAAGTTAGTCCAAACACCTAATTATAAAATTGAAGAAATTTCGCCAATACGCAATGGTAATCCGCTTCATTAGTCAGAGGTCCAGGTGAAATTTTAATATTGTTATAAGGTTTATTAATCTAGAAAGAAAAATACTAGTTTACTAACGTTTCAGGCATCGAATTTTCATGCCACAACCTTTGACTTATTTCAAAATCGTTGTTGTTAATCTTGCTGCAAGCTTACAACTGGTTTATTATTTTGATTAGCATGATTAATCATCCTATAGTCAATAGTCATGGCTAATTATAAATTTAATGAGTACTTTTTTTTTGTGTGTGCGCGCGCGTGTTAAATTGGCAGAAATGAAGCAGAGTTAATTAAGATAATCATTGCAGAGGTTGCAAAAATAGTGAATCTAAATCTTGTGGACCACCAAGTTGGACCAGATCAGTTGATCCCTTCACAAATTTGGCAATCGCAAAATTGCTGGCCTCCAATTCCTCCTGCTCCGAGTTACTTGTTTCCTCAAATACAAAAAGGCCTCTGAGAGGTATGCATCGATCGTCAATGTTCGCCATTTTCTTTTTTCGTAATATCAAACATGTTGTGTTAAATGGTTTACTACCGTTGATTTGATGTGTAGGTTTTGGAGCTAGCTGGGAACGATGATGAGTAGTTCAGCTAGTCTCTGGGGTCGGCGACGATTGCAAATGGTGGAGATTTTGGATCTGTTTTTCCAGAGTTGTGAATTTTGTGTCTTTGTTTGAGGAGAATTTTTTTGGTTCCCTTAGATAGCACGTGGCAGTATCCAACACGCATTTCGGCTGTTCAAAAGCATTTTGGATGGTCCGAATTTTAGAGAGAGAAAGAGTAGGGGTGGGAATTTCTGACACGATACGAGAACACGACCCGAACATGACACGAAGTTAGCGGGTTAGGGTCAGCCATTTCTGACACGAAACACAAATATGACACGACACGAGAACATGAAAAGTTAAACAGGTCGGGTTAGGGTTAAGAAAATTCTGACACGAACACGAGATAACACGACAAACACGACACGAACACGACACGACACGACACGGGAATTTATAGAAAAACACGATGACCCGACACGAACCCGACACGAAGTTAGCGGGTTAGGGTTAGCTATTTCTGACACGAAACGCGAATATGACACGACACGATAACACGAAAAATTAAATAGGTTGGGTTAGGGTTGAGAGAATTTTGACACGAACACGAGATAACACGACACGACACGACTCGATGCCCACCCCTAAGAAAGAGTAGGGAAAAAGATGAGACAGAGAGAGACGAGACAAGGAAGGAGAAATCTGAACCGTCCAAAATATTTGGTTCGCTAAACAACTTTTTAGTAAGAAGCAGAAATGATGCAGGGCGCCTTATGAACTATAGAAAAGACGTGCAACAATCGAACACAAACAATAAAGTTTAGAGAAAACGCTCTCTAGACTCTTTTATCATTCAATAATACTAAAAAACTGTCTTGCCATTAAGGCTTACAACTTATTATTATATAGGAAACCGGAAACCCTAATTGATTTGCTCCGAAAAGGAAGCCAAATCAATAAAAAACGCAAAATTACCAAAAATGGAAAATTCAAAAATAATAGCAAAATAATAAACTAGAGAAAATTCTAGAATGTTTCCCAAAAACGCAGCTGAATTCGGATTTTCCTTGCCTAAGTAATTGACAAGTCAAATATTTCCTTAAACGGCAAATTTGGCCATTCGGAGCCCTAAACAACGACGAAAGCCCGAAAAACAACGTACGCCATGACATTTTTAAACAGTCCATGGCATTTTTAAACCAGATTAACCAAAACAAAAAGCGTTTTGAATCCAAATTGTTCCCACAGTCTAACCTAAACTGCTAACCACAATCTAAGAACTGCAGTGAAGCTTGGGTAACAGGTCATCCACGAGCCACGCAGCCATGTGCTTGTACGCCTCTTGGGTCAAATGAATGCCATCCCAACTGATGAGTTGATCGGGATTCTGACAGACTGGAACGTTTGGAGCTCCGCACTGTCTAGTGAGATTGAAATTGTAATCTCCACCACTTCCACAACAAGCTTTTTGCTTAGTTGAAGTATCAAACCCTACATGGAACAGAGTAAACAAAATTAGTTCTAATCAAAAGTTAATCTCAAGAATCAAACTCACTATAATTTTGTACCTTTTCTTCATGGATAAACAGTATAGAAACTTACCGAGGTAATCAGCGTTTTTATAAAGCCACTCAAATGCCTTATAGTAATCCCCGTACGTAATGACAACATTCGGGAACTCTTTCTTTAACTCTTTGATTGCTTGTCGTAATTGTTCATTTTGGAACTTTGAAAGCTCGTTCAGGTCTTTTAGGCACTTGTGTTCGTCGTATGCAGTTGATTTGTTGGTCTTGAATCGAGTTAGGTAGATAGGGTAGCAACCAATAGGGAAGTTACCTGGTACCACCACTCTAACTGCCCCATAGCTGAGTACTCTCTGCAGGCCGGCCATATGACAGAATTCGACTTAAGAGTTTATTTCAAGTGTTTAACGAAAATTAGTAAAAAAGAAAAAACTAAAGGAAAGCTTACCCTCACAGCATTCTTTATGGCTTGGACCATACTAGGCACGAGGCTCTTTACTTCCTTGATGCTTTTTCCTTGAAGCAATCCACCATTGATATCGTTACCTCCTATCTCTCCAACCATCAACAGAGAGTCTTTAAATTTCTCCACACAATCTATAAAACACAAGCAAGTAAACTTGAAGCATCACCCGGAATAAATCAAAGTTAGGTTAGTTCAACATCAAATAGCCGTATGTGATTGTCATACATCCTTTTTAGGGGAAGATCACTTATTAACTGAGACACGAACCTCTGCTAGTGTTGCAGATAGAATCGAAATGTTTAGACATCCAATCAAGTTGCACGCCGAGGGAGCTGTTGGTTATTGGGATTGAGATGTTTCTTTTGGCAAGATACTCCACCGATAAAGCAGTAGAGCCGGCAACCGCAAAGTTCACTCCGTGAGTGAAGTCTCCACCATTATCTTTGTAGGCATCGAGAAACGGAAGCCCTGCTGCCTTTGCTGTGAAAGTACATGAATACATTAACAGTTGATGACTCAAATCATATGTAGTGGAAGTATTAGTAGTGAGAAGAGAACGTGATTAGTTCAAGACTTCAAGTAAATTTGCCGTCAAAAGCAAGGTTGTTGGGCCACTCTTGGGTTATGCCCGGCTAATATCTTTAGGGCCTGGGAATTAGTTGAGGTGTGTACAAGTTGGCCTGGACATCCGTTTATTAAAGAAAAAAGAAGAAGCAAAGTTTATAGACCAAACCAAGAGTAAACGATAATTGAATTTTGTTTGAAGAAAAATTATTTTACTACTTTAGTTTTAGGGTAAATTTCACTGACCTCCCCTGAGGTTTCTAACAAATATACTGACCTCCCCTCTTGTTTCTGAAATTCCAGTAATCTCCCTTACTTTTGAAAATAATTGTTACTTACCTCCCCTGCAGTTACTTTTCGCCTAACGGTGTTAATTTTGCTGGTGAAATGACGCTAATGCCCTTAAATTTGAACTTGGCTTTATTATTTTCCTTATTTGAGATTACATTGCTTAAAAATTTTGAAAGGCATAAAAAAAGTATCTTAATTATATACTTTTTCTTAGAACTTTCTTTTCTTTGACACAAAATTATTATTATTTTTAATATTTTACTTCCCATTAGGTATATTTTCACATTTTGATAATAAACAAAAGAATATCAATAATCACCTAAGCCCACTGCTTGCATGCATTGATGGTTTTATTTATTTTTACTTCTTTACATTTCTTTTCCTTTAAGGAGAAACAAGCATTTCACACCCCAAAAAAAAAAAAAAACTACTAGCATGAAATTTTTTGGATAATTTTTTTACGCCAATTCAAGGATCCAATTTTGAAAAAAAAAACTATTATTATGGGACCACTATTCATTATTGTGAGTACCTTGATTTATGCACCCAAAAATAATGTACTTATGAGTTTTTTTTTTTATAAAAAAAATTAGAGTATTTTTTGTCAATGGGATCCTTGAATTGGTGCCAAAAAAAAATTCAAAAACATTTCATGCTAATAGTTTATTTTTTGGTGCAAAATGCTTACTTCTCCTAAAAGGGTGTGCATATTTGGGACGGAGGGACAATAACTTTGCTAAAAGGAATAAAATGATGCTATAACGCCCCTATTTAAGCAGCTAAATATTATTTTAGACCATTATTACCTTTAATGCAAAAAAGAAAAGAAAAGAGTATGGTTAGGTAAAATATGAAGAAAAAAAAAGAGTCTAGTTAGAGCTTTAGATTTAGAGTAAGATAAAGAAACCTAAAAAAATAAAAAAAAAATAAAACCATCAATGCAAGCAATGGGCTTAGATGATTATTGATACTCTTGTTTTTATTATCAAAATGTGTAAATATATCTAATGGGAAGTAAAATATTAAAAATAATAATAATTTTGTGTCTAAGAAAATAAAGTTCTAAGAAAAAAGTAAATAATTAAGTTAGTTTTCATGCCTTTCGAAATTTTTATGCAATATAATCTCAAATAAGGCAAAAAATGAAGCCAAGTTCAAATTTAAGGGCATTAACGTCATTTCACCAACAAAATTAAAACCGTTAGGCGAAAAGTAACAGCAGATGAGGTAAGTGACAATTATTTTCAAAAGTAATTGAGGGCAGTGGAATTTCAAAAGGAAGAAGAGAGGTCAGTGTATTTGTTGGAAACCTCACGGGTGGTCAGTGAAATTTACCCTTAGTTTTATTTAAATCTTTATGAATTAACGTTAATCTCTTCTTCAATCATAACATCCGCCATGCAGTGTATACAAATTACAAATTAATAAACAGTCCATCCAATATTGCCCTATAGTTCACAAATATATATTAAAAATATACATTACAAATTAATATGGTTGTTTATATATATAAAAATTCGTACCAATAAAATCAATCATGAGTTGACCGTTGGAGCAACGACCCGTGGCTCTGTGGAAGAAAGTTTCACCATACGGAAGCCTAACACAGGCACTAGTTGTTGCTCCCACAAGCTCGCGAATCAAATTTCCTGTGTCGGAGATTGAATCGCCCAGTTGATATATCTGATCGAAGCTACAGATCTTAAGCGAATGGCCATCGCAGGGATGAGGAAGTAGGAAAAATGATGTGCTTAGTACAAGAATGAGAGAGAAAATCACTCGAGACGTCATGGCCATTGTAGTTGAGAGAGAGAGAGAGAGAGAGAGAGAGAGAGAGAGAGAGAGAGAGAGAGAGAGAGAGGAGAAGCAGCAAAGGGATGAACCGTTGGTATGGGTGAATACTGTGAATGATATTGCCTTGGCTACTGATGGGTATATATAGATAGACAGAGGGTACTAGAGAGGACCATGTTGCAAGTCCTATCCTAGTACAATTGGAGGTATGATTTCATTCCTTTTATGGACTGCAGTTCTGTGTTTGGATTACATCCGGATTCCTATGTCAAGCCAAAATGATTGTCTTTTTTTATTTTCTTTAATTTGTTGCAAGTATATCCTTTTTTGTTTGGGTCTACGGGTTAACTCATAATTATTCTTGAAGCTACGACCGGGCCTTAAAAAAGACAGGGCCTTAAATCTCTCGTCCCAAATAGATTATTATTAGGGCAAACTTTACTTAGGGTTTATTGCACTAACTTTTGATTTTTTTGGGCTCTTTGGGTTGTGTTTATAAGGAGAATGATCTATCTCGTGAAGTGTGAAAAAACAAAAAAGGTCAATAAGCCCTTTAGTGGAACGGGACCTAATGACTCCTATGGTTTGGGCGATGTGCGGATACACCACCTAATGTTCACTTTGTTCCATCTGCAACCCTTGTTAACGAAAGGAGAGAGAGAGAGAGAGAGAGAGAGAGAGAGAGAGAGAGAGAGAGGGAGAGGGAGAGAGGAGCAGCAAAGGGATGAAATGTTGTTATGGGTGATACTTTATATGATATTTATAACTTGAGAAAACATTCTTTACACCAGCGGTGTAACTCTACTAATGGGTGTACATAGATGGATAGAGAGTACTAGAGAAGTAGAGAGGACCATGTTACAAGTCCTAGTACAACTGGAAGTAGGATTTCATTGGTCATGTTCGTTTTCCAGTTTAGTTTTAGTTTAGTTTTGATGACATCGTCATTTCCCTCATTTCTCTCTCTATCTCTCTCCACTCATTACACCTAATGACATCATCAAAACCAAATTAAACTATCTAACCAAACACAGCCATTGCCTTTTATGGATTACAGTTCTGTGTTTGGATTATATCCGGATTCCTATCTCAAGCCAAAATCAAAGGCTGTGTTTGGTTGATAATTTTGAGAAGAATATTTTGAGATAGTGTTTGGATGAGTTTTTGGAAAAAGTAATAATTAGAGAGAGGTGTAATAATTGGAGAGAGATAGAGAGAGAAATGAGAATAATAATTGGAAAGAGGTGTATGAGTAAAGAGAGAAATGTGATTAATGATTGGAGAGATGAGAGATGAGGAAAGAATCTTTTTGAAATTTTTTTTGGAAATGTGAAGTGAACAAAGTGTATATTGTCTTTTTTGTCTCTGTCAAGCCAAAATTCCAATGTCAAGTCTCATTTCCAATTCTCATGATCTTGATTTTCCGTCACCAAACCACGGCTCTTGAAAAAGAAGAATTAAAATGTGGAAATAAAAGCCATGAAATCTACAAGGAGACTGTGTTCAAGAAGGTTCAACAACATTTGCCAATTTTTCTACAAAGAGACTAGGCTCACGAGGTTCAACAACGCTTGCCTTTCGTTTTTTTCATTACTCTATTTTTCTTTAAAAAAGTTACTGGTGGCTTTTGCACTTATTCATGCGCACGTTTCTCTTCGGTTTACTCATGGAAAGATTTCTGACAAACGGGTCCACTGTCTAGACATGAGAATGCAATTTAATATAAATCTTTAATTTTTTATTACTCTTTATGTCAATTATCTCATATCAATCAAGCAAGGATTACCTATCTATTTGTCTAGTCCATAACTACACGTAACAAATAAGAATTGATTGGTTGAATTAATCAAAGAAAGATCAATATTCTGGAACAGGCAGTTTTTGTATCCTCAAGATCTTATTATTCGAAAACAACTCATTATACATGAAATGTATTCAGGAACATGTTGGCATCTATGAGTATATGATTATGATGAACAAAATCGATTTACTGATGTCAGAAAAATAGGCCTATAATTTCCGATATCTTTTATGATCAAAGAAATAAATCCGCTAACTTCTTTTTCTTAATTAGGTCATTTTAATCTAATGCTCTCAAAACTTATTGAAGTCGAATTCATTTCTTTCTATTAGTCAAATTGCAAGCAACAATGATACATGTACAACAAAAGTTTCCAACAAGTCTCCAACACACTATGTGAGTGTGTTGGAGCTGGTTGTTGTATATGTATCATTTTTGAATTGCAAGTGATTCTCATCTTGCGACAATTGAGGAACAAGGATATCAGATTCGGGGCCTTTTGTCTTCCCTGTTATTCTTTTCCGCCATCATCTTTTCAGATCTAGTTAGGAGGACAATTACTTCTACTCCGTCCCCGCCTCCGACCTCCCCACCCCAATCTAGAGTGTATTCAGTGATCCAATAAGTAAATGGGGTGGATTTGTTATTTGCTTCCCTCATCTCGTTTTAACCCAATTTGACTCCGTAGTTATTATTTTTATATGTATATTCCCATATAGATTTGCTTGTTTGATATCAAAAGAGCAAAATATCCAATAATAAATCACTAGTTCATGTCTTTGATTTGTTTTTTGTTGCTATTTTTTTTTAACTCTCATCAATCATCAATATCTTTTTAAAAAAAAATTAAACCTCACTAAAGAGAACAAAATTAGTGAAAATTACTACAGTGAATGGGGAACCTATTATTCTCCGAACCCGACACCTCCCTGACCCGCTTTGGTTCCGCCCCACCCCATTACCATTCCTAGTGGTCTCAGATCCAGACTGCACAGTCTACCACGTTTTTTGTGTCACATGGGGGTGGAGGGACCATTGAAGATGGATACAAAAGAGTACGAACCTCAATCCTGCGATAGTGGTCCTCTTATTAGGGCTTCTTTTCCTTTCAATAGTATTTCGTTTTTCCTTCCTGTGTTGAGAGTTTTTTTGTTTTGGCTCCTTGCGACTTCATCCAAGGTGTTTTCCTCATTACATAGAGGTCTTTTCTCCATTTAAGGGGTTGTATGGCTATGAGTTTTGGTTGTTTTGTTTTGTTTGGCTTGTGGGGTAATGAGTAGAGAGAGGAATATGATAATAATTAGAGATGTGGGTAATGAGTAGAGAGAAATAAGAAAGAAATGAGAGAAATAATTAAAAAGATGAGTAATTATTGGAGAGAGAAATAGAATAATGATTGAAAAACTAACCTTCTAAACGAACACAACAATTGTAATCTTCTTTATCCACCCAATTTTGCTATCAAATTTGAATTTGAAATGATTTTGCTATCAAATTTGAATTTGAAATGATATCACCTTTTAGCAAGACCTTCAAAAAAATTAGACTTATTAAACTCGTACTTGTCATCTATTCTTTATATCTAAGTATAAAGAAGACGAGATATAAATGTTTGCTTAGCTATTGTAGACACTCGATTTTGACCCGAGAAACTTCTCAAGCATTCCCGATGATGAAATAGACCAACCGTGCATGCTTCGAAACTAAGAACAATACTCGAACTCACCAAACCACCCAAAACCACCATAAACCCTTTTCAAACAACCCTAACCAGCCTAAAAGACCAAAATACCCTCCGATATCTTTATGATCAAAGAAATAAATCCGCTAATTTTTTTCTTAGGTCGTTTTAATCGAATGCTCTGAAAAACATTGAAGTCGAATTCGTTCCTTTCTCTAAGTCAAATTGCAAGTGATTCTCATCCCGCGACGATTGAGGAATGAGGATACCAAATTCAGGGTCTTTTGTCTTCCCTGTCATTCTTTTCCACCACCATCTCTTCAGATCTAGTCTCTTAGGAGGACAATTAGTTCCGCTCCATCCCCGCCTCCGACCTCCCTGCCCCAATCTTAGCAGGTATTCCGCAATCCGATAAGTTAATAAATGG
This sequence comes from Vaccinium myrtillus, assembly GCA_016920895.1. Taxonomy (NCBI): domain Eukaryota; kingdom Viridiplantae; phylum Streptophyta; class Magnoliopsida; order Ericales; family Ericaceae; genus Vaccinium; species Vaccinium myrtillus. The sequence continues at coordinate 6,313,672 of CM029274.1, forward strand.
GGTGGGTTTGTTATTTGCTTCCCTCATCTTGTTTTAACCCAATTTGACTCCGACTATAGTTATTATTTTTATATGTATATTCCTATATAGATTTCATTGTTTGGATATCATAAGAGCAAAATATCCAATAATAAATCACTAGTTCATGTGTTCGATTTGTTTTTTGTTGCTGTTTTTTTTTTAAACTCTCATCAATCATCCATATCTTATTTTTTGTTTTTGTTTTTGTTTTTTTTTATTATCAAATCACACTAAAGAGAACAAAATTAGTGAAAATGCTACAGTGAATGAGGAACCGATTATTCTCCGAACCTGACACCTATCCGATTTCTCCCGCTTGGACTCCGCCCCACCCCATTATCATCCCTAGTGGTCTCAGATCAAGACTGCATTCGATGTTGTCTACCACGTTTTTTTTTTGTGTCATATGGGGTGAAGGGACCATTGCAGAAGGAAGGGACCATTGCAGAAGGATATAGAATAGTACGAACCTAAATAAAATTTAGGGGTTCTTTTCCTTCCAATAGTTTTTTGCTTTTTCTTCCTGCGTTGAGAGCCCCCTTTTTTTTTTTTTTTTGGCGTTGAGAGCCTTGAGACTTTATACAGGGTGTTTTCATTAGATAGATCTTTTCTCCATTTAGGGGGGTTTATTGTAATCAATTATTATTTTTTTGGGAAAGCTATTGTAATCAACTTTATCCACACAATTTTGCTATTAAATTTGAAACTCGTACGTGTCGTCTATTCTTTATATCTAAGGAAGACGAGATGTAAATGTTTGCTTAGCTATCAATATTCAACCAAGCTAAATTTTTGCTACGGCTTAATAGAAGCGAAGCTATTGTGGGACCCAAGGGACTCTCGACCCTTGCTGGGTCCCTCCTTATTAATTTTGTGATGACCCAATAATTCTTATTAGCCCAATTTTGTTTGGGCCAAAAAAAAAAAATAATAATTTGTGGTCTTTTTTGTGGGTAAAAGATTCTACACATTTTTTGTTAAGTTGGAAGCACATGTGTAGCACATGTTTGTTTAGCTTCCCTTGGATGCCAAATAGCCTTTTTTTTGTTAAGTGGTCTTGTGTGATTGTGTGCTAAGGTCCAAAAGGAGGAGCTCCAATTGCAACCATATTTTTGCTCTTGGTTCAATCACAATCAGCTTGTACGTGATCTGTGACTGTTTTGTCCAATGCAATTGGGTTTCCATGTGCAGCAGTTTGGAGTATTTGGTCCACCCAAATTTTGTGAGATTTTATCTCTTGTTGATTTAATTTGTTGAATGTGCGTTTGTGTGTGTTTGTGAGATCTTTGTATTTTTCGTTAATCCATTTGTAAAAATTTTGGTGATGGTAGAATCGGACTTCAGTCCCGTAGATGTATCTCAATTTTTTTGATGAACCTCGTAAAAATCACTTTTGTCTTATTTGCTTGTGGTTTGCGTATTTTGGTTCTATTCGCTGCAATTCTTTTTATTCCTTTGTGATTTATACAAATTGTGAGAATTTCCCAACAGGCCCCACCCAAATAAAAAAATTACCAAAGTTAAACAATGAAAACAATTTTCATTTTGAGTACATTAAATAATGGTAAGAGATACCGTACAAGAATAACACTGTGTGTTGTTAAATGGTGTGAAATCAACAATTGTTCAAGATTAGTTCTTCAAACTATCAAAACCCAACTTAAATACCCGAATTTAATCTCGAAAAACCATCGTAACATATGTTTTTTCACAATTCGCCCCCCTACGACTTTAATTCCTTACTCCGCCACTGGAGAAGCCCAACAAAATGATCAACGTCGCAAACGATGTCATAAGTTACACAGAAGCATGTGTAGTCAGCCTACCAATTTGTGAAATATATCGAGAACCAATTTAAGCTAGATGCGTATATGCATCCTATCAGGCTCTAGGGCAGAGCTATGTAGAAGGAGGGGGCAGTTGCCGCCCTAGTTTCAACAAAGAATATTTTATTTAACTAATGTGTAATTAGATTAGACAACCATCGGTATCCGATGAACTTGATATTTACACAAGTAAAATGACACCGGGACATAACCCAATTATTTAGGGGGTGTTTAGGAGCCCCCTTTCTCAGCTTTTCATTTTCTACTTTTTTGAATTTTTCGATTATAGTTGGAATATATTTTAAATTTGGTAGAGTATTTCAGAGAAATGTGCAAAATACATTCTGGTGGAAAATGCATCTGAAACATTACTCTGCGGTAATAATAAATCACTAGTTCAGATCTAGTCTTCCCTGTCATTCTTTTCCGCCACCATCTCTTCAGATCTAGTCTCTTAGGAGGACAATTAGTGCTGCTCCATCCCCGCCTCCGACCTCCCCGTCCCAATCTTAGCGGTATTCCGCGATCCGATAAGTAAATGGGGTGGGTATGTTATTTGCTTCCCTCATATCATTTTAACCTAATTCGACTCCGATTATAGTTTTTATTTTTATATGTATATTCCTATATAGATTTGATTGTTTTGATATGATAAGAGCAAAATATTCAATAATAAATCACTAGTTCATGTCTTTGATTTGTTTTTTGTTGCTATTTTTTTTAACTCTCATCAATCATCAATATCTTTTTCTTTTCTTTACTTTTTTTTATTATTATCAAACCACACTATAGAAAACAAAATTAGCGAAAATTGCTATAGTGAATAGGGAACCGATTATTCTCCGAACCCGAACCTCCCAAATTTTCCCCCACTTGAACTCCGCCCCACCCCATTATCATCCCTAGTGGTCTCAGATCAAGACTGCACTCGATGTTGTCCACCACGTTTTTTTTTTGTCATATGGGGGTGCAGGGACCATTGCAGAAGGACACAAAAGAGTACAAACCTGAATAAAATTTCGAAAAAGATATGGGTACAGAGAAATTGTACATAAAATGTACAAAGGTTTTTATTTGGGCCCATTCCGAGTCCCATACAGATGATCGAAGACGTTCATGTTCTTTAAAATAATATTTCATTATACCTCGTAAAAAATCAGCTCAATCGGATATCGGTAAATGCTTCATCCATTTATCTATTTTTTGTTTTGAACAAAAAAACTGGATAAACGGATGGAGTATTTATTGATATCCGATTGAGTTGATTTTTTACGGGGTACAATAAAATATTATTTTGAAGAATATGAATGACTCCGATCATCCTTATAGAACCCGAAATAGTCCCGAACCAACTAATTTGTACATTTTATGTACAAAAAGTTATGTACCCCTAGCATTGTCCATAAAATTTAGGGATTCTTTTCCTTTCAATAGTTTTTTGCTTTTACTTCCTGCGTTGAGAGCCATTTTTTTTTTTTTTTTTGCGTTGAGAGCCTTGAGACTATACACAAGGTGTTTTCTTCATTAGATAGAGATCTTTTCTCCATTTAGGGGGGTTTATTGTAATCAAATTTTTTTTTTTGGAACAGCTATTGTAATCAACTTTATCCACACAATTTTGCTGTCAAATTGTAACTCATACGTGTCATCTATTCTTTATATCTAAGGAAAACGAGATGTAAATGTTTGCTTAGCTATCAATATTCAACCAAGTTGAATTTTTGCTACGGTTGAATAGAAGCGAAGCTATTGTGCAACCCGAGGGACTCTCGGCCCTTGTTGGAGTATGAGTCTACCTATCAAAATTTCAACCAGTTTTGCTCTTGGTTCAATCACAATCAGCTTGTACGTGATCTTGGGGACTGTTTTGCCCTCTGCTTTTGGGTTTCCATTTGCAGCAGTTTGGAGTATTTGGTTCACCCAAATTTTGTGAGATTTTCTCTCTTGTTGATTGTAGTTTGTTGAATATACGTTTGTGTGTGTTTGTGAGATCTTTGTATTTATTGTTAATCTATTTGTATAAACTTTGACAATTGTAGAATCAGACTTCGGTCTGGTAAATGTACCTCAAATTTTTTGGTGAACCACATAAAAATCACTTGTTTCTCGTTTGCTTGTGATTTGCGTATTTCGGTTCTATTCGCTACAATCCTTTTTATTCCTCTGTGATTTATACTAATTGTGAGAATTTGGTGCTATTTTTTCCAGCAAGCCCGACCCAAATAAAAAAAATTACTACCAAAGATAAACAAATTTTCATTTTGAGTACATTATAATGGTAAGTGATACCATATAATAATAATACTGCGTGCCGTTGAATGATGTTAAATCCACAATTGCTCGAGATTAGTTCTTCAAATTATCTAAATCCAACTTAAATGACCGAATTTAAAACTATCGTAACAATTATTTTTTTATAAGTCGCCCCCCTACGACTTTTTTTTGGGGTGTAAAAGATAGAAAATTCATTAATCAAATGCTACCCAGTACTAGAAAATACAACTAAAAATAATAAAGTACAAACAAAAAAGACCAAAACAACAAAACCGAATTAACCAAAGGAAAACATCCAACGCAATGGCTAATTCAGTCACCGTTGATTTGCCAAAGAACCCCTTACGGCTTTAATTCGAGGAGCCCAACAAACTGATCAACGTCACTCGAACTCGAACGATGTCGTAATTTACACAGAAACATGTGTAGTCAGCCTTTCAATTTGTGAAAGAGATCGAGAACCAAGTTAATTTGCTAAGGCCATCTCTAGTGGTGGAGTTAAAAATGTGTTGTTATATGACACAAAAGTGTAAAAAGTGGGTCCCATTTATGTGTTGTTATGACAAAATATATTGTTAAGTTAAAAAGTGTTGTAGTGGTGATGTTAAAATGTTATTAAAGTGTAAAAAAATGTGTGTGAACTGTCACTCCTGCGTCAGACCCATCCATTCCTCTCCCTTTCTCTCTCTTACTTTTTCCCTCCCTCTCTCTTCCGTCAGACCCATCCCTCTCTCTCTCTCTCTCTCCGCCCCCCCCTCCAAAATTTTTCACTTTTTCAATGTTGGCCCCACTTGGGGTGTTGTGTCAGCTGGAGTGAACTGTCACTCCTGCGGTAACAATTTTGCTCACCTGACACAAGTTAACTACACATTAATTACACTATTAGGAGCAAAAAAAAAAAAAACTGAAAAGCTAGCTAACTGTGTTAGCAACTGACTAATTTGTGGTGTTAGCTCCACCACTACAGATGGCCTAAGCATGCTATCAGGTTCTAGGGCTAGGCAAGCTAACTTGCATTCGATGGCAGAGCTATGTAGAGGGAGGGGTATAGTTGCCGCCCTAGTTTCAACAAAGAATATTTTATTTAACTAATGTGTAATTAGATTAGACAACCATTCGGTATCCGATGAACTTTGTTGGCCCAGATAACAACGCAAGAGAGGAATTGTGTATCTAAAAAATAATGCGGAATAAAATAAACTAACTGCAACACCCAATAAAATTAAATAGGTTCAAGCACACAAACAATAATTGTATGACATCAAATAAAGAGTAGAAAGGAGAGAGAAATCAAACACAGAGATTTATCGTGGTTCGGTCCGCAACTTCACGGCCTAGTCCACTCCCCAAGTGTCCAACTTGAGATTTGCTGCACTATCTCTAATAGTAACACTTTCTAGCTTCGCGGGTGCTAGAGAAACCTTTACAACGAGCAATATCCCCAATCGCTCCAACTATTTTTGACTCCGGTGTTAGTCACACCTAACCAACTAGTTTTGACTCCGGTGCTAGTCACACCTATCCGAGTAATTTTTTCTCACACAAAAATCATTCACAAAAGATAACTTCTCACATGGGGTCACACTTCCTTTTACAATAAAATCTCACAAATCAAAACACTCTCAAAAGTGTGAATAAATTCAAGATAAAGCTTCGAGTTGAATAACAATGGTGGCACATGTGAATTCTCGTTTTGGAGCTCTCTGTCCGTATATATCTTCCTTTATTCTTTCCTTGGCCTTATGTATATGCTACTAGTAAATGGATGTTGAAAGAAGAACTTCACAATTGGAAATAATTGAGCCATTGAATCCTTGTATAATGGCTTTAATTGAACCAAATGATTGCCAATACAATCCTTTCCTTTTTTCCGTATAGCCGTTGAACCAAGTGTGGAAATAAGCCAATCCATTTTTGGCTTGATGAAGCAATCCAAAGTCAAATCCTTTTTGAATTAGCCGTTGAACCAATTTTCCAATGTGCCGACTTCCTTGTGCTTTCTTGCCCATTTTGAATTGATAGAAAAGTTTTCCAAAGTAAATATAGGAATAAGATTTGTCCTTAATCTTCTCCCTTTTAAATTAAATCTTGACTATTGGAGTAGTGATTTGGTGTAGAATCTCTTCTATTTGTGTACCTCAACCAAATCCTACAAAATACACAATTATTCAAGTGAGTATCAAATATCACAATTTATTATATTTCTCCTTTAATAAAAATACGTTTGTTATCATCAAAATCAATAATGTATTTCTCAGAAAATATTTGGGTTAACAATCTCCCCCTTTTTGATGATGACAAACAATAAATTATTTTATTCAAATAAAATTCAGAAATATAATTAGAGCAAAAGAAATAAGATACTCCCCCTTAATTGGTGCATCCTTTTGCTTGAGCCTTTTTACTCCCCCTCTAGCTTCCACAATATTTCTCCCCCTTTGTTATCAACAAAAAGTAGGGAAACTAATTTGTTCTTGATATTCAACAAACTCCTTTTCAACCTTGCACGTTAGGATTGCGTTCTGGACTCTACGCGATAAGGCACACTTGCCAATTCACATCTGTTATTCCTTCTTCATAGTACTAAAACTTTCAAGCTTCACAAATATATTAGCTATATCCACTTAAAAAAAATTGTTTGTCATAAGAGCATATTAACAATATTCTAATAAAAATTAGGAGAATTAATCATGACAGAATATAAAAAAAACATTTCTCCATTTTAAAACAAAATATTTAGAAAAGATATTTCCACGAAAAGTTTTAGAGCAAGTAAAAAAACTTTTCGAATTTGCAAGAGTAAATAAGCTGTTGAGAATTCATCAAAATCAGTACCTCTGAATTTATAAAAAAACTTTGTGCAAAAAAAAATTGCTAATTTGTAACCATACCACATGAATTAATATTTTAGGTTATTTTACCAATCTGTTGAGCTAACTACATCGCAGTCACCTTTCTCGCTATCTAGAGAGTATATATCTCAACATTCACCATTGAGCGCACATCCATCTGCAAAAATATCTCATAGGTGGTTTTTTGGTACCCACATTTGCTTGGATCCATGAGGATTAGTAACAAGATGCTTAGGAACCCAAATCTTTTTAGTTCCAACATAAGTGTTTTTACGAATAACACATGAATATGATAAATGACCTTTCATGCCACAATAATTGCAAGTAGTGTCAGGATGACTAGAAGAACTTAAATTCAGAAACAAATTTTGGTAAAACTTTTGCTTTTTACTAGGATTAAAACCGATGCCTGCTTTGTCAAAAACACATCTTTATTTTCCAAGAATCATATCCAAATTATCTTTTCCTCGGACAAACTTAGAAAGAGATGCTTTCAAATCTTCCACTTCTTTTTTCAAAATATCATTTTCATGTCTCAAATCATTTTCAAGAATCAAATCATTTTTAGTTTCTTTTGGAGAAGAACTTTGCTCAATTTTTTCTTTTAAAGAATCATTCTCATTTTTCAAAAATTCTTTTTCAGCAAGGAGCAAAGAATTAGTCTTTTTGAAAGAACTAATTTTGGAACTCAATTGCACATCGTGGTGCCACAGAAGGGGTTGAGTTGGGGGGAAGAGAGAGGAGAATATTGTTCTCTTCTTATTGCTCAAAAAATAGTTCTCTGTGACCATTGAACAGCATTGGTATCATAATTTCAAGAAACAAAGGCTCAAATAAACTGAACCTCCTTGAAGTTAATCAAACAATAGCAGGCTTAGGAAAGGATAATACCTTCAAGTTGTAACCAGTAAGGCTCAGAGTCTTAAAACATTGTTAATCACTTATAGCAACTATTACCATCAAATAAATAAATTTTATTTGTACTGATTAGCATGCACTTGGACTCCCATATGAAGCGATGAAAATTTAAAGCATAATTTGTCAACAAAGAATCACTGCATTACAGGTATAACCCATCCCTTAATTGCATCAATTATTACCACTATAAAAGCACCCAACTCCAAACTAATTGGCAGTGAGTGGAGAGGCCGCCAAGGCTCATATACTTGTTTTTGGAGACCGTAATTAACAATTGTGAGACAAACTCTAAAAACCACCTTTGACAAGTTCTGACCAATCCACGAATAAAGATAACATCCAAAAAACCACTTTATGACTGTTCTGATGTTACTCAATACGTAAATTGAGGCTTTTCTCAACAATTTCTCATTGTTCTAACTTCTAAGCATACAATTCAAAAGTTTTTCCAACTGATTAATATTCAACAGAAATCAACAAAGCAAACAACAGAGCGAATAATATCCTCAAAATGACAGAAACATGATGGAACCCTAATCTTCTGAACAGTTAACATTTTCTCATAAAGTTCGAGAACAAGTTCCAAATTAGCACTAGAATTCCGGTTCTCAATGTTGGCTGCCATAGCCGCCTTGTTATCCCGAATCCACTTAAAATCTATCGACGCTTTCCTCTGAGGCTTCACAACTGAGTCTACGTAACAAAAAATAACAATAGTAATAACAAAAGTCAAGTCCCAAACAAACAATAACAAATAATCTGGTGTAATCACTAGTAGGGCTGCACACGAACTGAGCCATTTGCAAACTGCTCGAAGCTCGACTCGATAAGGGCTCATTCGAGTTGATTCGTCTACTAAACGAACTAAACCTGGGCCTCAATTTTAAGCTCATTTTATTTGGCCTTGCCCAAAACAGTTTCACCTCAGGCTCATCAGATTTTCATTGAGCTTGAGGTCGCTAAAAACTAAATAAACAAACGTTGAACATTCTAAAATTCAGGTCGGCTTGTTTGCAGTTGCAGCCCTAATTGCTCGGAAAGGGAAAAAAACAATAACAGAGACAAACTATAACAGTAGCAAATGCAGAATTCAAATAGAGAAACTTCGATTACCTTTTTCCTTGGGGAGTGAAGAAGGAGTGGTTTGGATAGCTGGAGAGGAGAGAGCTCTGGCGATAAATGGAAGTGGGAGTGTTGGGGAAGGTTGGTGGCGATGGAGGAGGAGAGCTAGGGTTAGGGTTTTGGGTCTGAGAATGGAGGAGGAATAAGAAGAAGGTGGAATTGAAGAAACGAGTTTGAGGCCTCCCAAGCAACATTGCAAACCCATAGCTTCGGTGAGGAAGAAGCTGCTCCTTAACGCAACCAATTTATCCGTTTTACTAAATTGAATCTTCTCCTTGGTTTTCGATCATGTTTCTTTTGCTGCATAAATTTTTGCTTTCGTCATTTCTCTTACTGCATGTGTTAAATCTATGGAGAGCCCCTCGTATATTCCAATTTTCGTTGGACACCCCTTAACCTTTAAAAACGTCTATACACACTGCTCATCTATTCTTTTTTTTTTTTTTTTGGTACTTCGGAAAGATATATTAGAAACTAGAGAGTAATGTCAAACCGCATCATATGTGCCGGCGTTACGTTACAGACCCAAATAGACATATTAGAAGTCATAGAGTAGCAGAAGAAGATAGAGGAAACTAATCAAGGACTTGGTGGAGGTTGAGACTATCCTTTATCAGGAATTCTCTAACAACTAACAGGGTTGTAGTTGAAGCCACAAGCTCTTCATTCTGACTTGCACCCAAATGAGCTAAGCAGTCCGTGGTTTCATTTGCACCTCTGAAAATGTAAGTGCTCCTGGTACGGTTGAGCAAATATTTTCCATCGTGAATTATGTTGCTTTGGGGATGGTTGGCATTTGGACCATCTGTGAACAGAATTATCGCTGTTTGTGAGTCCGATTCGATTTGCACGTTTGTCCAGCCTTTTTCAAGGATGATGGCGAGGCCTCTGTATATGCTTCATATTTTCGTTTCAAGACTTGAGGAAGCTATCATTTTTCCATAGTAGCCCAGCTGCCATTCGCCAAGATCATTCCGGAATAGTCCTCCAAATCCAGCATTTTGGTTACCAGCTGCCATCTGTGTGAAGTTTGAGATTACCTGAAATGGGGGGACACCAAGGAGTTAGGTGGTTTGTTGAGGGGCCAGGAATGAGGGAAGTTTTGAAGGCATCTACTATTTCAATCGCATAGGAACATATCATATTGGAGCTCACTTCTGGTGCCATGTCAATGTTATCGAAACTTTTTCGATTTCTATCCTTCCAAATTTGCCACAAAGCGGTACAGAAGAGTGTGCTCTAAGGTATGCTAGTTCCTATGTTTAATTTTTTTTTCTTTTTCAGATAGTGAGAGATCCATTCAGTAGTGGTGCTTCCAAATCCAGTCCTCATGGTCTGGCCCAAGGGGATTTTGTCCCAGGTAGCAATAGTTTTGGGGCATTCTTTAAGTAGATGTTGCACAGTTTCAGAAAAATTATTGCACCTAGGACAAAGATCCAAAGTGTTAATCCCTCTCCTTGCACGAAGGTGGTTGGTAGGGAGTTTGTTGTGAAAAACAAGCCAAAGAAAGGTTTTGAATTTTTGGGGTAAATGGGGTTTCCAAAACCATTTTCACCCTTTCGTGTCATTGTTATCGTTGCTAACAAAGTCATAAGCTTTAGAGACTGAACAGTTTCCATTTGGAGAGTCCACCCAAGAAGGATGGTCCTCTGCCTGAGAAAACGCAGGAAGGATGACAGCCAAAATGTCATTACAAGTGACATTATCCACAAAATGATCAATGGGGCTTAGGTCCCAATTTCCATCCACAATTAACTCATCCACTGTCATGCTTCCATGAGTGTGAAAGTCTGGGTATTTTCCAGCTAGAGGCTCAGTACCACACCACCAATCTTTCCAAACATTAACAGATTTGCCATTGCCAATAGTCCAATTAATTCCCTTGGCTAGGATATCTCTGACATGTATGATGCTACGCCAAGTGAATGAAGCAGATCTATTACACGACCAAGACTGGATTGTATGATGTTTCAAGTATTTATCGCGGAGAATTTTAACCCAAAGAGTTTCATCACTATTGACAATTTTCCATCCAAGTTTGGTAAGTAAGGCTAAGTTATGGCTTTTGGCTTTTCTCAAGCCTAAACCCCCTTATCTTTACTTTTGCAAACATTATGCTAGTTGACAAGATGGATTTTCTTTTTATCCGGTGTGTCTCCCCATAAAAAATCTCTATTCATGCAATCTATTTTCTCACAAACACTTGTAGGCAAGAGCATAGTTTGCGTGGTGTAACTCGGTATAGTGGACGAGGAAGCTTGAATAAGAGTAGATCTACCAGCAATCATGAGGGTGTTTGATTTCCATCCAGCAAGACGGTTCTGAACTTTTTCAATTATGTGCTTACAATGCTCTTTTTTGGCTCTACCATGCAAAATAGGAACACCAAGATACTTCCATAGATTGTTGGGAAGGGGTATACCACACATGTTACTAAGTCTACAAGCTTTATTGTGAGGTATATTAGGAGACACATAGAGTTTTGATTTCATAAGATTAATCGTTTGGCCAGATAAAGCACAAAATTCATGAAGGACATCTATGATATCCCTACACGTAGATTGATTAGCTTGTCCAAAGAGTATAAGGTCATCCGCAAAGAATAAATGCGTCAGGGGCAGAGCATCTCTCGAAATTTTAAGGCCTTGCCAATTGCCTGTCTCGCATTTATTTTCAATGAGAATAGATAAACGTTCCATGCAGAGGACAAAGAGATATGGGGATAAGGGGTCTCCTTGATGGAGCCCTCTTCCCGGGGTAAATTTCTCAAGAGCTTCTCCATTCCAAAGGATGGAGGTACTAACACTAGAGACACAATCCATGATGAGGGCAGTCCATGAGGGATTAAGGTTAAAAAATACAAGTGTATCGAAAAGAAATTTCCAAGAGATTTTGTCATAGGCTTTCTCAAGATCGATTTTAAAAATAACACCTCCTTTTTTCCCCTTTTTTGGACCGGAAAGTATGGACAATTTCCTGGGTAATTATGATATTGTCGTTGGTAGATCTTCCCGGAATGAAACTACTCTGAAAAGGGCCAATAATCTTCGTGAGTAAAGTCCTCAGTCTAGCTACAATAAGTTTGGTGACAATTTTGTAGCTAACATTGCAAAGACTTATGGGTCTAAATTGTTTGACATTATCAGGTTTTTTTGTCTTGGGGATGAGGGCAATAAGAGTTTTATTGATGTCCTTAGGGATAAAGCTTGTATCAAAGCAACTTCTAACAAAAGCACAGACATCATCACCAATGGTATTCCAGTATTTATGATAGAAAATTCCTTGAAGGCCATCAGGTCCAGGAGCCTTATAAGGGGGAATATTTCTTACCATGTTCCATATCTCCATATTGGTTATGGTGCAGCAAAGAGAGATATTGTCTTCATTAGAAAAGGCTTTATGAGGGTTAACCACAAGACAAGAACCCGAGGTGTCATCTTGGTTTTTGAAAAGATCCTTGAAATGCTTTTGGACCATATCTTTAATGAGGGTAGGGTTATCCACCCATGTGTTATTAATGTCCTTAAGCATATTGATCTTAGCTTTCCGTCTCCTAATAATAGTGGAAAGGTGAAAATAGCGAGTATTTCGTTATCCCATAACAATCAATTTGGAACGGGACTTTTGGAACCAAAGAAGCTTCTCTTGAGCAAGAATTTTGTTGTAATCCGCAATAAGATCTTTTTCCAAACAGAAAAGATTGTGAGAAAACTTGACACTTTGAGCTTTTTGAATTCCGTGAATTCTAGCTAAAGTCCATCTTTTCTTTCTAAAAATGTTTCCAAAAACATCTTTGTTCCATTGCGTGGCTGCTTTAGAAAAATTACTAATTTATCCATTAAATTCCTACCAGTCCAGCTGTTGGTGACAATGTTCTCAAACGAAGGTTCAGTGGGATTTTTTTTTAACCTCCATCCCCGCCCCAATGCAGGGAACAGGGATCCCCACGGAGAATCGGGTATCCAAAAGTTCACTCAAACTATTTAAGTGAATACCAAAGAAGTTGTATTAAAATTCAAAGCTAATGACAAAAGTGGTTGCCAAAGATAATTAAAATGTACCAAATCACTCAAAAGTGCTACCGTTGTTCTTGTTCTATTCTTTTTTTGTTTTTTATTTTTGGGTAGATTAAAATTTCACTCAAAAGTGCCACATAAAATAGAAGTAAAGGAGAAAATCTTCTTTATACAACCAACCAACAAGTTATAAGTTAAACTTATCCGAGGGGGGAAAAAAACTTATAAACTTATAATATAATATACCTATATATGTGAATGGGAATGCGGAGAGGGGCGGGGATCGGGGAGGGGACTGATTATGCCATCCCCTACCCGATTCCCGAAAAAATTTCCGAATCCCCTACCCATTCGGGGAGGGGAAGGGTTGGATTGGGGAGGGTCGGTTGAGATGGTCATCCTTAACAACATGGCATACAACCTTCTTAATGTGTGACACAAGTCACTCAACCACTTTAAGGTACTTTTACTGCATATAGTTGATGAATTAATTTAAAGCATACAATTGATAAACTAGTCTCCCTTTTTGCCATTGCAGAATGTTTTAGTAATGGAACACCTTTTTGTGGATGTTTTTGTATAGCATCAATGCAGAATTTTTTTGGGGTAAAGGAGCTATTTTTTATGGATGTTTTTTTGTACAGCATCAATGGCTAATACTTGCATATATACATATAGGATGCTTATAATAATAGATGCAAGAATACCTTTTGTGGATATTTTTGGTGTAGCAGGTGTAGGGTACATGATGCCATTGGGATACAGATACACCCAACTTTTGTAAATTGCTAACGGCTTATATAATTAATTACTCCAGGATTTATAGCTAATGTAATGACCTCTGAACTTTTACTGAATTCCAATTATGGGTTTATAATAGTATATGAATGGATTAGATGGCTGCTAAAGTAAAGAATATGGCTGCATTTTTATATAGCTTGGGTGGAGTGCATATGAATGGATTCCATTGGTGACTGCGCATACAATGTAGGAATTTCATTCATTACAAAATATACAAAATAGGACTTTTATTCCTTACAAAATAGGAATTTCATTCATTCTATGACATTAACTATTGGGACACTTGAGACTCTTGTCTTGGGACACCTACATTAGTACATCAATAGGGATACTTTATCAGTGCCATAAAAAAGGCAAACTGGCTGAGCACTATAGCAATGGTTAGCGGCATTTTCATGTAACCCATGCTAGATTCCAGAACTTGAACTTGCTGGAATACTTGCCATTGTAGTATTTCGTTCAACTTTGATATTTTGCCTGGAGATTGTGGGTTCAGGTCGCAGACGTTGTATTTGGAGCGAGGCTCTCGACTCCATTCTCCAACACCACTCCCACATTGAGCGCACATCATTTGGGCATGCATAATATATCTTGCCTTTGTTCTTTTCGTTGCCTGTGATCTTCAAAATGGCCTTCAACCTACAAAAACGTGTTTTGGCCCTGGCCCTTGCCCTTATTACAGTTCTTTCATTGGTAGAAGAGTACATATCCATGCTAATGCTATGAGTTACAAAAAAAGAAAAAAAAAAAGTAGTGTACATTTTTTCTCAGATACAAGGAAAAACAGAGAGTAGTGTACATTTTTTCTCAGATACAAGGAAAAACAGAGAGAGAGAGAGAGAGAGAGAGAGAGAGAGAGAGAGAGAGAGAGAGAGAGAGAGAGAGAGAGAGAGAGAGAGAGAGAGAGAGATTACCTTGAAAATTTTTAGAGAGAGAAGTTGGGTTGTGTTCTAAAAGATAAATAATACCGTATGTCTTTACCAAAAATTAATTTTGTGCTCTTAGAGCATCACTAGTGGTATACTCAAACACAAAAATACTCAAAGATGAGTATTTTTATACACAAAAGAGGCTCACAATGGTATTTGGATAAATACTCAAAGTTAACAACATTTGTTACAAATACTCAACTTTTGGCATTTGGATACTCAAAACTACCAATCTTTCTCAATAACCAAACCTCAATAACCAAATTTTGGGGACCACACCGTATCAAAAGTAACACCATTCTCTCTCCATTTTTCAAATACTTAATTCAAAACTCAATTTTTTTGCACTTTCTCCCAAAAATTGAAATTATCAATTTTTAATTTTTACCAAAATATGTTCAAGAGTGATCTCATTTTAAACGTATTGTGAATATCTTTTAAATGGTAATAATATTATAAAAAAAATATGTACAAATTTAAAGTTGTGCCCATTTATGAATAAAAATAGAGTGAATAGTACTTTTTTTATTATGGACACAAATGAACCATTGTAGAAGGTAGATACTCAAACTTATAAATCCATTAAATGAATACTCAAAATATGATGTGGCAATATTTGAGTATCCATATTTGAGTATACCACTGATGCTCTTAGGTAAGCGATTGGTTTTAGCTTCGGCAAGCAATATACTACAATGACTCAAGACAAAACCAAGAAGCTAAGTAGCACTGACACAACGCAAACACAACATGCAATTTTTTCTATTTTTGATTGAATATGTCATTCGAAGGACTTGGGGACTCGAGGGTGCATCCCTTCGAAACGACATAGTGAAATACTCAATTTCCGATAAATGATTTATTGATTTTCTGAGGTCCATCTCGGGTCCCACAAAGATGATTCAATCTGCTCATTATTGTTAAAGTATTTTATACTTCACGAAACTTACCGATATTGGATGAGCTGTTTTTTGCAGGAACCAATAAAAAGAACATTTTAAGAGGAAATGAGGGGATTGAAATTTGAATGATCTTTGTGGAAATTAAAATGGCCCCGCAAAAAAAAAAAATTCTTACCGACATTAGATTGCGCTAATTTTTTCCAAGAACCCATAAAAAGACATTTTATGAAAAATGAAAAGTTTGAATAATCTTTGGGGGACCTGAAATAAGCACCATAAAAATTCAATAAATCATTAACTCGAAATTGAGTATTTCGCTATGCCAAACGATGATTTAGCAACAAGGAGGGACCCCCTCAAACCATTGAAATTAACTTTGCCATTTCGAAAGGCGGCACCTTATGCCGTCCCTTTGAGACAGTAGAGTCCCCGGCTACGTAAAAAATTATATTCCTATCCAGTCGGTTCCAAACGTCGAAAATATGACGTCACATTTCTAATTCTCCCTTGGTATTAATGTCATTCAAATTAGTAAGCTAGGTATGGGATATAGGCCGGAGTACTTGATAATATTCTAGTTAAATCTTAACATAAATAGTCCAAGTACCTGATTTTATGTTAACATGGTCGACCAATCTTAGAAGTTTATCACAAATACATTTGGACCGTGCGAATGCTCTGAATTTTTAGAAATATAATATTTCGGAGAATAAAAAAAAAGCTGGGTTTTAGACTCATGATCCGTAATTTACTTCAGAGTAAGCAATCATTGCCTGTTAAATCAAGCTTGAAGAAACACATCACAGAAAATTATCGATTGTAAAATTTAATAGGATCACTATAAATTATGTTTTCAAATTATAAAATAAAAATTATGAGAAACAATTATCCACCCTACCATCTACTCAAATTTGTTTGAAAGTAAGAGTGACTTATGGTATTTCACCGAAGAAAACCAAAAAGAAATTACAACACAAATGCTCAATTGTGTACCAATAGAAAGCGAGTATTTTAGTCTCGAGATCTGTTAATTGCATTTAAAAACAAATCCAAACCGTCCAATTAAAACCCAAGAAAACACAAAGTAGATAATCAGCAGCCGTCCGATCGAACACCACGTTTCAACTGAAACCCCGCCCTCTAACCGCCTCTAAACGTACCTATAAATACAGTCGCGACGTCCCACTACGCTACCCAGTACCCACCCACGTTCTCCACAATCACTTTCTCCTCCTCCTCCAGTTTGTTTCTCGAGAAAATCTCTCTTTCTTTCTCAAATTCCTCCTCTTCCAAGTTCCAACAGGTATCCATCTTCTTCTTCTTCTTTTTTCTTCCACGCATATGCATTCCGTTCTTTAGTTTTGTTCTCAATTTCAGTTCAACATTTGTCGCTCCGTGGTTATGAGGTTTTGATTACTTGCATTGCAATTTGTGTTTTAATTAGATTTTTCAGTTTTCTAACAAAATTCCATCAATACAAGTATCGATTTTCGTTGGCTCTGTATTTTTTTTTTGGAAAAATTAGTCATAAATGCACTATATTTTGCCTTTTTTAAAAAGAAGGACAATGTACTTTTGTAATCAAACATAAAGACAAGGTACTTTTGCAATCAAACATAAAGACATGGTTTTTATTATTCAATAAACAAAAGGACTAAACACACACTCTCTCTTTATTTTTGACATAAACACCCTTTATGGATTCAAATACATCTAAAACTCTTCGTATCCGGTATCTCTTGAGGCTAACGATTATATGTGGCTGTAAAAGTCCTGTTTTCGTGTATTTCATTGTTGGAAAATTTAAAAGTCTTATTCGTTATTGCTACTTTTCCTAAAAAATGGCAACATTACTAATTTCTGTTGGCATGAATTTCACAAATTTTGCTTCGTCATGCATACCGTTGAATCTGCATTGAAAAATGAGGTGAGTTAAAAATGAATGATCATCATACCTTAAAAGCGTGCCAAAATGACACCAAAATATACCAATGCAATAATATTACAGTTTTTTCTTAAGAAAAGAATATTGACAGCATCATAAAAATATGTAAATTGCTTAGATCTATGGGTGTTAGTGACCAATGAGGCTTCCAATTATCCGACTTTGGTTTGATAGCTTTAATTTTGAGAAATAGGTTGATGTGGTGGGGTTTTTTTTTTTAATTTTCTGTACGAAATTTAAAAGTTTAAAAATTAGTGACATTTTTTATCGCGTGGAAGTGTTCGGACGGAGGTGGGGTGCTAGTAGTCGAAGGTAGGAGTTGATTTTTTTTGAATTTTCTGTACAAAATTAGAACTTTTAAAAATTAGTGAAATCTCACTAATTTTTTGGACCGCCGGAATTGATCGGCCGGAGGTGGGGTAGTGGTCGGTGGGAGGTAGGAGTTGATTTTTTTGAATTTGCTATACGAAATTAGAACTTTTAAAATTAGTGAAATGTCACTAATTTTTTGGGTCGCCGGAAGTGGTCGGCCATGGGTGGGGTGGTGGTCAGCCAGGAGGCAGGAGTTGATTTTTTTGAATTTTCTGTATGAAATTAGAGCTTTTAAAAATTAGTGAAATCTTACTAATCTTTTGAGCCGCCGGAATTGGTCGGCCAGAGGTGGGATGGTGGTCAGCGGAGGTAAGAGTTGATTTTTTTATTGAATTTGTGTACGATATTAGAACTTTTAAAAATTTGTGACATCTTACTAATTTTTTTGGTCGTCGGAAGTGATTGGCCAGAAGTGGGGTGGTGGTCGGCCGGAGGTGGGGTGGTGATTTTTTTGAATTTTATGTTCGAAATTAGAATTTTTAAAAATTAGTGACATCTCACTAATTTTATTGGTTGCCGGAAGTGGTCGGCTAAAGGTGGGGTGGTGTTCGGCCGGAGGTGGGGTGGGGATTTTTTTGAATTTTATGTTTGAAATTAGAATTTTTAAAAATTAGTGACATCTCACTAATTTTTTTGGTCGCCGGAAATGGTCGGCCAGAGGTGGCGTGGTTGTCGGCCGGAGGTGGGACAGAGATTTTTTTGAATTTTACGTTCTAAATTACAATTTTTAAAAATTAGTGACATCTCACTAATTTTCTTGGTCGCCGGAAGTGGTCGCCAAAGGTGGGGTGGTAGTCGGCCGGAGGTAGGGTGAAGATTTTTTTGAATTTTATATTCGAATTTAGAATTTTCAAAAATTAGTAACATCTAACTAATCTTTTTTGTCTTTATATTTGATTGCAAAAGTTCCTTGTCCTTCCCTTTAAAAACATCAAATGTTTTTTGTTTTTATGTTCGATTGCAAAAGTTCTTTGTCATTCCCTTTAAAAATGTCAAATGTTTTGGATTTTTGGCTAAGTGGCCTATTGTTAGTGTATTGTTATTTAGTCCATAGATACTCTTCGATGTAGCCCAACATATAGCAGAATAAATACAACAATATTTAATACCCTTCTTCTACTTGTCAACCAGGGAATTTGTCCTCCCCATTTTTGTTTCCAAAATAAATGTGTTGGGTTTCTTGATTTTTATTATTTTGTGTTGGTTGAAGGTTGTTCGCAAAACTGTGCCGACTACTGGGGGAGTGAAGAGGCCACATCGATACAGACCTGGGACTGTTGCTCTACGGTTTGTCGTGCTAATTTCTGTCTATATATAGTTTTACGAATTCAACTTAGATTTGTTTCCGTATGCTGAATTTGTGAGTTGTTATTATGATGTAGTGAAATTCGCAAGTACCAGAAGTCTACCGAACTGCTGATCAGGAAACTGCCGTTCCAAAGGCTTGTTCGTGAGATTGCCCAGGACTTTAAGGTGCGATTGATCTAACTCTATTTTGTCCATTGGATGTTGGGGTTGTGTTACGCGTACAGAATAAATAAAATGTAGTATGTGGCATGGTTTATAATGTAGAATTACTGTTTTTTGTTACTAATGAAGATTGAGCAAACCATATCCAGTTCTATCATGTTCGTTTATGACCATTGTTATCTTATATCCCATTTGGAACACAAGGAATAGATGATGGAGTTTTCTTTTTTGTTAACAAACAGTAACCAAAAACATTTTTCCTCATAATGTTTGGATTAGTCAGAAGGAAAAGAATGTCAGATTGGGACACGTCTGAGCTTTCTTCCTTGTTCCTTACCATTTTGTTCCTTGCCAAATCCTTAATATTTTTCAATGAGATTTCAGACCATAGAAAAAAAGAGACTGCTATTTTCACACTTTTGGTTACTGATGAATGGAATGTTGAATTATGGGTGCAGGCTGATTTGAGGTTCCAGAGCCATGCAGTGTTGGCATTGCAGGAGGCAGCAGAGGCTTACCTTGTTGGCCTGTTTGAAGATACCAATCTCTGCGCGATTCACGCCAAACGTGTCACCATCATGCCTAAAGATATCCAGCTTGCAAGGAGGATTAGGGGTGAGAGGGCTTAGCTTTTCTGAAATGGTGGGGGGTTTCTGTGAGGCAAATCTCGTTATCGTACTAGTAGTTGATTACCAAAAAAAAAAGAAAGGAAAAAAAAAGAAAGACGTAGTTGTCGTTGTTTAGTTGCTTTGAAAGTTAGTAGTAGTGGATGTTTGTTCAGCAAAACTGTGGTGCTTTGAAGTATGGATTGATGCAGAGTACTCTCTTCTACTCTGTAACAGTTTTATGTTTCCATTTGGATTGTCTTTCTGGAAAGTACTTCATGTTTTTTTTGTTATGTTTGATTGTTTCTTCCTTCAAGTTTGTTAATTGTTGATGCCTCATTTCAATGTCTCGTGGAAGGATTGGAACCATAGTTTTGAATCTCGGCCGATACGGTACGTATCGGCCGGTTCGTCTCGGGATTTGGAGGCTCCGATACCGATACGTACCGTACCGTATCGGCCGATACGCCTAAAAAGTTAAAAAATTCACGACCGCTACACCCGATTCCCGCGACGTATCGCCGATACCACTACAAGAAATTTCACAAATCCCGACTAACGGTTTAGTCGGCGATGGTGGCCATTCTGGTTGGCAAAAGGTTTTCCCGACCAGATTTTTAGTCGGCAATTTTTGTCGGGTAATGATTGTCGGCAAAGATACTTTCCGACTAAAAAAAAATTTAGTCGGCCTAGTTCGTACATTTTCCGACTACCGTTCCCAACCAAAAATGTGGTCGGGATTTCATTTTTAGTCGGGAAATTCATGGACTTTCACCTACTAAAAATCTGGTTGGGAAATGCATGGACTTTCCCTACTAAAAATCTGGTTGGGGAATGCATGGACATTCCCTACCTAAAATCTAGTCGGGGAATGCATGGACTTTCCCTACTAAAAATCTGGTCGGGGAATGCATGGACTTCACCTACTAAAAATCTGGTTGGTAATTGTTTGCATCAATATGTACCCAAATGGTAATTAAATGTTTAAATCTCAATTTTGTTTCCCCATCCACTACAACAATTTACACCATTCCCGACTAAAATCGCCGACTAAATAATGTTTAGTCGGAAATTGTTGTTCATTCAACGACTAAATAAACTTTGGTCGGAAAATATCACAAAAATTTCCGACTAAATAATTTTAGTCGGAAAATAATATAATCACCGACTAAATTTTTTTTTGTCGGAAAATATTTAGTGTTTTCCGACCAATTATTTAGTCGGAAATTAATTAGTATTTTCCGACCAACTATTTAGTCGGAAATTAATTAGTATTTTCCGACCAACTATTTAGTCGGAAATTAATTAGTATTTTCCGACCAACTATTTAGTCGGAAATTAATTAGTATTTTCCGACCAACTATTTAGTCGGGGAATAATAATTTTCCACCAATTCAACAATTTCAAAAAATTTCGGCGGGCATTTTTATTTTTAGTATTTTCCGACCAACTATTTAGTCGGAAATTAATTATTATTTTCCGACCAACTATTTAGTCGGAAATTAATTAGTATTTTCCGACCAACTATTTAGTCGGAAATTAATTAGTATTTTCCGACCAACTATTTAGTCGGGGAATAATAATTTTCCACCAATTCAACAATTTCCAAAAATTTCGCGAAAATTTCGGCTTGAATTTTTAAATTTAGTATTTTCCGACCAACTATTTAGTCGGAAATTAATTAGTATTTTCCGACTAACTATTTAGTCGGAAATTAATTAGTATTTGGGAGGTGGAGTTGGCTTGGGGAAACCGCTGGAAAATACTAGCATACAGCAAAAGTCCAATCCATGGGGGGAGAGAGATTCCCGGAGAGCCATGCGTGCAGGGCTTAATTATCACTATTATTCTAATCACTTTCTTAATCTCCTAATTTAATCCTAATCCAGATTTCATACGTTTCTTTCTTTAATATATTAACTTTAAGTACATAAACTCTTGAAACAAGCATACTGATTTAAACACTTTCTTTTTTTAATCATTTTTTGTAAAACTAGACTCATTTATTTTATTTTATTTTTGGTCATTAAGTATCACCATTGCATTACCCACAAATAAATGATAAATATTATAGACTCGCACAAATAGGAGTTTGATAATCATTTCGCGAAATAATTGATTAATTGTCAAGATCTCGGTTCGAAAAGTTTTCTATCGTAACCATGGAATCCTACATAGTGCGCGCTATTTCTCTAGTGAAATTGCAACATTTTGAGTTATTATGAAATAATAGTTTGGTGATTGATTTCATTTTTTTATTTTATATAAATGCAATCATTTTTTCCTTTTTTGCAATGTGAATTTACAATGTTGTCATTATAAATATGAAAAAGTCTACAATATGAAAGGTAAATATTCTAAATTAACAAGTAGAGAACAAAAAAAAAATGGTGCAAAAAGGTTAATCTACCAGTAATTGCATTCCGCTAAGATGTTTTTTTTATATTTTAAATAATGTATTGTGAAAGAATAACCTGTCTCGAAAAGTGCAATAAGCCAAAAAAAAAAAAAAAAAAAAGTTTCGTTTTAGTTTTCGCATAACAACATCGCCCATAAAATTGTGGTTTCACTCTATTGTTCGATGGAGAAGTTATGGGAAATGGGAAATTTCATTTACAATTTTTTATCAATATCTTAAAATTAGCGCTCAGACACCACGTATATAAGATTTTGTCAGCAATTAATAGTCACATAGAGATGCTAACTCCAGTGGTGGATGTACAAAATTGATAAAGAACAAAAAGATTGTTTGGAATTTCAAAGAGGCTAAAATAAAATAACCAAGATTTCAGAGGGGCTAAAAGGTTGAATTTTATTGGAAATACTAAAATATACGTTTTTTTAAATTTTATTTTTGGAAAAACTGAAATATATATGGAGAATATAAGATTACGTAAGGATAAGTGGTGCCCTGACTCCTCCGACACCCCTTCCATTTTTATTTTTAGTATTTTCCGACCAACTATTTAGTCGGAAATTAATTATTATTTTCCGACTAACTATTTAGTCGGAAATTAATTAGTATTTTCCGACCAACTATTTAGTCGGAAATTAATTAGTATTTTCCGACCAACTATTTAGTCGGGGAATAATAATTTTCCACCAATTCAACAATTTCCAAAAATTTCGCGAAAATTTCGGCGGGAATTTTTAAATTTAGTATTTTCCGACCAACTATTTAGTCGGAAATTAATTAGTATTTTCCGACTAACTATTTAGTCGGAAATTAATTAGTATTTGGGATGGGATTCTCACTTTATCAAGACCGAGGCTGAGATTTCACTAAATTTTTGGTTTCGGCACTTTTCTAAATTTTTGTTAGATTCATGTTTTATTATTTGGATTAATCATCCGTCTCGACAAGAAGAGTCTAAAAGGTAAAAAGTTATGACCATAAGTGAAAAAAAAAAAAAGTTATCTATAGACAAAAAAAAAAAAACAAAATAGCTGCTATTTTTTTGTTTATAGTACGTCCTATACGATTTTTTCCCAACTTTGGTTCACATTTTGATACTTTTATAGTGCCTTTCATTGAGAAAAATCACTTAGTGGAATGAGGCCTTCTTTAAATTGTCGATCATAATTTTTTGATGTAATTCTCTCGTCAAAATGAATTAGTAATCATTAAAAAAATTAAAGTTAGACAAGCAAATGCGAAATTTTTTTAATAAAGATAAATCTAAAATAAACGGATTATTAAGCCAAAGCATACTTGGGTATTATAGTGCTATTTTAAAAAATAACACTATTGTTTGCAATTTTTTTTTTTTTGAACTGGTATTGTTTGCAATTCACCGACCAAAATTTTTTAGTCGGAAAAAATTTAGTATTTTCCGACCAAATATTTAGTCGGGAAATCGAGGTAAAAATTTCAGCATTTTGAAAATTTTCGTGTATAGGTTGGCGGGGAAATTAGTATTCTCCGACCAAACATTTAGTCGGCAAAAGAATAAATTTACCGACTAAATAATATTTAGTCGGAAATTGTTTGCAATTCACCGACTAAATATATTTTAGTCGGAAAAAAACATTGATTATGATTTTTTTTTATCATCAATAAATATGATTTGTCAAAATAAATGAAAGAAGAAATTTTCCCATCGATTTTTGATCATCCAAACCTTAGTGGATGAATGAAAGAAGAAATTTTCCCATTGATTTTTTATCATCCAAACCTTAGTATACTATTTTTTTAGTTAAAGATAATGTATTATGAAAGAATAATTGGTCTCATAAAGTGAAAATTAAATACTTAAAATATCCAAACCTTCTTTAAATTGTCGATCACAATTTTTTGATGTAATTCTCTCGTCAAAATGAATTAGTAATCATTAAAATTTTTTTTGATGAAACAGTAAATTTTTTAAAAAAAAGAGAAAGTATATATATAAATTGAAGTCAAGTCACGATCAAAAAAAAAATTCCCGAACAACATAATTTAAAAAAAAAAAAAAGAATAGGGAAAAATAAGTTACAATTTTTTCACAGGCACACAGTAATGGGCCTTCACTTTCCGGACCAAATTTCGACGATCGGAACCGTTAGATGTGTTTAAAAAGTGTTTTTAAGGTCCTACGAGAGGATTTGGCAAAAAATACTACCCGGAAGGGCTTGATCGGAGCATTTTTTCATAAAATCGCTATATGAAAAATTGCTTCGATCAAGCCCTTCTGGGTATTTTTTTTTTGTCAAATCCTTCCATAGGACCTTAAAAACACGTTTTAAACACATCTACCGGTTCAAATTTTCAAGAAATATATTAGATGGCCTTTAGTTGGTGCATTATAGTGTTCAAAATGCCACTGGAAGCATTGAATGTGTTCCGATCGTGTGGTTACCGACATCGGATGATCATTAATTTCGGGGAGAATGATAGAATTGATAAGATGTTAAATCGTATCGGTTTAGATCAAACATTCAAGAAAACGAACTAGTATCCACCATTCATTCAATGTTATACATTGAACATACTTAGTTATGAACCAATATATACTGCTATAGTCTAATGTACGTTAGCCACACGATCTCAACACAATTTCAACGATCGACACCAACTATTTTGTTTTGCTTGGCGTTTTAACGAACCTCACCAAAATTTGGACCAATTGGATTTTTAACGAACCTCCATCGCAACACAATTACGATGATCCTCACCGTTCATGTCGTAAAATGGCTTTAGAGACCCACTTTTCGGTCTCACGTGAATAATCCGAACCGTTAAATGATTTCAAAATAATGTTTCGTACGACTTTGCCAAAAATCAGGTCAATTGGCTATGCGTAATTCGTCGATCCACGTTACAAATATCCAATTGATTTCAATACTTGGAGTTTTGGATAGACCAGTTACACATATCCAATTGACCTGATTTTTTGCAAAGTCGTACAAAACAACATTTTATAATTATTTAACGGTTCAAATCAAATGAAACGGTGGGACTTTGGTTCAAGCACTTCTAACCGTCCGATTGAGCTGATTTTTGGTGGGCCCACTCGAAAAAATGTTTTAAGAAAAATGAACGGTTCAGATCACTCGTGTGGGACCCAAAAGTGGGTCCCCAAACGCGATTTGTACATTTTCTATACCAATTTTTCTGTACCCAGCAGGGTCCCCAAAAGATACTACAAAAAAGGCGCCATTTTATTTGGAATTTTAGGCGAAATTTTAACGGGGGGAAATTTGGGCGCGGTTTCAATGCGGACCACTTTTTGGTCCCTAATAAGTAATATCCATTCCCAAAAACTACACCGTTTCAACTGAAAGGTTTATCACCCATCTAAAACTCCCAGATATTTTGTTGGAGGATTTCGATCTGTGCCCCATCTCTCTCTCTCTCCCTCCCTCCATGCCTCTCTCTCCCTCCCACCGACATCCTCCCTCTCACAGACTTTAGCGAGAACTTAAATCGTAGTCAGAGATCCTTTGTTAGGTCGCCGGAGTCGGTCACGGTCGAATCAAGAGGTACGGAAATCCCGGTCGAAGAGACGGACATACCCTCCATCGTGATTTATCAAAAGCCACAAAACTGGTAAGAAAACTAATTAATCTCGTTAGTCTTTATTGATCTCATACTAGCATAAAAAACTTCACTAGATTTCTATTTACCTTCATCTGATTCCGTGTATATGCGAAAGCAATGCATTGATTTCTCTTTGCAATCGTCTGATTTTTACGTTATTAGAGAGGACCAACGGTCAAACTCCGTCGCCGTCGTCACTCCAGTCGTTCACTGACTTCGTCTCTTTTGGAGCCACTAAGTTCTGCTCCAAGCCCTAGATCTATTTAGTAAGTATCGTCTACAATTTCTGATAATTAGCCCTAGATGTATTTCTATGGAACAGATTGAAAAACCCAAGTTCTTATAGAGATCCTAGCGAGTTTGCGAGTTGAATTTTGTAAAAGAGGAAAAGTGCTAATATATATACTCTGTGTGTGTGCTAATCGATTTTTCCTGCTTTCTACTCTAATATTTAGTAAAAGAGTCACTTTTCCTGCTTTCTACTCTAATATATATACTGTGTGTGTGTGTGCTAATCGAATTTTGTAAAAGAGGAAAAGTGTAAAATCTTCAATTGAGATTAGTCTATAATGAAATCTGACACGTGGAAGTAGAAAAAGGAGAGAAGAAAATTAGGATGACAGTTTTTTGTTTCCTCTTATTGGCAGTAAGTGGTAGTTTACGCCAAGAGAGGTGTTCCCTTTATCTATTACTTTGTCATAGTAATAGATGATAGATATACACACTCCATACACTTGTTTTTTGTTAATGTCCATATGCTTACCTGATTTCTATAGATGTACATATGCTTATATTCTGGAATCTGGATTCGGTTCGTTATCAAAACCAATGAGAGAGGTGCTTTCAATTTTGTACCTAGAATCTTGATAGCATTTGAAAACAATAAAACACAGTAGCTCATACTGCATCAGTTGTTTCTCATGTGCTTCGATGGGTGTACAGGACTCCTATAAAGTACCGAGACATCAACTTGAAACTACATGCTTGGGGAATATTAACATAGACTCTCTAATATTCGTTATATTTTTCTTTTCAATGGAAATGATGATATGCAACATAACTAAGTGTAGGAAAATTCAGATATTCTATAAACCGAAATCCGATATTCAATTTCCTTATGGGTGAGTTCATAAAAAAAAGGGATAAATAATCCCTAAATCGCGTGGATCACTGTTCAATCAACTGGTAAATCATAGTTGCTGTAAATTTTCCAGCAAACATTCATAACATTGTAGAGCCTAAAGGAACAGTGATCAATGTGTCTTTGTTCTTGTAGTGCCCTTGTACTAAGTATTTTTTCCCCAAGCATGTAATGCATTTTTCCTTTGGGTGATGGACATGCGTGCTTCAGTAGTCCGAAGTGTTTTTGGTTCTAAATAAGAACACAAAGAACAGAGCTATTAGAAAAAATAGCCGCACAATGCTAAACTGTGTTTTATACACGTTTCTGTTGAAACCAGCTCTAATAAGTTGGTCATCTCGGTTGCAGGGAAGAAACCAAGGGCAGTTGGAGTTATATTCAAAGATGAACAAGGGAACCAACACCGAGCATAGATTTCTAAGAGGCGCGGGAGTGAAATAATAGTGTCCAGTGGAGCAATTGGCAGCCCCGAAATGCTATTTGCAGTTTTTGTAGTATGATACTATTTTGTTAGGTGAAGAATTTAATTTGGGAAGTCTTCAATTTTGTGCTTTATTAATTAATTAGAGCAGGTTGGTGAAATCTTGTATGGAATGATTGGTTACTTGATTTAATCGATGCTTAGAAACCAAGTTTGACAAATTTAACGATTCAATACGAGCTTGGATTAAAATTGCAAAAAAAATTATCATTAACCAACTAAATTATTAGTTGGAGAATAAAACAATTTCACCTACCAAATAATCTAGTCGGAGATAAAAAAATATTCACCGACTAAATAATTTAGTCGCAAATAAAAAAAATATTCACCGACCAAATATTTATTCGGAGAAAAAAAAATATTCACCGACCAAATATTTAGTCGGAGAAATATTAAATATTCACCGACCAAATATTTAGTCGGAGAAAAAAAAATATTCACCGACTAAATATTTAGTCGGAGAAATATTAAATATTCACCGACCAAATATTTAGTCGGAGAAAAATAAATATTCACCGACTAAATATTTAGTCGGAGAAAAATAAAGAATTCACCGACTAAATATTTAGTCGGTAAAAACAAAACTTTTTCCGACCAAACTTGTTTTGGTCGGAAATTACAATCCCCTACCTCATTCCGTCGACCAAACGGGCCGACTAAATTTTTGGTCGGAAATTACTATTGCCGACTAAATTACGACATTTTCCGACTAAAATTTTAGTCGGCAATGGGGAAAATTGTTGTAGTGATCTGATTTCCTGCTATCCTACTATATTTAGCACTAAACAAATAAATTTGTAGAAATAAGTCCCAACTTT
The DNA here is from genome assembly GCA_016920895.1 of Vaccinium myrtillus. NCBI lineage: Eukaryota > Viridiplantae > Streptophyta > Magnoliopsida > Ericales > Ericaceae > Vaccinium > Vaccinium myrtillus. The sequence continues at coordinate 6,342,184 of CM029274.1, forward strand.
AATAAATAAAGGTGCCCAATACAAAACAACTTGTATCCAAGTTCCTAAATCTTAAAATAACAACACGTCTAAGCGTTACAAGGGGCAAATAAAAAATCCAAACCCTTACACCACAAATTACTTAAAAATTCAAGTTCAACAGGATAACCAAAAACATCTAAGCATGTAGAATCATCAACCAAATTCCAGCTTTGATCTTCATAGTTAATAACCAAAAGTAGAACGGCGGGATACTCCATTAAAGCGTCGACCTGTACAAAAAAAAAAAGAAGGAGAATCCACCGTTAGTATTTATGAACACGTGTATCCCATTGCTCAAAATGAACATATGTACAAGCCAAAAAGAGTTTCCAGCATAATTACACTTTATGCCCTCTAAACCAAATCCAGAAATTTGCAAGTTTAAACAAAAGGCAACATAGCGCACTACAACTATACAAAAATCACGAGACAAAGGAAGGGTGTTGTCAACTTGAAATACACGAGTAAAACCCCAACCTTCACCAATTTTATCAACCTCTCATGGTAGTTTATGCAGTTCCCCTTGTCAATATCCACAAAAGCAAAGTGAAAAGCCCCTCTATGTTTTTTTTTTTTTTTTTTTTTGTAACAGAACCCAAAACAACAAAATATGCAGAACATGATTCAGAAAGAAAGTTAAAACACAGTGAGTTTCATTTCCAACATAGCAAAACATGACAATCATTGGTGTCATCCACATCTATCAGGCTTAAGCATTCGTGTCCAACACAAATCAAAACAGATACATAATCCATCAATACCTGGCGCAAACAAACAAGTTTTAGGAAAGGTTTCTATTCAGGCACATTAAAGACAACATAGAATGTCAAAGGTGTGATGGATTCCTTGTGTTTGAGTACTTATTTTAGTGACTAGCATTTTCATCTTCACAATGTGAAGAATATTTCTGTTGATATCTCCAATTTTGGTAAAAAATTAACTTTTGTTCTACGGACTACACAGGTAAATAGGCGCTCACAATATATGGCATGTTTATATTCAACATGGCCAATCCTTGTGTGTGCCTACCTACTTCCTACTCCTACATTCTTTAGTAGTTTATCACTAAGTGGAAGACTAGCAGATTGAATGAAGTCTTATCATTTTTGCGCTCGACAATGGCTTTTCGGATAATTGGCAGACCAATCTCATACGGTTACTTGTTTATTAAATTGCCACAATCGACAAAAGAATATTTCAAGCATTGTTTCAGAAAGGGGATGATTGGATATAGAAATATTTCAAGGAGTTGACAAAGGAGAGGAGCCCCCCTGTTCTTGCAACCATACGTTAACACTCCAAACACTAATAACATACACCTATTAGCAAACTGAAAAACCTTAAAGTTCTTGGTTGGCTGTAAGGTTAGTATGAGGAACTTATTCTTGATATTTACCCCCATCAATATACAAATCCTACTAAGTCCATGTGGAACCAAGGTCCACATAGTCAGATTGATTGACTTGGTAGATGCTTGGTTTCATGTTTATGGGGTTCAGTCCAGTCCTAAAGTGACAACTGATAGACTAAATAGAATGGGGAAGAAAAAACACAAACGGAGTTCTTTTTTCCACAGTGACACATCTAAGAAATTTCCTAGAATTCTTTATCCTGAATGTCAATGACGCCGAGTGATTTCGAGTTTTACTGTTATGAGTGATTATAATCGCGCAGCCTTACTAAGGTTAATCGAAGTCCGTTTTTTATGTATGACCTACCGATTTGAAGAGGAAGAAGGTTACTTTCCAATGGTTTAAGTTTCATTGTTAAATTCACGTTATTCTTTCAGTTATGGTCAGAACAGTACGCCTAGGTCCTGAACTGCAGATTCAGAAAATAAAGCTTTTGGTTTCCCAATTATAACTCTCACATAACTTAAGATTACTCATGCAAATATAAACATTGACTTCCTAAATTAGAAAAGAGACCAGAAATTCTTGTAATCCAAGTGATTGCTTCAAAGGGAAGTTAGAATAAAGAACTAGGAAATTCACTGTCAATATTGTCAATATTCCGGGTTTTGTCTTGTAATTTGACAAATTCAGACCTATTTAAAACATCAATTGAGCATAAACATCCAAGGAATGCCTCCTTCCATTGGAGACAGAAATTTTTGAAGCATAAAAAACTACTTAATACTAAAACAGAGTGCGAGGTACAATGATTTTTCCATTCAGATTCGCAGAGGGAGAGAGAGAGAGAGATCATTATGACGTACCAATATTGTGACCATCAACCTGAATGTCTACAAACTGAGCTAAGGAATAATCCTTGCCACCAAGTCATGCCAAATGTCTACAAACTGAGCTAAGGCCTAAGCTCTGCTTAGGCTTGGCTCTTTTACTAAATAATCTTACAGTCAAAACGCAAGGTTTAAAAGTGAAATGGTTTCCTCAGAACGTAGATATGGAACAGATCTTATAACAAATCCAGCTCTCTCTCTCTCTCTCTCTCTCTCTCTCTCTCTCTCCCTCCATAAACAAACCCAGTTCTCTCTCTCTGCCTTACAAAAAGTTCCCTTCAAATAGGTTGGTTATAAGATCCCTTCCCAACATTGAAATCTATACAATGTTAGAGGTGACCAGGTGATGGTTATGGTAGAGGTCCAACATTTGTGCACATGCGCAACTACTTTCATGGTTGGTGGTTCTTTATAGTCCTATCTCCTCTCTGTGTAACCAGCTTGCTGAACCCCTAGATCATCTCCTCATTGAGTGTTCCATTTCCAATCAAGTGCGGGCTGCTGCTATTGCTAATCTGACCTGCATCCCAAGTGGTCCAATTGGTCTCAAAGTGGACTGGTTTTGTTCCAATTTCAAAGGGAAAGGTTTCTCTAACACTCTAAGAAGGGTTGCTTTTGCTGCTACAGTCTAAAATCTATGGCAAGAAAGGAATAGCAGGATTTTTAGAGACATTCGTATGTCCTTACTCCCCTTGGACACTCTAGGTTCATAAAACTTCAGAAATAAATGCAGCTACAAACCTTCCATATACCAACAACACTGTGTCGTGATCGGGCTACATCTACAAAAGGAAAAGCAAGACACTGGTTTTCTTAAACAGCATTGCTGCCATTATGAGACGGAAATTGCCAAATATTGATATGAAATGGAAACAAGAAACATGTAAATTAAATACAGGCAGCTTATGAATGCTGCAGCATAAATATGATCTTGCTGAATAACAGGCAGATCGGACCCCTCACGTGACAACCTTATAACTCCTCTTTTTCTTCTTTATAAGTACCAAGTAAGATATTATTCACATCAGTCAACAAAATTCTAGTTCATTTCTGATTCGTACTCTACCATTCCTCCAATAAGAATTGATTCAAACCAACCAACTAGGGCTAGCTTATTTGGCCACCTATATACACTCTCTCACTAAAGATGAAGGGGTCAAATAAAAAAAAGAATAATCTGCATACCAAAACATACTACTCTGCATAGCACTTGTAACCAGTAACTAAATTAAGGTGCAAGAAATGAAGGGAAAAAAGCATGTAGCAGGTCTTATGAATATACCTATAACACTCCTACGGGTAGAAGAAGGAGATGAAGCAGTCAAGGGAGTAGATGCCTCAATCTGCGAAGAAGGTGTTGTAGCTGCTGAATCATTTGGCAATGCTGCAATTCTACGCAATGTGGCAGTCGGGTTGGAGGATGCACTGCTCTTTCTTGATGATCCAGGAGCCATTATGCAATCTGTGAAATTAACCATTAGTACATGTCAATTTTCATGATCAAAACTAACAATGCGCAAAGCTCAATGTTGAAAATGAAATTTTTAGCCCATAAGACTCATGTTAATAAAAATAATAGAAGAGAGAAAGGGATAAGACTTGGTCTCCCATGAAACTACCCACATCCATCCAACGTGGGAGTTGGTTTTCTCCTCCAACTGCCCATCATGGGTTAATGGAGAAACCAACTTTTGCTCTACATATAGAGAGCAAGTACAAAGAGAAGAGAAGAGGAACTTTGGAGGGGAAAATTTTCAGAAAACACAATGCAAAGAACACAGCAAAGACAACATTTTGTGTGGGTTCCATTACATCTCTCTCTCTCTCTCTCTCTCTCTCTCTCTCTCTCTCTCTCTCTCTTCCGTTTTAGTACCTAAACCATGGTTTCGTCGGCAAACAAAATCAATCTCTGATCACCACCTGTTAACGGCCCCTTCTGGCCTCCAAAAATTACTACTTCACATTGCATGTGGTCAAGGAAATCAAACTGTTAACTGTTTCTAAAATTTTAGCCCAAAAAATGGTTTCAAACTCTACAACAAGAGGTCCTAAAAATTCAGCGAACACAATTGCAAAATTCTCGTACTTAATTTTCTATCTATGGGCGAATAAAGAGCACGATTTTTTCTGTGCTGTTTTAAGTGATCTCTTAAGGGCTAATATTAAAGTTTTGTTAACTTCAATCTCTGCTTTTGTTTAAAATAAGGGCACAAATGCTCTACAAATAGCAGAATTGAAGATGTCCAATTAATTGTTCATTAGGTACCATTTTTGTTGATATCACCTCTTGTTATTAGCTAGATAAAGATAGTTAATTGGATTGAAATATTTTCTCACTTTTATATTTCAGAAAAGCCTTTGGATTTCCTTTTAGTACGCCATGCTATACGAATAAAACGGGTATGCTACTTCTTTTGTGAATTTCCTAGTATGGGCATGAATGACCTGTTTTTGACCGGGACGTGCAAACAATCTGGTCTGGACAATCTTTGAGTCCTGATTGCCAAATCCAAAAAGGAAAAAAAAAATAAAACCCGGTATGTCAAACTACAAAACTAAACTAGATTGGTTCATTATGATTCTCTTAATTTCAGTTGAGAACCCCAGTCTGATCCACATTTTAATTAAAAAACAAAGTAGCCAAACAGATTTTTGATAAAAAAAAACATCAATGCAAAGGGATGTGGCAGTGCGATATTATCATTTCTATGCAACCGATCGTTAAAGGCGTCCAGATCAAAATCATTTAGGATTGGCTCGATCCCAAACTATGGCTTCATCCCAAACTATGATTAAACTAAACTTTATGGGTGTTTTAGTTAAAACTTGCAAAGAACGAGCATGAAAATCACCTTAGGAGACAGCGTTGCACTAGTTGATAGCAGACTCGAACGGGGTAAAACCAGCGGCCTTCACGACCTTCCCAAATCAGTTGCAATCGGAGATCTGTTGAAAAGGGGAAAAACAAAATAAACACCGTTGTAAATGTATGTTCGTGTGTGCATGTTTGTGTGTGTGTGTGTGGGTGTGTGTGTGTGTATGTGAGAGAGAGAGAGAGAGAGAGAGAGAGAGAGAGAGAGAGAGAGAGAGAGAGAGATACGAGGATGGAGGGAGCATTGGACGGACGATGAAGAATGGGAGCAGTGGATGGACGGTGAACAATCTCTCGACGAAGAACGGGATTTGGGGATGACCGACTTGGGATTTGGGGATGACCGACTTGGGGAAGAATCTCTCGACGAAGAATGGGACGGCGAAGAATCTCTTGACGAAAAATGCTTTCTCTCAATCCATCCCTCACCAATCAATAAAAGCAAGCTGTTTACTCCACCTACACACCCCCGATTTCGAACAAATCTGCAATATACAATGGATAACAGAAATAGACGCTTGCCAAACTAGATTCCCTTATACAGATGCTCACCAATTTCGATCCCTCTATTACTTCAATAGAAACTAACGAAATCCTTCTTCATCTAAAAGCTTCGAAGGAATAGAATACCTCTCAGGCGATTCGACCGATGAGATGCCTTGCTGCTTCTATGGATTTGGCGGTGGAAAGGTGGAGTGGAGCAAGAATGGGTTTGGCTATGGAGCAAGAATGGATTTGGCGGTGGATAAAGATTTTCTTAGGTTAAAGTTGGGGATTGTCTGTAGTGTACCCGCCTAACATTTTCGCCAATTGTTTAAAATTCCCATAAAATCGACTTACTTCACCAACTAAATTTTAGTCGGCAAAACTAATTTTTTTTATTTTTTCTGATGCAACACTAAAAATATTTAAAAACCAATTGGTGATGCGCCTTTAATGCATCCCGAGACAATGAATTATTATTATGTATACCCCACCTCAGGCATTTTTTCTATTGAAGTCGTTGATATTTTTCATTATATATATTAGATAATTTATACCGAGAATAAAGAGTTACTCGGGTCTTGTACATACTTAATTGATCGGACATAAGAACTCATTTACTTAATGAAACTACGTCTCGATCAATGACCTTTTTAAACCCAATTAAACCAAAATTTTACAACAATTATTTAGCTAATAAGAACAACAATATCAACGGTTTCGATCATCTGAATTGTATCACGGTCTTGGTGCACACTTGATCTGACATAAGAACTCATTTACTTCATGAAATTGCTTCCCGATCAATGACCATTTTAAACCCGGTTTAGTCAAAATTTTACAACAATGATTTAACTAATAAGAACAACAATATCAACGGTCCTGATCATTTTAATTGTATCATGGTCACGTGGCTACTTCACATTCAAATACAGTGCAAGACTTAGTTTGCTATTAATTACATTCAATGTATAGATTTTAAAAGTCATCAACAATTCAATATTTACAATAGTTGATCTGAACCGTTAGAATTTGACGCCCCGCTAATTTCATCAGTGTCACCAAAAGTGGAGATCATCGGATATTAGCAACTGCGTGATCGATCACATTTAATGCATCCAGAGGCCTTAAAAGTCGCATAGTGGGCAATCCAAGCTCCATCTAAATTTTTTTACGCGATCGGAACCGTTTAACTTTTACTTATTACAAACACCATCAATTATAGAAAAAATTAATAAGATCGCGTATTGTTAAGGATTTAATCGGACGAAAAGTACCATTAAAAAAATAATTGGGTCCCGATCAATGATCTTTTCAAACTTGATCGAGAAGAAAATTTAGATGATTGATTTTTTATCAGAAAACAACAAAATCAACGGTTTGATTGCTAAAATAATTGCTAAAAAAAATAGTATTTTGTAATGGGTTGGATCACGTTTGTGCGGAAGAAGTACTGTGGCCTATGAATATTTTTTTGCAAACTCATTGCCGACTAAATAATCTGGTTGGGAAATATCATCCAACATTTGCCAACTAGTTATTTAGTAGGGAAATAAAAAATATCCCCGGTAATTTTTTTTGTCAAATACTAAATTCACGAAAAACTATGGCCAACCAAGGATTTAGTCTGTAATTAAATTCCCACCAAAATTATTTTTTCGCGCCATATTATTCCCGACCAAACAAAAATCTAGTCGGAAAATGTAGAGTTTTCTGGACTAAATTAGTTTAGTAGGGGATTATAATCACTATTAGCCAACCAAAAGGTATCTAGTCGGCAATGGTGTAGAAATTGCAAACTAAGTTATTTTAGTAGGGATTTTTGGTTGGCAATTGTGTAATTTGTTGTAGTGTACGTCCCGATACCGATACACCGATACCGCGACCGATACCGTGACCGATACCGCTATTTAAAACTATGATTGGAACGGTATCATATGCCTTATGGCTTCCAAGTTTGACGTTTCACTACTTACCAATAGTTGAAGGTGGCAAACAAGTTTCGATTGCAACTGAACTCGTTTTAAAAAGTTGGAAAATGTAGACGGTATGTTTGGATGGTGGAAGCAGATAGAGCTCTGGCAAGAAGCAGAAATGCTCAGTGGGGAAGAGGAGGTGGCGAGCCAGGGTTGCAGTTTTGGAGAGGGATTTGAGTTTCATATCCCAGTAATTCAATATGAAAATGGGATTTAGTTCCAAATTTCTCGCTACACCCATCAAACAAATTTTTTCTCTCTCTACATATCCACCAACCATCACCACTCGATACTTCCACTACCGTGACCCTTACGTATTATTCAATACTTTCGCTACTTCTCCGGAGTCTGCTACCGCTATTTATCTTGCAAAATACACAGCTTATCAACTTCAATTTTCCAAGATTGAGCCAGAGCAAGAAATTTTGACATAAGCTCCAACATTCCAAGAGAGAAAAAGTATATATATCTCTAAGCTCTTTCAATTTTATGGTTAGCTGCAAATTTCAATAGATGGCATCAAAGAAGTATGAAAGTATTTTCATAGCAACGTTTGGCAATTTTGTTCACTTCAAGTCACAGTCCATGAATTTAAAATTCAAGTACGCACAATTACACTTAAAAGAAAGAGAAAACCCAAATCAGGAAAGCTCGGTTGACGCAATCCCGAACAATAATTTGAGATCGTCGCCATCCAATAAGCTTTACAAATCCAAAACAACTCTACTTTTACATCTTCCAAGGAGAGCTTCCACTTCCATTTTTTCAATTTTTTTTGTCGAAGGGTCGGAGAATTACCTCTGTGAGAACAATATGCTTCCCAGGTGAAACATAGGAAAGGAAAAAAAGAACAGTACTATCAAAATGTAGAGCCCAATAACTTTTGCTACTTCTAAATCAAAATTAATAGTGTCAAACAATACTAATACCGTCCTTGGCATTTTCTAAACCAGATTAATCAACACGTAAAGCGTTTGAACTTTGAATCCAAATTGTTCCTACAGTCTACACCTAAATGTTAATTAACCACAATCTAAGAACTACAGTGAAGCTTGGGTAACAGATCATCCACGAGCCATGCAGCCATGTGCTTGTACTCCTCTTGGGTCAAATTATGCCATCCCAATTCCCAAGTCCCAACTGATGAGTTGATCGGAAACGTCTGGAGCTCCGCACATTCTAGTGAGACTGAAATTAAAATCTCCACCACTTCCACAACAAGCTTTTTGCTTAGTTGAAGTATCAAATCCTACATGCAACAGAGCAAAGAAAATTAGTTCTGATCAAAAGTTAATCTCAACAATAAAAAACACTATAATTCTGTACCTTTTCTTCATGGATAAACAGTATAGAAACTTACCAAGGTAATCAACGTTTTTATAAAGCCACTCGAATGTTGGAAATTATCAAAATAAATGGGTTTTTTATTTGGGGTTTTATCAAAATATTCCTTGTGCCTTTTAGAAAGCTTTTAATGTAGTGTTTTGGTTTTGTCCCACATTGGCTAGTGAGGAGAAGATTGAGTGGTATATATATGGGAACACATCTATATTGTTCACATAGTGTTAAGTGGCAAGGCACCTATGGTGCTACGTGCATTACCGGCGTAGCCGGTGATGGAACACACTCATACGCACCCGCACCCGCACCCGCACCCGCGCGCGCGCGCGCGTGCGTGAGCGTGGCAGTGGGCTGTGTGGCGCTTTGATGGCGCACTTTGCACTTGGCGCAAGGCGCCTTGTAGGCGCCCTTTCTTATTGCCATTTGGCGGTAAGGAGTCCGGTATCGATACTAGGGAAACACTGTATCGATACCGGTTGGCTATGTCGCGAACAGAATGTTTGGGTATCGATACAGCAGAACAAGTGTATCGATACCGGTGTGTTTATACACGGATTTCAGACACTAGTTCGTGTACGGATGCAACTCTAAACGGAAGGGTATAACCCAAACTCAAGTCTCTTCACTAAAGGGCGTGTCCTAAAGTGAAAGGGTACATTTGGGTCTATAAATAACACCCAAATTACTTTCACTAGATACCGATTTCTAGCCTTGTTACTCTGCCAAAATTACTACAGATTGCTTTCTAGTTTGCTGTATCGTTACTGCAGAAACGGTGCCAGCAAATCCTTGGTTCTTTCGATTCTTTTTCGACTCGGTATTCTGTCTGTCCTTCGTTTGTGCGGACGCAGGCAGAAGATCATTGAATTGATCGGGCTTCGTTGTATCCTCGGACAGATTCGCTATCAACCCGGTGCACACCGAACGGTGGGGGCGAATACTGTTTTCGGAAAGCGACTCAGTAACGTGCCTCGAAGCAAGTTCCATCATCAAGAAGTTCAGTTTCTCGGAGACTCCCGGATTTTGCACCAACATTCGAAAACAGTATTCCGGAATGGCGTCATCATCAAGGTCTCTGCGACAAATGACACAGGATATCGTGAAATTGGACAAGTTTGATGGAGGGAATTTCAGGCGTTGGCAAAAGAAGATGCACTTCATGCTCACGACTTTGAATGTCGTGTATGTTCTCACTAAACCGTATCCGGAGGAGAAAGAAGATGAGACTTTGGAGGAGACACGGGTGAGGATGAAATTCGAGAATGATGACTACATCTGCAAGGGGCATATTCTGAATGCACTCTCGGACGCAATGTTCGATGTGTATTCGAATACGGAGACGGCAAAGGAAATGTGGGATTCATTGGAGGGCCGCTATTTGACTGAGGATGCGACAAGCAAGAAGTTTCTGGTCAGTCAATTTATGAGTTACAAAATGGTAGATAACAAGTCAGTGATTGATCAGTTGCATGATATTCAGCATATTCTGAACCAATTTAAGATTAAGAACATGAACATGGATGAATCGATCGTGGTCTCTTCTGTGATCGATAAACTTCCTCCTTCCTGGAAAGACTATAAGAAAAGTCTTAAGCACCAAACCGAGGATCTTACGCTGGAGCAATTGGCTGTTCATCTCACTGTGGAGGAACAGACAAGGCGTCAAGAGAAGGAAGAACTTGGGGCTGGTGCCTCTAAAGTTCATGTGGTGGAAGAAGGAAAAGGTTCCAACAAGGGTAAACATAAGAAACAGAAGGTCCGGCGCGACTACGACCGGGGCGATGACCCGAAAGGGAAAAAGCCAAAGGTTGAGTGTTGGCGCTGCGGTCAACCGGGGCACTTCAAAAAGGATTGCAAGTCTAAGAAGAAGAAGGATCCACAGGCATCGGGTCCAAAGGGTAAATTTCTGGCTGTTGTGTCCGAAATTAACATGGTTGGGGATGCCGGAAACTGGTGGATGGACTCAGGGGCTACAAAGCATGTTTGCATTGATAAGAGGTTCTTCACCGACTATGAAGTGGTTGATGATGGTTCATTTCTCTACATGGGGAATTCATCGACCGCTCCTATCAAAGGCAAGGGCAAAGTGGATTTGGAGTTCACTTCTGGAAATGTTTTAACTTTGACTGATGTTTACCATGTACCAGAAGTTAGGAAAAATCTTGTATCTGGTAGCCTGCTTGATAAGCATGGCTTTAGGCTAGTGTTTGAGGCAAACAAATTTGTTCTGTCTAGGAATGGCACATTTGTTGGAAAAGGCTATGTTTGTGAGGGCATGTACAAACTCAACGTTAATAACACATTCACAGTTTCTGCTTACTTGCTTGATTCTCTTTCTTTATGGCATAATCGTTTAGGACATGTTAATACTAGGAAGATGGATATGATGGTTAAATCGGATTTAATTCCTAAGTATGATGTTGATATGGTTGATAGATGCAATGTGTGTTCACTTACTAAAATCACTAGAGTTCCATTTCCTAAAATTGTTAAAACTACAACTTTATTAGAACTTGTTCATAGTGATGTATGTGATATGCATAGCACCCCTACTAGAGGAGGCAAGCAATACTTTTATAGATGATTATTCTAAGTATTGTCATGTTTATTTGTTGCACTCAAAAGATGAAGTTCTAGAAAAGTTTATCACTTTCAAAACTGAGGTTGAAAATCAATGTGGAAAAACAATAAAGCGTTTAAGGTCTGATAGGGGTGGAGAATATTATTTTCCTGATTACTGTGAGTCAGTAGGCATTATTCATGAGAAAACGGCACCATATACTCCACAACAAAATGGAGTGGCTGAACGGAAAAATCGGACTTTAACAGAGATGGTTAATGCTATGCTTAGCAATTCAGGATTAGGCACTGGTTTGTGGGGCGAAGCCATACTTACCGCTGCTTACATCTTGAATAGGGTACCTCTCAAGAAGTCACAGATAACTCCATATGAGTTATGGAAAAAGAAGAAACCTAACCTAAGTTATTTTAAAACTTGGGGTTGTAGAGCAATTGTGAGATTGCCAAAACCCAAAAGGAAGAAATTGGGTGAAAAAGGAATTGAATGCATATTCCTTGGTTATGCTTTACATAGTAAGGCATATAGGTTTCTTGTTTCCAAGCCAAATGATTCGTATAGGGTTAATACCATAATTGAATCAAGGGATCTTGTGTTTTTATGAAAATAGGTTTGTTCCTATTCGAAAGAGGTTAATGAAGAGAATGAATCTATCTCTTATGGGCCTGAAACAGAGGCAGAACCTACGGAACAGGTCGAACTTAGGAGAAGTAAAAGGGCTCGGGTTGCTAAGTCCTTTGGTCCTGACTTTATAGTTTATCTAGTTGAAGGAACTAGAGATACTACATGTAATCATACCATGGTTTCATATCATGTGGAATCGGATCCCTTGACCTTGGGGAGGCTATGAAATCGCAAGATTGTGCTTTTGGAAAGAAGCAATCCAAGATGAAATGGATTCCATTATGGGTAACGATACATGGATTTTTGCCGATTTGCCACCAGTTCCAAGGCCATTGGTTGTAAATGGATTTTCAAGAAGAAAATGAAAGTTGATGGCACGATAGACAAATTTAAGGCACGGTTGGTTGCCAAGGGCTTTACGCAAAAGGAAGATATTGATTATTTCGATACCTATGCACGGTAGCAAGAATCTCTACTATTAGAGTTCTTCTTGCCATAGCTTCGATACATAAACTTCATATTCACCAAATGGATGTAAAGACTGCATATTTGAATGGTGAATTGGATGAAGAAATTTATATGAAGCAACCAGAAGGGTTTGTTGTGCAAGGACAAGAACACAAAGTATGCAAACTTGTTAAGTCTCTGTACGGACTTAAACAAGCACCTAAACAAATGGCATGAGAAGTTTGATAAGGTAATTGTATCAAACGGGTTTAGGATACACCAATCGAGATAAATGTGTTTATAGCAAATTTTTTGAAACTCAAGGTGTAATCGTGTGTTTATATGTGGATGATATGCTTATCTTTGGGACTGATTTAGATAGCATACAAAGCACAAAGGATATGCTTTCATCTAGTTTTAGCATGAAAGATATGGGTGTAGCTGATGTAATTCTAGGAATTAGAATTACAAGGCAAGGAGGAAATATAGTTCTTTCTTAATCACATTATATTGAGAAGATACTAAAGAAGTTTAATCACTTTGATTGTACTCCGATTGCTACACCTTATGATCCACATGTAAAGTTGTATCCTAATACAGGTAGAGCAGTGTCACAACTAGATTATTCTAGAGTGATAGGAAGCTTGATGTATGCCATGACATCTACTCGGCCGGACATTGCTTTTGCGGTGGGTAAACTGAGTAGGTATACGCATAACCCGAGTGATATTCATTGGAATGCGGTTAATCGGGTTTTGAGGTATTTAAAGAAAACTATAGACTATGGGATAGTCTATAGTGGGTATCCATCGGTTCTAGAAGGATACACGGATGCTAGTTGGATAGCCGAGAATGAAGATCACTTGTCAACAAGTGGATGGGTCTTCACTCTTGGTGGTGGAGCAGTTTCTTGGGGTTCAAAGAAACAAAGCATAATTACAGACTCAACTATGGCAGCCGAGTTTGTGGCGCTAGCATCGGGTAGCAAAGAGGCTGAGTGGCTAAGGAGTATGTTATGGGAGATTCCTTTGTGGCCAAAACCTATGCCATCGGTATCTTTGCATTGTGATAGTCAGTCGGCACTATCACGGGCTTACAGCCAGGTATATAATGGGAAGTCTAGGCATATAGGACTTCGACATAGCTATGTGAGGAATTTGATAACCAATGGGGTGATAACCATTGATTATGTCAAGTCAGGTCAAAACCTGGCGGATCCTTTAACAAAAGGTCTTGCAAGAGATTTGGTGTGGAAAACATCACAGGGGATGGGACTAAAGCCCACTAAAATATAATCACTCTTGGTGGAAACTCGACCCAACGCTTGTTTAGCTTCAAGCCTTTGGGTTCAATGAGCAAACTACACCATAAGTCGTGATGGCAAACACTTTCCGGTTACACCCATCCTATGGTAAAGTGTTTGGTACCTGTAATTTAAAGGAAGAGGTGAGCTACTTAGCTCTTAATAGACTTCTAACGGTTTAGTTAGGCGGATGCTGTTGTTACAGGGGCATTCTTAAAAGTCTACCTATATGAGTGTGAGGGTGGTGCCGCCTTCTATAGGTTCACGGGCTAGAACTTTAGAGCACTCACGAAACAGGATATAGACACACGGCCAATCCACGTGTCGGCAATTTTGAATACCTAAGTCAGGTGAGATGCGTGCGTGAAACGTGTCCGGTTGGTCATCTAAGGATCGCTGGTTAAAAGACAAGTCTACCATGCTTTCCGACTAACTTTGATGTGTTTCACTAGGTGATGGTTAAAATCGTGAGATACCTTCATTGATGCACAAGTCTTTTCAAAGGAACCAAGGCTTGATCTTTATTTTGAAAATGGTGGGGGATTGTTGGAAATTATCAAAATAAATGGGTTTTTTATTTGGGGTTTTATCAAAATATTCCTTGTGCCTTTTAGAAAGCTTTTAATGTAGTGTTTTGGTTTTGTCCCACATTGGCTAGTGAGGAGAAGATTGAGTGGTATATATATGGGAACACATCTATATTGTTCACATAGTGTTAAGTGGCAAGGCACCTATGGTGCTACGTGCATTACCGGCGTAGCCGGTGATGGAACACACTCATACGCACCCGCACCCGCGCGCGCGCGCGCGTGCGTGAGCGTGGCAGTGGGCTGTGTGGCGCTTTGATGGCGCACTTTGCACTTGGCGCAAGGCGCCTTGTAGGCGCCCTTTCTTATTGCCATTTGGCGGTAAGGAGTCCGGTATCGATACTAGGGAAACACTGTATCGATACCGGTTGGCTATGTCGCGAACAGAATGTTTGGGTATCGATACAGCAGAACAAGTGTATCGATACCGGTGTGTTTATACACGGATTTCAGACACTAGTTCGTGTACGGATGCAACTCTAAACGGAAGGGTATAACCCAAACTCAAGTCTCTTCACTAAAGGGCGTGTCCTAAAGTGAAAGGGTACATTTGGGTCTATAAATAACACCCAAATTACTTTCACTAGATACCGATTTCTAGCCTTGTTACTCTGCCAAAATTACTACAGATTGCTTTCTAGTTTGCTGTATCGTTACTGCAGAAACGGTGCCAGCAAATCCTTGGTTCTTTCGATTCTTTTTCGACTCGGTATTCTGTCTGTCCTTCGTTTGTGCGGACGCAGGCAGAAGATCATTGAATTGATCGGGCTTCGTTGTATCCTCGGACAGATTCGCTATCAACCCGGTGCACACCGAACGGTGGGGGCGAATACTGTTTTCGGAAAGCGACTCAGTAACGTGCCTCGAAGCAAGTTCCATCATCAAGAAGTTCAGTTTCTCGGAGACTCCCGGATTTTGCACCAACATCGAATGCGTTATAGTAATCGCCATATATAATGACAGCATTCGGGAACTCTTTCTTTAACTCTCTGGTTGCTTGTCGTAAATGTTCATTCTGGAACTTCGAAAGCTTGTTCAGGTCTTTAAGGCACTTGTGTTCGTCGTATGCAGTTGATTTGTTGCTCTTGAATCCAGTTAAGTAGATAGGGAAACAACCGATAGGAAAGTTACCTGGTACCACCACTCTAACGGCCCCATCGCTGATGACTGTCTGCAAACCATATGATAGAATTCGAGTTAGAGTTTATTTCAAGTGTTTAAGGAAAAGTAGCAAAAACAAACCCCAATGAAAGCTTACCCTCACAACATTCTTTATTTCTTTATGGCTTGGACAATACTAGGCACAAGGCTCTTTACTTCCTTGATGCTTTTTCCTTGAAACAACGCATAATTGATATCGTTACCTCCTATCTCTCCAACCATAAAGAGAGAGTCTTTGATTCTTCATCCGTTCTTTGAAAGGTAAATCTTTTATTTTCTATTTTGTAAAGATTTTTTCACTACATTTTTAAAAAAAAATCTTTTCAAGCTCTTCGACGCAAAATTCATCTCGATCAGAGACTATTTTTAAGGGGAGATCCAGAGATTGGTAAAAGAGAGGTAGCATCTTCGATTCTTCATCCGTTCTTTAAAAGGTAAATCTTTTGTTTTCTTTTTTGTAAAGATTATTTTACTATACATTTTTTCTTTAATCTTTTCATGCTTTTCAAAGCAAAATTTATGCCAGTCGAAAACTAACGATAAAACAATGAGTGAATTTGTAAAATACTTTCTAATTTTTATTCCACGGCAAACTATTTTGTTTTTTTTTTTCTTTCCCTTTTCTTCATATTGGGAATATTTGATTGTATTGTTCTTCTTCAAAATCGTTTCTTTGATCTATTCAGTTTGTTTATACTAATTTCAAATTGACATTTGTGTAGTTTAATAAAAATAAAAAAAAACCTATATTCTCTCATCCTACACAATTTAATTTCTTTTGCTTTTATTCTATTTGTAGGTGACATTCATTATGTTAATAAAAAGAAGATGTCCAGACTTTCGAGACAATCATTATGTTGACGCCAATCTTTACGAGATAATTAAGTTGGGGCAGTGGTGTGATGTATGTAGATGGTAGATTTTGTATTACATGAAGAGGATCAAGAGCAACTGTTTAGAAATAACTGAGATGTGCTACATATATATATATATATATATAAAAAGAAGATGGCTTTCGAGACAATCATTATGTTGACGCCAAACTTGATGAGACAAATTAGGGCGGTGGTGTGATGTATGTAAATGGTAGATTTCGTATTACATAAAGTGGATCATGAGCAACTATTTAGAAAGAACTGAGATGTGCTACATATTGAAGTTAGTTTGGATGTGTCATGGATTAAGCGGGTACGTCGATCTAATTTGATTATAATTTTCTTTCTATGCATATCATGGGTAATTTAACCAGTTTTATACTTGAATTGGTATTCGAATTATGTGTACAAACATCTAACTGTGTATACTAAATTCAGCCCGTGCATAGCACAGGTTTTTTTGCTAGTTACAGAAAAATTGCATGTCGCGTTCACTTCGCATCATTGCAACTTAACTTTTAGGTGATGTGTCTTATGCAAAAAGCCCTTACTGATATTGGATTGAGATTTTTTTTTAGGAACCCTACAAAATACATTCTAAGAATAATGAGCAGTATGAATAATCTTTTTAGGATCCGAAATTAGTCATGAAAAAATTAATAATTTATTAAGCTTGAATTAAGTGATTCGCTTTACAAATTATGAAATAAAAACAACCTATTTCGGATCTCGCAAAGATAATTCAAACCACGAGTTTTTCTTAGAATGTTTTTCTATGGCTACTTGCAAAAAATTAGTTCATTCCGAGATTGGTAAGGAGTTTTTAAAAATTTGTAAAGCGCACTACGAATTCTGGGAAAGTCCTTCTAGATATTGAATTGAGCTAATTTGTTTACAAGTACCAATAAAAAACATGCTGAGAAAATCTCACGGTTTAAATCATTTTGATGAGATAAAATAAGCCCTACAAAATATCAATAAATCATCGAACAGGGAATAACCCCCAAAACGCCACCGTGTAGCCTCTTGGCGGAGCCTGCTATCCATATGAGACGGCAGGCCCCCCATCCCAAGAAAGCGCCCATTTTTTTTTTACTCAAGAAAACGCCTGGATTTTTTTCCCACGACTTAGATGATGTATTCATCTCGAGAGAACACCCGTTTAAATATGCAATATTGAAATTATATATATATATATTGAAAATCTCCTCGACAATGGCTACCAAAAAATATTGAATATGTAAGTATGTATAAATTTTTTTAGGTATAGGATATTTTTTTCGCTATCTTTGAGCTCATGAATTCATCTTGATTTGAGCTCATAAATCACTTGGTTTGAAATTATGAATTTCATTAGATTTGAACTCGTGAATTTCAATAAAAAAAAATAGTATATAAAGTTCTATGATTATTAGTACTTATAAAAAAAATTCACAAACTCAAATTTAACGAAAAAAAGAGCCCATACCTAAAAAATTATTTTTTTATACATAATAAATGTTTAATATTGGTCTTGTTTGATAAACGTTGTCAAGTAGATTATATATATATCAAGAAGTTTCCTATGAGAGCTCCCTCATAAAAAAAATGCGAGAAAACAGTTGTGAGCCGTTCGATCGCGTGAAGTGCATAGGATCCAATGGCCCACAACTATTTTTCCGCATTTTTTTTTGTGAGGGAGCTCTCACAGGAAACTTCATATATATATATATATATATATATATATATATATATATATATACAGTCACTATCTAATCCGGGAGTCCCGGATCCGGGACTCCACCTTCCCGATATTTTTTTGACGATCCGAACCGTCCAATGTGTTCAAAAGGTGTTTTCCAAGGTCCACGCGGGAAATCTTCAAAAAACAATACCGGGAAGGGCTTGATCCAAGCATTTTTCCACAAAACTGTAAATGTGCAGTTTTTGCGAAAAAATGCTTGGATCAAGCCCTTCCCGGTATTTTTTTTTGAAGATTTCCCGCGTGGACCTTGGAAAACACCTTTTGAACACATTGGACGGCTCGGATTTCCCAAAGACAATTTTTAAAAGCATCAAAACACCAAAAAACCTCCCATCCGGGATCCTTGATTGGATAATTTGTGTATATATAAATATATATATATATATATATATATATGGGGCCGCTTCTAGTCCGGACTCCGGATCTCCATGATCCGAGTATTTTTTTTGGCAATCCGAACCGTCCAATGTGTTCAACAGGTGTTTTCAAAGGTCCCCATGGGAAATCACGCAAAAAAATACTAGGAAGGGCTTGATCCGAGCAGTTTTTCACAAAAACTGTAAATACTTTTGAACACATTGGACGGTTCAGATTTTCCAAAAACAACTTTTAAAAGCATCAAAACACCGAAAAACCTCCAGTCTTTTGGCTTGTTATTTCTGTGTGTGTATGAGAGAATGAGAGAGAGAGAGAGAGAGAGAGAGAGTACAGAACACAGACAGTGATGATGGTTATGAAGAAGACAATTGCATTAGAGAAAGAAGTGGTCTTTAATTTGGCTTGTTACTTTTTTTTTGGGTAAATTGGCTTGTTATTTCTGTGTGTGTGTATGAGAGAGAGAGAGAGAGAGAGAGAGAGAGAGAGAGAGAGAGACAGAACACAGACAGTGATGATGGTTAAGAAGAAGACAATTGCATTTGAGAAAGAAGTGGTCTTTTGGCTTGTTAATTATTTCTGTGTATGAGAGAGAGAGAGAGAGAGAGAGAGAGAGAGAGAGAGAGAGAATGGAGATGCTTCTTTTTTCCGTGTGCTTCCAATTTGGGGTTATATTTCAACTGAAGGTTTTTGTTTTTGAGTTAACAAAGTGGGCCTTAATGTGTACGTCTGAATACACATAACACATGACCATGTGATCATTGGGCAATTATCATCTCCTCCATTCCACCACCCAACAAAATGAAAATGTTTCAGATAGTAGATGTCAAGAGAGTACTGCACCGAGGTTTTTCATCTTTTTTAGCAGGGAAATACTACGATACACACCCCCTACATGGCGTAACATCCTATATGGCATAAAGGTTATGTCTTTTAGTGGTTCAAAGTTGTACTACTTAGTGGTTCGGTTATGCCATTTAGGGGTTAATGGTGCATTTAATACACACCCTATATAGGGATTTCAAATCTCATCCAAAATAAGGTTACAAAACATTGGATTTTGGAGCCCACTCCAACCCACTTCCAAATTCCACCAACAAACATGGCCATAGAAAAAAGAAAGAAAGCATGCATTCAAAGTCTCTCTCTCTCTCTCTCTCTCTCTCTCTCTCTCTCAACACTTTGACTTTCTCTGTCTCCCCCTCAGTGTCCTTAAACGGAGCACTCTCTCTAGCGCGCTCTCTCTCTCTCTCGAGATCGGATTTCATTCAGGTCAGTCGGTGATGCCTCTTTTTATTTTTGTTCTTAGGCCTTCTTCTCTTTTTAATAACTCTCTACGCTTTTTTGTTTTTATCTTTAATCAATTTTTTTAATTGTATTTATTAATTTTATGTCAAATTTTTTATGTTTCATGATTCGTTTCGGCGAGAGAAATTGAAAAAATATAAAATTATGATTGAAACTGAAACAAATGCAAAATCATAAAAGTGCAAAACAAAAAAAAATGATCACATAAATAAGTTGTGCGAAACAACCCCAATTCGTAAATGTTATTGTTGCTCTCTTTATTCAGATTTGCTGTGATGCTTCCTTCTGACAGTCCATGACCTGAAAACCAAAGCATTTTGATCAATCTCCACGTAATCTATCATTAAGGTTCGTCATGTGTCTTCTTCTTATTATTTTGTATTATTATGAGCTTCATAATCTTTATTTGTAACCTATTGGGATATATTTTCATGTTGATTAATTTTTTGGAATTTTTCTAATACTACATATTTATATAATATTCAAAGTGAAAAATTCAAAACGTGGTACTCAAAATTATACCACTACAGGTACAAATTAACGGAGATACTCAAAATTATACCAATACTAGTACGTATTAATGGAGATACGTTGATTCAAATGGGGTCAATTGACCCCAATGGCTTACAGATTATACCTTTTAGAGCAATTTTTTCATATTTGACCCCCACAAATTGGTAAAAGAACCTATATTACCCCTACCACAAACCCCAAACAAAACAAAGCAAAATATGGAGCTTTTGCTGATTTACTCCAATCGTTGTACTAGTAATTCAATTTTGCTATTTTAATTCTTGAATACTGATGATTTTATAGCAAGTTCTTTCTATACTGTCAAAATTTAGGATGAACGCTCTAAATAAGGTTATTTATTTATTTATTTATTTTGGGAAAAGATCTAATTTAGAACATGATTTTAATCTAATGTTTTCTTTCGATTATCAAATTGAAGAGATAAATAATATTCGGTCATAAATTTTTTACACCATTTTTCAAAATTCCTGCCCCCGCCCCTGCCGGTACATATTGTATCAATGAGAAAAATAGTACTCCCTCCGTCCGGATTTGTTGGTCCGTTCTGGGGATTCCAACTTTTTTCTCATTACATTTTAAGTTTGTTAATTTCCTATTTTATCCCCAATCCCTCCATTCCAATTTGATAGTCCACTACGAAACTACGTGCAATTTTCAAACTAAAAAATAATGTAGTTGCAAAAATGATTTTTTTTATCAATATGGATCTTGTTTGATAGATCTCATTGAGAACTTTAATACGGTGTAAAAAAAATTCAAAAATGTAAACACATTATTTAAAAAATTTAGTTTTTGTGTTGTTATTTTAAGTTTTAGAAAAGGGGCAAAAAAGTAAATTTTTCATACTTTATGCTTTGACTTTTGAAAATGGACAAACATTTTAGGACTTGAAAAAGTATGTTTGTGGACTAACAAATCCGGACAGAGGGAGTATTGTGTGTTACTGGTACGGAATTCATTACCTTGATTTATAGTACCTTCAATTCTTGACTAAACTTGAGAAATGGATGTCAAGTGGGACGGAGCTAGAAATTTCACTACGTAGGGACGAATGTTTTATCCAAAATACTTTGCAGGGGCGAGCCTATATAATTCATGGAAAAATTATTTTTTTCTACGTAATACTAGAAGGTTTTTTTTTTCTTGCAGGGGCAACCGCTCCTTCTGGCCCCCTCTGGCTTCATCCCTAATTGTCAACCTTGGATCATTGCTTGCAAATGCATGTTCTATTACTTTCTACTTAGTACAGTTTTGTTTGGTCAAATCCTAGTTATGCTACTAAGAAGTTGCGCACTCCATCTTTCTTTCTTTTTCTATAACCAAACTTCACATCAGTTGATCATGTGAATGTCTCTCACGAACAGAAATTTATTTTCGATTTTGTATTTGCAGGTGTGACAGATTTTGGATTGCTCGATTCTTTTTGAATTCTTCGACTTAAATTTGATGGTAGTATAGTGTCAGCGGTTGATTGTGTTTGTATTTAATTTTTGTTAGGGAGTGCTTTAGGCAATAGTAATCTGCTAGTATATTATCGGAAATGTTAGACACGCATTCAAGTTTACACCCAACCTCGTCACTTCCCTCGTATCTCTTCCTCACTAATCTATGTATGTATACATGTGTGTGTATATATGTGTATACACACACACTAAGTACAAGGCCTCGTACCCAGGACGAGTATAATGCCTATAAAGCGCAAGAGAGGAGAGCAAATTCCCCTTGTTTGGTTTTCTCTGGTATTTTTATTTTTAGCAAAGCCCATTTTATTAGTATTGTACTATTGACATACAACATGCCCGTGGGAATCTTTTTTTCGTTTTGATACCTAAGAGTGTCCAAGCAACATAATTTGAGAATCATAAACGATTTGGATCAATCGTTTATATGCGGACCTCAATTTTCTGATCGAATTTTGATAATCCAAACATACAGTTTTATGAAAAACTGCATAGATCAAGCCTTTTCTAGTCACTTTTTTTTTTGATTCTTCGTGGGCACCCTTAAGAACATGTTTTAAACACATTGAACGATTCGGATTATCAAAATGTGATCGGGAGAGAGGAGGTCTACAACGTAACTTTGTACGAGATCCCTTATTAGATCTGTACTCTCTCTCTCTTGCGCGCGCACACACATACAATCCCGACCTATTGAAGGATCCATCACTTCGGTTTGGTGCTGACCTCATAGATCAAGATCAAATTTCGATGATCTGAACTATTCAATGTGTTTAAAACATGTTTTTAATGGTGCATGTGAGAAATCATCAAAAAAAAAAAAAAGACCGGAAAGGGCTTGATCCGAGTTTTTTTTCCCTATAAAAATGCATATAGTTTTCATAAAAAGCTCGGATCAAGCCTTCCCAATCATTTTTTTAGGTGATTTCTCGCGGGGACTCTTAAAAACACATTTTAAACACATTGAACGATTTGGATCATCAAAATTGGATTTGTCTTTAATGATTTTTTATTCCTAGTTTTTATTTTTATTTTCTACTTTTTGGATGTATCTCTATTCAAAAAGTAAAATAGTTTGTTAAAATGGTAAAAAAATTGACTAAAGATGAAATGTTACGTAACCTTATACAACTTCTTTATCTCAAAACAGACAACCCAATCATTTTGTCTGTTTGGTTTGGGGGAGAGAGGAGTGTAAATAGAGAATTCCCACCCATTTTTCTCTTTATTTTATGATCTTTTATTTTCCCTCATATTTCTCAAGTTCCAAACGCAGGATAAGAACTAGGACAGGTGATGGGGCTATTGGCCCAAATGGGTTGGGCAGAGAATCGGAAGCCCAGAAAATTGGGCATGGTCTTGTTGTTAATTCAGGTTACCAAAGAAGTTATTAATACTCCACTACCAAAAAAAAAAAAAAACATTTTAAAGCTAGTGTTTTTAAATTGCAAACCTACGAATTATGATTGAAATCAAGCTGATAATTTTTAGTTGATACGGCAGCCAATTCGTCTAATTTTTCTTGTGACTTGTTTGAACAAATTTAGAGAATTGAAATTAAGAAATTTGAAATGTTTTGTTTCCGGGAAATTTTAAATCTGGGTTCTCCATACATAAGAAGAAGTGTTCGAGTCTCAACTCGGTAAAGACCCTTTTAGGTTTATTCATCTATTAAACAGACTGAATCTGACTCTCAATTTTAGGCTCGTTTAATAAATGAGCCGAATTTGAGTTTGACAGTATTCGACTTCATTATGTTCACAAACTTAAAGTATATGTATGTAATGGATATTTAATTTCATATACAAACGAGCCAATATGTGTAAACTTTTACATGTTATAAACTTATATATGTGTATTTTTTTAATCATTTGTAATAACTATGAATTTAATTATGTACAAATTAAAGTTCTGGACATTTATGATCTCGTGAAAAGCTCGAGCTCAACTCAAGCTTAGGTCAGTTCAGTTTGAGTTCGGCTAGTCAAAGTATTATTGGGCTCGAGCTTGAGTTTGAGCTTGCTAAAAGCTTAATGAACAAATCCAATTTTTCTAAAATTCTGCTCCATTCAGCTTATTTCCGGGGATTCGTGTCAAGTGTTTGACATAAGTGAATTATTATAAAATTAAACTTGATGCAATCCAGATTTTTTGCAATGTTTTGTTGAACTTTGAGCGATATACCCTGTTTTAATTTTTTAGTGAAACCTTATCTTTTTTAACTTTTCTAACCCTCGTTCTAATCCCTCTCATGAAAATTTTGTCAGCTTTCACAACTTATCCAGTATTTCTTACATGGATTTTTTGATTATTTCCTGTAAGTATTGTATTGAGTTGTGTAAGATTGGAAATGGTGGAGTAACAAATAATAATAATAATGAAAAAAAAAATCTCAAGATCAGTCTTGATCACATTTTTGGGGCCAAAGGCAAATTTTACAAAAATGTGGGGCTTTTTTAAAAATGCCACAAACTAAATTATATATAAAAAAAAAGATAACTTCACGGAGCAAAATTATTAGTATCCAACATTGAAAATACTAAAATTATGCATAATTACGAATATTTAAACCAATGCTGCATTGATTGCACAAAAATCCATTTCCTTGTCTTTAACCCTTTTTTTTCCCCTCTTTTTTCAGGTTCCAAGAATCTTTGGAAGTAGGCTATTCCTCGTTTTTAAGAAAAGAAAGGCTCCACAAAACCTTGATTCGTCTTCGACCTGTGTGCATATATATGACTGCTTCCTGGGCAAAAGGATCTTTCCCCATCCTACCGCTGTTATACCATGTCTTCCTTTTTTTATTTTTTTATTTTTTGATAACTGGATGTCCAAGCCTACATGCGCACACCTCGACTAATTCTAGAAACCTTGAGATAACGACTAAGCATAACCCCCAGTGGCCCGAAGAGATTGTTGGGTTATACCATGTCTTTATGAGTTTCAGAGGTGCTGATACTCGTAAGGGCTTTACAAGCCATTTGTTTGCCGCTTTAGTGCAAAATGGTTTTCTCACATTCATGGATGACACGGGGCTCAAAAAAGGAGAATATATTAGCTCACAATTAACGAGAGCAATTGAGGGTTCCAAAATTTCACTTATAGTGTTCTCAAAAAATTATGCTGAGTCGACGTGGTGCCTTGATGAACTTTTAAAGATCATGGATTGCAGGAAGGATTTTAAACAGATGGTCGTCCCCATTTTTTACGACGTTGCCCCATCCGACGTGAGGATGCAGACAGGAGTTGTTGAAGAAGCATTTTCCAAGCATGAAGAGCGTTTTAGAGAGGGTTCGGATGGCAAGGTGGAAAAGTGGAGGGCAGCTCTTACTGAGGCTGCCAACTTGCCAGGTTGGGTCTTGCGAAACGTGGCCAACGGGTATTTTCCTCGATCCTTCTAATATTACTTGAGAATGCTCTCAAAATAACAACATTTCATATAGAGTTTTACTATACTTTTAAATGGAGCCTCAGTAGTGTGCACAGTAGGATTGTTCCCCAGATAAGTTAGAGTGCAACAGGTTAGTCCAAACACCTAATTATAAAATAGAAGTAATATTGCCAATACGCAATGGTATTCCGCTTAATTAGTCAGAGGTGCGGGTGAAATTGTAATATTGTTATAAGGTTTACAAAAATGATACATACACTCCATAGGAGCCACTTCCAGCCACACCCTCTCTCACATGGGGTGTGGAGCCCAGATGTGGGGGCCACACCCCATATGAGAAAGGGTGTGACTGAGAGTGGCTCCCAGGGAGTGTATGTATCGCCAGAAAAATAGTACTAGTTTACTACACGTTTCACGCATCGAATTTAAATGCCACAGCCTTTGACTTATTTCAAAATTGTTGTTGTTAATCTTGCTGCAAGCTTACAGCTGGTTTATTATTTTGATTAGCATGATTAATCATCCTATAGTCAATAGTCATGACTAATTATAAATTTAATGAGTACTGTTTTTTTGTGTGTGTGCGCGCGCGTGTGTTAAATTGGCAGAAATGAAGCAGAGTTAATTAAGATAATCATTGCAGAGGTTGCAAAAATAGTAGGAATCCAACTCATCTAAATCTTGTGGACCACCAAGTTGGACCAGATCAGTTGATCCCTTCACAAATTTGGCAATCGCAAAATTGCTGGCCTCCAATTCCTCCTGCTCCGAGTTACTTGTTTCCTCAAATACAAAAAGGCCTCCAAGAGGTATGCATCGATCGTCAATGTTCGCCATTTTCTTTTTTCGTAATTTACTCGACGTAATATCAAACATGTTGTGTTAAATGGTTTACTACCGTTGATTTGATGTGTAGGTTTTGGAGCTAGCTGGGAACGATGATGAGTAGTTCAGCTAGTCTCTGGTAGAGGTGGCAATTTCCAACCCAACCCATGAACCTACCCAAATTTACCCACCTAAAACCCAACCCAACCTACCCATATTGTAATATAGGTTGGGATGGGTTGAACCCATATCAACCCATATTTACATAGGTTGGATTGGGTTGAAAATGGGTCAGACCCCAAAATTCAAAAAGTCGGATTGTAAGTGAGAAAACCCCTCCTCCTCCCGTGAAAACTCTCTGCCGAGCGGGCGGATGAAGGGATTTACTACATTTAGATGATTTGAGTGAACCACTTATCTAGTTTACTGGGCCCAGGCTTTAATTAACAAGATTGAATTTCATTTCTCTTGATTAATGCGTGGGCCCAGACTTTAATTAACAAGATTGAATTTCATTTCTCTTGATTAATGCGTGTTCTGAAGTCTGGAATTAGAATTCTTGCTTGATTTTGAATTGGGTTTCTTGAGAGTACTATGAATATTAGGTGTGAAAAATCTGTTTTCTCCTTTATCCGAAATCCCAATTTCTGAATCTAATTTGGGATTTTTTTTTTTCAAAATTCCTCCTAATTCCTCCTAAGCTGTTGGCGACCGTGATCCATTCCTTAACATTCCATTAATTTTAGAGAGAGTGAGCTCATAAATTGGAATTCACTGTCAGTGTTTTCTCTCTCTACTTGCATTTTTTCTTTCAAAGAGGACCGCATTATTGACGTCAAGAGAGGGAGGAGAGAGAGAAATAGAGATATATAAGAGAATTGAGTTTAATTTTTTATAATTGAATTCTCACTCGTTTTTTTCTGTGTCTAGTATCATATGGGAAATCAATTTCTAAATACCAGTGATGGAAGTTACGGGTGGATTTGGACATTTGAGGGGGAAAAAAAAATGAAAAACAGGTTGGGTTGGGTCGGGTTGGGTTTGGCTAGACCCATTTTCGACTAACCCATATTCAACCTATCTACACTTGACCCATATTCAACCCACCCATATTCAACCCATAACCTATGTCAACCCACTCAAACCCAACCCAACCCAACCCACCCATTTGCCACCTCTAGTCTCTGGGGTCGGCGACGATTGCAAATGGTGGAGATTTTGGATCTGTTTTTCCAGAGTTGTGAATTTTGTGTCTTTGTTTGAGGAGAAATTTTTTGGTTCCCTTAGATAGCATGTGGCAGTATCCAACACGCATTTCGGCTGTTCAAAAGCATTTTGGATGGTCCGAATTTTAGAGAGAGAAAGAGTAGGGAAAAAGATGAGACAGAGAGAGACGAGACAAGGAAGGAGAAATCTGAACCATCCAAAATATTTGGTTAGCTAAACAACTTTTTAGTAAGAAGCGGAAATGATGCATGGCGCCTTATGAACTACAGAAAAGACGTGAAACAATCGAACACAAACAAAAAAGTTTAGAGAAAACGCTCTCTAGACTCTTTTATCATTCAATAATACTAAAAAACTATCTTGCCCTTAAGGCTTACAACTTATTATAGAGGAAACCGGAAACCCTAATTGATTTGCTCCGAAAAGGAAGCCAAATCAATACAAAAACGCAAAATTACCAATAATGGAAAATTCGAAAATAATAAACTAGAGAAAATTCTAGAATGT
Organism: Vaccinium myrtillus; assembly: GCA_016920895.1. Classification (NCBI taxonomy): domain Eukaryota; kingdom Viridiplantae; phylum Streptophyta; class Magnoliopsida; order Ericales; family Ericaceae; genus Vaccinium; species Vaccinium myrtillus. The sequence continues at coordinate 6,370,065 of CM029274.1, forward strand.
TTCCCAAAAGCGCAGCTTAATTCGGATTTTCCTTGCCCAAGTAATTGACAAGTCAAATCTTTCCTTAAACGGCAAATTTGGCCATTCAGAGCCCTAAATAACGACGAAAGCCCGAAAAACGACGTACACCATGGCATTTTTAAACCGTCCATGGCATTTTTAAACCAGATTAACGAAAACAAAAAGCATTTTGAATCCAAATTGTTCCCATAGTCTACACCTAAACTGCTAACCACAATCTAAGAACTGCAGTGAAGCTTGGGTAACAGGTCATCCACGAGCCACGCAGCCATGTGCTTGTACGCCTCTTGGGTCAAATGAATGCCATCCCAACTGATGAACTGATCGGGATTCTGACAGACTGGAACGTCTGGAGCTCCGCACTGTCTAGTGAGATTGAAATTGTAATCTCCACCACTTCCACAACAAGCTTTTTGCTTAGTTGAAGTATCAAATCCTACATGGAACAGAGTAAACAAAATTAGTTCTAATCAAAAGTTAATCTCAAGAATCAAACTCACTTTAATTTTGTACCTTTTCTTCATGGATAAACAGTATAGAAACTTACCGAGGTAATCAGCGTTTTTATAAACCCACTCAAATGCCTTATAGTAATCCCCGTACGTAATGACAACATTCGGGAACTCTTTCTTTAACTCTCTGATTGCTTGTCGTAATTGTTCATTTTGGAACTTTGAAAGCTCGTTCAGGTCTTTTAGGCACTTGTCTTCGTCGTATGCAGTTGATTTGTTGGTCTTGAATCGAGTTAGGTAGATAGGTTTGCAACCGATAGGAAAGTTACCTGGTACCACCGCTCTAACTGCCCCATAGCTGATGACTGTCTGCAGGCCGGCCATATGACAGAATTCGACTTAAGAGTTTATTTCAAGTGTTTAACGAAAATTAGTAAAAAAGAAAAAACTAAAGGAAAGCTTACCCTCACAGCATTCTTTATGGCTTGGACCATACTAGGCACGAGGCTCTTTATTTCCTTGATGCTTTTTCCTTGAAGCAATGCACCATTGATATCGTTACCTCCTATCTCTCCAACCATGAACAGAGAGTCTTTAAATTTCTCCACACAATCTATAAAACACAAGCAAGTAAACTTGAAGCATCACCCGGAATAAATCAAAGTTAGGTTAGTTCAACATCAAATAGCCGTATGTGATTGTCATACATCCTTTTTAGGGGAAGATCACTTATTAACTGAGACACAAACCTCTGCTAGTGTTGCAGATAGAATCGAAATGTTTAGACATCCAATCAAGTTGCACGCCGAGGGAGCTGTTGGTTATTGGGATTGAGATGTTTCTTTTGGCAAGATACTTCACCGATAAAGCAGTAGAGCCGGCAACCGCAAAGTTCACTCCGTGAGTGAAGTCTCCATCAGTATCTTTGTAGGCATCGAGAAACGGAAGCCCTGCTGCCTTTGCTGTGAAAGTACATGAATACATTAACAGTTGATGACTCAAATCATATGTAGTGGAAGTATTAGTAGTGAGAAGAGAACGTGATTAGTTCAAGACTTCAAGTAAATTTGTCGTCAAAAGCAAGGTTGTTGGGCCACTGTGGGTTATGCCCGGCTATTATCTTCAGGGCCCGGGAATTAGTTGAGGTATGTGCAAGCTGGCCTGGACATCCGTTTATTAAAGAAACAAAAAGAAGCAAAGTTTATAGACCAAACCAAGAGTAAACGATAATTGAATTTTGTTCCAAGAAAAATTATTTTACTACTTTAGTTTTAGGGTAAATTTCACTGACCTCCCCAGAGGTTTCTAACAAATATACTGACCTCCCCTCTTGTTTCTGAAATTCCACTACTCTCCCTTACTTTTGAAAATAATTGTTACTTACCTCCCCTGCAGTTACTTTTCGCCTAACGGTGTTAATTTTGCTGGTGAAATGACGCTAATGCCCTTAAATTTGAACTTGGCTTTATTATTTTCCTTATTTGAGATTACATTGCATAAAAATTTCGAAAGGCATAAAAAAAGTATCTTAATTATATACTTTTTCTTAGAACTTTCTTTTCTTTGACACAAAATTATTATTATTTTTAATATTTTACTTCCCATTACGTATATTTTCACATTTTGATAATAAACAAAAGAATATCAATATTCACCTAAGCCCACTGCTTGCATGCATTGATGGTTTTATTTATTTTTACTTCTTTACATTTCTTTTCCTTTAAGGAGAAACAAGCATTTCACACCAAAAAAAAAAACTATTAGCATGAAATTTTTTGGATAATTTTTTTACGCCAATTCAAGGATCCAATTTTGAAAAAAAAAACTATTATTATGGAACCACTATTCATTATTTGTGAGTACCTTGATTTATGCACGCAAAAATAATGTACTTATGTGTTTGTTTTTTTTAAAAAACATTAGAGTATTTTTTCTCAATGGGATCCTTGAATTGGTGCCAAAAAAAAAATTCAAAAATATTTCATGCTAATAGTTTATTTTTTGGTGCAAAATGCTTACTTCTCCTAAAAGGGTGTGCATATTTGGGACGGAGGGACAATAACTTTGCTAAAAGGAATAAAATGATGCTATAACGCCCCTAGTTAAGCAGCTAAATATTATTTTAGACCATTATTACCCTTAATGCAAAAAAAAAGAAAAGAAAAGAGTACGGTTAGGTAAAATATGAAGAAGAAAAAAAGAGTCTAGTTAGAGCTTTAGATTTAGAGTAAGAGAAAGAAACCTAAAAAAATAAAAAAAAATAAAACCATCAATGCAAGCAATGGGCTTAGATGATTATTGATAGTCTCGTTTTTATTATCAAAATGTGTAAATATATCTAATGGGAAGTAAAATATTAAAAATAATAATAATTTTGTGTCTAAGAAAATAAAGTTCTAAGAAAAAAGTAAATAATTAAGTTAGTTTTCATGCCTTTCGAAATTTTTATGCAATATAATCTCAAATAAGGCAAAAAATGAAGCCAAGTTCAAATTTAAGGGCATTAACGTCATTTCACCAACAAAATTAAAACCGTTAGGCGAAAAGTAACAGCAGATGAGGTAAGTGACAATTATTTTCAAAAGTAATTGAGGGCAGTGGAATTTCAAAAGGAAGAAGAGAGGTCAGTGTATTTGTTGGAAACCTAAGGGGTGGTCACTGGTCAGTGAAATTTACCCTTAGTTATTAAAATCTTTATGAATTAACGTTAATCTCTTCTTCAATCATAACATCCGCCCTGCAGTGTATACAAATTACAAATTAATAAACAGTCCATCCAATATTGTCCTATAGTTCACAAACATATATTAAAAATATACATTACAAATTAATATGGTTGTTTATATATATAAAAATTCGTACCAATAAAATCAATCATGAGTTGACCGTCGGAGCAACGACCCGTGGCTCTGTGGAAGAAAGTTTGACCAAACGGAAGCCTACCACAGGCACTAGCTGTTGCTCCCACAGGCTCGCGAATCAAATTTCCTGTGTCGGAGATTGAATCGCCCAGTTGATATATCTGATCGAAGCTACAGATCTTAAGCGAATGGCCATTGCAGGGATGAGGAAGTAGGAAAAAGGATGTGCTTAGTACAAGAATGAGAGAGAAAATCGCTCGAGACGTCATGGCCATTGTAGTTGAGAGAGAGAGAGAGAGAGAGAGAGAGAGAGAGAGAAGAGAGAGAGCAGAGAAAGAGAGGATGAACCGTTGGTATGGGTGAATACTGTGTATGATATTGCCTTGGCTACTGATGGGTATATATAGATAGACAGAGGGTACTAGAGAGGACCATGTTGCAAGTCCGATCCTAGTACAAATGGAGGTATGATTTCATTCCTTTTATGGACTGTAGTTCTGTGTTTGGATTACATCCGGATTCCTATGTCAAGCCAAAATGATTGTCTTTTTTTATTTTCTTTAATTTGTTGCACGTATATCCTTTTTTGTTTTGGTCTACGGGTTAACTCATAATTATTCTTGAAGCTACGACTGGGCCTTAAAAAAGACAGGGCCTTAAATCTCTCGTCCCAAATAGATTATTATTAGGGCAAACTTTACTTAGGGTTTATTGCACTAACTTTTGGTTTTTTTGGGCTCTTTGGGTTGTGTTTATAAGGAGAATGATCTATCTCGTGAAGTGTGAAAAAACAAAAAAGGTCAATAAGCCCTTTAGTGGAACGGGACCTAATGACTCCTATGGTTTGGGCGATGTGCGGATACACCACCTAATGTTCACTTTGTTCCATCTGCAACCCTTGTTAACGAAAGAGAGAGAGAGAGAGAGAGAGAGAGAGGGAGAGAGGAGCAGCAAATGGATGAAATGTTGTTATGGGTGATACTTTATATGATATTTATAACTTGAGAAAACATTCTTTACACCAGCGGTGTAACTCTACTAATGGGTGTACATAGATAGATAGAGAGTACTAGAGAAATAGAGAGGACCATGTTACAAGTCCTAGTACAACTGGAATCTGGGGGAGGTGTTGTGCGGTAGGTGATGTGCATTATGTTGTGCGGCAAAACGACGTAATTTTGCTTATTTTCTTGGTACACTTTCAAAGCCTTGTTTGGAGAGTTAATTTTGGGTTCAATTTTGGGGTTCAATTTTAGGAGATTTAGGCTCTTTGGGTAGGGTATAGTGGTTTTAGGGACTTCGATTTTAGGCATTTTGGGTTTAGGGTTTAGGCACTTTGGGTTTGGCACTTTGTAGTGATTTTTTTCTTCCTCCAAACAAGGCCCTTGGAAGCTTCAGATGTATGCCCAAAACTACGTCTTTTTGCTGCACAACACGGCGCACATCACCTACCGCACAACACCCACCCCGGATCCGTACAACTGGAAGTAGGATTTCATTTCTTTTATGGATTACAGTTTTGTGTTTGGATTATATCCGGATTCCTATCTCAAGCCGAAATCATTGTCTAGTTTTTGTCTCTGTCAAGCCAAAATCATCCGGATTCCAATGTCAAGTCTCATTTCCAATTCTCATAATCTTGATTTTCCGTCACCAAACCACGGCTCTTGAAAAAGAAGAATTAAAATGTGGAAATAAAAGCCATGAAATCTAGTCCATAACTACACGTAACAAATAAGAATTGATTGGTTGAATTAATCAAAGAAAGATCAATATTCTGGAACAGGCAGTTTTTGTATCCTCAAGATCTTATTATTCGAAAACAACTCATTATACATGAAATGTATTCAGGAACATGTTGGCATCTATGAGTATATGATTATGATGAACAAAATCGATTTACTGATGTCAGAAAAATAGGCCTATAATTTCCGATATCTTTTATGATCAAAGAAATAAATCCGCTAACTTCTTTTTCTTAGGTCATTTTAATCTAATGCTCTGGAAAACTTATTGAAGTCGAATTCATTTCTTTCTCTTAGTCAAATTGCAAGCAACAATGATAAATGTACAACAAAAGTTTCCAATAAGTCTCCAACACACTATGTGAGTGTGTTGGAGCTGGTTGTTATACATGTATCATTTTTGAATTGCAAGTGATTCTCATCCTGCGACAATTGAGGAACAAGGATATCAGATTCGGGGCCTTTTGTCTTCCCTGTCATTCTTTTCCGCCATCATCTTTTCAAATCTAGTTAGGAGGACAATTACTTCTACTCCGTCCCCGCCTCCGACCTCCCCACCCCAATCTAGAGTGTATTCAGTGATCCAATAAGTAAATGGGGTGGATTTGTTATTTGCTTCCCTCATCTCGTTTTAACCCAATTTGACTCCGTAGTTATTATTTTTATATGTATATTCCCATATAGATTTGCTTGTTTTGATATCAAAAGTGCAAAATATCCAATAATAAATCACTAGTTCATGTCTTTGATTTGTTTTTTGTTGCTATTTTTTTTTAACTCTCATCAATCATCAATATCTTTTTTTTAAATTAAACCTCACTAAAGAGAACAAAATTAGTGAAAATTACTACAGTGAATGGGGAACCTATTATTCTCCGAACCCGACACCTCCCTGACCCGCTTGGGTTCCGCCCCACCCCATTACCATTCCTAGTGGTCTCAGATCGATCCAGACTGCACAGTCTACCACGTTTTTTGTGTCACATGGGGGTGCAGGGACCATTGAAGATGGATACAAAAGAGTACGAACCTCAATCCTGCGATAGTATTTCGTTTTCCCTTCCTGTGTTGAGAGTTTTTTGTTTTGGCTCCTTGCGACTTCATCCAAGGTGTTTTCCTCATTACATAGAGGTCTTTTCTCCATTTAAGGGGTTGTATGGCTATGAGTTTTGGTTGTTTTGTTTTGTTTGGTTTGTGGGGTAATGAGTAGAGAGAGGAATATGATAATAATTAGAGATGTGGGTAATGAGTAGAGAGAAATAAGAAAGAAATGAGAGAAATAATTAAAAAGATGAGTAATTATTGGAGAGAGAAATAGAATAATGATTGAAAAACTAACCTTCTAAACGAACACAACAATTGTAATCTTCTTTATCCACCCAATTTTGCTATCAAATTTGAATTTGAAATGATATCACCTTTTAGCAATAGAACTTCAAAAAAATTAGATTTATTAAACTCGTATATACTTGTTGTCTATTCTTTATATCTAAGTATAAGGAAGACGAGATATAAATGTTTGCTTAGCTATTGTAGACACTCGATTTTGACCCGGAAAACTTCTCAAGCATTCCCGATGATGAAATAGACCAACCGTGCATGCTTCGAAATTAAGAACAAGGCTTGAACTCATCAAACCACCCAAAACCACCATAAACCCTTTTCAAACAACCCTAACCAGCCTAAAAGACCAAAATACCCTCCGATATCTTTATGATCAAAGAAATAAATCCGCTAATTTTTTTCTTTGGTCGTTTCAATCGAATGCTCTGAAAACCATTGAAATCGAATTCGTTCCTTTCTCTAAGTCAAATTGCAAGTGATTCTGAGGAATGAGGATACCAAATTCGGGGTCTTTTGTCTTCCCTATCATTCTTTTCCACCACCATCTCTTCAGATCTAGTCTCTTAGGAGGACAATTAGTTCCGCTCCATCCCCGCCTCCGACCTCCCTGCCCCAATCTTAGCAGGTATTCCGCAATCCGATAAGTTAATAAATGGGGTGGGTTTGTTATTTGCTTCCCTCATCTTGTTTTAACCCAATTTGACTCCGACTATAGTTATTATTTTTATATGTATATTCCTATATAGATTTCATTGTTTGGATATCATAAGAGCAAAATATCCAATAATAAATCACTAGTTCATGTGTTCGATTTGTTTTTTGTTGCTGTTTTTTTTTTAAACTCTCATCAATCATCAATATCTTATTTTTTGTTTTTGTTTTTTTTTTTTATTATTATCAAATCACACTAAAGAGAACAAAATTAGTGAAAATGCTACAATGAATGAGGAACCGATTATTCTCCGAACCTGACACCTCTCCGATTTCTCCCGCTTGGACTCCGCCCCACCCCATTATCATCCCTAGTGGTCTCAGATCAAGACTGCATTCGATGTTGTCTACCACGTTTTTTTGTGTGTCATATGGGCTGCAGGGACCATTGCAGAAGGATAAAGAATAGTATGAACCTAAATAAAATTTAGGGGTTCTTTTCCTTCCAATAGTTTTTTGCTTTTTCTTCCAGCGTTGAGAGCCCCCTTTTTTTTTTTTTTGGGGGCGTTGAGAGCCTTGAGACTTTATACAGGGTGTTTTCATTAGATAGATCTTTTCTCCATTTAGGGGGGTTTATTGTAATCAATTATTATTTTTTTGGGAAAGCTATTGTAATCAACTTTATCCACACAATTTTGCTATTAAATTTGAAACTCGTACGTGTCGTCTATTCTTTATATCTAAGGAAGACGAGATGTAAATGTTTGCTTAGCTATCAATATTCAACCAAGCTGAATTTTTGCTATGGCTGAATAGAAGCGAAGCTATTGTGGGACCCAAGGGACCCTCGACCCTTGCTGGGTCCCTCCTTATTAATTTTGTGATGACCCAATAATTCTTATTAGCCCAATTTTGTTTGGGCCAAAAACAAAAAAAAAATATTGTGGGCTTTTTTGTGGGTAAAAGATTCTGCACATTTTTTGTTAAGTTGGAAGCACATGTGTAGCACATGTTTGGTTAGCTTCCCTTGGATGCCAAATAGCTTTTTTTTGTTAAGTGGTCTTGTGTGATTGTGTGCTAAGGTCCAAGAGGAGGAGCTCCAATTGCAACCATATTTTTGCTCTTGGTTCAATCACAATCAGCTTGTACGTGATCTGTGACTGTTTTGTCCAATGCTTTTGGGTTTGTGCAGCAGTTTGGAATATTTGGTCCACCCAAATTTTGTGAGATTTTGTCTCTTGTTGATTGTAAATTGTTGAATGTGCGTTTGTGTGTGTTTGTGAGATCTTTGTATTTTTTGTTAATCCATTTGTAAGAATTTTGGTGATGGTAGAATCGGACTTCAGTCCCGTAGATGTATCTCAATTTTTTTGGTGAACCTCGTAAAAATTACTTTTGTCTCATTTGCTTGTGGTTTGCGTATTTCGGTTCTATTCGCTGCAATTCTTTTTATTCCTTTGTGATTTATACAAATTGTGAGAATTCAGTGCTATTTTTCCCAACAGGCCCCACCCAAATAAAAAAATTACCAAAGTTAAACAATGAAAACAATTTTCATTTTGAGTACATTAAATAATGGTAAGAGATACCGTACAAGAATAACACTGTGTGTTGTCAAATGGTGTGAAATCAACAATTGCTCAAGATTAGTTCTTCAAACTATCAAAACCCAACTTAAATGCCCGAATTTTTATTCCTATATAGATTTCATTGTTTGGATATCATAAGAGCAAAATATCCAATAATAAATCACTAGTTCATGTGTTCGATTTGTTTTTTGTTGCTGTTTTTTTTTTAAACTCTCATCAATCATCAATATCTTATTTTTTGTTTTTGTTTTTTTTTTTATTATTATCAAATCACACTAAAGAGAACAAAATTAGTGAACCCAAATAAAATTTAGGGGTTCTTTTCCTTCCAATAGTTTTTTGCTTTTTCTTCCTGCGTTGAGAGCCCCTTTTTTTTTTTTTTTTTGGGCGTTGAGAGCCTTGAGACTTTATACAGGGTGTTTTCATTAGATAGATCTTTTCTCCATTTAGGGGGGTTTATTGTAATCAATTATTATTTTTTTGAGAAAGCTATTGTAATCAACTTTATCCACACAATTTTGCTATTAAATTTGAAACTCGTACGTGTCGTCTATTCTTTATATCTAAGGAAGACGAGATGTAAATGTTTGCTTAGCTATCAATATTCAACCAAGCTGAATTTTTGCTATGGCTGAATAGAAGCGAAGCTATTGTGGGACCCAAGGGACCCTCGACCCTTGCTGGGTCCCTCCTTATTAATTTTGTGATGACCCAATAATTCTTATTAGCCCAATTTTGTTTGGGCCAAAAAAAAAAAAATTTTGTGGGCTTTTTTGTGGGTAAAAGATTCTGCACATTTTTTGTTAAGTTGGAAGCACATGTGTAGCACATGTTTGGTTAGCTTCCCTTGGATGCCAAATAGCCTTTTTTTTGTTAAGTGGTCTTGTGTGATTGTGTGCTAAGGTCCAAGAGGAGGAGCTCCAATTGCAACCATATTTTTGCTCTTGGTTCAATCACAATCAGCTTGTACGTGATCTGTGACTGTTTTGTCCAATGCTTTTGGGTTTGTGCAGCAGTTTGGAATATTTGGTCCACCCAAATTTTGTGAGATTTTGTCTCTTGTTGATTGTAATTTGTTGAATGTGCGTTTGTGTGTGTTTGTGAGATCTTTGTATTTTTTGTTAATCCATTTGTACAAATTTTGGTGATGGTAGAATCGGACTTCAGTCCCGTAGATGTATCTCAATTTTTTTGGTGAACCTCGTAAAAATTACTTTTGTCTCATTTGCTTGTGGTTTGCGTATTTCGGTTCTATTCGCTGCAATTCTTTTTATTCCTTTGTGATTTATACAAATTGTGAGAATTCGGTGCTATTTTTCCCAACAGGCCCCACCCAAATAAAAAAATTACCAAAGTTAAACAATGATAACAATTTTCATTTTGAGTACATTAAATAATGGTAAGAGATACCGTACAAGAATAACACTGTGTGTTGTCAAATGGTGTGAAATCAACAATTGCTCAAGATTAGTTCTTCAAACTATCAAAACCCAACTTAAATGCCCGAATTTAATCTCGAAAAACCATAGTAACATATGTTTTTTCACAATTCGCCCCCCTACGACTTTAATTCCTTACTCCGCCACTGGAGAAGCCCAACAAACTGATCAACGTCGCAAACGATGTCATAAGTTACACAGAAGCATGTGTAGTCAGCCTACCAATTTGTGAAATATATCGAGAACCAATTTAAGCTAGATGCGTATATGCATCCTATCAGGCTCTAGGGCTAGCCAAACTAACTTGTATTCAATGGCAGAGCTATGTAGAAGGAGGGGGCAGTTGCCGCCCTAGTTTCAACAAAGAATATTTTATTTAACTAATGTGTAATTAGATTAGACAACCATCGGTATCCGATGAACTTGATATTTTACACAAGTAAAATGACACCGGGACATAACCCAATTATTTAGGGGGTGTTTAGGAGCCCTCTTTCTCAGCTTTTCATTTTCTACTTTTTGAATTTTTAGATTATAATTAGAATATATTTTAAATTTGGTAGAGTGTTTCAGAGAAATGTGCAAAATACATTCTGGTAGAGTGTTTGGCTTGTTATCTCTAATGTTAAATTTTGAGAATGAGTTTGGCTTCATGTGTTTGGGTTTGGGCAGCCAAACACCTAGAACTTAAAGATGAGAAGTTTAAAATGTGAAAATTGGTCGGCCAAACAGACCCTTAACCTTCTTGTTACACTTCTACGTACAACATGCAACGATACAAGTGAATTCCAAATGACACAACTTCGACTATATTCAAATTCTGGCTTGATCACTACTTAGCACCGCCATTTAGATTTCTGAGGGCTTTTTCCACCACATATTTGGAGGGGAAACATACACTCCTGGTAGTTGAGTCTACACAAATGCATGGTGGAAAATGCATCTGAAACATTACTTTGCGGTAATAATAAATCACTAGTTCAGATCTAGTCTTCCCTGTCATTCTTTTCCGCCACCATCTCTTCAGATCTAGTCTCTTAGGAGGACAATTAGTGCTGCTCCATCCCCGCCTTCGACCTCCCGTCCCAATCTTAGCGGTATTCCGCGATCCGACAAGTAAATGGGGTGGGTATGTTATTTGCTTCCCTCATATCATTTTAACCTAATTCGACTCCGATTATAGTTTTTATTTTTATATGTATATTCCTATATAGATTTGATTGTGTTGATATGATAAGAGCAAAATATTCAATAATAAATCACTAATTCATGTCTTTGATTTGTTTTTTGTTGCTATACTTTGTTCGGTTCACTTTTGAGCCGGTTTTTGAAATCATGTTTTTGAGTTTATTGTTCGGTACACTTTTGCAGAGAAGAGAGAATGCATTTTGGGTTTGAAAGTGCGGGGCCCACTGGCTGTGAGAGAGAGCTGCATTTTGGGTGTGAGAGTGGGGTCCACGCATTATGCCCTGCAGTTTTGCACAGAGAGAGATAGAGGACAAACGCATTAGATAGAGGACAAACGCATTATTCCATGCATTTTGGGTGTGAGAGTTGGGTTTTGTTGGTCAAAAAGAGGACGAAAAATATGATAAAAAAAAGGACAAACGCAGCATCCCAAGGTGACTGAGACTGAGACTGAGACTTTTAAAAAACAGCGATTAATTCTTCTAAAGTGGGGGGCCCATTCGAAAAGGTGACTCAGACTTTTAAAACTCTTCTCAAAATTCTTCTCAAAAAATTCTTCTCAAAAATCTCAACCAAACACAGTATCTTTTTCTTTTCTTTACTTTTTTTATTATTATCAAACCACACTATAGAAAACAAAATTAGCGAAAATTGCTATAGTGAATAGGGAACCGATTATTCTCCGAACCTGAACCTCCCAAATTTCCCCCCACTTGAACTCCGCCCCACCCCATTATCATCCCTAGTGGTCCCAGATCAAGACTGCACTCGATGTTGTCCACCACGTTTTTTTTTTGTCATATGGGGGTGCAGGGACCATTGCAGAAGGACACAAAACAGTACAAACCTGAATAAAATTTCGAAAAAGATATGGGTACAGAGAAATTGTACATAAAATGTACAAAGGTTTTTATTTGGGCCCATTCCGAGTCCCATACAGATGATCGAAGACGTTCATGTTCTTTAAAATAATATTTCATTATACCTCGTAAAAAATCAGCTCAATCGGATATCGGTAAATGCTTCATTCATTTATCTATTTTTTGTTTTGAACAAAAAAACTGGATAAACGGATGAAGTATTTACTGATATCCGATTGGGTTGATTTTTTTACGGGGTACAATAAAATATTATTTTGAAGAATATGAACGACTCTGATCATCCTTGTAGAACCCGAAATAGTCCCGAACCAACTGATTTGAACATTTTATGTACAAAAAGTTATGTACCCCTAGCATTGTCCATAAAATTTAGGGATTCTTTTCCTTTCAATAGTTTTTTGCTTTTACTTCCTGCGTTGAGAGCCATTTTTTTTTTTTTGCGTTGAGAGCCTTGAGACTATACACAAGGTGTTTTCTTCATTAGATAGAGATCTTTTCTCCATTTAGGGGGGTAATCAATTTTTTTTTTTTGGAACAGCTATTGTAATCAACTTTATCCACACAATTTGCTGTGAAATTTGTAACTCGTACGTGTCATCTATTCTTTATATCTAAGGAAAACGAGATGTAAATGTTTGCTTAGCTATCAATATTCAACCAAGTTGAATTTTTGCTACGGTTGAATAGAAGCGAAGCTATTGTGCAACCCGAGGGACTCTCGGCCCTTGTTGGAGTATGAGTCTACCTATCAAAATTTCAACCAGTTTTGCTCTTGGTTCAATCACAGTCAGCTTGTACGTGATCTTGGGGACTGTTTTGCCCTCTGCTTTTGGGTTTCCATTTGCAGCAGTTTGGAGTATTTGGTTCACCCAAATTTTGTGAGATTTTCTCTCTTGTTGATTGTAGTTTGTTGAATATACGTTTGTGTGTGTTTGTGAGATCTTTGTATTTATTGTCAATCTATTTGTATAAACTTTGACAATTGTAGAATCGGACTTCGGTCTGGTAAATGTACCTCAAATTTTTTGGTGAACCACGTAAAAATCACTTGTTTCTCGTTTGCTTGTGATTTGCCTATTTCGGTTCTATTCGCTACAATTCTTTTTATTCCTCTGTGATTTATACTAATTGTGAGAATTTGGTGCTATTTTTCCCAGCAAGCCCTACCCAAATAAAAAAAATTACTACCAAAGATAAACAAATTTTCATTTTGAGTACATTATAATGGTAAGTAATACCATATAATAATAATACTGCGTGCAGTTGAATGATGTTAAATCAACAATTGCTCGAGATTAGTTCTTCAAATTATCTAAATCCAACTTAAATGACCGAATTTAAAACTATCGTAACAATTATTGTTTTATAACTCGCCCCCCTACGACTTTTTTTTGGGTGTAAAAGATAGAAAATTCATTAATCAAATGCTACCGAGTACTAGAAAATACAACTAAAAATACTCTAATAAAGTACAAACAAAAAAGACCAAAACAACAAAACCGAATTAACCGAAGGAAAACATCCAACGCAATGGCTAATTCAGTCACCGTTGATTTGCCAAAGAACCCCTTACGGCTTTAATTCGAGGAGCCCAACAAACTGATCAACGTCGCTCGAACTCGAACGATGTCGTAATTTACACAGAAACATGTGTAGTCAGCCTTTCAATTTGTGAAAGAGATCAAGAACCAAGTTAATTTGCTAAGGCCATCTCTAGTGGTGGAGTTAAAAATGTGTTGTTATATGACACAAAAGTGTAAAAAGTGGGTCCCATTTATGTGTTGTTATGACAAAATATATTGTTAAGTTAAAAAGTGTTGTAGTGGTGATGTTAAAATGTTGTTAAAGTGTAAAAAAATGTGTGTGAACTGTCACTCTTGCTTCAGACCCATCCATTCCTCTCCCTTTCTCTCTCTTACTTTTTCCCTCCCTCTCTCTTCCGTCAGACCCATCCCTCTCTCTCTCTCTCTCTCTCCCCCAAAAAAATTTTTTTCACTTTTTCAATGTTGGCCCCACTTGGGGTGTTGTTTCAGCTGGAGTGAACTGTCACTTATGCGGTAACAATTTTACTCACCAGACACAAGTTAACTACACATTAATTACACTATTAGGAGCAAAAAAAAAAACCAGAAAAGCTAGCTAACTGTGTTAGCAACTGACTAATTTGTGGTATTAGCTCCACCACTACATATGGCTTAAGCATGCTATCAGGTTCTAGGGCTAGGCAAGCTAACTTGCATTTGATGGCAGAGCTATGTAGAGGGAGGGGTAGTTGCCGCCCTAGTTTCAACAAAGAATATTTTATTTAACTAATGTGTAATTAGATTAGACAACCATTCGGTATCCGATGAACTTTGTTGGCCCAGATTGTATGACATCAAATAAAGAGTAGAAAGGAGAGATAAATCAAACACAGAGATTTATCGTGGTTCGGTCCGCAACATCACGGCCTAGTCCACTCCCCAAGTGTCCAACTTGGGATTTGCTGCACTATCTCCAATAGTAACACTTTCTAGCTTCGCGGGTGCTAGAGAAACCTTTACAACAAGCAATATCCCCAATCGCTCCAACTATTTTTGACTCCGGTGTTAGTCACACCTAACCAACTAGTTTGACTCCGGTGCTAGTCACACCTATCCGAGTAATTTTTTCTCACACAAAAATCACTCACAAAAGATAACTTCTCACAAGGGGTCACACTTCCTTTTACAATAAAATCTCACAAATCAAAACACTCTCAAAAGTGTGAATAAATTCAAGATAAAGCTTCGAGTTGAATAACAATGGTGGCACACGTGAATTCTCGTTTTGGAGCTCTCTGTCCGTATATATTTTCCTTTATTCTTTCCTTGGCCTTATGTATATGCTACTAGTAAATGGACGTTGAAAGAAGAACTTCACAATTGGAAATAATTGAGCCAATGAATCCTTGTATAATGGCTTTAATTTTTTTTTTTGATCAGGTATAATGGCTTTAATTGAACCAAATGATTGCCAATACAATCCTTTCCTTTTTGCCGTATAGCCGTTGAACCAAGTGTGGAAATAAGCCAATCCATTTTTGGCTTGATGAAGCAATCCATAGTCAAATCCTTTTTGAATTAGTCGTTGAACCAATTTTCCAATGTGCCGACTTCCTTGTGCTTTCTTGCCCATTTTGAATTGATAGAAAAGTTTTCCAAAGTAAATATAGGAATAAGATTTGTCCTTAATCTTCTCCCTTTTAAATTAAATCTTGACTATTGGAGTAGTGATTTGGTGTAGAATCTCTTCTATTTGTGCACCTCAACCAAATCCTACAAAATACAAAATTATTCAAGTGTGTATCAAATATCACAATTTATTATATTTCTCCTTTAATAAAAATACGTTTGTTAGCATCAAAATCAATAATGTATTTCTCAGAAAATATTTGGGTTAACAATCTCCCTCTTTTTGATGATGACAAATTAACAATAAATTATTTTATTCAAATAAAATTCAGAAATATAATTAGAGCAAAAGAAATAAGATACTCCCCCTTAATTGGTGCATCCTTTTGCTTGAGCCTTTTTACTCCCCCTCTAGCTTCCACAATATTTCTCCCCCTTTGTTATCAACAAAAAGTAGGGAAACTAATTTGTTCTTGATATTCTACAAACTCCTTTTCAACCTTGCACGTTAGGATTGCGTTCTGGACTCTACGCGATAAGGCACACTTGCCAATTCACATCTGTTATTCCTTCTTCATAGTACTAAAACTTTCAAGCTTCACAAATATATTAGCTATATCCACTTAAAAAAAATTGTTTGTCATAAGAGCATATTAACAATATTCTAATAAAAATTAGGAGAATTAATCATGACAGAATATAAAACAAACATTTCTCCATTTTAAAACAAAATATTTAGAAAAGATATTTCCACGAAAAGTTTTAGAGCAAGTAAAAAAACTTTTCAAATTTGCAAGAGTAAATAAGCTGTTGAGAATTCATCAAAATCAGTACCTCTGAATTTATAAAAAAACTTTGTGCAAAAAAAAATTGCTAATTTGTAACCATACCACATGAATTAATATTTTAGGTTACTTTACCAATCTGTTGAGCTAACTACATCGCAATCACCTTTCTCGCTATCTAGAGAGTATATATCTCAACATTCACCATTGAGCGCACATCCATCTGCAAAAATATCTCATAGGTGGTTTTTTGGTACCCACATTTGCTTGGATCCATGAGGATTAGTAACAAGATGCTTAGGAACCCAAATCTTTTTAGTTCCAACATAAGTGTTTTTACGAATAGCACATGAATATGATAAATGACCTTTCATGCCACAATAATTGCAAGTAGTGTCAGGATGACTAGAAGAACTTAAATTCAGAAACAAATTTTGGTAAAACTTTTGCTTTTTGCTAGGATTAAAACCGATGCCTGCTTTGTCAAAAACACATCTTTGTTTTCCAAGAATCATATCCAAATTATCTTTTCCTCGGACAAACTTAGAAAGAGATGCTTTCAAATCTTCCACTTCTTTTTTCAAAATATCATTTTCATGTCTCAAATCATTTTCAAGACTCAAATCATTTTTAGTTTCTTTTGGACAAGAACTTTGCTCAATTTTTTCTTTTAAAGAGTCATTCTCATTTTTCAAAAATTCATTTTCAGCAAGGAGCAAAGAATTAGTCTTTTTGAAAGAACTAATTTTTGAACTCAATTGCACATGGTGGTGCCACAGAAGGGGTTGACTTGGGGGCAAGAGAGAGGAGAATATTGTTCTCTTCTTATTGCTCAAAAAATAGTTCTCTGTGGCCATTGAACAGCATTGGTATCATAATTTCAAGAAACAAAGGCTCAAATAGACTGAACCTCCTTGAAGTTAATCAAACAATAGCAGGCTTAGGAAAGGATAATACCTTCAAGTTGTAACCAGTAAGGCTCAGAGTCTTAAAACATTGTTAATCACTTATAGCAACTATTACCATCAAATAAATAAATTTTATTTGTACTGATTAGCATGCACTTGGACTCCCATATCAAGCGATGAAAATTTAAAGCATAATTTGTCAACAAAGAATCACTGCATTACAGGTATAACCCATCCCCTAATTGCATCAATTATTACCACTATAAAAGCACCCAACTCCAAACTAATTGGCAATGAGTGGAGAGGCCGCCAAGGCTCATATACTTGTTTTTGGAGACCGTAATTAACAATTGTGGGACAAACTCTAAAAACCACCTTTGACAAGTTCTGGCCAATCCACGAATAAAGAAAACATCCAAAAAACCACTTAATGACAGTTCTTTTTTTTTTTTTGAAACGGCAAAGAATTTTTATTCTGATGTTACTCAATACGTAAATTGAGGCTTTCCTCAACAATTTCTCATTGTTCTAGCTTCTAAGCATACAATTCAAAAGTTTTTCCAACTGATTAATATTCAACAGAAATCAACAAAGCAAACAACAGAGCGAATAATATCCTCAAAATGACAGAAACATGATGGAACCCTAACCTTCTGAACAGTTAACATTTTCTCATAAAGTTCGAGAACAAGTTCCAAATTAGCACTAGAATTCCGGTTCTCAATGTTGGCTGCCATAGCCGCCTTGTTATCCCGAATCCACTTAAAATCTATCGACGCTTTCCACTGAGGCTTCACAACTGAGTCTACGTAACAAAAAATAACAATAGTAATAATAAAACTCAAGTCCCAAACAAACAATAACAAATAATCTGGTGTAATCACTAGTAGGGCTGCAAACGAACTGAGCCATTTGCAAACTGCTCGAAGCTCGACTCGATAAGGGCTCATTCGAGTTGATTCGTCTACTAAACAAACTAAACCTCGGCCTCAATTTTAAGCTCATTTTATTTGGCCTTGCCCAAAACAGTTTCACCTCAGGCTCATCAGATTTTCATTGAGCTTGAGGTCGCTAAAAACTAAATAAACAAACTTTGTGTTGGGTCCCTCCTTATTCTATTTTTGTGGGCCCAATAAATTTGTGTTAGCCCAAGTTATTTGTCTTGGTCCAAATAATTAAACCTTGTGGGCTTGTGCTTGAGTAGAAGATTCTACATTTTTGTTTTGTGGGAGCACATGCTTGGCACATGATTTGTCAGCTTCTATTGGAATCTGGATGGTCATATTTTTCGTTGGTTTTTCTCTTGGCATCACCATCATCATATACCCTATTGGAACTCTCGAGACTTCGGGGAAAAAGAAAACAAGAAAAAAACGTTAGTGCTCCTGTGTGCAAGTGTTCTTGGTGTTGGTCAAAGACAAGATTCAAGTGCACCTTTTTTGTTTCCATCTTCAGCAGCTTGTACGCCAGGTTTGGGGTAGATTTGTGCTCTGTTTCTGCCTTCCATTTGCAGCTATTTTGGAGGGTTTTGTTCATCTACATTTGGTGAGGTCTTTCCTCTTGTTATCTTGTGATTTGTTGGATACACCTTTGGGTGTTTGTGAGATCTTTGTATCTCTTGTAACTCATTTGTACGAACTTTGGTGATAGTGGAATCGGACTTCGGTCCCGTGGACGTACCTCATATTTTTGGGGGAACCACGTAAAATCGCTTGTGTCTCGCTTGCTCGTTGTTTGCGTTTTTCGGTTCTCATTTGCTGCGCATTTTATTCCCTCCGTGATTTACTTGTGGGAATTTTGGTACTCCATTTTTCCCAACACTTTGAACATTCTAAAATTCAGGTCGGCCTTTTTGCAGTTGCAGCCCTAATTGCTCGGAAAGGGAAAAAAACAATAACAGAGACAAACTATAACAGTAGCAAATGCAGAATTCAAATAGAGAAACTTCGATTACCTTTTTCCTTCGGCAGTGAAGAAAGAGTGGTTTGGATAGCTGGAGAGGAGAGAGCTCTGACGATAAATGGAAGTGGGAGTGTTGGGGAAGGTTGGTGGCGATGGAGGAGGAGAGCTAGGGTTAGGGTTTTGGGTCTGAGAATGGAGGAGGAATAAGAAGAAGGTGGAATTGAAGAAACGAGTTTGAGGCCTCCCAAGCAACATTGCAAACCCATAGCTTCGGTGAGGAAGAAGCTGCTCCTTAACGCAACCAATTTATCCGTTTTACTAAATTGAATCTTCTCCTTGGTTTTCGATCATGTTTCTTTTGCTGCATAAATTTTTGCTTTCGTCATTTCTCTTGCTGTGTTAAATCCATGGAGAGCCCCTCGTATATTCCAATTTTCCCTGGACACCCCTTAACCTTTAAAAACGTCTATACACACTGCTCATCTATTCTTTTTTTTTTTTTTTTTGTACTTCGGAAAGATATATTAGAAACTAGAGAGTAATGTCAAACCGCATCATATGTGCCGGCGTTACGTTACAGACCCAAATAGACATATTAGAAGTCATAGAGTAGCAGAAGATAGAGGAAACTAATCAAGGACTTGGTGGAGGTTGAGACTATCCTTTATCAGGAATTCTCTAACAACTAACGGGGATGTAGTTGAAGCCACAAGCTCTTCATTCTGACTTGCACCCAAATGAGCTAAGCAGTCTGTGGTTTCATTTGCACCTCTGAAAATGTAAGTGCTCCTGGTACGGTTGAGCAAATATTTTCCATCGTGAATTATGTTGCTTTGGGGATGGTTGGCATTTGGACCATCTGTGAATAGAATTACCGCTGTTTGAGAGTCCGATTCGATTTATACGTTTGTCCAGCCTTTTTCAAGGATGATGGTGAGGCCTCTGTATATGCTTCATATTTTCGTTTCAAGACTTGAGGAAGCTATCATTTTGCCATAGTAGCCCAGCTGCCATTCGCCAAGATCATTCCGGAATAGTCCTCCAAATCCAGCATTTTGGTTCCTGTCATACCAGCTGCCATCTGTGTGAAGTTTGAGATTACCTGAAATGGGGGGACACCAAGGAGTTAGGTGGTTTGTTGAGGGGCCAGGAATGAGGGAAGTTTTGAAGGTATCCGTTATTTCAATCGCATAGGAACATATCATATTGGAGCTCACTTCTGGTGCCATGTCAATGTTATCGAAACTTTTTCGATTTCTATCCTTCCAAATTTGCCACAAAGCGGTACAGAAGAGTGTGCTCCAAGGTATGCTAGTTCCTATGTTTAAATTTTTTTTCTTTTTCAGCTAGTGAGAGATCCATTCAGTAGTGGTGCTTCCAAATCCAGTCCTCATGGTCTGGCCGAAGGGGATTTTGTCCCAGGTAGCAGTAGTTTTGGGGCATTCTTTAAATAGATGTTGCACAGTTTCAGAAAAATTATTGCACCTAGGACAAAGATCCAAAGTGTTAATCCCTCTCCTTGCACGATGGTGGTTGGTAGGGAGTTTGTTGTGAAAAACAAGCCAAAGAAAGGTTTTGAATTTTTGGGGTAAATGGGGTTTCCAAAACCATTTCCACCCTTTCGTGTCATTGTTATCGTTGCTAACAAAGTCATAAGCTGTAGAGGCTGAACAGTTTCCATTTGGAGAGTCCACCCAAGAAGGATGGTTCTCTGCCTGAGAAAACACAGGAAGGATGACAGCCAAAATGTCATTACAAGTTACATTATCCACAAAATGATCAATGGGGCTTAGGTCCCAATTTCCATCCACAATTAACTCATCCACTGTCATGCTTCCATGAGTGTGAAAGTCTGGGTATTTTCCAGCTAGAGGCTCAGTACCACACCACCAATCTTTCCAAACATTAACAGATTTGCCATTGCCAATAGTCCACTTAATTCCCTTGGCTAGGATATCTCTGACATGTATGATGCTACGCCAAGTGAATGAAGCGGATCTATTACACGGCCAAGACTGGATTGTATGATGTTTCAAGTATTTATCGCGGAGAATTTTAACCCAAAGAGTTTCATCACTATTGACAATTTTCCATCCAAGTTTGGTAAGTAAGGCTAAGTTATGGCTTTTGGCTTTTCTCAAGCCTAAACCCCCTTATCTTTACTTTTGCAAACATTATGCCAGTTGACAAGATGGATTTTCTTTTTATCCGGTGTGTCTCCCCATAAAAAATCTTTATTCATGCAATCCATTTTCTCACAAACACTTGTAGGCAAGAGCATAGTTTGCATGGTGTAACTCGGTATAGTGGACGAGGAAGCTTGAATAAGAGTAGATCTACCAGCAATCATGAGGGTGTTCGATTTCCATCCAGCAAGACGGTTCTGAACTTTTTCAATTATGTGCTTACAGTGCTCTTTTTTGGCTCTACCATGCAAAATAGGAACACCAAGATACTTCCATAGATTGTTGGTAAGGGGTATACCACACATATTACTAAGTCTACAAGCTTTATTGCGAGGTATATTAGGAGACACATAGAGTTTGATTTCATGAGATTAATCGTTTGGCCAGATAAAGCACAAAATTCATGAAGGACATCCATGATATCCCTACACGTAGATTGATTAGCTTGTCCAAAGAGTAAAAGGTCATCCGCAAAGAATAAATGCGTCAGGGGCAGAGCATCTCTCAAAATTTTAAGGTCTTGCCAATTGCCTGCCTCGCATTTATTTTCAATGAGAATAGATAAACGTTCCATGCAGAGGACAAAGAGATATGGGGATAAGGGGTCTCCTTGATGGAGCCCTCTTCCCGGGGTAAATTTCTCAAGAGCTTCTCCATTCCAAAGGATGGAGGTACTAACACTAGAGACACAATCCATGATGAGGGCAGTCCATGAGGGATTAAGGCTAAAAAATACAAGTGTATCGGAAAGAAATTTCCAAGAGATTTTGTCATAGGCTTTCTCAAGATCGATTTTAAAAATAAAACCTCCTTTTTTCCCCTTTTTTGGACCGGAAAGTATGGACAATTTCCTGGGTAATTATGATATTGTCGTTGGTAGATCTTCCCGGAATGAAACTACTCTGAAAAGGGCCAATAATCTTCGTGAGTAAAGGCCTCAGTCTAGCTACAATAAGTTTGGTGACAATTTTGTAGCTAACATTGCAAAGACTTATGGGTCTAAATTGTCTGACATTATCAGGTTTTTCTGTCTTGGGGATGAGGGCAATAAGAGTTTTATTGATGTCCTTAGGGATGGAGCTTGTATCAAAGCAACTTCTAACAAAAGCACAGACTTTATCACCAATGGTATTCCAATATTTATGATAGAAAATTCCTTGAAGGCCATCAGGTCCAGGAGCCTTATAAGGGGGAATATTTCTTACCATGTTCCATATCTCCATATTGGTTATGGTGCAGCAAAGAGAGATATTGTCTTCATTAGAAAAGGCTTTATGAGGGTTAACCACAAGACAAGAACCCGAGGTGTCATTTTGGTTTTTGAAAAGATCCTTGAAATGCTTTTGGACCATATCTTTAATGAGGGTAGGGTTATCCACCCATGTGTTATTAATGTCCTTAAGCATATTGATCTTAGCTTTCCGTCTCCTAATAATAGTGGAAAGGTGAAAATAGCGAGTATTTCGTTCTCCCATAACAATCCATTTGGAA
This sequence comes from Vaccinium myrtillus, assembly GCA_016920895.1. Taxonomy (NCBI): domain Eukaryota; kingdom Viridiplantae; phylum Streptophyta; class Magnoliopsida; order Ericales; family Ericaceae; genus Vaccinium; species Vaccinium myrtillus. The sequence continues at coordinate 6,392,660 of CM029274.1, forward strand.
CGGGACTTTTGGAACCAAAGAAGCTTCTCTTGAGCAAGAATTTTGTTGTAATCCGCAATAAGATCTTTTTCCAAACAGAAAAGATTGTGAGAAAACTTGACGCTTTGAGCTTTTTGAATTCCGTGAATTCTAGCTAAAGTCCATCTTTTCTTTCTAAAAATGTTTCCAAAAACATCTTTGTTCCATTGCGTGGCTGCTTTAGAAAAATTACTAATTTTATCCATTAAATTCCTGCCAGTCCAGCTGTTGGTGACAATGTTCTCAAATGAAGGTTCAGTGGGATTTTTTTTTAACCTCCATCCCCGCCCCAATGCGGGGAATGGGGATCCCCACGGAGAATCGGAGATCCAAAAGTTCACTCAAACTATTTAAGTGAATACCAAAGAAGTTGTATTAAAATTCAAAGCTAATGACAAAAGTGGTTCCCAAAGATAATTAAAATGTACCAAATCACTCAAAAGTGCTACCGTTGTTCTTGTTCTATTCTTTTTTTGTTTTTGATTTTTGGGTAGATTAAAATTTCACTCAAAAGTGCCACATAAAATAGAAGTAAAGGAGAAAATCTTCTTTATACAACCAACCAACAAGTTATAAGTTAAACTTATCCGAGGGGGGAAAAAAACTTATAAACTTATAATATAATATACCTATATATGTGAATGGGAATGCGGAGAGGGGCGGGGATCGGGGAGGGGACTGATTATGCCATCCTCTACCCGATTCCCGAATTTTTTTAAAAAAAATTCTCATATCCTACCCGATCCCCGAAAAAATTTCCGAATCCCCTACCCATTCGGGGAGGGGAAGGATTGGATCGGGGAGGGTCGGCCGAGATGGTCATCCTTAACAACATGGCATACAACCTTCTTAATGTGTGACACAAGTCACTCAACCACTTTAAGGTACTTTTACTGCATATAGTTGATGAATTAAAGCATACAATTGATAAACTAGTCTCCCTTTTTGCCATTGCAGAATGTTTTAGTAATGGAACACCTTTTTGTGGATGTTTTTGTATAGCATCAATGCAGAATTTTTTTGGGGTAAAGGAGCTATTTTTTATGGATGTTTTTTTGTACAGCATCAATGGCTAATACTTGCATACATATAGGATGCTTATAATAATAGATGCAAGAATACCTTTTGTGGATACTTTTGGTGTAGCAGGTGTAGGGTACATGATGCCATTGGGATACACCCAACTTTTGTAAATTGCTAACGGCTTATATAATTAATTACTCCAGGATTTATAGCTAATGTAAATGACCTATGGACTTTTACTGAATTCCAATTATGGGTTTATAATAGTATATGAATGGATTAGATGGCTGCTAAAGTAAAGAATATGGCTGCATTTTTATATAGCTTGGGTGGAGTGCATATGAATGGATTCCATGGGTGACTGCGCATACAATGTAGGAATTTCATTCATTACAAAATATACAAAATGGGACTTTTATTCCTTACAAAATAGGAATTTCATTCATTCCATGACATTAACTATTGGGACACTTGGACACTTGAGACTCTTGGGACACCTACATTAGTACATCAATAGGGATACTTTATCAGTGCCATAAAAAAGGCAAACTGGCTGAGCACTATAGCAATGGTTAGAGCATCACTAGTGGTATACTCAAACACAAAAATACTCAAAGATGAGTATTTTGATACACAAAAGTGGCTCACAATGGTATTTGGATAAATTCTCAAAGTTAACAACATTTGTTACAAATACTCAACTTTTGGCATTTGGATACTCAAAACTACCAATCTTTCTCAATAACCAAACCTCAATAACCAAATTTTGGGGACCACACCGTATCAAAAGTAACAACATTCTCTCTCCATTTTTCAAATACTTAATTCAAAACTCAATTTTTTTGCACTTTCTCCCAAAAATTGAAATTATCAATTTTTAATCTTTACCAAAATATGTTCAAGATTGATCTCATTTTAAACGTATTGTGAATATCTTTTAAATAGTAATAATATTATAAAAAAAAATATGTAAATTTAAAGTTGTGCCCATTTTATGAATAAAAATAGAGTGAATAGTACTTTTTTTATTATGGACACAAATGAACCATTGTAGAAGGTAGATACTCAAACTTATAAATCCATTAAATGAATACTCAAAATGTGACGTGGCAATATTTAAGTATCCATATTTGAGTATACCACTAGTGATGCTCTTAGGTAAGCGATTGGTTTTAGCTTCGGCAAGCAATATACTACAATGACTCAAATATTTTTTACTTCACGAAACTTACCGATATTGGATGAGCTGTTTTTTGCAGGAACCAATAAAAAGAACATTTTAAGAGGAAATGAGGGGATTGAAATTTGAATGATCTTTGTGGAAATTAAAATGGCCCTGCAAAAAAAAAAATTATTACCGACATTAGATTGTGCTAATTTTTTCCAAGAACCCATAAAAAGACATTTTAAGAAAAATGAAAAGTTTGAATAATCTTTGGGGGACCTGAAATAAGCACCACAAAAATTCAATAAATCATTGACTCGAAATTGAGTATTTCGCTATGCCAAACGATGATTTAGCAACAAGAAGGAGGGACCCCCTCAAACCATTGAAACTTTGCCATTTCGAAAGGCGGCACCTTATGTCGTCCCTTTGAGACAGTAGAGTCCCCGGCTACGTAAAAAATTATATTCCTATCCAGTCGGTTCCAAACATCGAAAATATGACGTCACATTTCTAATTCTCCCTCGGTATTAATGTCATTCAAATTAATAAGCTAGGTATGGGATATAGGGGTATATACTTGATAATATTCTAGTTAAATCTTAACATAAATAGTCCAAGTACCTGATTTTATGTTAACATGGACCAATCTTAGAAAGTGCCGAAAATGCTAAGGGTACCGAAGAAACTACATCTAAATCGTCACATTGAAGTTTATCACAAATACATTTGGACAGTGCCAATGCTCTGAATTTTTAGAAATATAATATTTCGGAGTATAAAAAAAAAGCTGGGTTTTAGACTCATGATCCGTAATTTACTTCAGAGTAAGCAATCATTGCATGTTAAATCAAGCTTGAAGAAACACATCAGAGAAAATTATCGATTGTAAAATTTAATAGGATCACTATAAATTATGTTTTCAAATTATAAAATAAAAATTATAAATCGATGCTAATGGACCAATAGGAAGCGATAGTTTTAGTGTTGTGATCCGCAAGTTACCTTAAAAAAAGCACATCAAAGCCGTTAAATAAAGATTGGCAAATAACATTAAAAAATTATAAACCGTACGATGTACTCCGGTTTTCATAAATAAGAGTGATTGATAATGTGTTGAAATAAAAAAAAATTACGTGCAAATGCCTACTCATGGATCAATGGTAAACAAGAATTTTAGTGTCATGCATGGTCTTCAAAGTACTTCATAGAACACATCCAAACTATCAATTTAAACCACGAAAACACATTATAAACAACTACCGACCACAAATTTTTCTCGGATCACTTAATGAATTTGAAGTATATATGAAATTTTATTTATTAGTCAAAATAAAAGACAAATGCATAGGACCAATAGAAAGCGATTGTTTCAGTATCATGATCCGGAAGTTATCTCATAAAGCACATCTAAGCCGTTAAATAAAGCTCTAGAAAATACATGAGAAACAATTATCCACCCTGCCATCTACTCAAATTTGTTTGAAAGTAAGAGTGACTTATGGTATTTCACCGAAGAAAACCAAAAAGAAATTACAACACAAATGCTCAATTGTGTACCAATAGAAAGCGAGTATTTTAGTCTCGAGATCTGTTAATTGCATTTTAAAACAGATCCACACCGTCCAATTAAAACCCAAGAAAACACAAAGTAGATAATCAGCAGCCGTCCGATCGAACACCACGATTCAACTGAAACCCCGCCCTCTAACCGCCTCAAAACGTACCTATAAATACAGTCGCGACGTCCCACTACTCTACCCACCCACGTTCTCCACAATCACTTTCTCTTCCTCCTGTTTGTTTCTCGAGAAAATCTCTCTTTCTCTTTCAACTTCCAACAGGTATCCATCTTCTTCTTCTTCTTTTTTCCTCAGGTATGCATATTTTCCTTCGTACTGAATTTTTAAACCTATAAGGTTGGCTTTGTTTTTTGGAAAAATTAGTCATAAATGCACTATATTTTGCCTTTTTTAAAGGGAATGACAATGTACTTTTGCAATCAAACATAAAGACAAGGTACTTTTGCAATCAAACATAAAGACATGGTTTTTATTATTTATTTAACAAAAGGACTAAACACACACTCTCTCTTTATTTTTGACATAAACACCCTTTATGGATTCAAATACATCTAAAACTCTTCGTATCCGGTATCTCTTGAGGCTAACGATTATATATGGTTGTAAAAGTCCTGTTTTCGTGTATTTCATTGTTCGAAAATTTAAAAGTCTTATTCGTTATTGCTACTTTTGCTAAAAAATGGCAACATTACTAATTTCTGTTGGCACGAATTTCACAAATTTTGCTTCGTCATGCATACCGTTGAATCTGCATTGAAAAATGAGGTGAGTTAAAAATGAATGATCATCATACCTTAAAAGCGTGCCAAAATGACACCAAAATATACCAATGCAATAATATTACAGTTTTTTCTTAAGAAAAGAATATTGACATCATCAAAAAAATATGTAAATTGCTTAGATCTATGGGTGTCAGTGACCAATGAGGCTTCCAATTATCCGACTTTGGTTTGTTAGATTTAATTTTGAGAAATAGGTTGATGTGGTGGGTTTTTTTTTTTAATTTTCTGTACGAAATTTAAAAGTTTAAAAATTAGTGACATTTTTTATCGCGTGGAAGTGTTTGGACGGAGGTGGGGTGCTAGTAGTCGAAGGTAGGAGTTGATTTTTTTTGAATTTTCTGTACAAAATTAGAACTTTTAAAAATTAGTGAAATCTCACTAATTTTTTGGACCGCCGGAATTGATCGGCCGGAGGTGGGGTAGTGGTCGGTGGGAGGTAGGAGTTGATTTTTTTGAATTTTCTATACGAAATTAGAACTTTTAAAATTAGTGAAATCTTACTAATTTTTTGAGCCACCGGAATTGGTCGGCCAGAGGTGGGATGGTGGTCAGCGGAGGTAAGAGTTGATTTTTTTTATTGAATTTGTGTACGAAATTAGAACTTTTAAAAATTAGTGACATCTCACTAATTTTTTTGGTCGTCGGAAGTGATAGGCCAGAAGTGGGGTGGTGGTCGGCCGGAGGTGGGGTGGTGACTTTTTTGAATTTTATGTTCGAAATTAGAATTTTTAAAAATTAGTGACATCTCACTAATTTTATTGGTTGCCGGAAGTGGTCAGCTAAAGGTGGGGTGGTGTTCGGCCGGAGGTGGGATGGGGATTTTTTTGAATTTTATGTTTGAAATTAGAATTTTTAAAAATTAGTGACATCTCACTAATTTTTTTGGTCCCCGGAAGTGGTCGCCAAAGGTGGGGTGGTAGTCGGCCGGAGGTAGGGTGAAGATTTTTTTGAATTTTATATTCGAATTTAGAATTTTCAAAAATTAGTAACATCTAACTAATCTTTTTTGTCTTTATGTTTGATTGCAAAAGTTCCTTGTTCTTCCTTTTAAAAACATCAAATGTTTTTTGTTTTTATGTTCGATTGCAAAAAGTTCATTGTCCTTCCCTTTAAAAATGTCAAATGTTTTGAATTTTTGGCTAAGTGACCCTTGTTTTTTTACTTGAATTCCTTTTGGCGTTTTGTTTCAGTGAGAAAGCAGAATTGAGATGGCTCGTACGAAGCAGACTGCTCGCAAGTCGACCGGAGGAAAGGCGCCAAGGAAGCATCTGGCGACCAAGGTTCTGATACTACTCTCTTGTTCTGTCATTTTTTGACATGGTTCTAATTCGACTCACCAATTTGGGAATTCGTTTTCTTTATTTTTATGTATCGTATGGGAGGTTATGGGATTTTAGACATCTGATATCGTTAGTGTATTGTTATTTAGTCCATAGATACTCTTCGATGTAGCCCAACATATAGCAGAATAAATACAACAATATTTAATACCCTTCTTCTACTTGTCAACCAGGGAATTTGTCCTCCCCATTTTTGTTTCCAAAATAAATGTGTTGGGTTTCTTGATTTTTATTATTTGGTGTTGGTTGAAGGTTGTTCGCAAAACTGTGCCGACTACTGGGGGAGTGAAGAGGCCACATCGATACAGACCTGGGACTGTTGCTCTACGGTTTGTCGTGCTAATTTCTGTCTATAGTTTTACGAATTCAACTTAGATTTGTTTCCGTATGCTGAATTTGTGAGTTGTTATTATGATGTAGTGAAATTCGCAAGTACCAGAAGTCTACCGAACTGCTGATCAGGAAACTGCCGTTCCAAAGGCTTGTTCGTGAGATTTCCCAGGACTTTAAGGTGCGATTGATCTAACTCTATTTTGTCCATTGGATGTTGGGGTTGTGTTACGCGTACTGTTGAATAAAGAAAATGTAGTATGTGGCATGGTTTATAATGTAGAATTACTCTTTTTTGTTACTAATGAAGATTGAGCAAACCATATCCAGTTCTATCATGTTCGTTTATGACCGTTGTTATCTTATATCCCATTTGGAACACAATGAGTAGATGATGGAATTTGCTTTTTTGTTACCAAACAGTAACCAAAAACATTTTTCCTCATAATGTTTGGACTAGTCAGAAGGAAAAGAATGTCAGATTGGGACACGTCTGAGCTTTCTTCCTTGTTCCTTACCATTTTGTTCCTTGCCAAATCCTTCAATATTTTTTAATGAGATTTCAGACCATAGAAAAAAAGAGACTGCTATTTTCTCACTTTTAGTTACTGATGAATGGAATGTTGAATTATGGGTGCAGGCTGATTTGAGGTTCCAGAGCCATGCAGTGTTGGCATTGCAGGAGGCATACCTTGTTGGGCTATTTGAAGATACCAATCTCTGCGCAATTCACGCCAAGCGTGTCACCATCATGCCTAAAGATATCCAGCTTGCAAGGAGGATTAGGGGTGAGAGGGCTTAGCTTTTCTGTAATGGTGGGGGATTCTGTGAAGGCAAATCTCATTATCGTACTATCAGTTGATTACCAAAAAAAGAAAAAAAAAACTAGTAGTCGTTGTTGTTTAGTTGCTTTGAAAGTTGGTAGTAGTGGATGTTTGTTAGTTAGCAAAACTGGTATTTTGAAGTAAGGATTGATGCAGAGTACTCTCTACTATTCTGTAGCAGTTTTATGTTTCCATTTGAATTCTCTTACTGGAAAGCACTTCATGTTTTTTGGTTGTGTTTACTTTTTGATTGTTTCTACCTTCAAGTCTGTTAATTGTTGATGCGATGGAACCGTATCATATGCTAAAAAACATGGGTCCAGTATAATAGCTTATGGCTTCTAAGTTTTGATTCGCTCGACTAAAGCAGCATCATAGGGAACTTAATGACGTTTCACTAATTTTTGGCATGGAACTTACCAATAGTTGAAGGTGGCAAATAAGTTTCAATTGCAACTGAACTCTTTTTAGAAAGTTGGAAAATGTAGAGGGTATGTTTGGATGGTGGAAACAGATAGAGCTCTGGCAAGAGGCAAAAATGCTCAGCGGTGAAGGAGGAGGGGCGAGCTAGGGTTGCGGTTTTGGAGAGGGATCTGAGTTTTATATCCCAGTAATTCAATACGAAAATTGGCATAAACTCCAACGTTCCAAGAAGGAAAAATTATATATATCTCTAAGCACTTTCAATTTTATGGTTAGCAGCGAATTTCAATAGATGGCATCAAAGAAGTACGGAAATATTTTCATAGCAACGTTTGCCAATTTGGTTCACTTCCTTCAAGTCACAGTCCATGAATTTAAAATTCAAGTTCGCTTAATTAGCCAATATTCTACTAAGCTCGAGAGCTTCCACTTCCATTTTTTCAATTTTTTTGGTCGAAGGGTCGGAGAATTACGTTTATGCATGTCATGAGACCTCTGTGAGAACAATATGCTTCCCAGGTGAAATATTGGAAAGGAAAAAAAGAACAGTATTGTTTACACCCAAATTTGGCACAAAGGCTTGGCAAGGCCTAAGAGGCCTGATTCACGGTTAATGGGCCAGAATATGGAAAGAGGCTTGATGACTATAGCCCATAAGGCCCATTTTGATAAGTTACGAGCAAGGCCTGTTTTACGGATTAAGGCCTTGCGGATATGTTTTGTAGGCCAGGTTCAAATAATAAACGGTTATGGGATTAAATCCATATGTGAAAGAGATAAAAACCGTTTATCATTATCTCTTCATAGAAAGAAGGAAGTTGATTATTAGAGAGTTAAAAAGAAAATAAAATTAGCATGATAGAGGGAAGCGGTTATGACACATGGCACAGTACCGTGACCAAGCACCATGAACTCACTAACCTAAAAAATAGGAGGCTTGATAATGCATTCTCAGGCCTTTTGCCACGGAAATAAGGCCATTACCTCCATTAACTGCCAATAACCATCATGATGGAGGGAAAATTGGCACCCTAGGACACATGGCAGTACCAAATTAAGGCGGGAAAATGCTTGGGACACTTGGCATCATCTTGGCACAATGGAAGTTAGTACTAAGGGCCTACAAATACTATTTTTGAAGACTAAAAAAGGGTTCCACAGCCATCAACCTCACGGTTAAAAATCAATCCAAGTCTCTCGACTTACACTCAAAGTCCTCAACCTGTTGCAGCCATTCAACCCCGTTGAAGCCTTCAACATCATTGAGTCCTTTCAATTCCAAGTCATTCAACAATTCTAGCTTTGTTTTAGCCTTGTTAATCATCATTAATAAGAGTTGGTTTTTACTTTATCTCGTTGATCCTAATTTTCCATAACTGGAGTGGGTAAAATCTGATTACCCCACTATTAGGCATAGCACGTGCCTAGGGCAGTTCACCACGAGAGGGTGAATAGCTCGGTACCACATAGGGAGTCCGTGAGCCCTGTGCCGATCTGGTTAGACCATGAATAAGGTCATGATAACTAAAGTAAGTTAATACATCAGGATGCACTAGCTCGGCGTAAGATATAGGGGGTGCCCCTGGTATGGCCGAGCTATACGGGCTACGTGTATAGCTTGAACAGCATTCTGGAATACATAGCTCGGCTCGGCGTGATGAGTTAAGCTATGTACGAGTTAGTCCGAGCTACGTGGAAGCACGACACCGCCACGTATAGGGCGGTGAGACATTCCAGAATCATCTAAGGCGGTTCCTTATGAGATAAGGAGCAATCCCGTGAGATGGGGGATTAACGTTGGAAGTCCTAACGAGATTAGGAGTATGCCCCATATAGGAAAGAATCCTATATGGAAAGAAAGACCTCTGCTAGACGAGATCTAGCAGGATATGGAAGTCATCTCTTAATAGGAAAGTCCTGTTAGGAGAAGGATTCCTAAAGAGAATAGGAAACAAGGGGCACGAGATGCCCAAATTGATGAACATCTACACCTATAAATACAAGGCGACAACCATGACAAAAGGTACGCTATAACACCCAGTAATACGCATTGTGTTCTTGGCTTGATTAGTAATCCAGTACTAACTTAAGCATCGGAGGGCCTTTGCCAATAGAGGCAAGGGTGCTCTAACCTATTCTTTGTCTTGCAGATTTAGGGTCGAGCCAAGCCTGCACGTGATACAGGCTAACGTGGAATTACACCCCCTACAATTGGCGCCGTCTGTGGGAAACGCTTACGAAAAGCTTTATTCCTTGAAAAAGAAACTCAACAATGGTGATTTCAGAACCTCTTCTGTGCACCCCAAGGAGGGAAGACGCGGAAGACAATGGCGGAACCACCCTTGTGTACACTACGAGAAAGAATACAAGGGTGGACAAGGCTCCGCAATTCTTAGAGCTCCCAGAAGAAACCCGCTACCGGGAGGTTCAACATAGGACATATCCCCGAGATTCCAAAATTGGGGATACACGCCTGATAAATTATGAGTCCCCAAGAACCGGGGAAGGCGAAAGCACTCAAAGACTCCACCAGAGACGGGAAGCCTCCAACCGACGTGAGCGGAGGAGGAGCCCCCAAGGAAGGAGGAACGTAGACACACGAAGGACCGTGAAAGAGAGGATAGCCTCGATAGAAAAGAGCAGGAGCGCAAGAAGCGGCCCGTGAAGTCACTCGACGAGAGCGAGAGATTCAGACCTAAAAAGCAACTCCAAGAAAAAGAGAAGGACCTACGCTCACGGACGAGATCCGTGCAAGATTTAAAAGGATAGGAGTTATCGCCGTAACGATATCTCCTCTCGACCGAAAGCGATCTCTCCACGAAAAAGGAGAGAAAGAAGCGTTTCCGTTGAGAAGAAAGAAAGAAGAAAGCATGCCAGGACAGACGACGAGAGATCCGGGTTCCAATGAGCATCACCCGAACAAAGACGAAAGAAGAAAGGGAATCCCACCGAGATGGAGGCCCTAGAACCGCACGAGAAAGCGGCTAAAGAAGCCCTAGGCCAAATCTCAAAGTCACCATTAGCCCACCGGATCCGAGCGGTAAAAGACACCGAGCAGGTGAAGCATTCAGCCTTTATCTCTACGAAACCAAGACGGATCCGGTGGCCCACATTCAAGCACTATCAACAAAGGCCATGTTCATGCATGAGCAGATGATGCCCTGCTATGCAAGATGTTCCCCTCCAGCTTGGGGAAGGTGGCCCTGAGTTGGTACCACAAGCTCCCAGAAGGGTCTATCATATGTTGGGCACAACTGGCTGAGGAATTTACTGCTCGGTTCCTCACTAGCCGAGCGGCTCCAAAGACCTTTGATACACTGACCTCTATGAGACAGAGGGGCGAGGAGACTCTGCGGCAAAGTATTCCAAAAGTCAGATCGGGAAACTTTCAACGAGATTGAAAACTGCAAAGTGAAGAGTATGCTCGGCAACGTTTAAGACAAGTTTGCCCATTCACAAAGAAGCTACGAGAATCGCTTACCATGCGTCCGAAAAAAAAGTGGCGAGCTTATGGAAAAAATCCAGGAGCATGCACGAGTAGAAGATGACATCCCGCAAGCCGGAGGGAAGATTGTGGGGACAATCCCGGCTTCTTAAAAGAAAGCGTTGGAGTCAAAGGTGTACGGGAAGGAGTACGCAACGGGGACGAAAGGATTTTACACAAGAAAGAAAGGATAGAGTTGATCCGGATCCAAAGTCATACTTCAAAGTGTCATGGCAACCTTTAGCATCCCGACCTACAAAATGCTTTACAGATTAAGAATGAACCATGGTTCAAGAGGCCTTCAAAAATGACAGCAACCGAGAAAAAGAGGAGGGCTACCAATCAAAGACTGCAGCTATCACAGAGACTGGGGACACATGACTGAAGATTGTGTGGAATACAAGAAGTTCTTGGACGAGAAAGTGGCGGAGGGTCACCTCAAAGAATTTTTGGCTGACAGCAAACATGATGCCGAGCTGATCGAAGAGATGGACTACGAGAAAGGTCCAAAGGGGACCATCCATATGATACATGGACTGGTGGCCCCATACACAAACAACGAGATCAGACACATTCAAAGAGTCAACGGACAAGCAAAGCAAGTCATGAAGCTCGGCATGAAGAGACCAAGGACTGAGGGAGTAATGGAGATCCCAATCACCTTCACCGATGACGATCTTGACGGGGTAGTGGTGCCCCATAACGATGCTTTGGTAATCACCCTACGAATAGGGGATTATGACGTGGAGAAAATCCTCGTGGATCAAGGGGCTAGTACAGAGATCATGTATTACCACACTTTCAAAAAGATGGGACTCCCGACGAGCTCATTACAAAAATGTTTAGTCCCACTGGTCGGTTTCAGTGCGCAGACAGTATGGCCTATGGGAAAGGTCACACTGCCCGTCCGAGCTGGATCAGTGGTCCTAAAAACTGACTTCCTTGTGGTAGACATCCCTTCCTCCTATAACGTGATTATAGGAAGAACCACGGATGCACAAAATGAAGGTCGTCTCCTCAACTTACCACCAAAGGATCAAGTATCCTGGGAGCAGATGGCATTGAGTGCATTAAAGGAAGCCGAAGGTAGCCGACCGTGCTTCAACATGGTAATAAGAAAATCTCCTAAGGCCGAACTGGTGCAGACAATCGTAGTACCAGATCAACCAACACTGGAGGACGTCGGGGGTGACCCTACCAAGAAGATGGTAGAAGGGTTGAAAAAGGTACAGCTTCAAGGAGATGATGAGGAGAGATACTTTTTGATCGGCGAAGCACTTGCCGAACAGGAAGAAGAAGATTTGGTGGCCTTTCTAAAGGACCACATCGATGTTTTTGCATGGACTCCTCAAGAGATGCCTGGGATAGACCCCAAGACAATCTGCCACCATCTGAATGTGGATCCACAGCACAAACCAGTCCAGCAGAAAGCACGAAGGTCGGCACCACAGCACGCAGACGCCGTGATCGAAGAAGTAGATCGGCTGCTCGAAGCGGATGCCATACGAGAAGTGAGCTATCCAGATTGGCTGGCTAACACTGTTGTTGTCAAGAAGAAGAACGGGAAGTGGAGGGTCTGTGTTGACTTCACTAGCCTTAATAAGGCATGCCCCAAAGACAGCTTTCCACTTCCTAGGATTGATCAACTAGTGGACGCCACCTCAGGCTATGAGAGGATGAGTTTTCTTGACGCATATCGAGGATACCATCAAATAGCTATGCATGAGCCAGATCAAGAGAAAACTTCTTTCATCTCACCAAGAGGGCTCTACTGCTACAAGGTTATGCCCTTTGGGCTAAGGAATGCTGGAGCAACCTACCAGAGGTTGGTCACAAAGATGTTCAAAGATCAGCTCGGCAAAACCATGGAGGTCTACATCGACGACATGGTGGTGAAAAGCAAGTTAAAACCGGATCACCTTGCCGACCTGAAGGAAACTTTCAGCATTCTCAGAGAATACAAGTTAAAATTAAACGCCTCCAAGTGTGCCTTTGGAGTCAGCTCGGGTAAGTTCCTAGGGCATTTGGTGACTAAGAGGGGGATTGAGGCCAACCCAGATCAGATCACGGCTTTGCAAGGTCTTCAAAGCCCAAAGACCACGAAGGAGGTCCAAAGGCTAACGGGGATGGCAGCAGCTCTCAACCGTTTCATCAGTAAGTCCTCAGACCGTTGTAGGCCATTCTTTCAACTTCTGAAAAAGAGAGAAGGATACGAGTGGGGAGCCGATCAGGAACAAGCATTCCAGGAGCTGAAAGCCTACTTGTCATCACCACCCTTACTCTCTACTCCAGAAGCTGGGGAGCGGTTGATACTATATCTAGCAGTGTCTGATCATGCTGTCAGCTCGGTCCTCCTACGAATAAAGGAGACAGAGCAATCTCCGGTCTACTTTGTGAGCAAAACGCTGTTAGATGCCGAGACACGTTACCTACCTCTGGAGAAGCTGGTGTACGCTCTCATCATAGCTGCAAGAAAATTGCCACACTACTTTTTGCAGCATCCCATCACTGTGTTCACTGAATATCCACTAAGGGCTTTACTCAGGAAGGCAGACTTCTCTGGACGGATATCCAAGTGGTCCATCGAGCTCAGCCAGTTCGAGCTTGATTATCAGCCCAGAACAGCAATTAAAGGACAAATCTTAGCTGATTTTATAGCTGAGTTCGCCCCAACGGTGGCTCCACCACCACCAACTCTCCACGAGAAGGAGCAGATCAGTCCCACCGAGCAGCCAAATCTAGTGGCCGACCAGAAACCAGAAGAATGGAGGCTCTATGTGGACGGATCAGCCTGCAACAAAGGGTCAGGAGCAGGAGTGGTGTTATTCTCTCCGGAAGGACTGGTGCTGGAGCAAGCACTACGGCTGGGATTCAGTGCCACCAACAATGTGGCAGAATATGAAGCCTTGCTTGCAGGACTCAGGAGTGCCATGGAGCTCAAGGTCAGAACGTTAAGGGTATTCTGTGACTCACAACTAGTTGTTAATCAGCTTTCAGGGGAGTACGCCGCAAGGAGCGAAAAGATGGCTGCATACTCAGAAGTAGCCAAAGACTTGCTCGACAAATTTGACAGCGTCTACATCCAGCAAATCAGCTCGGGACAGAATGCACATGCGGATTCACTGGCATGCTTGGGATCAGCAGTAAACACAGAATACCGACGAACAGTAGCTGTGGAATATCTGAACGAACCAAGCATTGGCCGAGCAGTTGAGATGGTAATGGAGACAGAGTTTGGGCCAAGCTGGATGGACCCAATAATGGCATACCTACGAGATGGGACCTTGCCAGAGGACAAAAGGGAGGCTCACAAAATCAAAACCAAGTCAGCACGATTCTGGCTCTCCCCAGAAGGTAAGCTTTATAAAAAGTCTTTTCTTGGACCGTATTTATTATGTGTACATCCAGCTCTTGTTCAGAAGTTCCTCCACGAGATCCATGCTGGAACTTGTGGAGGACACACTGGAGGAAGGTCCATAGCCCACCGAGCAATATCACAGGGATATTGGTGGCCTTATATGCAAGAAGATGCAAAAGCTTTCGTGAAAAAATGTGAGAAGTGTCAAAGGTATTCCCCTCTCATCCGAGCTCCGGCGGAGGATCTGCTACCTCTGACTAGCCCATGGCCATTTGCCCAGTGGGGGTTGGACATCGTGGGTCCTCTTCCCATGGCAACAGGGAAACGAAAATTCCTGCTCGTTGGCACTGACTACTTCACTAAGTGGATAGAGGGGGAAGCTTTGGCCAAGATCACAGAAGCCATGGTGGAGCGATTTGTCTGGAACAAAATCATCACACGATTTGGAGTACCATACTCCATCATCTCAGACAATGGGTCCCAGTTCGGCAAGAAGTTCAAAGCTTTCTGTGCCCAGTACGGCGTCAGGAACTACTACTCAACTCCGGCTTACCCACAAAGCAATGGGCAAGCAGAGGCCTCAAACAAAACTATCCTGAAAAGCCTCAAAAAAAGGTTGGAGAAGAAGAAAGGAAAATGGCCGGACGAACTACCAGCCGTGCTCTGGGCATACAGGACCACCCCACGGTGATCTACGGGAGAGACGCCGTACTCCCTCGCTTACGGGAGAGACGCCGACACTCCGCACCACTCTTGTGGAGTCAGGCGGCAATGACAATGCCCTGGCCGAGCAGCTCGATCTCGCCGAGGAGAAAAGGGAACGTGCCCTTATTACACTGGCAGCATACCAGGAGCAGCTACGAAGAAGCTACAATAAGAAAGTGCAGCCAAGAGAATTCAAAATCGGGGATCTAGTCCTTAGGAAGGTTTTGGCCAACACCAAAATATCCGCTGATGGGAAGCTCGGGCCGAACTGGGAGGGCCCATACAAGATTGTGGGGATCGCTGGAATTGGAGCTTATCGCTTGGCCGACCTGGACGGAGACCCAGTACCACGGCCATGGAACGTCCAGAATCTGAGGAAGTTCTACCAGTAGTTTATTTATGTGACTACGAATACAGTCACATCTGTTTTCTAGTAAATTCACGTTCTTTTTTAGAACCTTTTTGGGATTACGAATGAAATCACCAGCATAAGTTATTTAGATCCTTTATCTTTATTCCACACATGTATGGAAGTTCATTTTTTTCCTCTTATTATGATATCGCTTAAATACGAACCAAAATTGTCTCAAATTTAAATTCCTATTGGGGAGCAGAGCATATGAGTACTTCAATAACTCTAAGTTATCGGGTAAAAAATCCTGAGTACGAAAAGACTTAGGTGAGCAACGAACACTGCTCAAATTTCTAAGTATGAGGAAACTTAGATGTGCAACGAACACTGCACCAAATTTCTAAGTATGAGGAAACTTAGATGTGCAACGAACAGTGCACCCAAAAACTAAGTACGAATAAACTTAGACTTGCAACGAATAATGCAAAAAATCTCTAAGTATGAACACACTTAGGGATTTGCAACGAGTAATGCAAACTTATCTCTAAGTACGAAAAAACTTAGATGAGCAATGAATTTTGCCAAAATGCTCTAAGTATGAAGAGACTTGGATGTGCAACGGACAGTGCACCCAAAAACTAAGTACGAATAAACTTAGACTTGCAACGAATAATGCAAGAGATCTCTAAGTATGAACACACTTAGGGATTTGCAACGAGTAATGCAAACTTATCTCTAAGTACGAAAGAACTTAGATGAGCAATGAATATTGCCAAATTAACTCTAAGTATGAAGAAACTGGGACATCTGCAATGAATACTGCAAAGATGCCATAGCATTTGAAAAGCATGAACAAGTACGAGAAATTTAAAGAGTATAAAAGGCCACACTCGGCCAAACAAGGTCACACAGGACCAGCTAAAAGAGTATGATCATCAAAACAAATATCAAAGTATCAGAACAGGCCACATACGGCCGAGCAGGACCGCGCAGGGTCAATCAGAAAAAAGTAGCAAAGGCACTAGGCCTCTTCACTGAGCCTCTGAGCGTCAGTGGCAAGGGTGGGATCTTGATTACCTCCAGCAGTACCATCAGCAGCTTCGGCAGTTGTGTTTTCTTCCATATGGGTTTGCTCCAAGGGAGTTTCAGATTGAGCTTCAGGAGCTGGAGGAGTCTGATCAGCAAGTTGAGCCTGAGCGGCTGCCATCTCACTCGGCAACTCCATATCAGCCCATAGGGGAGAGGATTCATCAACGCCGAGCTTGGTGAGACAACGCCGCCAGGCCGTCTCCCAGATGGTGTCCTGGACAGTTGGCATCTGCGCCTTGTAATCCTCTGTGACCTCCAGGACGGCTCGATCGTACTCCGCCTCAGCTTTGGCCTCCGCCGCAGTCAGTTGGTCACTCAAACCGTGCTCTACCTCCTCCGACCTTTTTCGCAGATCGGTGTTTTCACCCTTCAGCGCCTCCACCTCAGCTTGGGCCTCCCTTAAAGATTGAGCGAACTGAGCATTCTCCTCCTCCGCCTTATCTGCCCTCTCCTTCTCCTTCTCCAGTTCCTGTTGCATCACCTTGGCTCTCTCGAAACCACAGGAAGCTTTCTGCATGATCTGCAATTTACAAGGATATGGATCAGGACGATAGAAACATAAACCAATTTTTTAAATAAAGCAGTGATCAGACTACATACCTTGACGCTCGATTGAAAGACCATTTTCATTAGGACATCGTAGGAGCTGTTCCTCTCCCGCTCCATGTCGTTTGGGAGGAGGGCAGCCCTAGAGACGCCATACGCCACCTCCGTGGAAGATATCTTGTCAATAGCGGTAAGAGGGGCGCCACTTGGGCGAGCTAGAACAGGAGCCCAGGGCTGGATCAGAGGAGGAGACTCAGGCATCTGTCGCGTGGAGCTCGGCCCATCAGTCCTCCTCCTCTGCGGGGAGGACTGAGCATCAAGAGGATTCTCAGCTGGCCTCTTGTCCCCCTACCGATCGGTAAGAGAGACCGCTGCTGGCACGGGCGGAGGAGTAGCAGTACGAGCAGATGGGGGAGCACGGGAAGCTCCGCCCAGAGTCAAAGTATCGAGGAGGTTGATCGGCCGGCGAGACATATCTTCTCGGTCCGGAGACGGAGAGTAACCTGAAGACTCGTCCGAACCTGCTAACGAAGCGGCCCTCTCAGTCAAAGACCGGACAGCAGCTCGGAGGGTCTGTCCTTCTTCTTCTTTCTTCTTCTTCTTCTTCTTCTCTTTCTTCTTCTGTCACCCTCCCAGATGTGCTTGGTTCCTGATCAGCTCGGGTAACGATGGGAATGGCGGTTGGGATTGCTGGTATGTGTGCGAAAGTATCTCTTGTTCTCTCGGAGCTCGGGACCGGGTGATCCTCCTATTAGCTCGGCCTCTGCGGGCACGGGTCCTCTCTTGGTCGATTGGTCGGCCTGTGGCGATCACAGAGAGAGGTGGCGGCCAGGCGTGTCTGGTTCTGGGCTCTCCTTCTCTTCTAATGTTGCCCCAGTAGAACGGGGTGTAACCCAGCAACCGGTGAGCCGAACGGCCGAGCCCTACAGGGGTTGGTTCGAAGCCGTCGAACCAAAGGGCCTTGGCAATATCCTCACGGTGAAGTTTGCCGTGGATCAAGCGGCCCCCGTGGTTAAGATTATCCGCTGTAAAACAACATAATATAGAGGTGGTCAGCTACAGTTTGAGGAGATATAAAAAGAATAAACCAGCTCGGGAACGAGAATACTAACGAAGTCCGCCTGTAGTAGTAGGGCAGGCAGGGCCAATGATCCTCCCCTCGGCGTCCCTAGGCTGCCAGTTACCAGTGACTACGAGATAGTCATCTGCCTCTCCCTTTGAGGAGTTTGGTAGATCAGTGATGAGCTTCTGCTTGGGGTCCCTGGCTTTGAAATAGTAGTTCTTCTCGGCTGTAGGGACTACACTGTATAGGTAGTGTAAATCCCACCAGTCGAGGTTCAGGCCGAGCAGCCTGTTTAGGGCGAGAGTGCCCATGACTACCCTGACGAAATTGGGGCATAGCTGCATAGGGTTTAGTTGGCACCTAAAGCAGACCTCACGGAAAAAGGGATGTAGAGGAAACCTAAGGCCGCCCTCAACAATAAAGATCAAGGGGATATGAATTCTGTTTGCATTCTGACCTTGTTCCCTCATATCGTCGCGATTGTCTAAACGGAATTGAACATCGGCGGGGATGTTGTAATCTCGACGGAATTCTGCTCTTTTCACGGGGGTACTAAGAAGGGCTCTATGTCTACCCATTTTTTCTAAGATAAGGGTTTCACTGTTGAAACCCAGGGGAGGAAGTGGAAGATGAACAGGACAGAAAAATGAGAGAAATCAGAAAGAACGGGAAACGGAAAGGTCACTTACGTGAAAAGATGGACCTAAGGATGACTCACTCCGACGGTAATGGCGGACGTTCTCCGACGAAGGCTGGAGAAAGAGGGACTCCTGTTGCAGAAAGCTTGAGTGTCGTTGATGACGAACGAAATTCTCTCTTCTCTCTCTGGCTCGTTCTTTCTTCTGGTAAAATGAGAAATGAGAGAAGGGGAAGGGTTTTAGGGGAAGTATAATCATTATCCCGCCCAAAACCCCATAAAGTAGGGTGTGACGTATGAGAAGCATCACCCCAAATCGTCCTTTGGGCTTATCTGATGACCAACGGGTCACTTCGCATTTAATGCGGAGATGGCCCTACACCCCACGTGGAGGGGAGGCGTGCAGGAAACGTATCAGTAACCGTTGGAGCTCTGCGCACCGCTGATGAATGACAGCAATGACAGAGCTGGGGAGCAATTGGAGTGGGTAAAATCTGATTACCCCACTATTAGGCATAGCACGTGCCTAGGGCAGTTCACCACGAGAGGGTGAATAGCTCGGCACCACATAGGGAGTCCGTGAGCCCTGTGCCGATCTGGTTAGACCATGAATAAGGTCATGATAACTAAAGTAAGTTAATACATCAGGATGCACTAGCTCGGCGTAAGATATAGGGGGTGCCCCTGGTATGGCCGAGCTATACGGGCTACGTGTATAGCTTGAACAGCATTCTGGAATACATAGCTCGGCTCGGCGTGATGAGTTGAGCTATGTACGAGTTAGTCCGAGCTACGTGGAAGCACGGCACCGCCACGTATAGGGCGGTGAGACATTCCAGAATCATCTAAGGCAGTTCCTTATGAGATAAGGAGCAATCCCGTGAGATGGGGGATTAACGTTGGAAGTCCTAACGAGATTAGGAGTATGCCCCATATAGGAAAGAATCCTATATGGAAAGAAAGACCTCTGCTAGACGAGATCTAGCAGGATATGGAAGTCATCTCTTAATAGGAAAGTCCTGTTAGGAGAAGGATTCCTAAAGAGAATAGGAAACAAGGGGCACGAGATGCCCAAATTGATGAACATCTACACCTATAAATACAAGGCGACAACCATGACAAAAGGTACGCTGTAACACCCAGTAATACGCATTGTGTTCTTGGCTTGATTAGTAATCCAGTACTAACTTAAGCATCGGAGGGCCTTTGCCAATAGAGGCAAGGGTGCTCTAACCTATTCTTTGTCTTGCAGATTTAGGGTCGAGCCAAGCCTGCACGTGATACAGGCTAACGTGGAATTACACCCCCTACAATAACGGTTGGGAAATTATAAGTCCTCTCGCACGTAAGGCAAACCACGAACCATTTGCAACTTTTACCTTTGAGGGTTGCAAGCAATCGCATAGATGAAGTCAGAAAAGGTCTCAAAGGCCTCTATCACATTTGGACTGCAACGGACAGTCCTAGCACGTCCAGCTCACAAACCACACTAGGCGCTTGTTGTTTCTTCGGTGTTAACAAGTACTATCAAAATATAGAGCCCAATAACTTTTGCAACTTCTAAATCAAAATTAATAGTGTCAAACAATTTTAATACCGTACTTGGCATTTTTTAAACCGGATTAATCAACACATAAAGCGTTTGAATCCAAATTGTTCCTCCAGTCTTCACCTAATTAACCACAATCTAAGAACTGGAGTGAAGCTTGGGTAACAGGTCATCCACGAGCCATGCAGCCATGTGCTTGTACGCCTCTTGGGTCAAACGGATTCCATCCCAAGTGATGAGTTGATGGGGATTCTGATAGACTGGAACGTCTGAAGCTCCGCACATTCTATTGAGACTGAAATTATAATCTCCACCACTTATATCATTTCCTAAATGTAAAATTTTTCCTTTTTTCAAATTAGCCGAGATCCAATTCTCAAAAGAATTGTCAAATCCACTTCTCATTTGCTGACCCGACGGTATAATGTCCCATACCTTAACGGCTTTGGGGCATTATTTGAAAAGGTGGATCAAACTTTCAGGAGAGTTATTACATCTTGGACATAAATCCGAAGAAGTAATCCCTCTTCTAGTTCGAAGGAGATTTGTGGGGAGTTTATTATGGAAGATCAGCCATATAAATGTTTTGAACTTTTGAGGAACTTTCAACTTCCAAAACCACTTCCATCCCTTAACATCATTGCTCTCAAGGTTGATAAAATCATAAGCATTCGAGGCTGAGCAGATTCCGTTGTGAGAGTCAGCCCACATAGGATGATCCTCAGCCTGAGAGAACACTGGTATCGATGTGCTAAGAATATCATTCCTCACTTCACTATCCAGGAGATGATCAATCTTGGCAAGGTCCCACCTTCCATTATCGATTATCTCCTCCACTTTCATATGCCGTTGGTTCTGTAAGCCAGGGATTCTATCCACGATAGGTGTGTTTCCACACCACCAGTCATTCCACAAATCCACATTTTCCCCATTACCAATGGACCATTTGGTGCCCTTTTTAAGAAAATCCCTTATGTGCATTATGCTCCTCCACGTATGGGAAGCATTTCTGTTACTAGGCCAAGATTGAATGGAATGATGTTTTAGATATTTATCTCTTAAAATAGTGGCCCATAAGCTCGCATCATTGTTCACAAGTTTCCATCCAAGTTTCGTAAGTAAAGCTAGATTTTGATTCTTAGCTTTCTTTAAGCCCAAACCCCCTTTGTCTTTATTATTGCAAACACTATTCCAGTTGACAAGGTGAATTTTCTTCTTATCCGGTGTGTCCCCCCATAAAAAATCCCTATTTATACGATCCAATTTCTCACAAACATTAGTCGGGAGGTGCATAGTTTGCATCGTATAACTAGGAATGGTGGAAGAAGAAGCTTGAATGAGGGTGGCTCTACCCGCTAGCATGAGAGTATTCGACTTCCACCCGACAAGTCTATTTTGGACCCTTTCAATAATGTGCTTAAAATGGTCCTTGTTAGCTCTTTTGTGTAAGAGGGGAACTCCTAGATATAGACCAAGATTGCAAGTAAGAGGTATTCCACTACAATTACTAAGATCTCTAGCTTTGTCACGAGGAATATTGGGGGAGACATACATCTTAGATTTAGCGAGGCTAACGGTTTGACCCGACATGACACAAAATTCCTCAAGAACTTCCATAATGGTACGACAAGTAGTTTGATTAGCTTGGCAAAAAAGAATGAGGTCATCAGCAAAGAAAAGGTGTGAAATCGCCCTAGAATCTCTAGATTCCTTAATACCTTTCCATCTTCCTGAATCACATTTTTCTTCAATGAGAATGGACAAGCGTTCCATGCAAAGGACGAAGAGATAAGGGGACAGGGGGTCGCCTTGTCTAAGACCCCTCCCCGGAGAGAATTCTTCAAGAATTTCTCCATTCCATAAGATAGAGGAGCTAACACTCGTGACACAACTCATAATGAGCGTTGTCCAGTCCGGGTTAATATTGAAAAATAATAAGGTATCTAGGAGGAACTTCCAAGACACTTTATCATACGCTTTCTCAAAATCAATTTTAACAAGAACCCCACCTGTTTTTCCTTTTTTTATTGCGTAGGGTATGTAAAACCTCCTGAGTTATGATTATGTTATCAGTGGTAGATCTGCCCGGTATGAAACTACTCTGAAACGGACCAACAATTTTCTCAAGATAGCGTCTCAATCTAGCCACAATCAGTTTGGTGATGATCTTATACCTAACGTTACACAAACTAATGGGCCTAAACATTTTAATGTTGTCAGGCTTATCATTCTTAGGGATAAGAGCAATCAGGAAGAGGAAACCAACGCTAGTTGAGCTTAGGGATTTCCTTTACCCTCCTGGTTTTCCCCCTTTAGATTTTAATTTCTTAATGGACAACTACAAAATTCTTGTATGGAATTGTAGAGGTGCAGGGAATGCGAGATTTAAGAATAACTTTTGTGAAATTATTCGTAATCATCGCCCGGAGATTGTGGCTATCCTAGAGCCGAAAGTTAGCCTCCAATCGATGGGTTTATTCTTCAATAACCTGGGTTTCACTAGGGACACCTTCTCTGACCCTAATGGAAGATCCGGAGGAATTTGGGTTATTTGGGATCCCACAAAAGTTGGGGTTTTCACTATCACTATCTCCACACAAGCCATTCACGTCAAGATTTGTAAGAATGGGTACGAAGATTGGGTTCTTTCAGCCCTCTACGCAAATCCAAATCCTAGACTTCGAGATGTTCTGTGGGAAGGACTCAAAGAGTTCGCGGAGGCTAATCGATACCCGTGGGCAGCAATTGGTGATCTCAACGACATCGCTAATGTAGAGGAAGTCAGAAGCTCAACGGTCGACACCAGCCACAATCAAAGGAGGAGGGTCAGAGAGAATATTAACAACTGTAAATTGGTAGATATGGGCTCTTCGGGACCTAAATTTACCTGGACAAATGGGCGTCAGGGAGCAGCAAATGTTCTAAAACGACTAGACAGAGGGTTGTGCAATGAGGAATGGCGCACTCTCTTTCCTGAAGGTATGATCCAAACACTTCCCAGAACTTACTCTGATCATTCTCCGCTTTTAATGCATATTCATGGTTTACATAATGTTATCCCTATTAGAAAACCCTTTAGATTTGAAGCAGCCTGGATCTCGGACCCCTCGTTTGAGGAGGTTGTGAATAAACACTGGACGGGAAATACTATCCATGACAAAATTAATAACTTTTCTCTAGCTTCCCTTGAATGGAATAAAAGTACATTTGGCAACATATTCAGGAAAAGGAGATGGGTTTTAGCTAGAATTAAAGGAGTTCAACAAGCCCAGGACACTAACTTTTCCCATAACCTCCTCGTCCTTGAAAAAGATCTAATTACTGATTTTAATAAAATTTTAGAGCAAGAGGAGATGCTTTGGTTTAAAAAATCCCGTTCTAAATGGATTGTCCAGGGTGAATGACCCCCATAAATTGGTGAAAGAACATATATTACCCCTAGCACAAATCCCAAACAAAACAAAGCAAAATATGGAGCTTTTACTGATTTACTCCAATCGTTGTACTAGTAATTCAATTTTGCTATTTTATTCTTGAATACTGATGATTTATAGGGATGGCAATCGCGACTGAACTGATGGGTACCCGAACCATAACCGAAATAATCCCCGTTGGTATGGGCATGGTATGGGATATGGCCGAACCGAATGGGTATGGTTCGGTTCTGGGTTGAGGTCTTAACCGAACCGTGACCCGAACCGAACCGTGACCCTAAACGAACCGAACCATGTAATTATATATACACCCCCTGAAATATATATATACCATTAGACCTAAAAAAAACCCTAACATTTCATTTCATCACTTGTCTGCCCCGCGCCCACCACAGACAATTAGGGTTAGGGCGATTCAGGTGAGCTGCTGCTCCTCCGGCCGTGAGCAACTCTCTCTCTCTCTCTCTATGAACTGATCACCGATGTAGTCTCTGCCGACCAGGTCTCTCTCTCTCAGCTTGTTCGTAGATCTCAGCTAGTTCATGTAAAGTCGCGATCTCGGTTACTCGGTATCTCTCTCTCTCTCTCTCTCTCTCTCTCTCTCTCTCTCTCTCTCTCTCTCTCTCTCTCTCTCGTAGATCGGTTGTGTTGCTATCTTTACAATTTCATCTAATCATTTGCTTGATTACTCGACTGACTCGGTCGGACTGAGTCCTTGCTTAGTTTCAGATCTCAGCTTGTCCTTGATTTCATGATTTGCTAACATACAACTATTAGTCTGTTAGATGAGGGTTTTGAAGACCCATTTTTTTACATTGCTCATATCAGTATGTTTGATCCTTTGAATGGCATATGTTTGTGTTGTTTTCGCATGTTTCGTAGGTTCATAAATAATGTCCGATTCACCTGTCTGCTCGAGTGCTCCGGCTGATGGTTCTGTACCATCAGAACCAGTCAGTCAGTCTGCCCCTATCGATGTCGATGACCATCCAAATGAAAACAATCAAAACAATGCTGGTTCAGAACAAGTAACCGAAACCAATTCAGGTGAAGCCAAATTAAGGAGCCCTTTTTGGGCTCACTATAATAGGGTGCAAATTAACGGGGAGTGGAAGGCTTGCTGCAAGTATTGTCCAACCAAGATTTCTGGAAAAATTGAAAATGGTACTTCTCATTTGCAACAACACTATAATCGGAAACACAAAAAGAAGGATAACATGAGGCAGCAAGTTCTAACAAACAATTTCACAAATAGAGACCATCTTGTGCAACTCACAACGTATAGTTTTGATCATGCTACGGCACAGAAAGAACTTGCTAGTGCCATCATCATGCACGAGTA
The DNA here is from genome assembly GCA_016920895.1 of Vaccinium myrtillus. NCBI lineage: Eukaryota > Viridiplantae > Streptophyta > Magnoliopsida > Ericales > Ericaceae > Vaccinium > Vaccinium myrtillus. The sequence continues at coordinate 6,417,707 of CM029274.1, forward strand.
TCCTCTTTCGATTGTGGAGCACGTTGGCTTTAGGAGGTATTCAACTGCACTTCAACCTTTGTTTAAGGTGTTGTGTAGGAACACAATAAAGAGTGAAATATTAAAGATTTATGAATACGAAAGGGGGAAGACAATGAGCTTGGTGGTGCAAAATGCAAGTAGATTGGCTATCACAACGGATATGTGGACTTCGAGTAATCAAAAGAAAGGTTTCATGGCTGTCAAGACACACTTTATTGATGATGCTTGGACTTTGCAAAGTCGCATTTTGAGGTATTTCTAACTTGCATTGTCATTTCTTTATTGCTTTATTCAATGTAAATCTTAATTTTCCCATTTGTAATTAAATATGAACGTTGCATGTTAGGTTCATATATGTGCCATGTCCGCATACAAAAGAAGTTCTATGTGACCAATTGTTCGATTGTTTGATGGATTGGAACCTTGATAGGAAGATTTCTTGCATAACAATTGATAATTGCACTACGAATGATGCCATGATTGGACTTTTGGGGGAAAAACTTGATAGTGCATCACTTATGTTGGGTGGGGATTTGTTTCATATGCGCTGTTGTGCGCACATTCTGAATCTAATTGTGAAAGATGGGTTGGATGTTATTGATAGGCGCGCAATATCATGGATATAAGCGCCTAAGTAGGGTAGAATTAGCGCGTTAGACGTGCGTTTAATCCTCATTTTCCGTATAATGCGTGCACGTGGTTGGTTTTGTGTTTTGGGTTTTAATTGCAGATATTCGTGATGTTCTGGCGCTAATGGAAGGTACCCGAAAACACCGGGCATAGGGCAAGTTGGGGACCGGTGGGACCCAAGGAAGGACGAGCAAGCAAGCTGAAAAAGCATTATGAAGGTCCCGGTATCGATACAGGTAAATGCCTGTATCGATACCTAGGCATCAGCAAGCGAACAGAACCGATGGGTATCGATACAGGGCTTTGCCCGTATCGATACCGACTAGCTTAAATGGGCCGGTGATTTTGCCACGTGTTTGGGCTTCGGGAAAGATATAAATACCTCGTTTTGAGGTAGAATTAGGGTTCCGAGTTTTATTTTCTTTGTACAATTAGCAGCCGTTTATTTTGCTCGGGAGATTCTACTTTCCGGAGGCTTTTCCATTGAAGTTTTGAAGCTTTTGTTCGCTGATTTCAAGTATTGCTTCGGTAACTTCGTGTTTTATTTCCATTCAACCTGAGTTCGCGGGAGTTTGTCCGCGCTTTGCTTTCGAATCTCTGTTTTAATCCATATTTAGTTATTCAAGCATGTTTTATTTCAGAATTCTAGTATTTGTTCAATTTAATATGAGTGAGTAGTTCATTAGGTATGGTCGCGGGGTGATTAACACGCCGTGGCCAGGGCTGGATTCGTTCTGCTCCTATTTTCTAAATTAACAAAGGAAAAAGCAATTTTAGGTTATTAAAGAGCTTCCGTCAGACGTATCCGGGCATTGTCGGAGCCCATGTAACGCGGGGAACGGGGGACCAAAACTTGTTCTTCGCTGTACATGGGTAAACGGCGATCACGAGGATTCGCATCTTTCGGGGTACCTTTTTCTCTCTAAAATCAAACGTTTTTAGAACACCAAACGGAGCGGAACTGTCTGGGCCTGGTCACTGGTGTTATGAACCCTACGACCGTATTTTCTTTTAAACAGTTTAATCAAACCAATTGGGTGAACGAGGTGAGAATGGAAGAATTCTGTCAGATGTGTGAGTGTTGGGGGCATTCTGTTTATACCTCTTCCGTTTTTTATGCACTCAAGGAAGCTTATCAGAATAATCAGGCTAGGGTGAGTGTTAGTAATCAGCGGTGGGATCCATATCCAAATACGTACGAGCAAGGGTGGTCCCACCACCCATCTTTTTCAGGGTGGTACTCCGAACCCCCAGTGCCACCACAGGCACTGCCTTTGCCTCTACAAGAAATACAGTCGTTCAAACCTGCCCAGGATCACATGCCCCAATTTGGCTCCCTTTTCCAAGACCCGCAAGGGTTTGATCCTTATTCTACTGGCCCACCCCCAGGGCTGACTTATCCCCCTCATGATGAGGAGCTTGAGGAGATGGTATAGACTATTGTGCGATCGCAAATGACCCTCACCGCGGAAACCACCCAAGCAATTGAGGACCTTAGGTCCCAGTTGACTCAACTCACAGAGGCAGTGGGACAAGTCCAACAGGAGTGGGAGACATTTCTTTCTCCGCCTCAAGTCAATAGAAGAGAGGAAGTCGACCCACTTCTCATTGGGGGACGGGTTGATGATCGTTTGGAGGGACCTTCCGAGTTTGGAGGGAATGGGGGGTTTACTCCTAGGGAAGAGGAAGTAGGTCAGGTTAACGATGTTGAGGAGGTTGACTTGGTCTTACCACAGTCCTCTGAATTTGGAGGGGATAAAGAGCTTACTGCTAGGGAAGAGAGAGAAGAGGAAGTTGACCCACTTGTCATTGAGGGTCGGGTTGATGAGGGTTTGGTGGAACCTTCTGAGTTGGGAGCGAACGCGGAGCTAACTGCCCAATGTTTCTCCCTTGAGTCTAATGTAAGGGTCGAACCCCCTCTCATGTATTTCCCACTGTTGATCCGCGCTGCCTACGTTTTCCTTTTGCGCTCCTATGAGTCTAGAGAGCGAGGAGCTCACTGCCCTCCGTGTGATGGTCCGATAGAAAAATCTCCCGCTGCTGAGGAGTGGGACATTGAGATTGATTGTTTGTAGTCCTTAATGGACGAGCAAGATAGGAAGTATGGGTTTGAGAGTGAGTCTCTTATTTTGGGGGACCAAGACTTTGTTGAGGAGGAATTAGTTGAGAAACCAAACTTGGCGGATGAGGTTTTGGTAGAAGAGTCGAAGTCGACGGTAGTGGAACATATTGATTTTCTTGGTGTTGATGATTACGATTTTTTTTATCTTCCTTCTCTCGCGAATTATGTCCACAACTCGAAAATTAATTTGGGTTCACGTGAGCACTTAGAGGCACTTCAATTTCTTAAAACAATTCGGCAATTGCTTTACTCGAAGTATCTTTTCTTGTGGTCTGGCCAAGTTCAATTTTTAGTGCAAAGCTTAGCGTGGGGTGGTGCATTCATGGGATTCATCTTTGTGGATTTGATTAATTTTCGGATTCCACGTTTCAAAAAAAATCTCTCTCTCTATTAAAATTAATTCAAAAAAAAAAATTCTTTTTATTTCTTTTTCATTTTATTTACCGTTGTGTGCGGATTTCTTTTGTTTTTTTTATGGTCCGGTATAGCCACCTAATTTCTAGCCTTAAATTTGTGTATCTGGGTTTCTAACAATCTTATTGCCGTGTCTCGGATAGTCATAAAAGACGATTGGCTCTGATCTCTTTAAGGAAAAACCTTAAGTGATTTAACCTGTTGAGTCATGACTTACCCGGGATTGTTATGATAACCTTCTCTACACAAATTTAAGTGAGACAATTAGGGAGAAAAGTAGTACCCGTGCCTTTCACGTGACGAAAGTGGTGGATTTCAATGTTTTGCAGAGTCTTTAGTAGCGTTTCTTTTCCTTCTTTTCGTTTTCTTTTGTATAGTGTCTTGCAGACTAACACATGCAGGTTGATTTGTCCAAGTTGGGGGGTCGTTTCTCCACTTACATCTATCTTGTGTTGTCCGCTAGTTCGAGGTGATCTCTTTCCTCTCTCTTTATTTATGTCCTTCTCTTTTAGTGTTTGTGCAATCAATGAGGACATTGCTTTATTCAAGTTGGGGGGAGGGATTACACTTGTCTTATTTAAATTTAGAGTCTTGAAAAAAAAAAGAAAAGGGAATTTGGATGTTTGGGTGTAACTATTCTTGGTTGATGACTGTTAATTAGCGCTAGTGGTTGTTGTGCGAGTCGGAGTCTCGATACGATTTCATGAATAGACTTAAGCTCGTGAACATGATGTTTAGGAAGCACTCAGTTAGCCGTATCATCTATAGTTGGATAGTGTTTGATCACTTGAGTTCATGCTTTTCACGCGCACTGTCCCACTCTGAGCATTCACTAGCCTTGAATTTGGTTTACATATTATTGATATTTCGGTGCTAGTTGATTGCGCCCACGGGCTAATTGGAACCCCTTTCCTACATTGTGCGCTAAATTGGTATTGCTTATCCGGGCGTTCATTGAGTATTCGGGCAATCGGGGTTTGCTCCCACCGTATTGTTCGCATTACAAGATGGATAGACCTTGTGAAGGCATTGGTTAAATGTGGTTAGTTTGGGTCTCTCCCTAAAGCCTTTTTGACTCGAGCAATTAAGTCTGAAGGGTCTTTAAACCTGGTACCCTAAGGCCATCTGGCTTAGGGATGACCGACCTAAAGCTCGTTACATGGGTCAACTAGAAAGCCCGACAGATCCAGGCATTGCACGACCACAAGAAAAAAATGGTAAAAAAAAAAAAAAAAAAAAAAAAAAAAGAAGATTAATCATTAGGGGAAGGGGTGAGTTTTAGAGACACACCGGGCTATTGATATTGTGTGAACTGTTTTCGGGATTAGTGAATTTCTATGTGTGATTCTCACTTACACGCATGTTGTGTGATAAATCCCTATCCGATCGTAGTGAGAGGATTAATTTTTGTGCTAAGTTTGCTGCGAAGTTCACTTGTTTAACTTTGTCCATGGATGAAATGTCTTGCCTTTGGTTTGGCTGACAGTCACTGTAGTGCTTCGAGAAGCTATTGATTGGGTTGAGTTGCATTCAAATGTCCGAGTCCTTTGTGTTTTGTGGGTTATCACTGCTGAAAACCCTCACGAGACTTCACTCGTCCTACCGGGGCCGCCCGGGGGTTTAAAAGATCTATCCTTTCATTTATTTTTATTCTTTTCGTTGCTCGGGACTAGCAACCTTCAAGTTGGGGGGTGTGATAGGCGTGCAATATCATGGATATAAGCGCCTAAGTAGGGTAGAATTAGCGCGTTAGACGTGCGTTTAATCCTCATTTTCCGTATAATGCGTGCACGTGGTTGGTTTTGTGTTTTGGGTTTTAATTGCAGATATTCGTGATGTTCTGGCGCTAATGGAAGGTACCCGAAAACACCGGGCATAGGGCAAGTTGGGGACCGGTGGGACCCAAGGAAGGACGAGCAAGCAAAGCTGAAAAAGCATTATAAAGGTCCCGGTATCGATACAGGTAAATGCCTGTATCGATACCTAGGCATCAGCAAGCGAACAGAACCGATGGGTATCGATACAGGGCTTTGCCCGTATCGATACCGACTAGCTTAAATGGGCCGGTGATTTTGCCACGTGTTTGGGCTTCGGGAAAGATATAAATACCTCGTTTTGAGGTAGAATTAGGGTTCCGAGTTTTATTTTCTTTGTACAATTAGCAGCCGTTTATTTTGCTCGGGAGATTCTACTTTCCGGAGGCTTTTCCATTGAAGTTTTGAAGCTTTTGTTCGCTGATTTCAAGTATTGCTTCGGTAACTTCGTGTTTTATTTCCATTAAACCTGAGTTCGCGGGAGTTTGTCCGCGCTTTGCTTTCGAATCTCTGTTTTAATCCATATTTAGTTATTCAAGCATGTTTTATTTCAGAATTCTAGTATTTGTTCAATTTAATATGAGTGAGTAGTTCATTAGGTCGCGGGGTGATTAACACGCCGTGGCCAGGGCTGGATTCGTTCTGCTCCTATTTTCTAAATTAACAAAGGAAAAAACAATTTTAGGTTATTAAAGAGCTTCCGTCAGACGTATCCGGGCATTGTCGGAGCCCATGTAACACGGGGAACGGGGGACCAAAACTTGTTCTTCGTTGTACATGGGTAAACGGCGACCACGAGGATTCGCATCTTTCGGGGTACCTTTTTCTCTCTAAAATCAAACGTTTTTAGAACACCAAACGGAGCGGAACTGTCTGGGCCTGGTCACTGGTGTTATGAACCCTACGACCGTATTTTCTTTTAAACAGTTTAATCAAACCAGTTTTACTCTAGTTTAGTTAATTTTCCCATCAAATCACAAAGGGTGGCTACCTAAGAGCCGTTTCAAAGGTCACAACCCGAGTTTTTAGTTAAGCACTCTCCGCCGTCTCTGTGGATTCGATTCCGGTCTTACCGGGTATTATGCTACACCGGTCTCAGCCCTACGCTTGGGGCAACCCATTAATTTAGGTCTAGGATTTGGTCAGGCAGTTATAAAGGGGAGTATTGAGAAAATTCGGGATAGTGTGGCTTATTGGACAGCATCACCTAAAAGAGATGAAAAATTTGAAGAAACAGTCCGCCAAATGAAAGTGACTTGTACTAAGAAATTAGGACTTGATTGTGCAACTAGGTGGAACTCAACATTCTTGATGCTTCAAACCGCCCTACTTTATAAGGAAGTGTTTAATCGGTTAAGCAAACGGGATGCTCAATATCACTCATTACCGAATGAACATGAGTGGGGGTTTGCTAAAGATATTTGTGATAAGCTAATTTTTTTTTTAAGGTGACGGAACTGTTTTCTGGAACAAAATACCCCACTACTAATCAATGCTTTCCAAATATATGTGAGATTAGACTTGCTCTGAGAGATTGGCTCATTTCTGAGAATGTGGTGGTTAGGGAAATGGCCAAAAGAATGATAGAGAAATTTGACAAGTATTGGTCTGTGATACATGGTGTTGTGGAGGTTTCGGCTGTGTTGGATCCTAGGTACAAGATCAATGTGTTGGAGTTCTACTTCGAAAAATTGTTTCCCTCAAGTTATAAGGAAGAAGTTGATAGAGTTCGTGCACTTTGTTACAAATTACTTAATGAGTACCAAAGTCCTAGTTCAATGGTCGAGGGTATTGGCGAGTCTTCTTTCCAATCAACTCCCGTTGATATGGACTCAATGTCACAGTATGATCTCTATATGCTTCAGTCGAAGAGAAGAAAGACCATTGATACTGCAAAATTGGAGTTGGATCATTACTTGGCGGAGGATCCCTTGCCAAAATCCCCGGGATTTGATGTGTTGAATTGGTGGAAATCACATGAACCCAAGTACCCCGTTTTACAAGCCATGGCTAGAGATATGTTGGCTATTCCCGTATTCACAGTTGCCTCTGAGTCCGCATTTAGCGCGAGTGGTAGGTTGGTGAGTCCACATCGTAGTAGACTTCATCCCGACACGATGGAAGCCTTGATGTGTGCTCAAAGTTGGTTGTGGGATACTGAAATGAAAGGTAATAAGTTAGTTTCTTGCATTTGTTTGTTACTTATGAAATTGTTTGTTACTTTTATTTTGTTAGGTGAATCATCATCCGGATACGCCACTATATATGATAATGATGAATCAGGAGATTCATGCTTGACTCGTGAGGTCATTTGCATTTTTGTTCACCATTTATTGTTGTCTTATGGTTTTTGCATTATTGCCTATGTTAATTGAATTTTTTTTTTGTCCATTTAAACAGATATGAATACATTTGGACTTCGCTAGTACTGTTGGTTGTTGGAAAGGAAGGAATCAATCTGTTTACTCCGTTAAGACTATTTTGTTGGATTTGCTGTGTTTTTGAGTTGTTCTATGTTAGACTTGGCTAGTACTAGTACTATTTTGTTGGATTTGCTGAATTGCTGTGTTGTTGCTGTGTTGAGTTGATCTCTGTTAGACTATTACCAGCTGGGATTTGATCATTCGGGAAGTAGCATAGCAGCTGTTTGTTGTTGTTGGAATTTGATCATTTGGGAAAGTAGCATAGCAATGTTCTCTGTTAGACTATTACTATTTTGTTGTCTCTGTTTTGTACTGGAATTTATACAATTTGGGAAGTAGCATATCAGCTGGGATTTGAAGTTTGTACTGGGATTTGATAAATTCTGAATCTCTGATCAATTTTGTATGGGTTTTGAAACATTTGATCAATTTTGTATTGGGATTTATCAATTTGGAAAGTACTAGCAGCTGGGATTTTAATTTTGGTAGGAGTTGATCAATTTGGTTCGGGTATTATCCGAAACCCGATTGGTCAATGCCAAATATTGTTTGGCTATTTTCAATTAATTCGGTTACCCAATCGGTTCGGTTAATACCCGATACCCGAATGGTTCAGCTCCGGTTTCCATATCCCCTACCCGAACGGGTAATGGTTCAGTTCTGGTTCCCCTTTTGGTTTCGGGTATCGGGTTCGGGTACGCCAATACCCGAACCGAACCGAACCGCCCCATTGCCATCCCTAATGATTTATTAGCAAGTTCTTTCTATACTGTCAAAATTTAGGATAAACGCTCTAAATAAGGTTATTTATCTATTTATTTTGGGAAAGATCTAATTTAGAACATGATTTTAACCTAATGTTCTCTTTCGATTATCAAATTGACGAGATAAACAGTATTCGGTCATAAATTTTTTACACCATTTTTCAAAATTCCTGGCCCCGCTCCTGCCGGTACATATTTTATCAATGAGAAAAATTGTACAGTGTTACTGGTACGGAATTCATTACCTTGATTTATAGTGAGAGCAATTTTGTTCACCCTCCTTAAAAGAGGGTGAACAAAACCCTCTCTCCTATTGGTTGAATTGGTGTGGGTCCCACCACAAAATGATGTCATGCTTACTTCAGCAATACACTTTTTGGTAAGCATGACATCACTTTGTTGTGGGACCCACATGTTTCAACCAATAAGAGAGAGGGTTTTGTTCACCCTCTTTTAAGGAGGGTGAACAAAATTGCACTCATTTTAGTACCTTCAATTCTTGACTAAACTTGACAAATGGATGTCAAGTGGGACGGAGCTAGAAATTTAACTATATTGGGACGAATGTTTTATCCAAAATACTTTGCAGGAGCGAGTCTATATAATTACTGAGAAAAAAAAATTTCTACGTAATACTAGAGGTTTTTTTTTTTCCTTGCAGGGACGACCGCCCCTTCTGGCCCCCTCTGACTCCATCTCTAATTGTCAACCTTGGATCATTGCTTGCAAATGCATGTTCTATTACTTTCTACTTAGTACAGTTTTGTTTGGTCAAATCCTAGTCATGCTACTAAGAAGTTGAGCACTCCATCTTTTTTTATTTTTTTTTATTTTCTATAACCAAACTTCACATCAGTTGATCATGTGAATGTCTCTCACGAACAGAAATTTATTTTCGATTTTGTATTTGCAGGTGTCACAGATTTTGGATTGCTCGATTCTTCTTGAATTCTTCGACTTAAATTTGATGGTCGTATAGTGTAAGCGGATGATTGTGTTTGTATTTAATTTTGGTTAGGGAGTGCTTTAGGCACTAGTAATCTGCTAGTATAGTATTGGAAATGTTAGACACGCATTCAAGTTTACACCCAACCTCGTCACTTCTCTCGTATCTCTTCCCCACTAATCTATGTATGTATACACGTGTGTGTATATATCTGCATACACACACTAAGTACAAGGCCTCGTACCGAGGACGAGTATAATGCCTATAAAGCGCATGCAAGAGAGGAGGGCAAATTCCCCTTGTTTGGTTTTCTTTGGTATTTTTATTTTTAGCAAAGCCCATTTTATAGTATTGTACTATTGACATACAACATGCCCGTGGGAATCTTTTTTTTCATTTTGATACCTGAGAGTGTCCAAGCAACATCATTTTTGAATCATAAACGATTTGGATCAATCGTTTATATGCAGACCTCACTTCTTCCGATTGAATTTTGATAATCCAAACATACATGCAGTTTTATGAAAAACTGCATGGATCAAACCTTTTCTGGTCTCTTCTTCTTCTTCTTTTTTTTTTTTTTTTTTTGATTCTTCGTGGGCACCCTTAAAAAATAAAAACCATTTTAAACACATTGAACGGTTTGAATCATCGAAATTGGATCCCGATCTATGATGTCCACACCAATTGACAGTGACGGATGCCTCAATAGATCTGGATTATATATATCCTTGTGTTTACGTTTTCCTTTCTTTATGATCTCTCATTTCAAAAGTTGGTTTTACTTGATTTGTCATTGGCTAATAATCTATGTCATTGGCTAATCTATAATGCGCCTGGTTGCTTGATTCTCCTCAGAAAATTTATTTTTAAAAATTCACGATTTCGTCAGCCGTGTTCTTTTGTCTTTAATGATTTTTTATTCAGAGTTTTATTTTGATTTTCTACTTTTTGGATGATCTCTATTCAAAAAGTAAAATAGTTTGTTAAAATGGTAAAAAAATTGACTAAAGATGAAATGTTACGTAACCTTATACAACTTCTTTATCTCAAAACAGACAACCCAATCATTTTGGCTGTTTGGTTTGGGGGAGAGAGGAGTGTAAATAGAGAATTCCCACCCATTTTCCTCTTTATTTTATGATCTTTTATTTTCCCTCATATTTCTCAAGTTCCAAACACAGGATAAGAACTAGGACAGGTGATGGTGCTATTGGCCCAAAAGGGTTGGGCAGAGAATCGGAAGCCCAGAAAATTGGGCATGGTCTTGTTGTTAATTCAGGTTACCAAAGAAGTTATTAATACTCTCCACTACCCAAGAAAAGAAAAAAACATTTTAAAACGAATTATGATTGAAATCAAGCTGATAATTTTTAATTGATACGGCAGCCAATTCGTCTAATTTTTCTTGTGACTTGTTTGAACAAAATTTAGAGAATTGAAATTAAGAAATTTGAAATGTTTTGTTTCTGGGAAATTTTAAATCTGGGTTCTCCATACATAAGAAGAAGTATTCGAGTGTCAAATCGGTGAAGACCCTTTTAGGTTTATTCATCTATTAAACAAACTGAATTTGATCCTCAATTTTAGGCTCGTTTAATAAATGAGCCGAATCTAAGTTTGACAGTATAATGGATATATTTCATACAAACTTATACTCCATCCGTTTTTGTTTGTGTCAAAACCATTTTTGTTTGTGCCAAATGCATAAAAGGCTTGTACCTTGCACATGGTACAAGGTTTTTAAGCACTGCAATTTTGGCACAAACAAAAACGGTTTTGGCATTAAAACCACCCAAAACTATTCGTATTTTTAATTTAAAATGATTTGTATATTTAATATGGATTTTGTATGATAAATCTCACTTAATTTTATCAAACAAAGTCTTTAAAACTATAAAAAGTATTATAAATAACCAAATATAGAATTTTTTTAAGATGTGGGAATAGTATTATTGGGTATCCTTTTTGAGACGGACGGAATAGTATAACTTGCATATGTGTAAACTTTTACTACATGTTATAAACTTATATATGTGTATTTTTTTAATCATTTGTAATAACTATGAATTTAATTATGTACAAATTAAAGTTCTAGACACTTATGATCTCATGAAAAGCTCGAGCTCAACTCAAGTTTAGGTTAGTTCAGTTTGAGTTCGGCTAGTCAAAGTATTATTGGGCTCGAGCTCGAGTTTGAGCTCGCTAAAAGCTTAATAAACAAATCCAAATATTCTAAAATTCTGCTCCATTTATTTGCAACAGGGGATTCGTGTCAATTGTTTGACGTAGTGAATTATTATAAAACTAAACTTGATGCAATCCATCTTAAATCCAGCTGCTCTACTGCGTTGAATGTCAACTCCTGCTAGCCGTCCATTGGATCTTGGGGGGGTGCTGTGTAGACGGTTACTATTACTCCGTTTTATCCATCTTGCACGTTTGCGGCCAACTTCGGAATCTTCGGTCTTAGGTTCGGACTTAGGTTCGGACGGATATCCCATCCCCACCTACCTACGTTTATAACAATAATGCTATAGTGTCAGGCATACGACACCCCACTCTGATTTTTAACACCTGGCATACCTCAATGTCTTTGACTCTCTCTCTATCACCCTCCCCTCCCCTCTCACTCCTCCCCCTAACTCTTTCTCTCACTTCATTACTTCATATGCAATATTGAACACACACACACACACACACACACATATATATATATATATATATATATATTTAAAATCTCCTCGACAATGGCTACCAAATAAGATCAATATTGAATGTAATTATGCATAATTTTTTTTTAGGTGTAGGCTATTTTTTCGTTATCTTCGAGCTCGTGAATTTATCTTGATTTGGGCTCATATATATCACTTGGTTTGAACTTGTGAATTTCGTTAGATTTGAACTCGTGAATTTCAATAAAAAAAAATTGTATATAAAGTTCTATGATTATTAGTATTTATAACAAAAATTCACGAACTCAAAGTTAACGGAAAAAAAGAGCCCATACCTAAAAAATTATTTTTTTTATACATAATAAATGTTTAATATTAGTCTTGTTTGGATATAAAAAAAAGTTATAAACGTTTTAATTTTTGAAAAATGAAGTGAGAAAAGTAGGAGAGTGTGAGTAGAAGAGAGGGAAATAAAGGAGTAATGAGGAGAGAGAAAGAGAGAGAGCCAAGGAGATTTGAGAGGGATGTCAATTTGTCAGATATTAGAAATTATTGTACATATGAAAACCCAGTCAAGGATATTTGAGAGGGAGGTCTATTGTCAGGCCTACGACATAGGTTCGGACGTCGATCGAACCTTACAGAGGTTCGGACGTCGGTAACTAGGGTCGGACTTAGGTTCGCAGTACACGAATAGTGTCGGGCCTACGACACCCCAATATGTCCACCTACTGACCTACACCTCTATATAAACACTTCTTGTCTCCCCCTCACTATCCACCTTCTCCTCAGACGGCGCTCTCTCTCTCTCTCAACACTTTGACTTTCTCTGTCTCCCCGTCAGCGTCCTTTGGACGGAGCGCTCGCTCTCTAGCGCTCTCTCTCTCGATCGGATTTCATTCTGGTGAGTCGCTCTCTAGACAACCCAACAGAGAATTCCCACCCATTTTCCTCTTTATTTTATGATCTTTTATTTTCCCTCATATTTCTCAAGTTCCAAACACAGGATAAGAACTAGGAAAGGTGATGGGGCTATTGGCCCAAAAAGGTTGGGCAGAGAATCGGAAGCCCAGAAAATTGGGCATGATCTTGTTGTTAATTCAGGTTACCAAAGAAGTTATTAATACTCTCCACTACCCAAAAAAAGAAAAAAACATTTTAAAGCTAGTGTTTCTAAATTGCAAACCTACGAATTATGATTGAAATCAAGCTGACAATTTTTAGTTGATACGGCAGCCAATTCGTCTAGTTTTTCTTGTGACTTGTTTGAACAAATTTAGAGAATTTAATAAATGAGCCGAATCTAAGTTTGACAGTATTCGACTTCATTATGTTCGCAAACTTAGAGTATATGTATATAATGGATTTATTTCATATACAAACTTATACTCCATCCGTCCTAAAAAGGATGCCCAAAAATACAATTCAAACCTCTCATAAAACTATGAGAAATGATAATGCCAAAACCATTTTTGTTTGTGCCAAACGCATAAAAGGCTTGTACCTTGCACATGGTACAAGGTTTTTAAGCACTGCAATTTTGGCACAAACAAGAACGGTTTTGGCACAAACAAAAACGGTTTTGGCATTAAAACCACCCAAAACTATTTGTATTTTTAATTTTAAATGATTTGTATATTTAATATGGATCTTGTATGATAAATCTCACTTAATTTTATCAAACAAAGTCTTTAAAACCATAAAAAGTATTATAAATAACCGAATATAGAATTTTTTTTAGAGGTGGGAATTGTATTATTGGGTATCCCTTTTGAGACGGACGAATATTACAACTTGCATATGTGTAAACTTTTGCATGTTACAAACTTATATATGTGTATTTTTTTAATCATTTGTAATAACTATGAATTTAATTATCTACAAATTAAAGTTCTAGACATTTATGATCTCGTGAAAAGCTCGAGCTCAACTCAAGCTTAGGTCAGTTCAGTTTGAGTTCGGGTAGTCAAAGTATTATTCGGCTCGAGCTCGAGTTTGAGCTTGCTAAAAGCTTAATAAACAAATCCAAATTTTCAAAATTTCTGCTCCATTAAGCTTATTTCCGGGGATTCGTGTCAAGTGTCTGACATAAGTGAATTATTATAAAATTAAACTTGATGCAACCCAGATTTTTTGCAATGTTTTGTTGAACTTTGTGCGATATACCCTGTTTTAATTTTTCGGTGAAACCTTATATTTTTTAACTTTTCTAACCCTCGTTCTAATCCCTCTCATGAAAATTTTGCCAGCTTTCACAAATTTCTTACATGGATTTTTTGATAATTTCCTGTAAGTATTGTATTGAGTTGTGTAAGATTGGAAATGGTGGTGTAACAAATAATAATAATAATAATAAAAAGAAATCTCAAGATCGGTCTTGATCACAATTTTGGGCCAAAGGCGAATTTTACAAAAATGTGGGGCTTTTTTAAAAATGCCACAAACGAAATTATAAAAAAAAAAGAAGATAACTTCACAGAGCAAAATTATTAGTATCCAACAATGAAAATACTAAAATTATGCATAATTACGAATATTTAAACCAATGGTGCATTGATTGCACAAAAATCCATTTCCTTGTCTTTAAGTTTAACCCTTTTTTTTTTCCCCTCTTTTTTCAGGTTCCAAGAATCTTTAAGAAAAGAGAAGAAGAAGTATACCGTAGGCTATTCCTCGTTTTTAAGAAAAGAAAGGCTCCACAAAACCTCGATTCGTCTTCGACCTGCGTGCATACATATGACTACTTCTTGGGCAAAAGGATCTTTCCCCATCCTACCGCTGTTATACCATGTCTTCCTTTTTTTATTTTTTTATTTTTTGATAACCGGATGTCCAGGCCAGCATGCGCGCACCTCGACTAATTCTGGAAACCTTGAGATAACGACCAAACATAACCCCCAGTGGCCCGAAGAGATTGTTGGGTTATACCATGTCTTTTTGAGTTTCAGAGGCGCTGATACTCGTAAGGGCTTTACAAGCCATTTGTTCACCGCTTTAGTGCAAAATGGTTTTCTCACATTCATGGATGACACGGGGCTAAAAAAAGGAGAATATATTAGCTCACAACTAATGAGAGCAATTGAGGGTTCCAAAATTTCACTTATAGTGTTCTCAAAAAATTATGCTGAGTCGACGTGGTGCCTTGATGAACTTGTAAAGATCATGGATTGCAGGAAGGCTTTTAAACAGATGGTCGTCCCCATTTTTTACGACGTTGCCCCATCCGACGTGAGGATGCAGACAGGAGTTGTTGAAGAAGCATTTTCCAAGCATGAAGAGCGTTTTAGAGAGGGTTCGGATCGTAAGGTGGAAAAGTGGAGGGCAGCTCTTACGGAGGCTGCCAACTTGCCAGGTTGGGTCTTGCGAAACGTGGCCAACGGGTATTTTCCTCGATCCTTCTAATATTACTTGAGAATGACCTCAAAATAACACCATTTCATACAGAGTTTTACTGCAACTTTAAATGGAGCCTCAGTAGTGTGCACAGTAGGATTGTTCCCCAGATAAGTTAGAGTGCAACAGGTTAGCCCAAACACCTAATTATAAAATAGAAGAAATATTGCCAATACGCAATGGTATTCCGCTTAATTAGTCAGAGGTGCAGGTGGAATTTTAATATTGTTATAAGGTTTATTAATCTAAGGGGCAATTAATTAGTTATCCTAAACAAATAAAAATGTTATGATTCCATCCTAGTGATTTTGAATTGTTATGATTCCATTCTGACTTGTTATTAATACCCCAAAAGCCCTTGCTTTTTGTTTTTGCCTTCTTGAATTTCATAAATTTTATTAACAGATTTTGGAAATATTAGTAGTCCTGAAAACCATCCCACAAAACTGTCAAAATTTTAATACCTTTACATTCCACTAATTTCGGTCAGTTTTGAAACCACTTTATATTATTAGTCGGTTATGGAATCTCTATCATTCCAAAACCCATCCCAACTTCCCTCTTTATATTATTGTTTTATTTCCATAACATGGGATGATTTCGAAATTCAAAATCATTTGTCCTTTTTATCTCACGTGTGGAGAATTCTCATACGATTCAAAAACCATCCTTCATCAATCAAGCTATTCATCAGGCAATTCGCGGGTATCGTCAAGTTGGAATCAATCAATTCATAAAGCACTTCATCGTGTTAATTCATGATTATCGAAAGGTACTTTAGATCACCATTTTTAGTTTACTAACGTTTCAGGCATCGAATTTTAATGCCACAGCCTTTGACTTATTTCAAAATCGTTGTTGTTAATCTTGCTCCCAGCTTACAACTGGTTTATTATTTTGATTAGCATGATTAATCATCCTATAGTCAATAGTCATGGCTAATTATAAATTTGCGCGCGCGCGTGTGTTAAATTGGCAGAAATGAAGCAGAGTTAATTAAGATAATCATTGCAGAGGTTGGAAAAATAGTGAATCCAACTCATCTAAATCTTGTGGACCACCAAGTTGGACCAGATCAGTTGCTCCCTTCACAAATTTGGCAATCGCAAAATTGCTGGCCTCCAATTCCTCCTCCTCCGAGTTACTTGTTTCCTCAAATACAAAAAGGCCTCCAAGAGGTATGCATCAATCGTCAATGTTCGCCATTTTCTTTTTTCGTAATTTACTCGACGTAATATAAAAAATCTTGTGTTAAATGTTTTACAACCGTTGATTTGATGTGTAGGTTTTGGAGCTAGCTGGGAACGATGGTGAGGAGTTCAGCTAGTCTCTGGAGTCGGCGACGATTGCGAATGGTGGAGATTTTGGATCTGTTTTTCAAGAGTTGTGAATTTTGTGTCTTTGTTTGAGGAGAAATTTTTTGGGCCAAGTTTCAAAATCGTCCAACCTCAATAAGAAAATTTGCACCAGTTTCAAATTTCTCGTTGCACCATTAAACAAATTTTTAGCATAAGTTTTGCTACTTTTAAATCAAAATTAATAATGTCAAACAATTTTAATACCGTCCAAATTGTTCCCACAGTCTACACCTAAATGCTAACCACAATCTAAGAACCGCAGTGAAGCCACTAGCCACGCAGCCATGTGCTTGTACGCCTCTTGAGTCAAATGAATGCCATCCCAACTGATGAGTTGATCGGGATTCTGACAGACTGGAACGTCTGGAGCTCCGCACCTTCTAGTGAGACTGAAATTGTAATCTCCACCACTTCCACAGCAAGCTTTTTGCTTAGTTGAAGTATCAAATCCTACATGGAACAGAGTAAACAAGAGATTTGCTACAGTACACACCTTTTTTTTTTTTTTTAACACCTGCGAGCGCTGCAATAACAAACGTTAATAAAACAAACAGAATATAGGCGGTTGAATCGGCCTTTTTTTTTTTTGATCGGCAAAAGAAAATATATTGAAATAAAAGAGGCGCAATAAGGAGCTATAAGCGCTAGACTGGAATGGGACAATGGCCAAGAGACCACATAACCCAGACCAAAACAAAGCGAAAATAGCAATATACAGCCGAAAAGTGTTGAAAAGAGCTCAACACAACACCAAAGAAAAGACAGAAGCCCCAGATTAACACAATCGGCCTTAAAAGAAATAAGAGGGGTATTTCAAGTACCGACCTCTATAAAAATAAAAAGGCGAGAGAGATTAATCTCCACACAAAAGAAAAATATATACAATATAAGTATTGATAGTAAGTAAAAGGAGGGGTTAACCTCCAGAGTGAGTTAGTAAAAGGAAATAAAAAAGAGAGGCGGTAAAACCGACCCCTATAGTCAGAAAGTTAGTAGTCCAATTGTCCAAAGTCCAAAGTTCTCAGTCCAAAAGTCCCTGTAAAATTATGTTACACGGTTGGGATGAGGAGATCTACTGACTATTTCACTTTTTTTTTCTTTTAATGTTATTTTGTTTTTGTTTTTTTTTAAAGGAAAAAAAAATCAATTTCAAAATTCAAAGGAACTATCAAAAGTCCCCGGCAACGGCGCCAAAAATTTGATCGTGTCAAAATCAAAATTATTATAACCCGTAAAATGCGTAAAATGGATTTAGTAGTAAAATGGGAATACGGGTGTCGAACCACAAGGACTAAGTGTTACTTTCAATTTTAAAACGGATTTTCAAAGTGACTTAAAAGTAAAGATTTTGTGATTTTAATTTAGAGCTAATTAAATAAAAAGAGAATTTAGATTTTCTGTTTTTTAGTGAATAAGAGGAAGCTTAGGATATCGGTTTCACCACTAACTTTGCATTCAATAGTTTACAAACTTTGTAACAATCTTATGACTACACCAATTAATGTGGTAGTGATGTACTCCCAGCTACAAGCCGAAGTACTATCGTCCAGAAATTCAAATATTAGTGAGCTAAAAATACACCATCTTAGATGGGCACGGCCTGTCTATGCTAAACTAAGATCATAGGCACAACCCGTCTCATCTCAAGCAGAGCATAATTTTAACTCACTTAATATTTGGTAGCTTGAAAACAATTGCATAACCGTTGTATTTATAATCACAGAAGATAAATACAACATACACTGAATTTTACAATGAAATTTACTTGAAACAAAGTCTGGATTATACAATCACCACATCTTATTGGTCTAGCCACAAAATATAATTACAAAAGAAAACAAACCATGGTTACAAAGTTAGGGCTTACCAATATCCTAAGAAAGGATTTAGCCGGCCATGGAGCTACTGATCAGGGCCATAAAAAATGGCAGAGGAGTTCCTGGTTTTCTGCTTTCAATTCTTTCTGTCGTCCTCTCTCTCTCTGTTTCTGAATATCTCCCCTCTTTCCGACCTTTCCCAATGGATGCAACAACATCATTATATAATCAGTGCAGAGGAGGAAACAAACAAGAGCATTCAATGCCCTCTTCCGCGTGACCCTTCCCATATCTCACAAATCCACAATTGGAAAGCAAAAGTCAACAATAGTTGCTGGGCAATTAAGCAAAGTCCCCCACTCGGATTTCTTTTTGGAAAACCAACGTGGGCTACTCCTCTACTGGGTCTGCGATCACATCGATTAATTTTCGAAACGGAGTTTGATCGGGTCTCAGGAACAGTCAAACTTCTTGTTTTAATGCCCGGAATAATACGGTATGGTGCACGTAATTAATGCACTTGACATGTGAATCGTAGGGCAAAATCTGATGTCAAAATGACTCCCCCAGAATTTCCATTTCTTCTTCCATTTTCCAGCTCCCCACGTTTCTTTTCAAGCCTCTAACATTGACTAAAGTAATAAACAATAGAATTGTTTATTCATTAATTGGCAAAGTTTGGCCAGTGAATGGTGATCCGGAAGATAGGCTGGGAAAAATGATCCAGTGCTACATGCTCACGCGACACGCAACTCCCTTAATTTAAGGCCAAATGTGGTATCCTGCCCTTGGAACCTACAATTACAAAAATACAACAAAGACATTAAATAATAATAATAAAGGACATAACAAATGTAAATTAGGCGGCCTAAATGTATACATTTTGGCACTTATCACACCCCCCAACTTACATTTTGCTAGTCCTCGAGCAAAACAAAAAGAATAATAACACAAATTACACTAATATATATCCTGTGTCGGAGGATAAACGATTGCATTTAGCATATGCAACAAGCCTTTTAAACCCCTAGGCGGCCCTAGTAGGACGAGTGAAGTCTCGTGAGGGTTTACAGCAATGACGCCCACAAACATTTTTTAGAAATCCCTTAAATGTACAGTGAGTTCCGAAATGTGCTAGCACGACTTCAAGAACATGAAAAACGAAAGTACGGTATGCATGCATAGGAATCAACCATAGTTAAAAAGCCTATCTAGCATTTAAAAATATCTCACTACTAACCAAAACTCAGAGTGTGTGAAAAAATAAGCCACAATAGGTGCAAAGTCAGTCTACAAGTAAGAACAGCCCATCCATCCATCCGAAATACGCTTTGACGGAAATCTCACATGGAATTACTCTCAGCATTGAAATCACTAAAATGCGGGCTATGATCTCTCAAAAATACGTGAGCATGAATTTATGTATCAAAGACAAAGCGGCTCACGTGTAATTCTCAAAAAACGCAAGATCAAGAAAAATAAAAGTCTCATGAACGGATGCCATTAACGCTGGAGAAAATTTTGAGAAACACACTCTCATCTTTTTCATTCATTTTCACGGCCACAACATGTTGCACCCAGGATCAAAATAGGGCTTTTATTGGGTTGTAATGTACATGTAAAGGTTGAATAATGGAAAATAAAATCGACTCTAGAGTAGTGAAACAAATAGTAAGCAAGGCCTTTAACAAACTAATCTCCCTTTTTTTTTTTAGCTTCCTTTTTTTTTTTTTGCATCTTTTTAATTTTTTTTAATTTTTTTTTATGTAAATTTTTTCAGAAGCTTTGATTTTTTAGGAGATATTTACAAGACGTAGGCCTTTTTCAAATATGGGAGCTTTCACTACTCTACACACAAAAAGGCGAGAAGAAAAAAAAAATTGTAATTGGGGCTCAAAATGGGTGAACTAGGGAAACTCACACTGACTAAAAATTTGAGATGGGAAATCACTCCAAAAGATGGCCTACAATCATTTCCTAGGATTCACATGATTCTTTAGCTTCCATGAATTAAAAGACTTCAAATGTGGCAACAAGATGATGTTTCTCCAGCAAATGACCAAAATCAAAGAATAATGAGACTTAGCAACAAAATAATGTGGTAATCCAAAGAAATTATGACTTAACTTTGTATAACCCTCCAAAGATGAATGGCTCGAAACTCACACGGGTTAAAAGTCTCCACAAGTTTTCTTCCGGATTTACTGGCCATACTCACTCTTCAACTTAATTCACACTCAAAGTGGCTATTGTGCAGTGCATTAGTTTCTGAGCTTGAAATTCATGAAATACCCTTAACTGAGAGGTAGGATAATGAACTAAGGTACGAAAGTAATGCATAGATAACACACTTTCCTAAGACATGTCCTATCAGTCAAATAAGAGAACAAATAAGAACTCACGGCACATTACAAAGGATAAGGAGAAAGATTTTTTTTAGATTTTTTGTTTTTTTTTTTGTTTTTATTGAACAAAACAGCAAACTTGAACAAAACAACACACTATTGTCCCCCCAACTTGAATGACATTGTCCTCAATGACAAATGCATAAGACAACTTGGAAAAGAAAACGGATAGGGACGAAGAGATATCACCTCAGAAAGCCAAAACTGAAAAACAAAATGCTAATCCGCCAAACCGTTGACCGGCGATGGGAAATCACTCCAAAAGATGGCCTATAATCATTTCCGAGGATTCACATGATTCTTTAGCTTCCATGAATTAAAAGACTTCAAATGTGGCAACAAGATGATGTTTCTCCAGCAAATGACCAAAATCAAAGAATAATGGGACTTAGCAACAAAATAATGTGGTAATCCAAAGAAATTATGACTTAACTTTGTATAACCCTCCAAAGATGAATGGCTCGAAACTCACACGGGTTAAAAGTCTCCACAAGTTTTCTTCCGGATTTACTGGCCATACTCACTCTTCAACTTAATTCACACTCAAAGTGGCTATTGTGCAGTGCATTAGTTTCTGAGCTTGAAATTCATGAAATACCCTTAACTGAGAGGTAGGATAATGAACTAAGGTACGAAAGTAATGCATAGATAACACACTTTCCTAAGACATGTCCTATCAGTCAAATAAGAGAACAAATAAGAACTCACGGTACATTACAAAGGATAAGGAGAAAGATTTTTTTTAGATTTTTTGTTTTTTTTTTGTTTTTATTGAACAAAACAGCAAACTTGAACAAAACAACACACTATTGCCCCCCCCAACTTGAATGACATTGTCCTCAATGACAAATGCAGAAGACAACTTGGAAAAGAAAACAGATAGGGACGAAGAGAAATCACCTCAGAAAGCCAAAACTGAAAAACAAAATGCTAATCCGCCAAACCGTTGACCGGCGATACCTGCAAAAGGATTATATATACAAAAGAAGACAAAAGTTTTTTTTTTCATTTTCATTTTTTTTTAGTACAGGAATAATAAAATAACGAAAAATCCATCCTGTGGAATGTCAACCACCTTATACCTCGACCAAGTTTGAGGATTTTCGGTCATCGACTCCTTTCGTCATTGGAACTGCTTCCAAGGTTCACTCCTTCGGTCTCCTTTACGAAACCATAGCTAGTCACACAGGATCATAGTCGAGATTTTATTGGCCTTACAACCGTCACACGTAATGACACCCATGCTTAGGGCTCCTGAATGCCTCACTCACCCTAACGACAAACCCAAACTACCAAGGCTGGTGTGGTAGCATGCTTACCTTGCGAAGACTTAAGTACCAACTACCTACTAAGAGTCAAATGACCATCGTTACCCATATCTACGAAAAATAAACAATGCCCTTACTGACCGGAGCTGGGAATTTTTTAAACTTTTGCAAATTAATGCCCAATCTTCACGCGAAAACCACGGGTACTACTTTTCTCCCTAGCCAAAACTATGTTCAACCAGGTGGCTATACCAGACCTTCAACCTCACAAATTAGACTCGGGCTCCGGCACTCGCAACTGCAAGTTGTCAACACAGTTAAGTGGCAACAACCAGGTCCGGCTACCAAAAACATTGTTCAAGCACAAGGGTAGACTGGATCAACCAACTGAACAGACTCAATTATCTCCCCATTGGATATGCCATCAACATACGGTTTCAAACGCTGGCCATTAACTTTGAACATGCTGCCAGTAGTGGGGTTCTGAATCTCAACTGCCCCATGATGGAACACCTGAGTAACAATGAATGGACCATCCCACCTAGACCTTAACTTACCAGGGAAAAGACGCAACTTGGAGTTGAAAAGCCAAACCTTTTGGTTAGGCTCAAAGGTCTTTCGGCGGATATGCTTATCATGAAAAGCTTTCATCCTAGCCTTGTAGATTTTGGCATTGTCATAAGAATCATTGTGAATTTCTTCAAGCTCATTAAGTTGCAGTCTACGATTAGAACCAGCAGCACCCATATCAAAGTTAAACCTTCTTACAGCCCAAAATGCTCGATATTCTAGTTCAACAGGTAAATGACAAGCTTTTCCAAATACTAACCGGTAGGGGGACATCCCAATGGGTGTCTTGTAGGCCGTGCGATAGGCCCACAAAGCATCATCTAGTCTCAGAGACCAATCCTTTCGGTCATGTCTCACTGTTTTCTCCAAAATACTCTTCACTTCCCGGTTTGACACTTCTACTTGGCCACTAGTTTGAGGATGATATGGAGTGGCGACTTTGTGGGTGATTGAGTATTTACGAACAAGAGCTGCAAAATGCCTATTTACGAAATGGGTTCCATTATCACTAATGATAGCCCGAGGAAAGCCAAACCGACTAAAGATGTTGCTTTGAAGAAATTGGACCACAACCTTGTGGTCATTAGTCTTTGTGGCTACTGCTTCAACCCATTTGGAGACATAGTCTACAGCCAAAAGGATATACTCAAACCCGAATTAAGGTGGAAAGGGACCCATGAAGTCAATACCCCACACATCAAAGACCTCGACAATAAGAATGGGGGTAAGCGGCATCATGTCACGACGTGCCAAGTTTCCGGTTTGTTGACATCGCAAGCAAGCTTGACAAAATGCATGTGCATCTTTAAAGATGGTTGGCCAATAAAAGCCACTTTGCAAGATTTTGGCGGCAATCTTTTTACCACTGAAATGACCACCACAGGCAAGAGAGTGACAAAAGGTAAGAATGCCATGAAATTCACTCTCAGGGACACACCGACGAATGATTTGGTCAGGGCAGTACTTGAACAATTCTGGATCCTCCCAAAAGTAGGATTTGACTTGTGAAAAGAATCGGTCCTTTTCTTGTTTGGACCAATGACGAGGAATGTGCCATGTGGCAAGATAGTTCACTATATGAGCAAACCATGGAGGATTGGTTTGTGCAACCCCAAAGAGTTGTTCGTCAGGAAACGAATCTTTCAATGGAACGAGGTCATCCGAATGCGCAACAAGGATCCTTGACAGATGATCTGCCACTGAATTTTCAGAACCCTTTTTGTCCCGAATTTCATAATCAAACTCTTGGAGCAGAAGAACCCACCTAATCAACCTAGGTTTGGTCTCTTTCTTTGAAAGCAAGTACCGCAAGGCGGCATGGTCAGTGTACACCAAGACTTTCAAGCCTAAGAGATAGGATCGGAATTTATCCAAGGAAAAAACTACTGCCAGCAATTCTTTCTCAGTTGTGGTATAATTCAGTTGAGCTTCTGAGAGTGTTTTACTAGCATAGTAAATCACATGAGGGACTTTATTCACACGCTGGCCCAGAACTGCACCAACTGCATAGTCGGATGCATCGCACATGATCTCAAATGGTAGAGACCAATCTGGAGATTGCAAGATGGGGGCTGACGTGAGCAGTGAGCGAAGCTTTTCGAAAGCATGCATGCACGCCTTATCAAAGACGAATGGTGCATCTTTGGCAAGAAGAGAACACAAGGGTCTGGAAATCTTACTGAAATCCTTTATGAAGCGTCTATAGAAACCCGCATGACCGAGAAAAGAACGGATTTGCTTGACAGAATTTGGAGGTGGAAGTTTAGAAATGAGATCAACTTTTGCCTTATCAACCTCTATGCCTCTCTTAGACACAATGTGACCTAAGACAATTCCTTCTTGTACCATGAAATGACTCTTTTCCCAACTCAACACTAGATTTGTCTCCATACAACGTTGAAGCACTTTTGTAAGATTTCGGAGACAATCATCAAAAGTAGAGCCAAATACAGAAAAATCATCCATAAAGACCTCAAGGAAATTCTCAACCATGTCTGAGAATATTGCCATCATACGCCTTTGAAAAGTTGCAGGTGCATTACATAAGCCAAACGGCATACGCCGATATGCAAATGTGCCAAAGGGACAAGTGAAGGTGGTCTTTTCTTGATCCTCGGGATAAACAGGAACTTGGTTGTATCCTGAATACCCATCTAGGAAACAATAATAGCTCTGACCAGCCAATCTTTCAAGGATTTGATCAATGAATGGCAATGGGAAGTGATCTTTTCTGGTCATGGAATTCAACTTCCTATAGTCAATACATACTCTCCAACCAGTGGTCACACGGGTAGGGACTAACTCTCCCTTGTCATTTTCAACCACTGTAATGCCAGACTTCTTTGGCACCACTTGAATAGGACTCACCCATTGGCTATCTGATATGGGGTAAATGATACCCGCATCAAGCAATTTGACCACTTCTTTCATCACAACCTCTTTCATGTTTGGATTTAATCTTCGTTGCATCTCCCGGCTGGGTTTTGCATTTTCCTCACAATAAATGCGATGCATGCATACTGAGGGAGCTATGCCTTTCAAATCAGCTATGGACCATCCAATTGCCCTTTTGTGCTCACAAAGCACCTGTAAGAGTTGACTCTCTTGGTCAGTGGTCAAGCTAGAGGAAATGATTACTGGAAGGTTTTCTTTTGGGCCTAGGAAGGCATACTTAAGTGTAGCTGGGAGTGGCTTTAACTCAAGTTTGGGTGCAGACTCAATTGAGGGCAGTGCAGGCTCACTAGACAGTTCTGGTAATGGTTCAAATGGAACTCTCCATGGTGGAAAGTCTACAAAGGATGCTGATTCTAGTAAGGAATTGACCTCTTCAATGGACCGATCAACATCAAAATTGTCAGAGTCAAAGTAAGCCAGACAGGTCTCTAGAGGATTATCGGCTAGAGTGTAAGGAAGTGCCTCAGCAACCAAGTCTTCAATTTCATCGACTGCAAAACAGTCTTCTTCCCTTTGAGGTTGTTGAGAGGCACTAAACACATTTAACCGCAACTTCATGTTACCAAAGGAAACATCCATGACCCCAGTCCGACATTGAATGCTAGCATTAGCCGTAGCTAAGAAAGGTCGACCAAGGATGACAGTAGTTTGCTTCCTAGGGTTGTGCACAGGTTCCATGTCAAGGACTAGAAAATCTACTGGAAAGTAGAATTTCTCGATCTGAACCAAGACATCCTCTATAATGCCACGTGGCACTTTGATGGATCTATCAGCTAACTGGAGGGTGACCGACGTGGGTTTCAACTCACCAAGTCCAAATTGTTCATACACTGAATAAGGGAGTATGTTCACACTCGCTCCCAAGTCCAAGAGTGCTCTATCTATAGAATGATTGCCAATGATGCAAGAGATAGTAGGAGCACCAGGATCCTTGAATTTGGGAGGGGCGTTGTGCTGCAGAATTGAGCTCACCTGTTCAGTAACAAGAATGGGCTTTGAAACGTAAGCTCGAGATTTGCGCTTTTGGGTGCACAGATCTTTCAAAAACTTGGCATAGGATGGGACTTGCTTGATAGCATCAAGAAGAGGAAGATTGATTTTAACTTGTTTGAACACTTCTAAGATTTCTTCCATTTTGGCACTTTTCTTAGCAAAGGGTGAAGGCGCATCAAGACAAGTGGGAAAAGGTGCTTTTGGAATGTATGGTGGCGGAGTAGGGCTTGGTGGAGATGGATGGGAATCATCTTCCTTAGTCACAGAAGCATCAGGGACAGATGGAGACTCTTTCTCAATTATTTTTTCTTTCTCAGGACGAGTCTCTATCTCTCTCTTGTTTCTAAGGGTGACTACAAGTTTTGCTTGCTCATGGAAAGAACTACTTGCATGAGTATTTTCGACCACATACTGTCCCTTAGGATTGCTTTCTGGCTGACTCGGTAACTTTCCCTCAGCACGTTTACTGAGTGCATTAGCAAGTTGGCCCACCTGGGCCTCGAGTTTTGAAATGGACTGGGTGTGGGAATGGAGCAGCTGGGTGTTAGTCTCTAGCCCTTGAAGAGCTTGTAACACTTTATCCTCAAAAGATGAGTTTCTTTGAGTTGGAGGGGCAGAAGGCTGTTGCTGCTGAGCAGAACCGTAGGCTGAAGGATTAGGAAAATTTTGCCTTTGCGGTTGGGGAAAAGAATTACCGTGACCCTGTTGTCTCCAGGAAAGATTGGGGTGATTTCTCCATCCTGGGTTGTAAGTGTTGGAAAATGGATCATTTCCTGGTCTAGGGATTCATTGAGCCAAATTGACATGCTCTTGAACATACTCTGGATACAGGGAAGCAATGGGACAATCACTCACTGAGTGATTCTGACTAGAGCATAAGGCACATGTCTCTTGGAAAGCATTAGGCTGAGAAGAAGAAGAAGGGACTTGACCAACTGAGAATAGCTGGTCAAGTTTACGAGTCAAGACGGCCACTTGATCAGAAAGATCATTGGATTGTTTAATCTCATAGACTCCCCTTTGTGAACTAGATGAGGGTCTCTCAGTCCTAGAGGCAGAAGCATGGTGTTGGGAATTTTCACTGAGGTTGTCAAACAATTCCCATGCTTCGTTTTCATTTTTCAGCATGAATTTGCCACTACACGAGGCGTCAACCATCTGACGGTTACGTTCACTTAAGCCATCATAAAAACATTGGACAAGTTGCCACTTTGGCACTGCATGATGGGGACACCGACGAATGATGTCTCGAAACCTTTCCCCGGTTTCATGGAATTGCTCAGTATCCTGTTGAGAGAAAGTGGTGATATCTCTCCTGATTTTATTTGTTTTGCCTATAGGAAAGTACTTTTTGAGAAACTCTTGTTGCATTTGTGCCCATGTAGAGATAGTGCCTGGTTCCAAGGAATTGAACCAATGTTTGGCTTTATCCTTAAGTGAAAAAGGAAAAAGCCTCAGCCTAAGAGCATCATCAGTGAAGTTTGGAATTTTGAATGTGGAGCAGATTTCTAGGAATTCATCCAAGTGCTTATATGGGTCCTCGTTATTAAGTCCATAGAATGATGGGAGCATCTGAATAATGCTGGACTTAATTTCATATTGAGTTGCCTCGACATCGGGCAAACGGATACAAGAGGGTGATGTGTAAACTGAGGGAATAAAATACTCCCTCAATTGTCTGGTGAGTGGTGGGTCATTAGCCTCTTCTAAGGCCATTGGTTCAGGTGACTCTATAAGATCTCTAATGCGATTTTTAGCTCGAATCTTCCTAGCAGTTCTCTCTAACTCAGAGTCAATGGGAACTAACTCAGGAGTAACAGACCGACGCCCGTGCATAAAACATAAAACACACAAAAACTCTAAAGACTCCTATTTTTTTGCGAAGGCACGGGTGATGAAATCCCGAGCCTCTTTTTTTTTTTTTTTTTAACACCTGCGAGCGCTGCAATAACAAACGTTAATAAAACAAACAGAATATAGGCGGTTGAACCGGCCTTAAAAGAAATAAGAGGGGTATTTCAAGTACCGACCTCTATAAAAATAAAAAGGTGAGAGAGATTAATCTCCACAGAAAAGAAAAATATATACAATATAAGTATTGACAGTAAGTAAAAGGAGGGGTTAACCTCCAGAGTGAGTTAGTAAAAGGAAATAAAAAAGAGAGGCGGTAAAACCGACCCCTATAGTCAGAAAGTTAGTAGTCCAATTGTCCAAAGTCCAAAGTTCTCAGTCCAAAAGTCCCTGTAAAATTATGTTACACGGTTGGGATGAGGAGATCTACTGACTAATTCACTATTTTTTTTCTTTTAATGTTATTTTGTTTTTGTTTTTTTTAAAGGAAAAAAAAATCAATTTCAAAATTCAAAGGAACTATCAAAAGTCCCCGGCAACGGCGCCAAAAATTTGATCGTGCCAAAATCAAAATTATTATAACCCGTAAAATGCGTTAAATGGATTTAGTAGTAAAATGGGAATACGGGTGTCGAACCACAAAAACTAAGTGTTACTTTCAATTTTAAAACTGATTTTCAAAGTGACTTAAAAGTAAAGATTTTGTGATTTTAATTTAGAGCTAATTAAATAAAAAGAGAATTTAGATTTTCTGTTTTTTAGTGAATAAGAGGAAGCTTAGGATATCGGTTTCACCACTAACTTTGCATTCAATGGTTTACAAACTTTGTAACAATCTTGTGACTACACCAATTAATGTGGTAGAGATGTACTCCCAGCTACAAGCCGAAGTACTATCATCCAGAAATTCAAATATTAGTGAGCTAAAAATACACCATCTTAGATGGGCACGGCCTGTCTACGCTAAACTAGGATCATAGGCACAACCCGTCTCATCTCAAGCAGAGCATAATTTTAACTCACTTAATATTTGCTAGCTTGAAAACAATTGCATAACCGTTGTATTTATAATCACAGAAGATAAATACAACATACAGTGAATTTTACAATGAAGTTTACTTGAAACAAAGTCTGGATTATACAATCACCACATCTTATTGGTCTAGCCACAAAATATAATTACAAAAGAAAACAAACCATAGTTACAAAGTTAGGGCTTTCCAATACCCTAAGAAAGGATTTAGCCGGCCATGGAGCTACTGATCAGGGCCATGAAAAATGGCAGAGGAGTTCCTGGTTTTCTGCTTTCAATTCTTTCTGTCGTCCTCTCTCTCTGTTTCTGAATATCTCCCCTCTTTCCGACCTTTCCCAATGGATGCAACAACATCATTATATAATCAGTGCAGAGGAGGAAACAAACAAGAGCATTCAATGCCCTCTTCCGCGTGACCCTTCCCATATCTCACAAATCCACAATTGGAAAGCAAAAGTCAACAATAGTTGCTGGGCAATTAAGCAAAGTCCCCCACTGGGATTTCTTTTTGGAAAACCAACGTGGGCTACTCCTCTACTGGGTCTGCGATCACATCGATTAATTTTCGAAACGGAGTTTGATCGGGGCTCAGGAACAGTCAAACTTCTTGTTTTAATGGCCGGAATAATACGGTATGGTGCACGTAATTAATGCACTTGACATGTGAATCGTAGGGCAAAATCTGATGTCAAAATGACTCCCCCAGAATTTCCATTTCTTCTTCCATTTTCCAGCTCCCCACGTTTCTTTTCAAGCCTCTAACATTGACTAAAGTAATAAACAATAGAATTGTTTATTCATTAATTGGCAAAGTTTGGCCAGTGAATGGTGATCCGGAAGATAGGCTGGGAAAAATGATCCAGTGCTACACGCGACACGCAACTCCCTTAATTTAAGGCCAAATGTGGTATCCTGCCCTTGGAACCTACAATTACAAAAATACAACAAAGAAATTAAATAATAATAATAAAGGACATAACAAATGTAAATTAGGCGGCCTAAATGTATACATTTCGGCACTTGTCAGATGCCATTTCGTCCTAACCAATTTTACCCGCTCCATATTCGCAGCCTCAAACAGGTCGGGGATTCAAAGATTTTTTTTTCGGGAATTGAGTAGGATATAGAAAATATTTTAAAAATAAATTCGGAGAACAAGTAGGGGATGGGTATTTTAGAATGAAGAAGATATGAAATGCTGTATTCTTTGCTTGGGAAGCATACTTGTTGATGCCTACGATACATGTTATTATATATAGTTTTTCTTATGTCAGAGACTAGTTTCGATTACGCTATGTTAGAATGTTAAGGTTCAAATACTACGTTTTGATTACATTAAGTTAGAATGTGGAGATTCAAAAACTACGTTTAATTTTGGGTTGAAATGAGTTACTATTTTTTTTGGTTTAGACTTTTTAGTTGCTATGTGATGATTTATTTGATGAAAAAATGCATGTTCAGAAATGGAAAAATTATACTGACCTCCCTGAGGTATGCCTTTGATAAAGATTTTCCCTCACATTCGGAAAACAGGAATGCTATATGCAAGGAAAAGATTTGCAGGGAAGGCCCTACGGGGCCCAGTACGGATACCGAACGACTAATCTAAGCTGCCCAAGAATTTTAGAAACATATTTCGAGTGGGCCCGCTAAAAATCAGCTTCATCCGATATGTTTAGATGCTCGATCCAAACTTTCATTTTTTCTTTTTTCATTTGAGCCATTCAAAAATGAAAGTTTGGATCAAGCATTCACACATATCGGATGGAGCTGGTTTCTCGCAAGCCCACTCGAAATGTGTTTTTAAAATTTTTGAGCGGCTCAGATCAGCCGTTTGGGATCCATACTGGGCCCCGTAGGGCCTTCCTTGCGTGATTCTTTGCAAATTTTCCTTGCACATATCATTTTTATTCTGCAAATTACGCATTAACCTCCATTGTCAGTAGTTGTCTCCGAACATAGTTAATGGAAAGTAGAATACTTACCTTATTACATAGGGTAGTTAACATAGGTATCTATATGCAAAGTTACATATGCACGCCACTTACCGAACCCTTCTATATGCACCGATGCATTTTCACCGACCACGCACCGATGATCCTTCTATAGTTAATGGAAAGTAAAATTTTGAACGAAATAGGGGTGATTTTGGATCGAGCTCATACAGCCGTCCGATTTCCTCGATTCTCGCGTAGGCCCACTCGGAATGCATTTGCTCGGATCGATCGTTGGGGACCCACAACGGCGTCGCCGGTGCCGTCGGTGCGTGGTCGGTGCAAATGCATCTGTCCCCTTATGTTTTCCGCCACTTACCATATGGAAAGTTGTACGGCCTTGTTCAGTTTTGGGTTTGGGTTTGGGTTTTGGACTAAGTTTTGAGCGGAGAGAAATAGATGTAATTATTAGAAATAGAAAATAATGATTGGAGAGAGATAGAGAGATATTGAAAATATGAGATAATGATTGAAAATAGGATAATGATTGGAGTGAAATAGGGATAAAAAAATTTAAAGACATGCCGCATATTTTACTATTTTACCAGACCAGTCCATGTATATTTGGCTACGAAATTCATCAAACACATGGACCCACATACAAAATTCTAGAAAATCACCGATTAGACACTGCAATGTACAAATTTCCGGTAACAATCGGAGTCAAATTACTTTACTGAGCATACTTATCAAGCTCACAAAAAAAAAACATCAAATTTAACCTCAAACATACCTTATATAATTTAGCAAGTTACTTTTTACAAAACTAACAAAATCAGACTCACTATTCTAACTTCACTATATTAAACTATTCTTTCTTTGTACTCCTACTCCCCAAAAGTAATAATAAAAAAGTGAACAATGCATGAATAATGGATGAACAGTATGTGAAAAATCTCAATTTGTAGTTTAATTTGATGCAAAAAAAAGTAAAAAAATTAATGTGAAAATACTTTATTTTTTGATCCGAAGGATATTGCAAAGCAAGGCACTAATGTCAAATTCTAAAGTATAAAATTTTTTAAATTTTTTTGTATCAAATTAAAGATCTCAATTTGTAGTTTAATTTGATGCAAAAAAGGTAAAAAAATTAATGTGAAAATACTTTATTTTTTGATCTGAAGGATATTGCAAAGCAAGGCCACAATGTCAAATTCTAAAGTATAAAATTTTTTAAATTTTTTTGTATCAAATTAAAGATCTCAATTTGTAGTTTAATTTGATGCAAAAAAAAGTAAAAAAATTAATGTGAAAATACTTTATTTTTTTATCCAAAGGATATTGCAAAGCAAGACAACAATGTCAAATTCTAAAGTATAAAATTTTTCAAATTTTTTTGTATCGAATTAAAGATCTCAATTAGTAGTTCAATTTGGTGAAAAAAAAATTAAAAAATTATGCGCAAAAGTTCTTCATTTTTTTATCCGAAGGAAATCGCAAGAGTTCGTAAAATATTTAAAAAGCAATTCGGTTGCTTTTAAAAAAATAGTAAACGTGGTAGGGGTAAGGGGAGGGGATAAGGGAGGGTATTCGAGGAATTTAACTAGGGGTATTGAGGGGTACTAAACAATTTAACTAGGGGTATTGAGGGGTACTAAACAATAACCACCCCCCGGTTACTAAGTAGTACCCCTCCAAGGGTATTAAGGGGTATTAATCTGGGAGGGGTATAAATTTATATCCCTCCCAAAAATTTGGCAAACCATGCATGAGGAGGTGAGACCGGGATAAAACCAAGGGGTATAATTTTATACCCCTTCTCATCCTTTAGCCAATCAGGGCCTAAAAGAACAAAAGACTTGTACATCTTTTGGCTAATAAGCCTATAAGCTTTGGAGTTCAAAATCTGGAGTTGAGTTCATTCATCATTGCCCGTGTCTCGACGATTTTATTGGATGCAACACGGACAAAATCATGTTTTTGTATTTTATCTGGACAAACTTGAAACAGCGACGCACATGAACATGTTCCGGTGATTGGCAAAGAATATGGTAAAAGATATTTAAGTATCTGTTTGAAACATATTTGGGCCGTCCTAAATAATGACATGCGGTAATCAATTAATGGCCTAATCTATTGTTTTATTTCAGATAACTAAGGCCGAAATAATTATTTTCTGAGAAGCAGCTTAATTTCCTGCTAAGGAGTTAGAAACCCTATGATTTGTGAGAGTTGGTTAAGTTCCTATGTTTATGGGATTAATTTAATTTTATCTTTATCATTTTAGATTAATGTTATTGATTTTGTGAGGTCCTTCTCGGGTCCCACAGAAATGATTCAATCCACTAATTATTCTTTAATTATTTGTTACCTCACAAATTTTGAAAAGACTCTTACCGACTCGGATGAGCTATTTTTAAGGAACCGATAAAAAAACATTTTAAGAAGAATTGTATTGCTAAGAAGGGTGCACCATTGCACTCGTTAAGGGTACAAAAATTTATACTTTGTCGAGTCTCACTTGTAAGTGTACTTTAACCTCGTTAGTACAAGAGG